>OX465586.1:32583392-33783392 GCA_950022655.1 Alentia gelatinosa
CCTGCTGTCCGAAAATGGCCAATCTTTGCCATCCTCTTCCACCAAGTCACCTTATTGAAGCCGGCCGACGACCACACTGCACCCATACACCAACCTGGTGAGAGGTCAGGTGCCTGCCAGATGCAGGAGAGATGAGCAGACTGTCATGCCATCTGGTGGACGTTGGTCACATAAATGTTCTAAGTGAGTTCTGGGATCTATGCAATGCGATGGCAGCTCGTCAACTATCCACTGAATAATGAGGTTATAATGATAGAAAGATTATGTGCACACTCTGGTGCTAAAATTATGTCAAAACTTTCTGCCTTTGCTCATGGGTGCATGACAAACAGGTATCACCTGGAGCCCCTGACTGCCTCCATTAGTGGCAGGGCAGGCAATGTGCGGGTCATACTCGCATCAAACCTACCGGCTGGCCGTGGCGCAGGGCCGGTAAAAATAAAAAATTAGTTTTTACCAGCTGGGAGCACAACAGAGGCTGGAGAGACTGCACATATTTGAGGTTGGCAGAGGCCGACTTTGACACTGGGGGCATGCTCTGGCTGGTGGAAGAGCAAGCTTTTTGATCATTTGGCCAATGCTTGGGTCGTGAGCGTTGGCCGGCTAAATATACTGAAAATGTGTGCCGCCGCTCCATAACCAGTGCCTGATGCTCCAAAACCCAAGGCGGCACTCATTTCCAGTACCTGGCTACTGGTAGGTTATGGAGGAGGCAGCAGCCAAGGTGTTCCACAGGCCAGATCGTCGCCTGTTACAGGTCAGATGTACTGGTAAATGCTCTGTGGTTGGTGTACACCCAATTTCGCCTAGTTGGTGGAACACACCCTTAAATGCTGAAAAACCAAAGTGCATTCACAAATATTATCATACCTGATCCTAACTGCCATGTTATTTCCACAGCCATGTTGATAGTAGGACATAAACTGGTTTAGGCTTGTACCCATGGCTACATTTATACAAAATGAGGAAAAAATACATTGATAATTGAAGATGTCATTGCACAAGAGACACAAATTTATAATGGCAGTGCTCTTAACTCAAAAATATTGGTGGTCGTTGTTGACCTTTTCATGCTTGAAGAATCCAGTTAATTCAGATCACCTGGAATTAGATTCCACAAACAGTACCAGCGTCATGACTCAAATAGAACAAAGTAAAGTAAACCGTAGCAATATCAATAGAACCACTCCTGCTTTCTAATCTTTAGATATAAATGTGTATTCTCTTCTATCTCAATCCAAAGAAAAATGGTTAAAGACCGCATTTTTTTAAAAAGCAAACAGAAAAACAGGAGGCAGTATACACAATGCTTAGGGAGAATGAGATTATTCCATGATGAGATCAACTTTTTGTGCCACGCGCTTGCACCCAGACTGTGAAAAGACGTTCTTATTTACAGGGAAATAGGTCAGTTCGTCAAGGATTTCATTGACCTGGTCGTCTGTGAAGTGATTGATGTTTTTAGACCTGAGATCATCCAGAACACAGAGTTTCACGTGGTGCCGTTCTAGTGGTAGGAAAGGGATGAAGGCACTGATGAGATTCTTCTCAATCAGAGAACTGTGCCACAGACCACCTGTAAGGGAATTGGAACAATATGTCATGAGATGAATCCCTGAATGGTCAAAGTAACGCATCATGTAAAAAAAAAAGAGAATGAGTGATGCATTCACATTGTACATGCTAAAATAAATTTTGATTTAGATAATAAAATAGTTGAAACATTACTTGAGGGTGAAACGCTACTACATAAACATCTGAAAAAAGAAATTTATGTTAGTAGTCTAAGATAAAATGAGGATTATAAATCGTGCAAACAGGTCTAATTCTACATTTTGTAAGTCAAGACTTCTCCCCAAGATGCATAGGTACAGCCCCATCCCCCAACCGTAAATATGTAGATATAACAAAAATGAATTCTGAAAAAAAAAATCCCTATTCCGGCCGACACCCACCCAGAATCTTCCTTGATACATTTCCTCGTCCCTTATCTCAATAAACCCGCCTCTTCATATACATCCCTAGCAAACTAAAACTCCACCTTACCCTTTTCATTGAAGGAGTTCTGGCTAATGATAATCTCCATCTCTTTACGGGTTAAAGCGGTACGCTTGCGACCTGCCTGCCAGTGTTCGAGTGTGCGCTGGTTGATCCTATGGCCTGCCGTGTTGCTGTAAGAAATTGTAATGGATATGTTGTTTGTACCAACATAGTTTAAACCATAACGTCTGAATACTCACTTACCTGCCAGTCTTTTTCATTTTACATGTAAACCATTAAAAATTACCATATACTGACCCCAAGTTGGGACGGTACACCAATAAGATAGTTTCTGACTAGAAGAGCGTGAATAACAAGAAATCCCGCTCCTGGATATCTGACTTTGCACATCTTATTATGATAGACGGTGAATTGATATCGACTTCAGGCCGACCATATCATCCTATTCTTGATAATTCTTTCTAAAGATAAGCATTAACAATCAAAATTATGAAATATTCTCTATACATAAGAAGAACAGTGTTAAACATTGAATACAATAAAGATTATTTAAAAAAAAAAAAAAAAAAAATCACGAACTTATATGGTCATCCAAGTCCGTGACAAAATCTATTCCTCAAGGAGCTTAAAAATGTCTACTACTAGTTAATCAAGGTTACAATGATTTGCATGTGCATATTGATAATTAAGTTGTTCTTTATTACCTAAGAAATAGGAAGATAGACTTTCGGTAATTGACGCCATCAATAGTCGGGTAAGTGTCGAGGTAGGGCTTAATTGCATCCAGTAATCCCTCTGGCATTTTATCCATCTCATCAAAGATGAACATAATTCTTTCATTCTGACTGACGTTCCCTCGGATCCACTGTCGAAGATTGTCCTGTGAACATAACCAACACACAGGTTGAAAGTTGGGACGGAGGAAAAATATCGGAACTTTAAAAAATTAAGCATTTGTAAGATTATTTTTCAACACAATAGCCATAGATCACTATTCATTCCAATTTCTCTTGACAAAAAAAGAAAAAAATGCCTAACAGTCACATCATGGTAGACTATACTCTGAAGTTGATAGCTTATGTGTTGAAAGTGACCACAAATCCGAAAAAAGTTCAACCTTAAAAGAATCACATATAATTGGTAAAACCTATCCTTATGTGTTCGGATAATCAAAAATGACACATTGTCCCATTCAATGTAATCATTCATTATAGCCATTTGGTCATCTCCACGTTATTTGCACTTTCCTGCTCTTGTCTAATCCATGTCGACAAATATAGAAGAACAGGGACATAAAAGGGACAGATAGAGGATAGATAGGAAGGACAGGGAGGAAAAAGCAGAGGAAGGAGAACAGAGGCAGAGGTTTAAAAAAGAACTTCAAATGACATAATATAGACTCCTGATCCACCTCTGCTCATAACAGATCGCTAATTTTAGTGATATAAATAGTATTCAATATATTAAAAAAATAAATGAAAAGCTAACCTGGTATTCCTCAATGTCTTTCTTGTGAGGGAAATGCACTGTTGACACAAAAAGCTGTACTGCTTCGTTCTTCATTCCACAGTCATAAATGTGTTCTGCTATTAGACGAGATACAAAATTCTTGCCACTCCCCGTCCATCCATGAAATGATAGGACAAGAGCTCTTTCTGGATCTTTAGCAGCCAAGTGTCTTGTGAGTAGTTTTACTACGGTATCTTTCACTAGGGGTTGGCCATGGAGACGTCTATCGAGTGATGTCAGGAGACCTAAAACAAGAAAAGTAACTTACGTTACAATGTCTTAAAGTAACTGCCTCACATAATGACGGGATTTCCTTTAAAAAATATACAGAGTGTGAACAGTTATATGTACATGGTGAACAATAAAGTTAATTAATGTATGTATCAACACGCTGAAGAATGCAGATTAAAATCTGACCTTTCTTAAACTGCTTCATCAAAACTCCCCTCAGTCATAGTATTTCCCCCTGACCCACAACCCTCACCTAGCACGCGCTAGGCTTACAGAGGGACGGCCACTGATGAACTCGACCCAAAACGAAATCGACTTGTGGTTGATAGGAGAACTCGACCCATTTTGAATAACTCGACCTGAACAGTCTCCCCTTAAACTAAACAACTCGACCTGCTAATTCACCATAACCCTATCTAATACAAGACGCTACTCTTCATAATCTATGACCAGAACCCTTGGGACACTAGATTTAACGGTCTTCTTCGTTTTCGCGTAATAGCATAGTAACCTCCTAGGATATTTGGGTCAATCTTTTTGCCGATGTTATTAACCCTTACCCCAGGTGCATGCTGGACAGGCCCTCGCCCCCCCCCCCCTGCCCTAACCCTACCCTACCCTGACCCTAATGAAGGGGAGTTTCTGACGGGTGCCGTCAGGGAGGGATCGGACGTCTTGATCCCTTTATGGTTTGAGAACCCTGTCAAAGCAAAAGTGTGGATGCCTTGAGCCCACTCTCTAGACTTGCTGGACTCTTTGGGCCATCCTGTGGATGCCTTGAGCTTCCACCCATTTCAGGCACATTTTCAGTATCTGAAACCCCTTTTATCCCTCAAAGGGGGCTATTCCACTGATGTGATTCAATCAGATATTCGCACGTGATTCCGCCGGACCTAGCAACTCATCAAATTGAGCAGGCTCAGGTAATATAGCACGTCCCAGTGGAATCACCCCTTATCATTCATTGCCAGTAGAGTAGTGCGCATGGGCCGACTGTACACATATTTTTATCGACAGGATTACCTAGAAACAATGAAGTAATTTGTTTGACATATGCCATATGGGAATAAGCATATGATATGGGCTCTTTGTCCGGCAAGTAGTGGTGGTATAGTCCGAGAGGCTCTGTCCAGCGGTGTCTGTCAGACAGTCAGAGCCTCTCGGACGAGTAGGCCTACTACTAGGAATACTAGTAGTAGTGGTACCACAAGACTGACATTGTAGTGTGACACTTTTTGTCACATTACTAGTCATTAGCAACTCAGAGACAACAGACAACGCCGCATCAACTTGTGGCTTAAGCGAGTGTATTTCATTTTTGATTTACGTAATAATCCGTACCTGACATGTTAGGTTTAATCTCAGGCAGACAACATTCACCAAATGAACATTTCATCAGGTTGAAGCCAGCAAAAAAGGCTGAAGTAAAGGCCGCAGCGCCGGCAGCCACTCCCGTTGAAACAGAGAAGGGATCGAAACTTTCAGCATCTTGAAAGGGTACAGAAAATAGCAACAGGAATAGTGATCCTTGTAAAACGCGGAAATTCTTCATGACTGATGGAACGTATTTCATATACTATATGACGCCTGTTTTGATATATCTTTCGCAGGTAAAAGAGTGGCAAAGTATCTACTCGGGTGTCGAGAACAACTTCCACTTTCGTATCGTGTACACTGGTTCCCTGTCGAACACAGCTAAGTCCCACAAAACATGCTAGCAATCAGCTTTAGATTAAGTGTCGCCGGTAACAAGTTTATGGAATAACGCCTACAACATCAACAACTCAGTTGTTATAGATTTAGGCTTAAAACGTTGTTAGTAGTATTGGAATTAATTCATAGACGAACAAAAGTAAGATCATTTGTTCTCATGAATCGATTCTAACAAGATACTTTACTTTCTTAATATGATTTATTTACGTTGATATGTGGTGCTTTCACCTCTACAGCAAGCAACATGGCGACCTCCGGAGGCATTGGAGGGGGACTTGCAGGAGATCGCGGGAGTGAAAACTTCCAACCAATATGGTCCGGCCAAGGACAAGGTCAACCAGACCAGCCACATGGGGCACAGCAGCCAACCCGTGTCGGCAAACAACCCGTAAGTTTAAAATCAAGCATGCAGGGCGACAGGGTCCCGTTGTCCGCACGGCGTTTGCACTGCTTCTCAGATCGCAAGCCCTTCAGAATGTATTCTAGCCTATTATCGCCCATATCTATCAGAGCGGCGCTGTTCTCTCACCTGAATTTCTGATGAATTTCAGGATGTTTACCAAGTTTATTTCAATGAGTATGAGCATACTTGTATGTATGGCGATTCGCAATGACAGACAGACCACATACGTAGGAAGTAATGGAAACCAAGTAATGATACTATAGTGCTAAAAGAGGTGTTCCATTGCGCCGACCCGGTCTCCGACCATTCTCCACCCAATCTCCACCGGAGTTGTTCTTCCCATGATCGGCGCTAATGGAACAGCATCACACGGTCTTGCTCCATTACTGGCATTAGTGCTTCACTGTTCTTTTGTCAATCTCTTCTCAATCGGCGCCTTGTCTCCACCTCGCCGTGGCACCTACTCCACTGGCACTGCCACTGTGCCAGTCACTGCTGCTCCATTACCGCGACCGCTGATATCCCCACGATTGGGTGCCGACTGGCATGCCTTCTGGTGAACATTGTCATCATTATGTGCAACAACGGAGTACCCATTCAGTCGCTAGGGGGTGGGTTGGTTAATCGTGGCCGTTTCCATAAAAAACTTCGATTTATTTTCTCACCTGAATTGGTCCATTTGCTTAGAAGGGACGAGGCTAGTCGTGGGCGACCCTAACAGTACGTTGCCGTATTAGGGTCGTGGATCGCTCCATAGGCAAATTCTGGGTTTTTTTGCGAACCAAGTTGGTTCGCATGTTAGCAATCACATTTTTTGTCATCTGACATTAAAACAAACTGAAGTCGATAGATAACATATTTCTCTTGCTTCTAATACATTTTGATCGGAAAAATAACATCAGGATATTAAAATATCTGTACTACAAAAAGATAAATGGTTCTCAGTGACTGCCTCAGTGTGCCCAGTGGCCATCTTGCAATAACCTTTCGTCCTCTCACGAGGTAAAACGAGATATAAACAAACCAGTGAATGGGTCAATTTTCAAATGCCAACGGAATTCGGGCAAGTTGCGATGTGGTTTACATGAATTAAAAAACCTTTAATTGGGTTGTAAAATGATACTACACATTTAGAAGATGTAAGCATACCTTCTTATATTACATCATGGGGGATTTATCAATCGAAAATAAACTTTAATGATTTTGACAGGTGTTTGTTATTGAGGCCTCGTTTTGACTAAATTTAAATAATGGCAGATGCCTGTGAAGGTGGGAGATCGATTCACTTAGGAAGATAAGGTGTTCTGGGTTGTTGTAGGGGTGGCACAATGTTTAGGGTGTCATATTAAGTATATATACATATCTATTCTGTGTAGAAACTTTTAAGGAGCGGGCGTTCTTACCTAAAATACATTTATTCACAGTAAAAACCAAAACCCCAGAAAAGCCTTATGCAGTGGTGTCCGACCCTAATATAGCGTATAGGGTCGGACTCGTCTGACTAGGACGAGGCATGTATGCTTTAGTGCAGCTACCGCTTGAATGCGCTGTCACGAGACAGTGCTATGACGTCATCATTTACTCGCTATCGAACAGTATCCATGTGGATCAACGCGTTTCTTGGTGAATCGCTAGGAGATCGTTTCTCGTGCGCCTTGGTCATGATGTCATGAGTTGGGGGCGTGGTCTGTTGTTATAGCACCGGCTATAGGGCAACAAATAGCGGTTTCATCACTGGGAATCATCAGGCTGCTCTAGATTTGGTGTCAGGGGCTCAGCTTGACACTGGGTAAGTGTCATTGGCACCTTGACAGGCGGTATCCCACTGGATGTGGGCAATTAAATATGACTCAATGCTCCAGAATGGTCCAGAGTTTGGGGAGAGTGACACATTTAATAAAGTTTAGAGTAATCTAATGTATAGATCAAAGTTTGTGGATAGGGATCCACATACACTCTTGTCTGTTCTTGTTATTAACTTTATTAAATTGAGTAAAGTTAAGGTTTGGTTTAGCAAGTTTTTTCAAAAGAAGGGGGGGTGCTCAAAACTTTGATTGGATTGAGCGAGGACTTTACACATTTATGATAACCGAAAATACTCGAAAGTAAAATTTTTTTGACGTGGCTAGGTCGGTTATCGGTGAATGTGACTGGTATGTGTTAATGTCTTAGAAGGTCCATGACATTTAGGCCCATGGGGGCATTTGTGTGTAAGCGTTGAATCCAATTGAATTCCAACAGGTCCCTAAAGTGTTTTGCCTTATCTGAGTCAGGGTGAGCATAGATAAAGTCCACGATGTGAATGGTCACATCTTCGAGGCCATTATGATGGGGTGAGTTGAAGTGTGTGGCCACCTCACTTTCCCTATCATTCTTTGAGATTTTCAGAAAGTGTGCCGAGAAGCGCACCTTTAGCTCGTTTTTGGTTTGTCCAACATACTGAATACCACGAGAGAAAAAAAAATAAAAATAAATTTTGTGAATTGGTCCATATGGCCGATTATTTGCAGAGCTTTCGCAAAATTGACGGTTTTTGATTTTTTTTAAATAAAAGTTTTGTGTTTTCGAAAAATGAAGGTAAATAAAGATAAGCCTTGATGTTTTGAATGTTTATAGGATAGAGTGGTTCCAAAATTGTACAATGAATTCCATTTTTCCATTTTCCATTTTCCGACCATATCTAATATCTCTAATGTCATCTCAAGCCAATCTTCCCTGGTCAAGATCAGAGAAATCGGCTCTCAATCGCCGATGGTAGGGCGACCAGTGAGAGAATGTATCAAGAACCATTCAAAAATCAGTGGAGATCGGGTGCCGATTAAGTGGAGTTTGGGTGCCGCTTAGCTTCACTACAGCTCCATTGCTGCTCCACTATCGGCGACAGAGGGTCGGCGATCAAAGAATCGCTCCCAAATATATCCAATGAATCGGCGCAATGGAACAGGGCTTTAATACTAGCGACTTCGTCGAGTTGGAGTTGGCGCCTTACTTAGCCTCCGACTCCCCGACCCCATCGACCCCCCGACACCTCCCCCCCCCCCCCCCCATACTGAACTAAACTAAACTTTTATTTTGGCATGGCTAAAAATAAATCATAAGAGAAAAAGTATATCTGTGAAACGATCTACAAAAAAAAAATAGCAGGTTAGAGTTTTACTCTCAACGAGATTCACTCTCGTGGCTTTTCAATCTCCATGCCTATGTCTGGTTCACTCTGTCCCTATGTGCGGGAGAAACTTGTCCCTATGTGCCGAAGAAGTTTGTCAGAGTAAAGTCCTACAAAAAAAGGAGAACTGGTTCAAGTTTTTACTACACGAGAATCTCACTCCCGTGGTGCTTCTGTCTCCAACCCTAGATCTGGTTCACTCTGTGTGCGGTATATATGTGGTAGGTAATAACCAGCCTTGTTCCCAACAGGGCTGGTTGGGCCCACAGTAGGGCATAGCGCACTAGAGTAGAGATCGTCGATATTTGCCGTTGCACAGACTTGACATGTTTCAAACAAATTTATAATCAACTAGCGACTTCGTCAATTCCAGAGTGGATTCATAATTTTGACATCATTATCAGGATTTCCCTGATGTCACTCCCAGAATGGGAATTCCCAAAGCTCTGCATTTTTTTATTTCCGTACTTAAGATCTCAAATTTGTTTTCATCATGGGATGGACTATATCTTAAGAGAAGAAGCATATCTTAGTGTAGACCTACAAAAAAGAAAGGCAACTTCAAGTAATTCTCCAACGAGATTCTCACTCTCGTGGTCCTTCACTCTCCATCCCTAGATCTGATCTACTTTGTTTCTATGTGCACAAGAAACTCCAAGCAGATATGAGCAAATCATAAGTAGGCAACCAAAGAAAATTGGGATCTCATTGGTTTCTCACAAGAAAAGTAAATAAGAAAACTACAATAGTAAACTTTGATTTCGGCATAGCTCAAAATGAATCATAAGAGAAAACCTGTGTCTGTGTATAGAAATACAAAAAAGAGTAGGAGCTTACAGTTTTTCACTGCACGAGAATCTCACTCTCGTGGCTCTTCAATCTCCATGCCTAGGTCTGGTTCACTATGTCTCTATGTGTGGGAGCAACTTCAAGCAGATTCGACAGAATTATAATGTTTTATATGTGGTAGGTAAAAAAATAATACCAATTTGTTTTATCTGGACACTACGCTTCGTAGTCAGCATGCCTCGGCTTTCTGTGGGTGATGGACGGACTCTATGCTTTTTAACAAATTTATGTTAGAACTTTGTCAATAATTGACGTAGAAACGTCAAATAAACCTCAATAGATAGCTAAAGCTGTGCAAAAAAAGTTGGCGAGTTTATATTTTGATTCGTGAAAGGCAACAAATGATTATTTGTCATTTTTTTGTTACACGGTTTGCTGCGAGTGCGAGAATGTCACCTCCTGAAAACCAAGCATAGCATCCAATTTAGTGAAGTGTAGTGTGCTGGCTACCAAGCATAGCTTCCAGCATTCAGTTGCTGTTCTTAATGGGAATTGGATGCCTTTAGCCTTTTACCATTTTAGCCCCCTTTCAGCACGAAAACATAGATGCCTTGAGCCCACTCGCTGTACACATTGAGCCCACCCTGTAGATTCCTTGAGCCTCCACCTATTTTAGTTCCGACTGGTGGGTTAGGGTTAGAATAGGGTTGGCTTAGGGTTAGGGTTGTGTATATATATATGACAAACAAGTTTAAGTGCATTTTTCAAAGTTGTTACACCTAGAGCCATAAACCCTCCGAAAGTGATAGGCTCAATGCGACCACAGGGGTAGGCTCAAGGCGTCTACAAAAAAATGCCCAAGGCGTCCGTAGATCAAATCATCCTGGGCTCAAGACGTCTATAAACTTACTAACGAGGTTTAGGGATTGGGGGGGGGGGGGGTGCTTTTTGACTGGAAGATTGTGAGTAGGAGTAATTGTCACGTGTACCCAACCTCGTCAACGAACTTCATTGGCTCAGATCTTTGTCAGTCCTTCACCAGAAAACTAGTTTTACTTAGTTACATGAAATAACCCGATTTATTCTCTGTGTTCATTTTAGTCCATTCAGACCTTGGATAACTCCTCTTGGCCAGGAGATAAACTGACAGCAAACTGGTCTGCTGTCATTTTATGGTCTATTTCATATGTTGTTGTTTTTTAGTTATGCCCTTCTGTGTTTTATCTTTTCCAAAGCAGGGACGATGCTCGGCATATATAATGACAATTGTTTTGGTATCATTTGCAGCGGATGAACCTCACAAAGGAAGAGATGCAAGCATTGCAAGATTGCAGTCGTGAGAGCTTCTACTACAGATGTAAGCAAGAGTTCAATTGTTAGATGCGTGTCATTTGCAATGGATTCAAACAATTCTGAACCAGCAATATCACCCCTCTTGAGAACTTTAGCGTAATACGGATAAGGTCGTCCAACGAGTTTGCACCAAGGATCGGTGTTTTGGTGTCACAATATGTCATAACTCAATGCCGATCATACTACAGGGAATTGATACTATGGAGAGTGAAGATGTTTCAATCTTTTACAGCAGGCTATATGGCTAGTTATTTTTATCGTTTGAGACTAGACTCTAGTGCTACAATCATTTCGTTGTATTTTCTTTTATTGTAATTGGGTATAGTACGGCAAGTCCCTGATATACCTTGGAAATGCTGTGGTTATAAAATTTAGGGCGAGCGATAATATACATGTGATTAGCATTTTTGATTTATGTTTGAATGGTATACCACAAACCAAACACCAATCCGTGATTTTATCTTTGAGTGTGACAACTGGTTTTATTATTTTATCCTTCAGTACAACAGTCTCTTTGTTTAATTAGTTGATTAGCTATGTGAACCTACATGTTTCGGCCAGTGTGGCCTTCATCAGGGTTATGAGCTTAATCTGCGTCTGCGTTGGCGTTTGGGTTGGGGGAGAACTGTTTTAGAGGGGTTGTCACTCATAGTCTTACCCTCTGAGTAAGCTGATGGCTTTGCTTTATTGATGGATCACGAGGATGCGGTACCAGCGAGGGAGACGGTGGGTCTTGATTGGAGTGGTGGTACAACATCAAATCCGGGGGACGGATGGTGGTGGGATCACTGGGATACAAGTGGTTGTGGTTTGGAAAAAATGTTTGAATGGTATACCACAATTTATAATCCATTTCATCTGATATTGAGCTGGTTTGTCTCGGATCAAATTCTATATATGTATATGTATCTGTTTTTGACCGTACAGAAGAACCCTGTTTAAGGTGCCCCTTCCATTCTGAGAAAAAGTGTCCGCTTATGTAAGGTGGGCCCTGAAACTTCTTTTTTTTCTTTTAAGATTTCAATGGTTATATAGTATATTATGCCTATATTGATGATACAAACAACGATTAAATACAGATGGGCTTTATTTATTAGATAATTGTTCAAAATTTCATTTTCAAAATAGACCAAATAAACAAAGTATAAATGAGCAGTAAAAAGGAAAATGTCAACAGTTTCAAATAGAGTTTCATACACAGGACTCAGTCGGCAGAGGGCATCAAGGGTGCCCTGTTTGCTTTGCTCAGTGACCTTACATGCTGGTTCGACCAGGATAATTCTTTTGCCTGATAGAGTATGACAGTGTCTTGCAGTATCTTAATATATATTGTATTATCTGTTTGCCTCATAACCATTGTGTCTGGGACCCCTATTATCGCTTACATGGGTCTGTTCCAAAATAGCGATCTAGCCAGTCACGTTGTCAACATTCATCTTGACCTGGCAAGTCGACCCTGGATCGGTATAGATTGTTCGTCGTGGTTCAACGCCGCCTTTAAGGGTAGTGACTATCCCGTGCAGTTCATCACAGCAAAGACTACATCTGGGGTGCTTTTGTAGAGGTAGCGCTTTCACACCTTCAAGTACCCAATCCACCCTGGGCTGCCCCCTCCACATCTCCGGCCACCACAGGCCCCTGCCACCACTATGAAGAATACCCACCCCACGCAAACAAAAATTATAAACGCTTGAGATAATGAGATTCCGTTCACACACCCAGAGATGTCAGTTTTCCGGTTATTTCCGGGTTTCACTAGTTTACTAAGTCTTGATCATGTTAAAGATAATTAGTGGATATAATAAGGACGCTGATATGTTACGGTTTTTCCCCTAGACCGCACTGGCATCTCTGTGGCACACTTGAAGGGTATCTCTCATGGTGTTATGGGATCTCTCCGGTATTATCGTAAAACTGGATGAGGTTTAATCTTGTCCACCGTATTGCACGACTGGAGTTTGGCAAAGTGACTTCATGAGGCGAAGCCGAGTAAAGTCCGGAGCCAAAACTTCAGGAGTGGAATGCAGTGGCCAAGATTAAAAAGAATCAGGTTTTGATTTTATCCTACCCTATCTCCTCGATTTTGGAATATTACCTGGTAACAATGCTGTATGCCACTAGTGGCATATAAAACTCTGTATGCCAGTCAGCGTGGCATACGGAAACCCAATGTTAAGCCTATGGGATTTTATAATAGGGGTAGGATAAAAAAAGAGACTTTCCCCTTAAGCAGAGTGACCGCTTACGTGCGGTTCTTCTAATACTCTCTACTTCTGATAATACAAGTAATATATAGAACAAAATCTAAATTGTATCACATGAGCTGAATCAAAGCTTACAAAATTGTATTTTATTTTACACACAGGCATTCCCCTTGGGCTGCTTTTCATGGGGACAACCCAGATTCTCGTCAATAAACGTAAGTTTATATTTGAGACTGAAGAGTGAGAATTCTTAGTGTACACTTTAAATTTCTTTATACAAGTTTGCTCCTAGTCCACATTACCACACTCGAGCAGCTAATTACATAGCCTCGTGTGTTGACCTCAGTCTGAATGATGATTTTAAATTTATAAACGAGTCGGCTGCATGTTGAAAATGTTCTATGTTCTTTTACAGAAATCTTGAGGGGGCATCCGCGATTAGGAGCTATACCAAAGAACATGTGTAAGTTAAAGGTTGTTTATGATGTACTTTTCGTAAATGTAAAGGATATACGATATTGAAAATCACTAGTAACTCTGTGGTCCTAATCAGTGATGAAGTAGTCTGTCCATAGTATTGCGACTATCAAATGTTGGAGATTTGACGTGAATAAACCCTTATAATTTAATCTCAATTAATAATACGTAGCATATACAGAAAAGAAAAAAAAATTATAATTTAATATCGCATAAAATTCATATATTCTGATTTTCAAAAACACAAATAAAACCCCCTACCATTTCACATAGTGTTGAGGCAGACACAACTTCATTAATCGGCCTGAATAGCTTGCTGTATAATGTCTATTATGTCTTTTCTAGTTGCTGGGTTGGTGGCATATATCATGGGAAAGGTTTCATATCAAGGAGAGTGTCGGAGGAAGATTATGGCGCTTCCAAACAGTCCCCTTGGCGAAGCTATGAGGCAGGGCAAGAAGGGAAAAGATCTCATGCAGGAAATGTAAGCTGATAAATAATAAGTCAAAACTAAACGTGATATACAGTTAAGCATGGCTTCGATATCTTTTGTGAAATCAGTAAGTCGACGAAAATAAAAAGGCCGTTTTATCTCTCAGCTCAGTTCAGAATGTCAGTTAGAACCAAACATCCCGGTACTCATTCCGGATTTTTTTTTTGTTATTTCCAAATCCAATAAAAGCACTTGAATCTTGTCGGTATTAAATAATCGTTCCCCCTGTGTCCATCTCTATGGTAAGTAATACGTACATATGTTTGCTATTTTTCTCAAATGCGCATATTTCTCCAGTTTTATTTGAAAGCAATTATTTATTATTTTCTGAGGTCGTTCGGCAGTAGCAATCAGGACAACCAGAGCACAAATGCTACATTTGAGGATCCTGTTGCGCCTAAATTAAAAGAAAGCTACCTTGATGGTGGCTCTGAAGTGGGCCTTGATGACAATAAACGCCCAAATATTGACAGTAAGAGAGAACCTTTCTATTTAAACTAAGTTCACAACACTACTTTGTTACACTACTAATAGTTACTTAAAGTTTTGGGCTTTATATATACACATTTATTCATCTTATATTGTATCGCGTTGCTGCTAAACATATTTAGATCACACTTTAAGTAAACATAAACGATGTTTTGCATATATCGGACGAGGCTAGATCTCGATCTGCAACTTAGGAGCAGCAACCGCATTGTGAAGCGCTGTCAGTGCGGCGCGTCTATTTATAGTTTTGTACCACGTGACCCCTTTCGGCCAATCACAACGCGTATCGCCGAGATGTCGGTGATGCGTTTGTTTATGTTGTTGTCAGAGCATCGAACGTCGATTGACAACCGTGTCAACAACTTGTCTGTTGCCCTGTGTTTGTGAGTTTCAATGGGGTTTGAAAAACGTTTTGAGCGGTTTCATCTATGTGAATCTTCAGGCTGCAAGATGTGTGTCTGACTAAGAGATTAGTCTGACTTACTTGTGCGGTAATCAAATCAGAGTGAGTTGATTTTAAGCTGTCAAACAATGTTCAGCATCAAGAATGCCAGTGGTTATTGTTTGCAGAAGGTTTTGAGAAATAAAATGTGTTCCCAATGAATGAGTTGATATAATGAGGGATTATAAAGCTCATTAGAGGGGTTTAATAAAGTTTTCAAAAAAGTGATGAAAAAATTATTAAAAAAATGCGTGGTACCCAGAGGATCAAGGGAAGGTCTCCGGACTATAAATAAAAAAAAAAAAATAAATAATAAAAAATAAAAAAAAAAAAAAAAAAAAAATAATAAAAAAAAAATAAACGATGTTTTGCGGACGTACCTTTGAAAGAGTGTTGCAAACCTTCATACAGTTCCCATCCAAATGAAGTTACATTGATCGCTTTAATTCGTTAAAGACTGGATGAAATGCTTTCAGATTGTGTTCCATATAGTGTTTTTGTGTGAAATATCGGTAACTTTTAGGTTCCTATTTAATGAATAAAGAATATTATAAGATGTCATTAACGTGTGTACATTGCACCTACATGTCACTAGAATTATGCAGTATACTAGTGTTCCTTGTAATTAACGAGATGTTAACAATTTCATTGGACACATTTACATTTTAGACATGACAGACCCTGTGCGTCAAGAGCAGACCCAAGCCTATGTAACATATGACGAACTGCGGAAAAAAAACCGCGCCGAGCATGATCAGAGAAGCAGTCCATCTAATCCGGCCCCGCTCTACGACAAGCCAGCAAAGTCCCATTATTCTAGTTCAGCTCCATCACCCAGTAAGTGCTAACAATATGTCAAATTGATATTGCGTGTTTTACATCCTTTATATATAGACAAGAAATTGGCACACCTCTTGTATATAGTAAGCAGTCACGTATTACTATATGGAGACATGGTCAGTGTACCTGGATGGAATCTCTTCAGAGATATTTTGGTTTGAAATATTCGCTGAGTTCGAAGAAGGAGGTGAATATTTCAGACCAAAATATCGAGGAACATTTGGAATTCTGGTACACTCACTATGTCTCCTTATAACTATATATCAGGAATTAATTAAAGCCTAATTTTAGAACTCACTGTATCGAAAATGATACTGGTCACGTGGTACGGAGATATATAACGATAAGAAAAAAAAATGTAAGTATAAATATATTGTTGATGTATGCCAAGTTAACGAAACTACTATTTGCAAATCTAGAGTATGGGTACACGCATGTTCAGTTTCATGGCTGAAAAGCCATAAAAAAAAGAATCGGTAACACAATATGTATAATACCTTGTTTATTAACGTGTTCAATTAAAAAAAAACACGATCTGCTGGTCAGATATCAATTTGTATTAGTTTTTATAGTTATGTCTTTGTAAACCTTTTAAGATTTTCTCAAATTTTTCCTTTCAGGAGTTAAAACAAATCAATACGGCGACGTCGTAGAGGAATAAGTCGCACTTGAAGGCGCCGATCCATTACAATGAATTTGTTCATAGGGTATGTTATCTAATTCGTATATTACCTTCTACAGATATTCACATCTTTCGATTATGTTGAATGACCTAACATTATATGCCTTTAGCTAGTGTAAGTTAATATTTATTTAATTATTCTATTTCATGAGCATAAAATCTGGAAGATTATTGTGTAACTAAACTGAAAATTGATTTTTTTTTTTCAATTTTCTAGGATTACCGAGGGAAGGTACGAAGATAATGCCACCGTACACCAGAATACACGAAGGATGAGAATAGATGATCGTTAGGTTAAATACCTTCAAGGTCGTGCGGTTGCTGGTAGTTCTGTGAAAATATGCATTCTGGTCAACGCACTTTATTGATATTTCAATGATTGAAATGAAGAGACAAGCATTGTTGCAATTGGAGTAATTTCGGAAGCCACTCGTTTCCTAAAAACGTACCTTTATCTGTATCTAAGGGGTTTTACAATAAACAATGATTTATATCTAGTGTTGTAATCTTTAGTCTCAAATATAAAACGGTCTCATATAGGAAATCCGTTTCCTGTGTGTATGAATATCTCTCTTTTTTCAAATAATCATCAAAGTCTGCTTTTGCAATATCTAGAAGGAACTGCATCGAGATTTATACCTACTGACTCTATGATATGAGTTTCGGTTGCGGAATTATCTCTTGAGGCAAAAGCCGAGTGGGATGACGTGGCAAACTTAAATAAGTGTCATATTTTCAGTGGCTATGGTTCGAGTGCGATTGCGATTTTATCTCACCCTTACCATTGACTGACATTTGTAACATAATCCCCCATTGTTGGTTTATGAAAAAAATATCCCATGGGCGTTGAGTATGAGTTCCCAATTTTATGTCCATGGGGGAAAATGCCAGGGTGAGATAAATATGTACAACCTGGTCCCGATAGGATTAACAGTAGTTTGCAGGAATAAGGTTTTTCCCCTGATTTCCTAATGTTCCCCATTGAGATCAATGTAAACCCTAGAACAACAGGTTTTTTTAAGTTGTGGTTCAAAATAAAAGCTGTAAGATGGGTAGCAACATCTGCGCAGTTCTAGCTATTCTAACTGACCTGATGCTAGGAATGCACTTGGAATAGTTCAAAAGCGCCACATTACAAATCTCAGTCCTTTTGTGCTATAGAGCAAAGAAATAGTCTCTATTGTTATAACCTTTAATGTAGCAACTACTGGATTTGATTTATTCGAATAAAATGGATAATAAATGCAACAAACGATGGTTATGTGGACAGGCAGCTCTGTAAACTACTCGAGGTATTACGACGCGTCAACCCTCGTAGTTTACGGCCGCCTGTCCACAAAACCATCGATTATTGTCTATTAAAACGCCCCAACCTCCTGATATATGCTCATTGCGTTGTGGTTATTATTATATACATGTCGTAGTATATCCTATACATATGGCCCGCTCCTACCCATGTCGTATTTATATCCGTACGACACCTAGGTGACGTACGGGGTATGTATGTGGCGTACGGCGGCGAAATCCAAAAGCTCACCCAGAAGCAAGGTTAAAAATTGGATATTATGAGGTATATAATAATAGAGAAACAGGCTGACTGTCTCCGTACGGATAAAATACTTGGTAAAATCGTCGATCAGTTGAACCTCTGCCTATATATTAGAGGCCTATCTAGAATACATTGAATTGTTATATTCTTATTCTAAGTTGTCTAAAATAATGTGAAACTTTTTGTCACTGGGGCGCTACATTACATTTCTCAGACAGTCTCTGAGGTTGAACAAAATTATGAAAAAATATTACCTGATGTGAAAAACTCAAAAACGCCTCAGCTTTATCATATATGTCAATTGGATTACGGTCGTAACAGGCCTATCTAGAACACTTTGAATTGTGGTTCGTTCTTTATTCTAAGTGATCTGAAACCTTTCCGGCTCTGCAGACATCTCAGAGTAAAGAATCATAAAAATCAGCACCTGATTTGAAAAACTTTTAAACTTCCAAGTCTTATACTCTATACACCAGTCATTATATATTTCAATAAATATAGAAACACAATTCATAATTGTTACATAAAAGCCTTGTATACCTGTAATGCATTAAAAATAGATACCTGGTATATAGGGAGTGGCACCTCGTAGAACTATGAAAACAGTGGTTCCTTATAAGATTGGTCATTTATATGTACTAAAGTACGGCATGAAAGATTTAGTTCTTTGGTACTAACATTCCAATTACCTGGGCGTTGCTAATTTAGAAAATGGTGGTCACCATGCGTTTTTTTTCTTATTTAGGGATAAATAATAAACAAGATATTTTGACAGAATACATAGATTCTTAAAAGTTATTATTCACATACCGCAGTAAAAAAAAAGTCCGTGTCATTTTCTTCAGACGTTCACAGAATTATTATAGAAAAACCTGGCCGTGCTGTACAAGCTACAAAACGAGATGCGGATTTGGGTCTGTATGGAATGATGAGTATAGTTGAATTCTGTCAATTGTTCTATACTTATTATATACCCGAATTTAATAACCCGAGATAAATTTAAGTAGGGTGTATTTGGAATATGTTGCACATTGCTAGAATGGTGATCTTCATTCAGTAAAAACTATAGTTCAAAGTGCATATGTCTTGGTTTAATTATTATTTTTAATCAACATGTCACTTTGTCAGGCAATCTGGTAAACACGAAGTGTATGGTACATGATAAGGTTTTTTCTATCCCCCCCCCCCCACCCATGTTTCTCCAATTTGAACGATTTAGTGTGATATCGCCCGTATAATGTCATGCACATAGATTTATATGTAAACATTAAAGGTACCGGTACCGGGTATAGGCCTACTTGACAATTTGTCTTGAAAATTAATACCCCGGTACCCATGTCATTTTCATGAAAATTGAATATGATGATTTCAAAGTATCATAGAACACATATTTAAATTAAAAATCTGGGATCACCGTGTTAGCTTTATCTTATCATTTAGAGATTGATAACGATAATGAAATAAAGAGACATTCTGAAAAGTTGATTTTTTTATATGGTAAAACCTTGTCATTTTCTTCAAACTTTTACAGAATTTAGTAAATGTATGAAACTACAGATCTAAGTTTAAAAAAAGAACTATAGGTCACCGGCCTTGTTTATTTTAAAGAAGAATTGAAGAAAACCATATTTTTAGTTATTTCCTTCATAAATCAAACAAATTAAAACAGCAGACCGTATATTTTATAAATTCGGTTAGGTCAAACTTAAATTTTGCCCATTTGGTTTTAGGAGAAACCAATTTAAATGAATATAATATTATGTTAATATTTAGAAATCACCAGATGGTGTCATTGCAAATGGTACGATATGCCTTTAAATGCTCAAATAAGTCACGTAGGAAAAGAGCGGGTTGGAAGGCGCTGGCCCAGGCCCGACATCTGGCGTCGACAAAATGACTCATACAGAGCGTGCGCAAAAACTGGGTCACATGACTTGGCACGGAGCCAAAACATAAACGAGGTGCAAGAGGACCGGAGACATGAATGTTTTTATGTGGCTGGGAATATTGTCAGGCGTATACATCTTCATACTTCCGCCCTGAATGGGAGTCGATACGTTGCACGACTGCTGGGAATAGTGTATGCCATGAAGATCACCTTTCCATTTAATGAATCGAAGCAGAGGAAACTCGTATGTTCGAAAAACTGTCAAACATGAGATGGGCTTCCGAATCGACAAGAGGCCTCAGAGGGGCCAACACAACAACATGGACGTCGTCTGACCCGAGTCCACTGTTGAAGTTGTTATGTCTCTCACTGTTTTGGTCAATTATCGCTCAAGTGAAGGCTCACAGAAACCAGTCCTACTTGGCGGCTGAGCTAACATATTCGTATCCAGACATTGACACTGGTGAACTTGTGCATGGTGTCAGCATGGGGCGATACGGCATTGGTAGTCTTGTGCTAAACAGTTCGGGCTACATGGTACACGTGCGTGTGGAAGACGGCAAGAACCATGGGTGTTGGGAATATGTCAACAGTCCCAACGCCCCTTCAGGAGCCACACCGTGGATCGCTCTTGTACAGAGGGGAGAATGCAAGTTTCAGAAAAAAGTTGACATGGCTATTGAGCACAACGCCTCAGCCATCATCATCTACAATAACAGAAACCACGTAATTAAGGACGGTGGTTACATCGATATCATGGACCACGATCGTAAGTATTGTAGTACTAGACCTAGATCTATACCTGGATCTCGTCCTATTGTTTTCATTACTAATACTATATACATGTTCATTATATGAGACAAGTGACTCACATATGCCGCCAAAGACGGCAATTAAACCTGCATTTTAGCACGTAGTTTGCAGATTAATCTGTGATGACAGTTGATTAATTCTTAATTTTCATCCTACCCCTAATATAAAATCCCATAGGCTTAACATTGAGTTTCCGTATGCCACGCTGACTGGCATACATAGTTTTATATGCCACTAGTGGCATACAGTATTGTTACCACGCAATATTCCAAAATCGAGGAGATAAGGAGATAGTGGCATACAAAATTGTTATCACATATTATTCCAAAATCGAGGAGACGGGGTAGGATAAAATCAAAACCTGATTCGTTTTAATCATGGCCACCGCATACGGTACCACTCCTGGAGTTTTGGCTCTGGACTTCACTCGGCTTCGCCTCATGAAGTCACTATGCCAAACTCCAGTCGTGGCATACGGTGGCCAAGATTAAAACTCATCCAGTTTTATGATAGTATTTGACCATGGACATTGTACTCTATGAACTGGAAGCCGCCTATACTTAGATAACAGTGTGAGGGTGGGGCTTCATTGTGCTAGACAGGCTGCACTACCACCTTGTGGCTGGAGGTGTGAACTTAAATAATCTAACATACCGTATTGCTACATAGAGTTCCCCACCATTCTAAGATACATAGAATTTAAAAAGCATGTGTTCCACTGGGCTGGCGGTAATGCATGAGAGTGGGCCATGCTGCTACTAAACGTGTATACATGGAGTACCATAGGTACTATCATAAAACTGGAAGAGTTTTAATCTTAGCCACCGTATGCCACGACTTGAGTTTGGCATAGTGATTTCACGAGGCGAAGCCGAGTGAAGTCCGGAGCCAAAACTCCAGGAGTGGAATGCGATGGCCACAATTAAAACAAATTAGGTTTTGATTTTATCCTACCCCGTCTCCTCGATTTTGGATTATTACGTGATAAAAATTCTGTATGCCACTAGTGGCATATAAAACTCCGTATGCCAGGCAGCGTGGCATACAGAAACTAAATGTTAAGCCTATGGGATTTTATATTAGGGGTAGGATAAATGCCCACACAATGTTGAGACCAGTGCTACCTAAACTTGCTGGTTCCACCAACAGAAAAGATATAGAGTGATTTGTCATGATTAGGTTGTTTTGCTAAATCTTGCTTGGTTTTAAATAATTGTGTGCATATTTGTTGTGATGGCATCAGTCTAATTAAGCACCATCGCCACATTCTTGTCGTAATATGCCCCGATATGTCGGCAATAGATCTTGAGGCATCATTGTGGTGGATCACCAAAATATACACATGAGATGGTGAAAAAGTACACATATGATCGTGCATGATGTGTTGCTGCAAAGGAGGTAAGATATATCACAACAATGTAAGATATAACAAGACATACAAGATATAACATGCCAAATCCATCATGTTGGTGGAATCAGCACTTAATATATCAAATTTCGCTGGTTACTGGCAAGTCACTAGCCACTGGCTGCTGGTGGTGATTGGGACTGGTGGGCTTGTACACTATAACTATGAGCAAATAGGATGTTCATCATTGATGAATGAACATGCAATTACAAATGAATAACAAATACTAGGTTTGGGCTATATTCAGTCTATGGATCGTTTCTGTAACCCACTTGCACCCAGTCAACTTGCCATCTATGCAACTGCCAGAGTATAGGATCCAAACATATCAAGTACCAGTGGGTCTTGAGGTATTTCGGTCTTGAGTGATTGGTCATGGACAGCTAGGCAAGCCTCTAAGACACTGAGACACTGGCACCCTGCTCCTTTCCCAATATCACAGTGAAAAGTACACAGATAGTGAAGGGATGGATTTTTTTTTTCAATACGCTGGAAGTCTATATGTGACCCCTCTAACCTTTAGGCAATGTGTATGTGTGCAAACACGCTCTTAGAAACTAGTATAAGCATTGGACACACTTTTGAAACCATACCACCAGTCTGCTGGAGAACACACTTAAAAGATAGTACCACAATTCAAGGTTTACAGCTAATTTTTATTTGTTCTCACTCTGGGACATTCTCAGATAATATGACTCTGCAGTGGCAGAAAGTTTCACATTTTCTTAGATCAGTTAGATCAAATTAGAATAAAGATAGAATCAGATTTTCAAAGTGTTCTAGAAAGGCCTCTAATAACTGTAATGCAATGGACATATATATATCATCAGATTGAGACGTTTTTAAGATTTAAGATTTTCAAATCAGGGGATACTTTTGATGATATTTTTTCATCATGGGACACGGTCTCAGATAATGTTACTGCAGTGGCAAAATATTTCACATAATTAATAAGTTGGAAAAAGGCACAACCAGAGACAGAGAAATAAAGTTGGATAACAGGGTAATGTTTATTGCTTGCTTAGATTTAACTCAAACATTTCACATAATTTTCGATCACTTGGGACAAAACTAGAACCACAATTCAAAGTGTTCTAGATAGTTGGCCTGCAATATACTAAAAGAAGGTCCCTGTAAACATAATTTTCTGGATCCGCACATGTGACCCCAGATGTTTAAAATAAGTTCTTTAGAACGTCCAGAGGCATGTGTGAAACATGCCATGTGTTACTGCACACTTGTTTTACTGCACACTTGTTCAGTCATTTCCAGGTCATTTCCATAATTGTGTAGTTCATGTAAGTGTATCGTTTACGGCAGTACCCCTATGTATTTCCGTAATGCAGTCCGAATATTGCAGTCTCAAACATTGTTTTAGATTTGTAATGTGGTGCCACAGTAATAAAAAGATTCACATTTGATATCTTAGATCACTTAGAATAAAAGATAGAGCCACAATTTAAAGTGTTCTCGATAGGCCTGTAATAACTGTAATGCAATGGCGATATGTCATGAGGCTGAGGCCTTTATAAGGTTTTCAATGAGTACAATGTCCATGATTTGACTGATCGCGACACATCGCCTGGATGATGTGCTTGTGTCAGTAAGCTTCTTTAAAAAAACAAAATAGACTAAATCACATATATGTCTTATTTCTGAAGAAATCGCCAATGCAAGCATTTATAGCAAAAGTATCGATGTCTTTAATGAAGTGACTACATATAATTTTTACGCTTTCTGAACCAGAACAACACAATGTCATCAGAACTGTTTGTATATTCCGTCATTTCCTGTTGGAAATGGACACAGATAGATCTGTAGAATAGCAATCTAGCCGGGAAACACGCCCTCTTCCCGATATTGTTTTGATAACCTCTCCGGAATCCCCAATAGATAAATCAAGTTGGCCCCTATTACCCTAATCCCAAGGGTCATTCTTGAGATCATTGTAAATCCAAGAACTTTTGTGGGGGGGGGGGGGGGGTTAAATGAAATCCTGAAAGATGGACTGTTTATTTGCACAATTCAAGCCATTTTAGCTCTCAGGAGTCGCCAGGAATTCATTTAGAGCAAAAATAGGAGCTTCTGGGGACTGAGCCCCTTGGGGTCCGACCCCGGGTGTTTTCCCTGGACGCTGTTGAAGCCCTAATTAAGCCCCCAAACCTCCAGCCCATTTTTTCCGGATTTAAAAAAAATCTCTCAGTGTCATGTCTGTATTAGATTATTAGGTTCCCATGTGTATCTAGAGTGGGTAAGTGTCACAATCACTCCTTCCACAATCAATCGGGTCACAGCTTCCCCCCATCAGCTGCTCACCACCTATACCCGCATAGAGCGGTAGCATGAATGGGTAAAGCGCCTTGTGGCAGCATACACCAGCTACTGGACACGTCCTGTTAGGTTTAGGGGAAGGTTTACAGTTAGTGTGAGGGTGAGGATCAGCTTATTATTAGAAAAAAACTGTAAATGAGATTTTTGAGTGTTAGTTGGGTTTCACAGAGCTAGTGTGCTGAGTTAGTGCAGGGTGAGGCAGGGGCCTGTTGTGACTGGGGGATTGCGGTTAGGGGTGATTGTGACCCATATTCATATGAGTATGTGTTAAATGCTGATTCCACCAACAGGATGCATTTGCTGTGGTATGTCTTGGTGTATCTTGTTACATCATACAATGTCGGGATATGTTGTATCTCCTATGTCACAAAACGTAGCCATGCGAAACATCGCGACAACTCAAACCTAGCCTGATTTAGCAAGACAACCAAATCGGGACCAATCTCGCTACATCTTGTGTGTTGGTGGAATCAGCACTTTACTTGTGTGAATTATAGTGGTGTACTTAATTCACACTACATACCTCACACAAAACTAATCTAGATCACTGTCATAAATGTTTGTCTTTACAAAATCGGGTATCATTATTCATGAAAAATATTCAATGATGCAACCTTTTATCTAACTTAACCTCTATCAAACTGTTGTCATATCGTTGACTGTCCAAGTTTTGTGGTACTTTGACCAGGTTGTAACCCTTGTAATTATCAGTACGCTGCTCCGTGCAAATGCAGTTCACTTTCTTGATTAGATGATATCAACTTGTCGGTTTACAGTCATAATATGTTGGCCAGCACAGCGAAAAAGGAATAGGACTCCGTTTTATGATTTTATGAATATATATCTTTATAATCAGAGATTCCAGTTTCTGGCTCTGTACGATTTTCTTTACTTTAATGATGTGTATATAGTATAATCATTTTTTATATAAAGAATGAATATGAGCAGGGTTTGAACTTCTTTTTTTTTAAAATTTATTCAGTAAGTACCCTTTCTGGCCGGTTGATCAGTTCTTCCAATGGGATACCAATATAATAATGATAGTGTTGAAATACAGTGCTTGATATATAATGGACGTTATAATACATTTATGGATATGTTAATCAGAAAATTCACATACACAATTTCAAGCAACAGCATGGTAATATAATAGCGGCAGTGGTTAAAGTGCAGTGTTCCCCATAGACCCTACTGTCATGTATGGTAGTCTATTACAACTAAATCTATTATAACTAAATCTTTTTTTTCAATTATAACTTATTTCACTGAACTGCAGTGCCTTGCCGCCCTACTATAACAAACATTTGATCGGAATATGGAATATATAAGTAGACGTTGAGTATTTATGTCGGAAATAGTGCATGATATCCTTGCTTTGCCAAATACAACGATAACACTACAGAATTCTTTACTCTACAGCCGTCTTTATGACAACGGTGTTCATCTCATACACGGATGGGCAGCGCTTGGTTCAGTTGGTAGATGACAACGTGTCCGTGTTTATGAACATTGCCCTCGGGGACACATCGGTCCTCGCTGCCACGAACCAGACACACGGGGCCACGCCCAACAAGCATACGACTAAAGTCTTGTTAGTCTTCGTCGGCTTTCTTATCTTGGGGCTAATCGTCGTGGTTGGGTATGCCGTCCGCCACGCAAAATATGTGCACTCCAGGAATCAAGCAAATCTGGTAAGGTTCTTACATTAATTCATTAATTTACCAATACAGAAAAAAAGTTCTCTTTATTCAGGCTACGACACAAATAGTCTTATTCACATCTTCTGTGTCATTCATATATTTTTGTGAGTTAACTGGGGATGCCCTGATGTGCAACTACCCTGTTCTAACAGACCTAAATTTTTAACAGGAAAGGATACGCGTACAAAATGCCTGTTTGTAGGATTTGGTCTGGGAATGGTTGATAGTACTCTAGTCTCCTGTTACAAGATGAATGCAATCATCACTGGCGCTTTTTCGAAAAAAACTGAAATGGATGACTGTTCAAAAATAGCAACTTTCCATTATCCTATGGAAACCACTTTTTCATTTTCAGTATATACATATAAGATTCCTTTTCCTTGAATAAAATAAACCTGATATCAATTGAGCCTCATAGATAGTAGTTGGAACCTCCACAAACCCTAAACTCCATGTTGTGGTCAATACCGACGTGTTTTCCATGTTTTATTAGTCTCTCTGAGACAGCAAATTCCATATTGTTGTAAATATTTCCACTTTTCTCTGATCCCCAACTGACGTCCCTGGATATCTAGATCCAAACGTATTGCTACAAATTTATAGAACCCGTTCAATAGTTTACGTGCCGTCTATTTCCTTTCCAGACGTCCTCCTCACAGGAAGCACAACAAGCACAACAAGAAACACTTATGAGCAATGGAACTGGCCCCGAACAGCAAATACAACATGAACTGTTGCAGCGCAATCATTTTCCGCCGTCACAGACACAGCAACGCTACCACCCACCCATACAAGAAGATTCTGTAGGAGAGCAACAATCAGAAGAATCCCAGCAACAACAACAGCATCAGGAACAACAGAAACCTCTCTTTTCGGTTTAACATTATTTGTATTGGCGAGACATCATCAGATACCTTTAAGATTTCGAAACGTATAAGTGAAGGCATGTACAACCTTATAGGAAAATAGAATTGTTATACGAGGGTATAATGTTAGCCTACACATATATGTGTCAGTCGTATATGTCATAAGATGTTATTGTCTGTTCATTGCGTGTTTCGAATCTTCTGCATTACCCAGTTCATATGATGTTTTGATATATGGTTCTCAATTCCATGAAGCATGTGACGCTTTTGTTTCTATGTCATATGGATATGAATATGACTGGAACCTCTGCGTATAAGGAATTTAATGCATATTTAATAATAGAAATAATAAAAATTAAGAAGAGCAGTGATCGTAACACATAATCTTAGTATTCACTAGTTTTTAAACAATTTACATGTATTCCTTTGCTATATATGGTTGATAGATATCTCAAAGATAGTCTGCTATGAACATTACCACTTTCTTTTCTAGTCCAATATTTATCATTGGCCCTGTTACTATAGCACGATTCATGCTATGCTTTACTAAATTCAACTTAACATTTCAGCGAGATATTTCCCTTTTCACGTCCTATCGATGAATTATTTACCGACTTTATCATAAACATCACTACGCTTCTTCCTGATTTGATCCCATGGTTGTTATCTAAAAAAGGGTAATTTGAATATGTGTAAGTAGAACTTTTTCCAATATGGTTATATTTTATCGTACGTAACGATAGCGTACGCCAGTTGCCAGGGTTTTATGAATTGCCATATTTGGGTCAGATTCAAAACAGTTCAATTTAGCAACTATCCCCGTTTTGTATCATATCCTGTATAATAGGATAAAGGAGGTTTACTCGAATTGTTTTTGTAGGCAGCAGATCGAGATACATAAAATTGTCAGCCCAGTTGATCGATAGCTATTACTTATCCAACCGATAAGCACATGTTGTTTCACCAGTTTGAGCTTCCGTAGAATCCCATGGACGGTACTGATGACTTAACAACATTCTAGTGTGCTGGCCTTACCAGATTCTGTGAATAGTTTGTTGAGATTTTATCGCTTTGAATGTTATCTACATACATTGCCTCAGTTTTGTTTGCTTGCTTGTGAACTGCATACCGTTATAGATATGACGGTACTGATGTGTTACCTTTTGCATTTTGAAACTATGAAGACTTGATTTTATCGTTTGTGCTCTGATATGCTTTCATGTAATTCAGTTCGTCATTATGTAGTTATAGTACCAAATCCTTACATAGAAATAGCAATTTTATAATAGACGCTAGCACACAACTTTTCTTTCTCTGAAAGCACTATCAATGCAATGCTATGCCTACAGTGGCAAACAGGGCCTCTGCCCATGATTCTTCTCTGTAAATACCCTTCTAGAGGCTTCACGAAAAATAGCAAAGAAAATGTGTGATATTTCGTTGAATTATTCATATATTGAAGGGACCCATACCTTAAATGCGATTGTTTTACAGTGTGCTGTAAGTGGACAGTACAAAGATAATATCCCTTAAACAACCTTACTAGTAGAAAAAAATCAATTTCCTCATTTTAGATTTTTGTTTTAGATTATAACAAAAATGACATATTATTGATGTATTAAGGTTCTGGTCATACGTAAAACCGACCAACATGTTGTATTAGTTGGATATTTTGTATCCTTGGCAATCAGAAAATAAATGAGGGGCCGTCCATAAAGTACATATGCAGCGAGGGGGTGGAGGGGATAGTCCAAATATACCGAGGGATGTTTTCACTGTAATTTCTCTACTACCTCAAAAGTGGAATATACCTTTTTCCACAGGTCGGTGTCGTATCTTATTGCATGGTTACGCAATGTCTGCAGCCAAACAAACACCTGGCAAAGTATTCTTTAGCATTGGATGACTGGGTATATGAGCGTAATACATTTATAGTACCCATATATATGTCATTTCCAGAGAAAGTGCAGTGATTGCATCGTATTCTATGGTATTCCAGCTCCAATCTGGTGTGCCTGACATGCATATCACCCCAGTAGTACCTTAGATATAGCTTAGATAATACAGGAACACAGAAACTGGATGCACATTTACACATTGGCGGGCATGGGCATCGTATACCTACCTTTATCTATTCCAAAACCGAGATACATGTAGTTATCAACCGTAAAGTTTAGACAGTCCAGACTTGTAATAACGATACCCTTTTTTGTCTCAGACCCGCCAGACTACCTATTCTCGTGACTGACCACTCAAGTGACTGCCTGCTGATCTTAGTGTGGTCACAAGACTGCCTGCTCTGATGACTGACCATTCCCATAACTGCAGGCCCATTCCAGCACCCATTCCACTGACTGTCGACACACTTGACAACCAACACACCCTACTGCCTGCCCAATTAACTGCCCATTCCCACGAAAAACCTGTCACCTGACGGACTGTCCATCCACTTGCTAGCGATACCTACTACTTCCCCTGCCCACTTGATTGGTAGTTAGATTGGCAATGAGGTAGGAGGTAGGTGGATGTGCAGATATATGGGTGGTCAATCAAGTTGGTATCCTAGCGAGTAGACTGTAATCTGGTATATGCAGTGCAGCGGCAGTTGGACAGCTGTACAACGACGGATGAAAAGCCAGTAAGGTAGCAGCTGGGATGGCTGATAATCAGATAAGCAGCCAGTCAGATAGGTGGCCAGTTTTCAGGCAACCCACTGACAGGCAGCCCACTGACAAGCAGCAATGGCAGGCAGGTCCACGACAGGTGAATGGGTTGGTAGGATGGTGAGCGGACAGGTAGAAAAGCAGATTGATGGGTGAGCTTATTGGTTAGTTAGTTCATGAGCAGATTTGTGGATGGTCAGATAGGTGGGTAGGAGTTATATGGTGCACATGGTAGTGAATGACTCATAATTTATATAACATAGAGGATGTCACAAAGTGGTGGCACGTTGATATCACATGCACTGTCATGGTAGCTGGATAAAGTGCAAACCACATAATGGAAGTCACATAGTGGATATCACATGGCAACTAGTGTCCCATGGCACACGGCAGGGTCGCATTTTGGTTAAAAAGAAAACGAATGCCATGATATTTGTATTACACACAGAATTTAAGATTTTTATATGGTGTCCATCTTGTGTAAAATACATACCGTGTGCACCACATAACTCCATACACTCTGGACATTGGCTGGGCCATAGAGGAAGAAAATAACAGTACTACGCTGCAAGCACAGGTCTAAATGTGTATGAGCACTGCTCACTCTGACGTGTATACCCGGCCAATGGGATGGGGATATGTAATCAAACAGAAGATCAAAACTGCAAGTGTTTTCTGTGCCTTGGAATAGGAAATTGTGACCGACTTGTGTGCCTTTCATTTTTCGGCAAAAAAAAAGGGGGGGGGGGGGCTGTACAAAGTTGCCTCTCAAACAAAACACAGCTAGCATTTTGTAACAGTATATATGTCCTTTTAACCCCAACAAGACCAACGCTAGGTGTATTTAGGTATCATGTTCAATTTTCAATAGACCTTTATTTATAGGCGGGGATAGATACGCAATGATGGGGAGGAGGGTTATGAAAAGCCTATTCTGGGTAACATGTGGGTGGGGGACAGGCAATCCCGCCTTCCCCCCCGAAATCTGCATAGGTACTTTATGGGTAGCCCTGGAGGTTTCTAGAGGTCTCTTTGGGTTTGAGTCAAACTCGTATATGTCGCAGGTTATTTAAAATGGTATGACTTGCAGATTGTTGTATTCAAATATTACAGCGTGGGTGAGGTTCCGGCTTATAGAAGGATTCCACACGTATTGGTGGACATGGTCCATGATTGTTGCTATCTTGTTTATTATCCTAATCGTTCGTGTCCCGATGTACATACATACACATAATTGATTAGAGAACTTCTTCGTGACTGTTTTCGACCTCGGACAACCAGCAGCCATACCTGCTGTCAGACATTTATACGGTATCACTCTTGATGAGAAGACATGTATTTGGCGATAAGTAGTATACCTATCCGATAAGCGTCTTATCTGTATGTCTTTGTATATATACTTGCAAAGGGTCGGCAGGCAGCAGCGTTGTCTCCGTCCACGGATATCATTGGTAGGTCGTAGTTTATGTATAGACTATGTAGAGGTTATAGACCAGGCGCCGCCATCTTGAGTCCAGAACGAGGGAGTGGAAGACGAACAGATTATCCCGCGTCCATACGCACTGAATTATATATATATGATGATGCCTCTGATATCGCTCAGTTCTTGAAGTATGCTCTCATTCAGAGGAAAGTTTAGATTAGGGCATTATACTCTGGACGCAATTGCCAGAAATTACATATAATATCGATGAGTGATTGCAACAAGGGGACTTATTTTGTATACAATTTGTAAATTAGCCCTCATTTATATGTACACCAATCTTGGAATCATTGGTCCCTGGCGATCAGTGTCTTTTCATATCGTGGTAGTTGATCTCACAAAGGCACGCCATCAGTAACGTCGACATGGTCTATAACATAGGGGAGTATCCCTCAACTTCCGTTTCTAAGTGAATAACGAAAGATTTTATCAGGTTGGTGGGTATCTGCTCACAGAGGTATTACGCATTTCACTTGACGATCACAGTCTATGATAATGAAATATGTGTCGAGGCAACGTGACGTTGCATCGAGTGCGAAATTTACTTGAACTTACTAGTTCGGTCATTTGATTAGTACATAAATAGTATTATAATGCGACATCAATATGTTCACATGCAGCATTCTCAGTACTTGAGCCATCATGAGTTATTTAGTATATTTACACATAGTATTAATGATATATAGATCATTATTTTGGACCTGTATATAAATTCATATACAGATACAAGGGAATCGATTATTCATGCCGGTTTATAGGACACGTGCCAGAAATTGCTGTCACTTGTTATCAGTATTCATTATTATCAGTATATCATATATGTCACGAATTGTATTCCACCCATAGCAAAGAACCCCTTTTAATGTTTTTTAAACCTTCATAATGCCGTTCTAGAAGATGGACGTTATAACTATTAACTGGTTATACCAAATCGTGGTTTACCAATTTTCCAACGGGGGAATTAGTATATTCTAATGTCACAATGCAGCCATGCATATTTACACTAAGGAGGTTGAGGACACTAAAAAGAGATAACGCTATACTTAACGACCTTGTTGTAGAATACGCGGAGGAGTTCAGCATACTTTCCACACTGGCTACTTGGGCAAACTTGTGGATCTTTTGTTGTAACATTTTAATTTTCAAGATTACCGTCTATATAGTACCAGTTATCTTAATCGTTCACGCGGTTTGTCCATTATGGTTAGTTGTAAATAACCTGTAAGCAGGCTACATGTTTTTAATGGAATACTACGTCCTCAAAAGTCCTTTCGTACCGACCACTTTGTCGTTTTGCATGAATATTATTCAAAACAATCATTCAAGAAAGGAAAATGTAGATATGGAGAGTAGATTGGAATCGAGGACAACTTTTCACTAAGACGTGCTTAAACAGACGGTGTTTTCCTCAGGTAAACAGGCAGCTAATATTAAACTAAAGTCGTAGAAATGATGAACAGTTACTCATATGAAATACAATTCATTGGTTATGTTAGAGGCCATGTATCACACATTCAAAGCCAAAGCACATATAAGACATACATAGAAAATTAAACTTTAAGCCATGATGCTATTGGGGAATCCCAAGGATATGGGTGATCCCGTTACCATTATGCGACTACAGAATTTTAGCATCACGATAGGTTGATACACATGTATTTGATATCCAGCCGGCTAATTTATCTTTATTTTTAAATCGTGTAATGTCAGCAGGAAATGGATTTCATATCTTTTCTTGGCCGTGATTTCCCATCTTTTCGACTTATAGTTTTTATAAGTAATGTAATTTCCTCAAATTCGGTTACCAATAATACCGTTTGGTTAAGGTCGGCAGAATTATATACTGTCTAAACTAAAGAGTTTTGATTAGGTACGCTGAGTGTAGCGCCGCCTAGACTTATCTCATTATGAAGGATACATAGACAATATCATTACTGCATTTAGATTTCCTACAGGTAAACCCTCTGACATATATGCCATGTGAGGCTGTGATGTCATTTTAATTAAAACATAATTTGTATATATGTTTATAATTCTAAGCATTGTTTTGTAATTCTCTTGGTTTAAAAAAATTGAATACAACCTTGTTTTTAAAAGCCTCGATGACCCTGATATATCTGCGCATCTAGTATTCCTGTTTTCTTGGGTTAAGCACATGATTAATATTTGTTTTAGATACGTCATGTTTCTACATACGTCAATGTTTGTACCACATAGAAAAGAAGTAAAGCTCCTTTTGGAAGAAGAAAGGTAGTATACTGTCTGGATTATGGCACTTTATATTATGTTCATGGTCATTTGTGTTTTTCTTTTTACTTAATTGCCTTATTTGAAATTGTTTTCTAAAATAAACTTAAGATGACGTGTACTATTTGCTATAAAGGTAGAAATACATTGATATGAGAAAAGAAATGTCCTATGGTGTTGCCTATGGGTGTATTTATTGATGAAACCTGGACAGTATTAAGACATTATAGAAAAGATATTTTGTTATGACTCTAAATTGAAGTATTTCATACTTTCCGTTACTCATCAAATGAATATAGAGAAGAAATGAGACCAGTATTCCTTTATGTATGCACATTTTTTATAGGGATACAATTTGAATTTTTGGCATATGACGATTGTAAGTTTTTAAACGCTTTTGTTGTTTTCCCTGGTTATGTGTGTTGTGAAGTATTTTTCAAGCAAGAGAGAATAATACTGTATTGTTGAGAAAATCTACCCGATATAAGTGACAGCAAGTTACTTAGAACAACGGGACGTGTCCTGGTCCATAATTAACACGATATATTTCTGTATCATAATCCATACTCTGAGCTATTTGAAAAAAAAAATCATTTTTCGAGAACTCACGATTCGTCCGTCACGCGAGGCGAGGCAAGTGGATGCACAGGGAGTCTTGATTATATTGTATTTGAAGCATTAATACCATAGACATCAAAATGCGTTTTCAATCTGTTACCTATTTTGTTTTATGTTCCCATTCACTGCAGCCTTGTTAAAGACCGCCTTCTAATAAAAATCCGTGTCCCTCCAAAATAGAAAGTCGCCTGGTGTACTTGATTACAAAGGAACCATACAATTCCCCCTCCCTCTGAGTGCATCACGTTCCTAGTAGTTCGATATTATGATGGGAATGTACACTGCATTGCTGTAAATAGAATAGAAAGGACATAAGCTTAGGCTCTCAGTAAATTATCAAAAGGCTTTCTTGGATCTATTCAGAGGATTTTGATAATCCATGGAGGTTGCCTGTTGCAAACCCACTGCAAGGACCCCAAATTGGTGCTTTTGTTATGTTTTGATAACACCACTTAAACTCTGTGTTGATGCAAAAGGAAATAAAAAAAAGTATAGCAAAAGAAACCTATTGAAATATGTAGTCTTGGTCTAAAAGCTTGTATTAATGTAGAATTGTTACACAGAAATTGAAATCTTATTGATAGGTGTTTGCCGAGGTACATTATGTGTAAACGTTTTTGCAGCTTATTGACGTCGCGGCATGTTTACATTTTAAGCAAAGTTATGTTAAAACATACTGTGAAACGTATGTTCTGCTGGACTTGAAGCGTTCCAAAGGACGAATTAAACCCTGATAAATGTAATAGTTATTCACCTGACTTTCTGTTTTGTACAATTCTTCCTGTCACACTTAACTGCACTCTAACGTCAACAACCTTTAAGCAGCGGAATTTATAAGCAATATGCAGATGTCGAATGGCAGCTAGGGTTACACTTTGATATATTGCGACTTAAAGAAAAAAACAGATAATGCATGTATTTGTGGCTGATCTCGTGTATTTCTAGTGCAAATTTAGGGAAGGTACTTACTGTGGACGAAACGCTTATCGTTCAAAGTCAGTCGTTGATGTCATACAACCTGCCGTCGTAGGCGGTAGGCCGTATGACATCGACGACGGGCAGAGAATGTCCATATCATGGGGCCTACTATCTCACCCCTGGTATTTTCCCCCAGAATAACCAGTTGGAACTTGTACTCAACATCCATCGAGTATGGGCGACGACGTTAGCCAATCACTCAGTGATAGGGGTGAGATCAAATCTGAACCATGCTCGATTCGTAGCCACTAAGAATATGTCTTTCATTTTGGTATGCTACATAATCTCACTCGGCTTTGCCTCATGAGATTACTACACAACCAAAACTCATTTTAATGGCTACGAATCTTGATGCAGTTCCATGTTAAAATATCTTCCAGATGATGCACTCAACCTGCTGCTGGTGGTATTCAAAAACGTTTGGACAATTGGCAACTAACTACCCACCATTCTGGTCTGAGGCGACTGTGATACCTGTCCCCAAATCCGGGAGAGATTGCAATAATGCCTCAAGCTACAGACCCATAGCTATGATCAGCTGTATGGCTTAGACCATGGAAAGGATGTTGGACAACAGACTGGTGTGGTATCGAAAGTCCAATAACTTGTTGACTCCCCATCAGTCAGGCTTCTGTAAAGGATATAGGACCACTGACCATTTGGGTTGTCTAGAAAGCTGGATCCTGGTCTGGGATTTAGTTGTACTCCATAAGGGCAGAAAGACTGTTGGAAGTTAATGGATCTTTAGGAGAAAGTGGGTGCCGAGTACACCATAGAGAGGCACAAAGCATGGTTAGTGGCACAGGACTACTGACAGCAACATGGGTTGGACTATGACGAAACCTTCGGGCCAATCATGAGGACGGAGTTGGTGGTCGCAGTGATTGCCCTGGCTGCAAAGCATAACCTCCTTATACATCAAATGGATGTGACAACTGCATTCTTTAATGCAACCTTGGAGGAGGAGGTGCATATGAAGTAACCAGAGGGATTTGTGATGGAAGGCAAGGAACATTTTGTGTGTAAGCCTAACAAAAGTATTCATGGGCTAAAAGAATCCCCTTGAAGTTGGAATGCAGTACTTAAAAGTCTAATTGAACAAATTGGACGTTAAACTACCCAAACAAAAAAAAGCAGTACTTAATTGGGTTCACCCAGTCCACCAATGATCCTTGCATCTACACATCGGAAGGAGGACAGGTGCTCCTGGTCATGTATGTAGATGACATCATACAAGCAACAAGAAACGAGTTAAGTGAAGAAGACTATTGCCAATGAGTTCATCGTAAGGGACATGGGTGAGACAAATCCTGAGTGTATCTTTCTTAGATAAAGTCATGAATTAATTTGATAGTAGATGTGATGAACGAGCGCTTGTGGAGAACCATTTGAAGAGTAATGATTGAGAAATGTTTTGGTTTCGCACTGACTGACGGCCACCACGCACGTTGCTAAATAATTATGCACTACCTGACCAGTGACTGTGGCCTGTGCTACAACAGAGGCAGTTCGGGGGAATGCGTCAGATATTCTGATGCTGACTGGGCTGGTGACATAAATGACCACAGCTCAACATCTGGATACATGTTCCAAATCTGTAATTAAAAGCGATTATAGATACTAAAGCCTGCAGAACCACTTCTATGGATAGCTATCTAGTGGATGTTTGCCTACCACAGGCTTCAGTCGTCTTGTATTGCTGTTTGGACAGTGCTGCTCACTGCTGACGTCTGGTGGACAGATCCCACACCACTCACTGTCCATTCTCACCTCACACTCTCACCCTTCACCTTCACCCTCACTTCTTCACCACCTCTCATTCATTCAACACGTATTCATTTCCCATCCACCCACATCCTAATCTTCAACCCCCTACTTTGATATCTTCATATCAATATGTCTTATCAACATATATTATTATCAATTCAATTGTATTATCAATACTACTACTACTATTTTACCACAATCGTCTTACAGATATCACTCAGCTCCGCTTCATATCATTCTGCAAAGACAACTCATGCCATATAAACAATCATTTGAAATTTTGTGGTGTTTCATGATAGACTCTCCCGAGTCGATGGTCAAGATGAATCGGGAACAAATGTCGATGTCTTACAGGCTTAAGACGGATCACCTAGATGATGTGGGTTTGATCTTGGATTGAGCATGAATCATGGCAAGGGTTAACCTCACACAGGGCTATCACTCCCTAACTGTAAACAAAGAACCAGGGATTTGTTATAGTTTGTATTTAGGGGGCAGAGATTTTGTTCTTCCGATAGGATATTGCCAAGGTCCAGGATTATAATAGGTATAAATATGAAATCTTGGCTGCTTTTCCTGTCTCCGGAAGTGGATAATATAAATAGCTGATCACCTTGGTCTATGATCAAGCATGGGAGAGAAGTGAGAATTGAGATAGGCTGAACTTGTTCTAATTCTTGTGTTTCATCGATAACTTTGAAATATAGTATTTTACTGAGCATTGTGACCATCTGGTGGATACAGAGAGAGCTTGATACGACAGTGGGAATTAGGGAAAATAGATGGGGGAATAAATTCAGGAATTTGTACAGTTGACTAAGCTATCATCGACAACGACAAAGTGAAGGTAATGGAAAGGAAATCGGTAACAATAAAACTAGACGGCTTTTAGAGTTCATCATTTTTCTAAGCAGAACAAATTACGACTAATGACTGCCAAATTTAGTTTCTTACTTTTTTTCCCTTAAATCAGTTTACTCCTATTCACAAATCCTGCTTTCTTTTGTATATCGTATTTTTGCGTGGCCAAACCAAGCTAGCGAAGAATAAACGAACGACCAATCGACACCCGCGCCCTCTACATTACCCCTTCCAATTTTTACAAAAGGGGGAGGGGGAGCATTGACGGGGGATAACCCATTGAAAAAACTAAACCCATCGAGTGGATCATATATGTCTCTCTCTTGGCGACTGCCACCATTCATTCAATTCTGGATATCATCATTATTGACCAGTCCGTAGTTATTATCAAGGCTACTAATGAGATATAAAAAAGTATTATTCACACTTCTATTCTTGATGAATACTCATTCACAGCAATTAGCAAGTAGCTATAATTCAATCATGTACATACAAAGTAAGCGGAGGACTGACCCAAGACATAGATCGGGCATATTTTCCCCCTCCTATTAATTACAGAAAAGTGGTGTATACACGCTATCGGTGTTTACATAATTCTGAAAACCATGTTCACTAACGAAACCATCCATAATCCACCAATTGACAGAGCTCTGGTGGGAGCACTTGAAAACACACTCATGGCTGGTCTGAGATCTGACCCGACACAGTGGTGGCACCAAAACATCTGATTTGGATCATATTGCTGTTTGACAGAGAGGAGGCGCTCATAGTTTTCCGCTGCTCCCCAGTACTCCTCCTTCCAATCCTCCAGGAACTGGTCCGGCTCATTGAAGTAGACTCCTCGGCCGACTGTATAGAGTTGTTCACCATATTCCTGCATGGCCGCGATGTAGTCCGTGTCTTCACTGGCATTCCCCCAGCCGACCCCACAGGACAACGATCCAAGGGACGACCTAAAGTGTGGGCTTACAGCGGAGGAGGATACAGGCATTCTACTGACTTTACCTACAACAACAAAGCACAGGTTGATAGTTATACATTACTTATGACTTATTATGGGTCTACTGCTTGCTGTAGTCTAATTGGAAATTCAACTGACAATCTAATGATTATGGTAATATGTTATACATTCAATCGTGTGGCCTTAACAACGAGACAGGGAAATTATATTTAAAAAAATGAAAAGTTCAGCCCAAATTTCCCCAGGGTGTTTACAAGAGTTTGTCACGGAATTGCATTTATAGGCCTCTTTTCAGGATCATATTCCTCACTATAATAAGAGTACGTTCACAAATACAACTTGGACACCAGTGGACATTCCTTCCCTTTTCTCGATAGATGGACATAGTATATGGTAAACTAACTCTCTACACCTCTACAATTAGAGACGGGAATACAGATAACTGGAATTTAAGTTTAGGAGTTTACTCGGGCATTGATTGTCAACCACTAATATTAACCTGAATCCATAAATCATTGTCAACGAACATTTAGAATTTGTATGGCTAAATTCTTTGAAATAGATTGTTTTACGATTCAAATAATATGTGAACAATGATGCATACACAAACAAATGGATAATGGTCAATTGCCAGAAATGAAACATCATCGTCGGATAATCACATGGACAATCTCTATAATGATTAAAGAGAGTCAATATCATTAAAAAAAAGAAAGTACAGGAACTGTAGTTGCATGACACAAGCGAAAAGGGTATCTCTCTCCACTTTAAATTTCTAATCCACCAATGAGCATTGCTACTGACCTCCAAGCAGAGTCCAGGAACAGCCTATATCTCGCCTGGTCTCAGTCGTATTTCCAATGACCTCGGCTAGCTTATCCGGGTTCTCCAAGTCCTCTGGCTGGAGAAAACGATTAATGATATACGTTCTGTAGTATATTGGGTCATTGATTTCTTTCTCGTAGTCCCAGAAGGTGGTGTAATTCAGTACCGACCGAAAGACGGCAAATCGTGGATGAAGGTTCCAGAGAAAATCAAGTTCTGGTTGTGCTTCCTCGCAGCCGCCGACATGCAAGAGACTGAAGGTGAGAAGCCCTTTGGCATAAATCTCTATACCGGATATATTTAGTGAGCCTTTGTAAGCGCTAGGAAGGACATACCCGCCCCAATTGTCTGTCATGTTGTTCAACAGGTAAGTGCTGAATTCACCCAGGATTTCCTCCCCCACTTTGCGGCCATTAAATATCATTGGATACATGGCTAGGTAGCGACAGAAACCATTCTCTGGAGGCTCATGGATTTGGTAGGTGTAGGATGTGACCACGCCATATGTGCCTCCACCGCCTCCACGTGCTGCCCAGAAGAGTTCGGGGTCATTGTAGGTCTCAGTCTCAAACGCGCCGGGCCGCAGGATGGTACCCCCTGTGAAAAGTGACAGTTCGTTTTCTCTCAAACACATCGACAGGGACAACAAATGCAATCAAAGTTTTATAATCAGAAGGTTCATGTGGGTCCTTACGAAAGACAATATATCAAATTAGTGATAAATTCTTCCAAGAAAAGTTTAAACAATAAAGTATCAAGAAACTCGTCTCGTACCTTTACCAACATTTTAAACTAGTCTGTTAAAAGAGCATTAACATAAGGAAGTGATTTTATTCATGGTTCTGATATCAAATTTGATAATTTCTATTATAACAAATCATATGGGGCCATCCGTAAAGTACGTTCGCACTAAATGGAGGCGGCGCGGGGGGGGGGGGGGGTTAAAAGATTTCGGAAAATGTGGGTATGCACCTTCTTTGTTCTGTTGCGAATCTCGGAAATTCTATGTACATATTTTATGGATGGCCCCCATATCGTTTCCTACCTGTTGCTGTTTGTTTTATGATACTGCCATCTGGAGTGACAAGAGTGAACTCGATGACATTGTCAACTGCCAGGCCAAACTTTCGCGACATGGGGCTATGTCCGCCACCCAGTGTGTAGCCCCCTGGAGAAACAGTCTGTGCACTGCCACCTACTATCAAGTAGCCTGCCTCGTGGAGCTAGACATGAAATATTTCAAAATTGTCATTTAAAAGGAGTAGAGAGGCGATGTATTGTATCATGGAGATATTTGGTACATTTACGTAATCAAATACCAAGAAATACGTTCACTGCCACCAAGTTTCTATGAAGAAGAAGTAGCTGGTACTTCACAGCTACTGTTGCTGGAGTGCAATTAGTGGATGCAAAGTACTTGGTATAAATTAGACCCCAATTCTTTTTCCTGATTCATTCCTGTAAAATAGAAATTCGAAATAATTGCATCAGTGTCAATTATGTGATTAGCTACTACATACATCCTTTATTATAACACTTTTTTTTTCTTTTTTAAATTTGGTTATTTATCCTGCAGGGACTTCGGCTAACCGCCGGTATGAATTGCCCCTACAGTACAAGGTACAGAAATATCAGTGGCCAGTAAACTGGGTATCTATGAACATAAATAGACTAGCGGTACATAAAATTGTACAGTGCCAACTCCAAAACAGGAGTAGCTGGCCTCTAAGAACTAGAAGAAAGAAAAGAGTTTTTGGTTCCCTTCAGGAGAAATAAGTCTTTTGATTGAACCAATTTTTGGCGTGAGGATACACCTCATTGTCCCATCAGTCTATTCGGTCATGTTCTCATACATTCGTAGAATATCTAGTCCCTGTAAATGAATGCGAGCTGTCAAACGTTTAGGTTTTCTAAATATTGAAATCGGATTTACTGTACACACTCTACATTTGGGGTATTCTATTTTCTTTTCATCAGCAAATACAAAATTTCAAACTAAAGGTGATTTAGTGTACAATTTCCCTTGCTCGCAGTTCCCTACCATCAACTTTGTTTTGAATCTGGGGACCGTTTAATAATCTGGAATCGTACATGTAGACTCTTTTCCGTGTGCCATAGAGACCTAGGAACGATGTGGGTCAACCTTAATTATCACTTATGGACGACATTATGGATGGCTGATACCGCCTTAAGAAACAGACTTAAATATTCGAAAACAATAACCCTTATGGGACGTACAGCAATGGGTCTCCATGTGCGATCCTAGATTATTCAACGGGCACCTGGGTGGGCATGTGCGAGCTGGTCAGTGATTCCCCTTCTACATTGCAGTACAGACAGTACATTCATTCAGGGACTCCAATGCCAGTCCCTGTGACACATTGCACAACGAAAATATTGTTGAATTTCATCATTTAACGCCTAGAAGGCCCTTTCCACTCAATTCTATATATCCAGTGCGATTGCACTTACAAGGGGTTCTACTCTATACGTACATACATACATACATACATACATACATACATACATACATACATACATACATACATACATACATACATACATAGTGTAGTAAATACTGCCGGATGGTTACCGGAGGTTCCCGGAGGATACCTCCGGAGGGACCCGGATGACACGGAGGTACCCGGAGGACACGGAGGTACCCGGAGGTACCCGGAGGTACCGGAGGCACCCGGAGGGTTTGCTCTATAATGCCCCAAGAGCCCACCAGGTGGTGTCCTGGTCCCGGAAATGACGTCAGAGGGTCCCTGGAGCCCTCCTATATAAACCTCCGGGGGTGCCTCCGAGAGTCAGTCTGGACTGGGACTCGGGACAGTGCACCTCCGGCGACTACGAGGGCAACCGCCCGCCACTACCAGTGGCCCCGGAGTGAGAGCAGAAAGGTTACCGTAGTGACCTGCCTTGAGCCCCGTGTGGCTCGCCGGGTTCGAGGAGGTCGGAGCCGACCCCCGGAGGCAGCTGTTGTTGTTAGATAACAGTTGCTGTTGTTGCTCATGCCGCCTGAGGCTTACTTGTCTATAGCTAATAAAGATTCTCAGTTATGCAGTAAACTGGTGTCCTCGTTGTGTACTACAATACATACATACATACATATATACATACATACATACATGCATACATACATACATACATACATACATACATACATACATACATACATACGTACGTACGTACGTACGTACGTACGTACATAAATACATATGTACATACATACATTTATTATCCACCGAATACAAAGTGCCCATAGAAAACACATAGGCAGCGTGTATGGACATACCCGGCGCATACGGATATGTTGTATGCTCCGGGTGGCGCATACGGAAAAATAGTGCGTACGGAAAAATAGTCCATAACTAAAATGAACTGATATCGACAAGTCACTTGTGCAGAAAAGGTGGATAATAAATACAATATAGACTGGTTTCAGATAAAAGCGGTTGTATGCTCCTCGGAGTTGACTCTACGCAATATCCTCGCATACGCTCGGATATTACTACGCGTCAACTCCTCGGAGCATACGGCCGCTTGTATCTGAAACCAGTCAATATTGTGTATTTATGTACATACAAACATGCATAGATAGATACATACATACATAGATAGATACATACATACATACATACATACATACATACATACATACATACATACATACATACATACATACATACATACATACATACATACATATGAATTCAATTAACCGAATCAGCATACGTTTTTATACACGTCGCCCCAGGCGTTCCCAGGTTCCACTATAGCGGACACGCCAGTTGGGCTGCGGCTATCGCTCTGCACCGCGATCTTCTTGAGTTGGGATAAGTTGATGCTAACTGTGTGAACTCCACTTGAGCGCCCGATGTAATCGTGGCCTGAGCTCTTCACTGTTGGGCGGATCCCATAGCGTTTACAGAACAGGATTACCTCTCGCACGTCCTCTGCAAGAGCAGAATGGACTTTAGAACACCTTCTGTAAATATAATGTGATGCCCTGAGTAAATAGATACATCGTTTAGGAATGCAATACAAGTGTTTGGACAAGTCTGAATGTCAAATACACGCAGCATTTAAAGAACTACGCAGCTTCTCATCATGTAATGTGTGTAACGTAATTGAAATGAGACCCATACGAAAAACAGATACAAATACTTATGATAGCTACTATCTACGTCGATATTGCTGACTTCAATCTTGAATATCTTGAATGTCTGTCTATCCGATAAATATCGACTATCTTTGTACTTTAGAATCACGTAAAGGCTGTATGCATTGACCACCAGTTTTATATGAACTGTTAAATGGGAACTCTCGGCCTCAGTCACCGGTTGTGATAAATTGATAGCATGCATTGAATTTCATATCAGTAAATTTAGTCTGATATTCGCTATTTGATATGTGACACCGATGTAACTTATACCAAGAGTAGGTTGGTCAAGAAGGACGAATGAAACCACCCTAGTGAATACATGCAGTGCTCCGAACGGCTTGCCTGAATATATATTTATAATAAATACAATCTAGAGTAAGACTACGTATTTTCCGAAACATTTTCTTTATTAATGTCAATAAGGAATGTGTACACATCATGGATCAATGGTATTCACATTTTTTGTCATTGTAATTATCTTATCTAATGCCAGAACCAATGTCCTCGTCCTGATTCAGTTCTTCATTGAGCGAGAACAACAAAGAGGGATGAGTGTCTAGTATTCTTACTCGGCTCCTTATCCATAGTATACTCAAATGTCTAATAACCCTCACTGTCTCAGACATCCTTTATACGTATCGCTAATCGTATTTCAAGATATACCCTATAACAGTTTTAATGCCATTCCCAACGTTTAATGTTTACTTCTTGTATTTCTTAAACTGCATTAGTATTGACGTTGGTATTTTATTCATCATCAACCCCTTCATCAGTGATTCGAACCTCTTCTCAGATTGTATGTTTCTAATGATTTGATCCAGATTATTCCAATGCATTGCACCATTGTACATAACGGACTATCCTTTAATCTTTGGTTCACCCCCATGTCATCTGATTTTGTATTACATTAAGCTTATTTGCCAGTTTTAAAGGATTCAAAACTGGATATATTGGTTGCGAGCAATTGTGGGCAGTTTGTTATATACACTTCAAGGGATCATAGAGTGCGTGAGGCTTAAAGATGAAGGCAGTAATGGGAGGTGTTAAAGGTGTTGGCTTGTCACGATGAAAGTGCCAAAGACACATTAGAATGAGCATCAACAGGACATATTCATAATTCATCTTTTGAAAACAAGATTCAATGTTTTTATCTCCATAACCAACCTACCGAAAATATAGATATGAGGTGCACTTTGTGCCATTTTGTGGTACCTGTTTTGAACATTGCCAAATCGTTCTAGATTGTACTTCGAAGGTAGTATCATATAATAGATAACTTGAAGTTAAATCTAACACAGTCCAACACTCGTTTAAGAAAATAAGAAAAACAAAATGGTGGCTACCTTGGATATGGTCATATTTGACTTGATATTGCTGATTTCTTCCAATTGGCTTTAAAAAAAAAAAAAAAAAATTCTAGCCTCCATTGCAATATCCTTCAGTTTTGCGTAACATATTTGGATGGAACATGCCTACAGTTAGAACATGTACAAATAAATCACAGGTCTTTGGAGTGGCGTTATTTTACCTTAGAACATAGGTACAAAATCACTGGTGTGACTTCAAATGATTAACAGGAGGAAACCTTAAACATGCCATAATAAACACTTACCTGTTGATTCAGGCCGCACGACTATACCGAACCTACTGTTAAAGCGGGTGTTCATCATAACGGTGCCCAGGTCGTAGGAAAGAGAGCCAGGGAATTTCACTTCTCCCTTCAGCCTCTTCCCGAGAGCTGCCACCTCTGAGGGAGGGGGCCAGATGGAAAGGTTGTCATCTGGGGCCTCACCATGAGAGGTCGCAATAGCAAAGAGCAGCAATAGCGGTACTCCCCAAAACTGCATGTTTCTGTAACTCACGAGAGGAGATCACATTGGTGTATAATCCTGTGTCTATGTCCACCTATCGGGAACATTTTACCATTTTCTGAATTAAAATTCTCTTCTCTTTTTTTTCAGAATCTATACTAATTAAAACACATGTCTCTCTCTAATCTATACGATATCATCTCAGGGGTTCATTGCTCCTAGGAATGTGGGAAAGGTGTTGCTCCAGTAATATCGGATTGTGTTGTATGACATAGTTATTTTCACGTTGTATCGCTACTTTTTACAGAACCACAATTTTAGGTCCATTAGATTTTTAATTGAATATAAGTGGTAGCATAGTTATGATGCGATCCACAAAGAATCAGGAGCAACAATTTCGGCCTCGAGTCTCTATTCTACGATCCGCAAAACATGGAGCAACGCCTCCCCTCAGACACGAGCACAGGAAGACAACTCAAAGCGCATATTCATGCTACATGTTAGATAAAGAAATGGAAAAGGTCCTATACCAAACAACATATACACTCTTGTTTGAGCTACATTACAAGGCAAAACAAGAATTTAGGTAGAAATGCACCCGAAGTTCTACGATTTACTCCATGGGGCCAATCCAACTACGGGGATGTTTTCAAGTATTCCGAAAGATAAGTAAAAGTGTAACCTACCTTCGTTGGTGATAGAGGGTGATCCCTCTGTCAATGTTCACATAGAACTGACTGACCTGCGTGAGGGACACCGGTATAAATTGTTGACCTGAATATGGTCCCTGGGAGTCTTGATTTCCATCCCGGCACCAGGGGGACCCCACGACTCAATTCAAAAACCCGTGAAGTGCATGAAGATTTGTCTCGAGGTTAGAACATGCACAAAAATGATGCTCTATAATTAAATGGATTTGATTAATTTTTTTAATAATTGCACATATTTACCAGAGTTCATTGATCCTACATTTAAAGTAAGGACCTATTTATTTCTAAATCGTCAGAAACTAGTTTATTTACATCAGGTTAACTCAAGATTACAAGAAAGGCAATAACATAACACTAAGAGGATATGGCGACAAAATGAAGTCGCTTATGTAAATAAAAGATCTAGACAAGGGGGCACTTCACATACATAACGTGAGAGGAAGACGTACTTCTATTTGCGTCTAGCGATAGATATAAATATGCATTGTATAAGGATGCATAGCTGTATGGACATGTACATATCAAGTAAGTATCTTTTTTATTCAAAAAGGTGCAATACATGTACCGCCCATTCGGCTTTCCTCCTTGCAGAAGTTACAGATGTTACATTCAAAATCTTTTTTTAGAATTGTTTTTATTCAATTCTTTTCATGCCAAGTGTGATCATTTATCCATCCATTCATCTTTGTTGAGCGTACCTTTCACCTTCTAAATCTATGACACTATTTTTCCGTAATTACATGATCATCAAGTACACAGTATACAGTATAACCCCTCTTCCGGGACACCCCGCTTCAGGGGACACCCCGCTTCAGGGGCCACCCCGCTTCAGGGGTCAGTTTGGAGGGACATCATATCAAAAACACTGAAAATCCAAGTTTATGGTGCCGGTTTTACGGGACAGACAGTTGTTGCAACCAAAACAGTAGACTGGGCATTCCCGTGTGGGCCCGGGCGGCCGGAGTGTGTTTATTTCATGTTAATAACCTCTAATCTCTAGCGGGTCTGGGGGGTCGGAAATTTAGGAAAATTTGCGTATGCTCCCTCTTTGTTCTATTGCGTACAAGATTGGGAGAGGGGGTGGGGGGGGGGGGGGTCCAAAATTTCAGAAATTCTGCGTACGTACTTTATGGATGGCCCCTTATAGGACTGCTGATTTCCCTCAGAATTTACCGTGGGGTGGGGGTGGGGGGGGGGGGGGGGACATTGACTGGGGGTATAAAAAAGAAGCGAATTTCACAAGGAAGGCATATCCACCTTCAACCTCTATTTTTCATTTTTTTTTTTTTTTTGTACATTTATATTCATTTATATTCATTTATAATATTGTATAATTTATATTTATTAGCTTATTTATGTGTTATTAATAAACCTTTTAACCTAATAACCATCGTTTCCTTCCTTTATGTAGGTATTCTCTATTGTATAACCATTGGCAGACTGAAAACCCCGCTTAAGGGGCCACCCCGCTTAAGGGGACACTTGGCCCGGAACGGAGGGTGTCCCCTTAAGAGGGGTTTCACTGTTCATACATACATACATACATACATACATACATACATACATACATACATACATACATACATACATACATACATCCATACATACATACATACATACATAGCCTACATATATACGCATATAGATGCACAGGGTTGTGTGAATTGATATGCATTTCTTAAATAAATGAAATTTAACCTCAATAATATTTACCTAAATATTTGGCGTCGTGTACAAGTCCTAAGCATAAGTCCTGAGCATAATCTTGAAGCGACCTGCCAGAAGCCAGAAGCCTGCCCCTATAATAATACAACTATTTAGTGAGGTTTGCACTTAGCAAATATCACCGTGGAATCATCGTTTTCTTGGCAATAGTATTCTAACCCACTGTTGATTAGATTGACAATAATGGTTGGGTTTTTTCGAACTTTGTTTATTGACACAGAATATTCAATCAATCTAGGATATTCTTCTATATTTCTAGTCATGACAAAAAAAACCAAAACAGAATCTATATGAATTATATCTCCTCAAAATAAACGTTTCATAAATGTGTGGAAGCATCTTCAGAACGATCCAGGGGAATGCCTGGAAGCATCTTCAAGAAAAGATCGATCATTTTATGATGATAAATAGACAAGTTTCTCCTTTTCTGATAATCTATTTAGAAAATAGGAGAACTGCACACATCCAAATGCCATTTGTGAAATACATGAAGAATATGATTAATACATAGGGCTGTCCTGCAATATACACTGTAGGGGATCCTGCATCTTCTGTGGAACTGTTGAGGCCACAGTACAGACCTGACACCAGGTGGATATCAGGAGAGGTAAAGGTTCCATTTACAGGAATAAGTTGACACCTATTGTTAATGGCGAGAGGCATGGGTATCCTTCACTGGAATGACTTACACTGGCAACCAGGGTTCTGTTTGGGAGACCAAAAGAGTAATCGTGACCACAAAGTGTTCTTCAGATCCGGTCACTGTTGGGCTGTTATGATTACTGTTGGCCCAAGGCTAATTAAAAAACAAAAACATGTCTTACATGTATATTGCTTAACCCATTCAGGGCGAAAATGCCTGTAGGCATTATGTACACAGGGGGCGAAAATGCCTACAGGCATTATGTACACAGGGGGCGAGAATGCCTACAGGCATTCATGATATATTCAGCCATTTTCCAATAAATACAAGAAAAATTCACAGGGTTTATGTAAAATATGGAAAGAAATGTGTGGAAATGAATACATTTTGTATACTGTTTCAAAAAAAAATTGGACTTTGGCAAAATAGAAGTTCTCTAGGTCACATGACAAGTGAAACTTTCCTGAATGCCTCAAGGCATTCTCGCCCCAGATACATAAAACCCAGGGACACCCTGGACCCTGCAGCCACTGGTACCTACCAACCTGCTAGCCTGGAAAGGGTTAATAGAAAATTATGAAATTTGGCAATTAGATATAGCAGACATGGATAGTACATCACAGTAAATATTATTTCATTTGATACAGAGGAAGTGTATAAAATGATATATGCCAAACAGTAGTATGAGGTTATCACACACAACTCAGGGTCGAGTAGGATATAAATAAGACAGTCAAGCAGAGCAGTGTCAACAGTTGTCACTGGCTCTTGAGAAACAATTCGTATGAATAAAATAATCATTGGAAAATTATATAATTTGGGTTAAAGGTATGACATCCATATAGAATCCTCCACTGAAAATATCTTTTAATTTTTATAAGCTTTAGTATGAATACATAAAAATATTATGATAATTTTATATTAGAATATATAGAAATTCTAAAAAAGTATTTTTTTCACAAGGTGAAACCCATATCATTTTCCTCAAACTTTCACAGAATATAGTACATGGTGGAGATACATAGACGATATCTTCTTCATCTGGGAACATGGAGAGGGAGAATTGGAAAAATGGTTCAAACACCTAAATCAAAGTCACCACTCCATCAAGTTCACTTCAGAAAGTTCATCCAACGAGGTACCCTTCCTCGACACCATGGTCAAAATAAAGGGAGATGAAATCTATACGGATTTATACACGAAGCCCACGGATGCGAACACCTAACGTACAACTCATCGCAACCCCCCTGCAACAAAAAGAAATCTTCCATACCCTCAGCTATGGCGCATCAAACGAATCTGCAGCAAAGCGGACGACTATGAGACCCATGCAATGACAAAATTGGACCAATTCCGATCAAAGGGATACCCCCAAACAAATGCTCAAAAACTGCAAAGAAAAGGTAGATGACCTCAACAGAGTGACTCTACTAAAGGGACAGAACACTAACAAAGAGAACAACGACTCTTGGGAGAAGGCCTTCCCAATCTCCACCTACAGGCCAACAGGCAATGTAATTGGAGGCATAGTGAGCAAAAACTGGGATCTACTTGGTAGGTCGATCACCACCAAACAAATCCACAAGAAACAACTGGTCAAGGGCTACAGATGGCCCAAAAACCTAAAAGACCACCTAGTGAGAGCGAAACTCACATCCCAAGGGGGAAAAGGGGAAAAAACGGGGCCCGAAAAGGGCGGTGCAACCAAAAATGAGTGTAAAAAGAAAGATTGCAAATATTGCAAGAAAATCTGCAAAGAAGGCAACATCACCTCAAAACAAACAGGAAAGAAGTCATAAAGCCACGTCGAAATTTTTTTAACCCAACCACGCCGCCCCGGCGAAAGCAGGACAGAAGGAACGGTACGTTTTTTCAAACAATAAATCACTAAATATACCCTCTTAACCCTACCTACAATATCCCCAAAGTCACGCAAACCCACGCAGTACCAAAAGAAATGGCATGGCACTTGTTCCCCAGTGAACAGCTCATAACGTACGTTATCTCTCACTGAAATATCTAGTTAACCCACACTCACCTGTCAAGAATTCTGTAACGATTCGAAACCACAACCATAGCCCAGGTGGAAGTAGGAGACGTACAAACGCCTCTCTGATGCTCGTACACATTTATCGAGCGGCCCTCCACCCCCTGTTAATGACCAGTCCAACAAAGACCAAATGACTGCTCTGCGAGCCACGCGCTGAGCTCTGCCAATCCCGTTCGGGTTGCGAGGCATGCCGCAAAAAGCGTCATTAGCAATCAATAAGAGCGGACGCCGGCACGCGCCATCGGCCAATCAGATAGGGCGTGCGGAACAAAGAAATAGGGCGACAACGTGCTGGGGATTATTTGTGGTAGTGAAACCGAAAGGTTAACTTCTCCATCTACCAACATACATATAATACATATATAGTTCTATTTATTTAAGTTTTAAAAATCATACGTTACCATCCTTGTTTTTGAAAGAATTGAAGAAAACCATAATTTTCAGTGCATTTCCTATGTAAATGTTAATTGGCCTATTTTACCTATAAAGATTGGATAGACTGGACAAAATGTTTAATTTACTCATGTATAATAAGAGTTAATCCTAAGAAACCAGTTTTGACTAATAATTGAAATTATCTAAAAAAAAATCACCAGGTGGCGCCACTGTGAATTGTAGGATATGCCTTTAAGCTTAGAGCAACGCTCTAGATTTATCACATTTGCGATTGACAGATTAACGAAAAAAGTCATGCAAAAAATATTCAGATTTTAATTATTCGCCATAGCTTTTGTAGCTTAACACAACTTTATTTTAAGGAAAACTATTGTCTCCAAGTATGCTTTCGGCAATGGAAAAATGTACATAAACCCCATATTGGTACCCATAACCGGACTGTAATACTGGACCAGAGTCAAATGAAACGGTACATGGTCTGTATGTCAGTTACTATATGACCCAACTACAACATGTACACGGAATACTGCAGTCTACTTATGATCAGAAATCCAATCAAAAACTAACATACCATGCAGCCATGTAATCTGGATTCATCGAAGTACATGTCCACGTTCATGAATTGTAGTATCAGTTTTACACCATCGTTATCATGTGATACTCTATTTAGTGTAATACGAGGAAAACCTTGTTCCAGATTTATCAATCAATTGGAATATCAACTGCTAAAAAATGTTGGTAAATTCCTGATTATCATGACCATTGAATATATATTTGGATTTTCTTGTCTAACCATGAGTCAAATGGAGTTTTACCAAAGAAGTGATCCCTGTGGGTAAATATGGCAAAGGGCATCTTGTTTATCATTCGTGTATGTTCTACCACCAACTCTCCATATCTCTTAATACCAATCTATCAAAATCACAGCTAATTACGTTTCTGGTTAAGGTATTGACAGGAATATAGGAATAACATTTCATCTTAATATGAAAGGATGTACTGAACAATCTACACCTCGCTGTTGTGTAGACGAACGGGAGCAATTGTAAAATTTGGATTTTCTTGTCTAACCATGAGTCAAATGGAGTTTTTACCAAAGAAGTGATCCCTGTGGGTAAATATGGCAAGGGCATCTTGTTTATCATTCGTGTATGTTCTACCACCAACTCTCCATATCTCTTAATACCAATCTATCAAAATCACAGCTAATTACGTTTCTGGTTAAGGTATTGACAGGAATATAGGAATAACATTTCATCTTAATATGAAAGGATGTACTGAACAATCTACACCTCGCTGTTGTGTAGACGAACGGGAGCAATTGTAAAATTTGGATTTTCTTGTCTAACTATGAGTCAAATGGAGTTATTACCAAAGAAGTGATCCCTGTAGGGTAAATATGGCAAAGGGCATCTTGTTTATCATTAGTGTATGTTCTACCACCAACTCTCCATATCTCTTAATACCAATCTATCAAAATCACAGCTAACTACGTTTCTGGTTAAGGTAGTGACAGGAATATAGGAATAACATTTCATCCAAATATGAAAGGATGTTCTTAACAATCTACACCTCGCTGTTGTGTAGACGAACGGGAGCATTTTTTGCAATTCACAGGTCATTATTTTCTGCATACATGTTCATTATAAAACATTCCCATAGATAGTGACAATGCCAAACGAAACCCTCTTTTCCCATTATGGGTTTCAGGAGAGCTAAGAAATCTCAATATTTTTCTATCAATTATAAAGGTTCGTGAGGTACTTCCCTTTAGTGTTTGATATAGCTGGAGAGTGCAGAGGGAAGGAAACCTTCATGAGCCTGTGCACCTCCCCGTGTACATCACTACACAGGCCCGGCAAATCGTGGTGTTCATCTCATTCAACTGTTTCTACACAGAAATACTAACTCTGCTGAGTTTTATAAATAAGACAAAGAAGTTGTATACGTATAGATTCCACAGTGAACAAGTCATGTCTCTATGTTGCTGCGCAGCTGTTGGGTCATTAGTCGCTGGACCAGGGTTTCTAGAACTGCCAGCGGCACCCCAGACATAATATTTCTCCAGGTAAGCTATTATATCTTGCTAGCTGGAATAGTATATCATTTGCAATGTCTTGCACTCCCAGTGCTGACTCATCAGTTCTTAGTAGATGTAAAATCTGTGCTATTAGCCTAACGATTGTGTTATGACGCGTATTCCTGTAACAACGGGATGACACTGGGAAAGTCATGTATTCAGACATTGTTGTAGTCCCATTTTATCTGAGTATTTTATTCCTATTCTCCCAGCCTGTGAAATAATCTACAGCTTGGAGGCAGACAGATATCCGGATGAAACCATTACTTCTCATCGGGAATTATTACTCTATCACAATATAGTTTGTCCTCAAGCACGAAACCTCCATCCCTCAAGGTAACATTATCGTATACCGAGGCGGCAGCCTTCCATTGAGATTGCACCAAAGGGCGATCTTCCCCTGAAGTGGTATCTTTCTCTACATCATTCATCATAACAGGACGGTCCTCCTGCTGTGTAGTGCTGACTGTCTCTTTCGGAGTATTCTTCATGGTAGATTTTAACGACATTAATGGGTGTGGTGTCAGGAGCATGGTCTGGGAGTCAGGTGAAGTCGGGCTGCTAGGTGAAGACGATGTGTTCGACCAAGATGGTGAATTCAGCTTGGTGCACGTTAGACTAAAAGTGTCAGCCGGGGATTCTGGACCATCCGATACAGCGGGTATGGTGAAAACATTGGGCTCGCTTCGCTGAATCATCGGACCACTGGATGTGCACGGTATATCTGATAAGGGTGCCCCATCACGGCTAGAAATAGGTGTGGGAGGTGGGAGGTCTAAGGGAGGCCTGCAGGCTCCCTCATACACAGTCGAATATATACCAGATGAAGGACGAACGAGAACTGCGCTGCTCTCCCTTCGTGTTATTCTTCGACGTCGGCGTCGTACCAGCATGAGGACTATGATGATGAACAGCAGAATGACTCCTGCCACTGACCCAAGGGGCGCTACCAGTGGTACCAATGGTCGCAAACCAACTTTAGGTTGAGATGTAGGGGCCTCTGTAAGACATTATGTACAAGTATTAGTAGTAGACATTTTTATATATAAATATGTAAAGTTTCTTTCAATAGAGCGGTGCCCTACATTATTGCTAGTGATTGCTTTTTCTGAACATTAAACTAAATTTTGATTGAAATGGCCATTGGAATTTATTTTCGTTGTATTTTTGAGAAATTATTGCATCGAGAAATGTTCCATTTAATTAATATAACCTGATATTGAATAAACAAGAATCGTCGTTTGTGAAAATTGTCCCGTTGGACCTTTATTAAAAACATCACTAACCTTCGTTTATCATCTCTATAATTTTGAATGTTCCTGGAATGCGAATATTGCCGCAAGTGTACCATTTAGGACTGTACGTGCTTGTAGTTTCAGGTACTGCTGAGTGGTATTTACCACATATCCTTCCGAAGGAGAAATCCTCATCGTTATGCATTCGAAAGAAACCTATGAGCAAAGATAAACAAAATAATTATAAGGCATAAAAAGGTTAATACTTGTATAAATACGTTTGATAGATAATATCCTTAAGTACACTTGAATCTATATACCAAAGCATATGATATAGCAGATGAACAGCGACGTTTGCATAAAATTCATATAGTAGAATTTGAAAAAAATTACAAATTGTTTTTTGGGGTTGATAGTGGCGCAATGTAGGCCGGAGATGGCACTAAAATAGGATATAAAATTTCGCACTTTGGTCTTACCAGTATTTTCCGCTATAACGGATTAAGATGAAACGTATTGAATGCAACAACTTCCTCACCTTTTGTCATATTTATACATTGAGTTATGATTAAAGGAATACGGCTGACTGCAGCCCCGCCTTGCAACACAGCAGGAATTACCCCAGATAATCTAGAGGCAAATCCCCTCCACAGCTTGATGGGAAATCGATAGAAATTCACAACCGAAGATGCAAATTCTCAATTTGACCATCTATATTGTATGATTATTCACACCACTATGTATTTGGAGGAGAACTTTTACCATTTTCAAGCAAATGGCGGTTTTCTTTATAAGGCATGATCAAGCTACACAGAAGGAAAATGTCACCAGATTGAGATATTCAATACAACACCAAATACCTTCCGGCACACTCTGAGAACATTACTCCTTGTGATCTTCCTGATCATACCCTAGGGGTATTATAAATGTACAATTATTTATGTTTACCAAGGTTGCTTGGACATTCTCCAAATGAGTTGTTTGCGTTCCTCTCGTTTTCCATTCCGAGTAACTCGCAGTGGTCCACCCGATCCTCAGAGAGTACCCTGTCTGCGATGTTCATGTAGGGGCCTCTCAAACGGTTGCTTAGGAACAATTTGTACCTAAGATATAAATGAATAGATGAAAAGTAGGAATGCAGCTCACTTCACTAATCCTGATGATTTTGCTAAGTGTAGTAAGAATAAAGGTGAAAGTTAATTATCATTTCAACTTGTCTCTCTTACATGGCCTGATTCTTTTGGTTCACTGGATACATATTATAAAGGGCAGCAACCCAAATATAGCAGATGGAAAATATCAATTGCAGCTCCGATGTCCAGATATTTTTGAATATTTAGTAATATATGAAGTGCCGATTCCACAATTCATTTTTGCTCAGCAGGGTCAGGCTATATCTCACAGAATCTGCTCACATCTTGCTGGATCATGCTACATCTAGTAAGATCTGCTTAGCTCAGTACCCCTGCAGGTGAAGCCCTATTATCGCTAACAGCGGGCTCTTCCACCAAAGCAATCAAGACAGACATGCTTACATGATTCAGCCAGACCTGGCGAGAAGGCAGATCGGCCAAGATCGGCGTCGATCGTGTTTCCTGGTGGGTGTATTTTAATGGACTTAAACTACAATATGGAAATGCAGGAGCTACAACTGATAGATTATTCATCTCTGGTGTTCTAAACTAAATCATATGATTAATGTCTGTAGGGCTCGGTCAATCCTTACCGCCACCACCTTCCCCTCCACACACACACGATAATACAAAAAGGGCCACTCCCAATAATCACCAAGTGGTCATCGTTGTTATAGGAGTAAGCGAAGTGAACGTATAAGCAAATTCTGTCAAAATACCAGCCTGAATAATGGCACCCCCCCCCCCCCCCCCCGCCTACCTCAGGAGGTACAGAGAATCATTCGTCCACAGCCAACTTAATGTAGATATCACGGCTCAGCGCACAACACATGCATCGGTGAATGTATCACATTCAACTCTGCAACTTCTATTATTATATAGCTATGCACAAAGTCAGAGTAAATACATACTGCTCCTAGGGGTACAGTTATCGTACACAGAATGCACTGTATGCCGTGATTCTTTGTACCGGTGCCTTTGGGTATCGACAGTCTGCACCCTTTGACTAACAGACTGCATCCTTTGAGCCTCACCTGCACGCTTTGACTGACAGACTGCACGCTTTGAAAAAAATAACGCAATCTGATTGGCCGAGAGGCCGACAACAGAATTCTAGGTGCAAGATTCAAAAATGGCGGATTCACGAGTTCCGTGGCATCATACAGTAACCACGGAGCGAGTTAGTGTGAAAACACATCAAACATCGAGGTGGAATACGATAACGAACAACGTGATATACTTTAGATAGCTTAGATATGCGGGAAATACCGATTTTGATACGTTCACGGGCCCAGCGGGCTACTCGTCGATGTCAAACCTGTCTAAACTAGACAGCGTGTGACGTCGTTGACACTGCATTGCTCGAGTACGCTGTCCAACGGCTCGATCGAGCATAGCAGGGTGATCGCTCGCTAATTTATGCGGCGGTATAATGTATTCGCGCCTGCGCGGTGATCATTTCCGGTTATCAACATCTGGCGTGTCTGCTAACGTACACATCGTCTTTGCGAGTTGTAAAATATGACTTCAAATTCGAATTACGGTCAGTTTTAGCAAATTAAGACCGAATTAAGGTATATAATAATATGAAACCATAAGGATGGTGACAGTACGGGGTAGATTTACTCGTTGTTTCAGAGAAATTCGTTCTGAACTCGCCGTGCCGGTTCGTTCAGAACGAATTTCTCCGAAACAACTCATAAATCTTACCCGTACTGTCACCATAATTATGGTTTCACATATTATAAAACGCATGTCCTTCATCAGTTATCTCTACCAGTCAGGTGTATACTTACCAAACTGAGTTCAGTAAAAGTAAACCGCTACCATGTAGAATATGTCCAGTGAAACTGAGTTACCTCCCTGTAGGAGTGACTAGCTAATTACAACAATAACAGGAGATAAGACAATCTCTCACCTGTTAGGACTGCAGAGGACGATTCCAACATAGAGGGGTGGTGCAGAATTAACGTACTGCTCACCATCACAATCCGTCCATTCATCATCGTATTCAAAGTCCATCTTAAGAAGACATCGCTGAGCATCTAGGCATTCTATCTCTAAAAGTAGAATAACGTAATACATGAATACATACTTATATAGAACGTCCTGACCATGATGTACAAGTCACAGAACGAGATGGTAATTTACGGTTTGAACGGACCGAGGCATTTATGCCGAGTTCCGTACAAACCGTGAATTATCATCGAGTTCTGTGACATGTACAAGCATGGTTGGACGTTATATATTTACTATATACCCAAAATTTAAAAAAAAATCATCAATTTAATTTTTAACAACAGATATGTTAATAAACGTGTATGGCAAGGTGGTCCGTATTTTAGTGTACGGACCGGCGGTCCGTACAGTATTTTTACGTCATATGCCGAAACGGTGTGTATTTACAGTATATACGGCATGGGTATATAGTAAAGTCTGTTACGCTGGCTATGAAAAAATAGTGCTAGAGTTCCGATGGTTACACGAAGAATGGTAATTGTATATAATCCACTGTCTAAGAATTGGCCTTCAACAAAGCAATCAAAATCAAACGGATCCTGCGTATATATATATATGTAAAAAATCCATTATTTGCATCCATGCAATCTTTTTCAACCAAGGAATCAGACATAACGTGCACTTTACGTATACAAAAGTATTTCTTCCTAAAAATAGTCAAAGAACTTCAGTATGTATTAGAGGCAAACTACCATCTGGGACCTGTTTCAGTAGTTTCGTGACATGTCTAGATGGCGTCTGTGACACCATACGGACAGATCACAAGATTGCAGTCGATAACACATAGAGTTTCACTCACTTCTCGTAGGAATTAAGCAATGACACTTTAACATGAGTAGGGAATACATATAATCCATAATCGTTCCTAATATGAAGAAGATTGGCCACTTCGATCTTCTGATATTTGCTAGTCTTTTTACACTGTTGCTGTACCGTAGTCAAATACGGTACAGGTATGGAGTATTATAAATAAGTGAAAGGTTTTTTGATTATTCTGGTTATTTATTAAGTTTCATGTTTTATTAATTATTCACAAATATGCATCAATGTGTTGTGTATTTATTATAATATTTAATAGTGTTTAGATAGCCACTCTATCAAGGTTCTAGCTATGTATCACTACCATGTATCACTTGAGGTTTGAGGTAGTACGCCACTGAGTAACTACAGCAGCGCCAGTGCTCCCATAGGCGGGATTCACTTGTACTACAGTGGTTAAAATAGAGAAACGTCACCTATGACTCATAGGGAAACCCCCTGCAGGCTTTCCCCGGTTCTAACTGAATATATTAACGCAATCTTGCTGCCTATTGGTCTGGTGTGAGTTCATTGTGAAATTACCCATGATCCTCTAGTAAATCCTGACTCTCTGAGCTGGATCCGCAGTGAGAGGATCTTCAGTCTCTAAACACACCTCATGATGAGTGCATGTGTCTCACCTACTCCGAGCTAGGTGAGTACTGTGCATACAGCATGCAGAATTGGTCTGAACTAGCGTTGTACTGCCAACTTCGCTGGCACACGTTAGACAGCAAGTAGCTCAGAATTCAGGGACTCTTCTGAGCTTACTGCCACTTCTACACGGTTCTGATATACTACAAACACCACAGGACTTATCTCACATTCACTTCTCACAGGTGAGAGTGAAGTGATCTTTGGATCTGAGATCTGACATAATCAGGAAATCATCTAGGAACTGAGATTGGTTGACTTTCTCATAGGGACTTGAGTCATTTCAGGAAAATATCATTATTGGTGAGTTATGCCATCTATCTTTGTTGTATGCCATCCACTTACTCATTTTGTCTATGTGAGGTCATGTCTAGTCCATCTTAGACTATGATCTCACTCCACAGAACTATCTTATTAGAGACACTCATTGACAGTAACTATTGACACCAGAATGAGACACCTTGCCAGATTAGACCATGGGTCATATGAACTGGCTTTGCTGTCAATGCTATGAACTGTGTCCGATTTTACTCATAATTGTATGAGTTATTTTAAAGAGTGAAGTGTACCTATCTTGTGTGTAGTCAGCTGACGACTTATATGATACCCAGAATTCCATCCTGGGAGTACTGTGAACTGTTATAACTGTGAACGTTGCCTATTAAATATATGAACCTTACTTCACTCTCTGACCTCTTTCCAATGAAGAAGACACGTAGAAATTAGTCAGATTATTATCAGATTACTTCTCAATATTAATTATCATATAATTAACAAATGATTAATGATTCAATATTCCCTATGGTCCTCGTTGTCGAATTGGATTTAATTTAGATTCTGGTAGACAATTCGACACACTGCTGAGCGCTGCTTTACCTCCCCACGTTAATTGGTTAATGAACATTAACTAATTAACCCAATAGATTCGTATTCAGGTTTATAATTAAGACTCAAGCCTAATCCCCGCACTCTGTACTATAGCAGAACAGTGGGTTAGTTCTCCTACTGTCCACCAGACGTCTCTGATGACTGGCATGTAGTTAACTATAATCCGTATTCTCCTTGAGATCCCCACAGTTCCATATTTTAGAGTTCATCAGTCTATAATATATCTTCATACCTGAATTACATTACCACTTCCACAATTATATCATATCATTACGAATTAACCATACCACTACCAGAACATTGCTTGCACTGTTGGTGCTGCTGTTGATGTCTGGCTAGGCCTAATGTCACGAGACTACTGAAACAGGTCCCTGGTGAGAGAAAGTCAACATTACATGGTAAAGTTAGGGTAAATCACTACCCAAGGCCTTGGCCGGGGCAGGAATTTTTCCGAGCCTTACCAAGTAGCGTGGTGTAACCATAGTGTGTTCAGGCTGGTCTGTTGGACGTCGCCTCCTGCCGGCCGGCTCTAAATGCCACTGTTTTGCTGATCCACCAAACAGTCTGGCCAGCAGATCATCAATTTTTGAGCTACAGCCCAGCCTAATTTGCATATATCCGTGTGGCGTTGGCCAACAGAAAACTGATTCATTTGATTTCTAGGGGTGGCAGGCTGGCCAATGGCACAGAGAGCGATGCAGAGAGCGACGCCGGGATCCGCGTTGATAATTCCTGGCCTATTCTCTAGCCGTCAACATGGACGGGTGATACGCGCCAGTCACTAACTAGCAAACGGAGACCTGAAGTTCAGACAGTTTGGGCACTATCTTTATTGACCACCTGCGGAGTGTCACCAGCCTAACCACCATCCCTTCCTGCGTTTAACGAGCAGACTCCTCCAGTCTCGACCAGACCAAACCAGTAGTGTTGCCTTGAATCCGTCCAAAAAAGGTATACGTGTATCAGGGATTTTACATTTCTTGGTGTGAATGCTATATGATTTTATTGTTTGAGGCCCTCAGGCAATCTAGCCTACATGTGATAACCATGATTGATAAACTGGTTAACTCCTCAGATACTAATGCCGTACATGGCATGGCATACACATAAAGAGAATACGCACCCTCATCAGTAAGCATTTCAGGATCGTCTTTGTCGCACACACCAACCGTTATTCTGAAATCTGGTTGGCGGCTGTAATCCGCTTGGTACGATGTTATTCTTCCCAATTTGTTTTTCACAAAGGTTTGCAAAAGGGATAACGAGGTGTTTTTTGTCATGTCGTCAATGTTCCTCTCTTCGTGATACTTTCGTGGATAATGTCCATGAAGAGGGATATTCACTTTCGGTGCCGTAGGTGATATACTTAGAATTTCTTCTACGAAGACAAGGTTTGAATGGCTGATTTCCCATGTAACTGGAAATTCTGACATGAGCACAAGTTTAACAGGACGGAGGGGTGTCCCTTCTTGTTGAGACATCTCAATCTGGAATTAGAAATATGCAACGCGCTACAAAAATGGTTCCCTTTAAAACGATGAATAGCACATTAGGTTTTTCATAAAGGTTTTTTGGTGATACAATTATTAGCACTTCAATAGTATCATAAAAACATAATCAAATTTATAACGGCACTCTTCGTCCGGACCAGGTAGATGTTCTTTTCACGTTATATTGTAGATATTGAGGTAAGTGTAAAGGTACCTACAGGTTTGTGACCTAACAAAGAAGGATTGCTTATTTACCCGAATAGGGCGGGATGTGGATACTGATACACTGATAACGTGTATCTCATAATCACCGACGTTACAGGGCATACAGGACACCGGCCTCTGCTTCTCGTCCCGCTGCACCACCTCGTCACACTCCGTCACCGTGCGAATCCCCGGCAGCAGCGTCACTGTACATGAAAGCAAACACATAGCATGTAAGGAGTATGTCATGAATACAGTGATTGTATAGCTAATGTACAAAACTCGTATATATACACACACAATATATATATATATATATATATATATATATATATATATATATATATATATATATATATATATATATATATATACACACACACACATATATATTATATATATACCAAACCGCCGATGTGTCCCTGTTTCATATCTATGGCTAGAAAAAAAAGTGTTTCCATGTGAATAAATACTATATTTAGTAGTAAATATAAGTAAGTAACCCTATCCCTAACCCTAACTCTATCCCTAACCCTATCCCTAACCCTATCACTAACCCTATCCCTAACCCTATCCCTAACTCTATCCCTAACCCTAGGTTGGCTTTAGCCGTCCCTAACGTCCCGATGAGTGGACCCTAACGTCCCGACTTTCGGGTGGAGGGCCCTAACGTCTACATACCGTTTCCGTGTACGCCCAGACATAAGGTTACACAATTCTTCTTCTCCATGTCATTTAATGGCATAACAGCAACGTATGTACATACATATTTATAATAAATAACCTAGTATGGTGGTTTGGGAGTGCATCTAGAAATCATTGCCACAATTTACCATTAGGCGGTAAGGTTGTTTAGCATAAGGCCAAGTTAAAAGATTTAAGAGTCTTGGTCATGAGACAAACCGACCTACGAAAAGTCATGGGATTACACCAACCATCAGGGTATCATAGTTTTAGCAACTTTTTTTATTCATATATTAGGTGAAGAACAATACAACGACATGAGATTCCTTTGTTAATGTTGGCATTTTATTCAGGAACCGACGTTTTGTCCATTACATGGACTTTATCAAGGTTAATCTGATATAGTTTTTATCTACTAAGGTCCTAATTGAGTCGTTAGTGTTACTCAGTGATTTCGGTTTCTATTTTTAGATTTTATGTGATATTGATTTTTTATTCACTTTTAAATTTGTCTAGTGTTGGTGTATTCCACATGTCTGGGGGCAGCACATGTTGGCACCATAGTACATCATATTTTTTTAAAGGTTTCAGGTCTTGGTTAAGATATTGGAAGAGTTGGTGCCATGGGTGATCTTGTTTGTATAGTTCTTTCATACAGCTCCGGAAGTAGTCTTAATTTCGGGTATAAGTAGTTTAGCACATGAGTATTTGTCGATCCTCTAAGTACGGGACTTTATCAGATCGATGTAGTTCTGGTATATGAGTTCGTGGATGTGCTTTCAAGATGATTCGAAGTGCAGAATTTTGCAATATTTGCAACCTGCGCCGCTCCAGTATCCTACAAACGGCAAATAATATATCACCATAATCAAGGATTGGTAAAATCGTTGATTATGGTTACGCCCTTGATTCTTGAACCTCCTTTATAACGCTGCATGCCTGAAAGGCCTTGATTGTTGCAGCACTTAAGCATCAACATTAAGAAAGAAATTGACCAGAGTTTGGTCTGGGTGACCATTCACCATCGAGTTTAAAGCGTCCAGTAAGGTGAACTAAACGAAGCGATAGTAAATATTGCGAAACGCTCCAAATACCAATATGCTTCAAATTTGATTTTAGACTGGAAATATTTATGTACTTATCCCCCATTGAGTATGAATTACCATACTTGCAAGCCTACTGAGTACGAATTCCTAATGTTAAGCCTATGGACGTTTATACTATGCTAAGAGAATTATTGATATAACACGTTCTTGTCCCGAGCTACGATAATTCCGCGGGTATCTGCTAGGGGGCACCGCGGAAATATACCCGCAGTGAGAGTGCGATGGAGTTCGTTCAGATCACAGGTCATAAATCGAAACAAAAAAGATGGCATGTGGAAGATTTGTACACCAACAGAATGAAATAAAGTGAAATAAAAAATTGAAGTGCTAGAGGTCACAAAAAACCAGATAAGTTCTTCAAAATTGTTGTATTGCAACCATAATGTGGTGTGATAAACAGTTTCGGAGGGGGAGGGGCGACGTTTTGTGCTATTCAAAAGTACTTCTTCAGGTGATGAAATAATGAAAATAAAACCAACGCCAATTCAAAGCTGAACCATGGTCACACTGTCAACGTGATATAGAAAGCTACAGGGGACAGAGCCATTGTTAGTTCATGAAGCAGTCACTAGGTGGCTAGCAGTATGGCAGGCCCCTTTGGGGGTACATAACCTGGGCCCTGTTTTTTAGTCACGATATCGTGGATCCACGATGGCCTAAGATCGTAGCTTGAGGCCAAGACACTTTTTGGTGATACAAAAATGGCCGCCATGCTATAGTAGATGTCGTAGCCTGCCGCCTACGATCAGAGCTCAAAGTGTCGGCCGTCACGACAAGTCTAGAACTGTCTTAAGTTCAATAACACATCACTGTGCGTATATAGATGATTTATCCACGTCCCGATGGAATTAAGCAATGAAATTTTAAGACAAGTAAGGGGTACATATAAACTATAATCGTTCCAAATATGAAGAAGATCGGGCGTAGCGTTCTGAAGTTATGGGCATTTGAATTTGAAACATCGGGCTATCGATCGGATATCGCACACGCATTCTCCTAGCATATCTTTCGTGGTACAGAGCGCGGAATCTCTGCTGGGAGAGTGAAGTAAGCGCAGTCGATGTCAAGGTCGCCGCATAAATTAGATCACGTGATGGTAGGGGTACACTGGCCACCAGAGTAGTATTTGCTATGACAAAATTCAAACACCGATAACTTCGGAACGATGCGGTCGATTTTCTTCATATTTGGTACGATTATAGGTTATATGTACATACCTTACTCATGTTAAAATTTCATTGGGAAGTGAAGTTGCGCATTCGGTACGACATGTCCAAATTTGTCTTAGGCCTATGACACATGTGGCGTCATTTGTCGCTTGGGTGAGCACCTATTGTCGTGACTATGATACACATTTGAGCTCCCTACGTGTCGTAGACGGACGCCATTTGTCGCAGGTTCTAAGATCATGGCTCTATAGCACACTCCCGCCTGGCCGATGTCGCCAATAACGATTGTCGTGACTAAAAAACAGGGCCCTGTGTTCTGGCTATTTGTTCTTACGAAATTCAACTACCTTTCAATGTTTTACCATGGTTCTCTTGACTCTCTACACCCATCCTAGAGCATGTTGACATCATGTTTAAACCCAGAACATGAGGTTTTTCACATGGAACACTTTATATACATATGTCAGCAAGGCTAGAGTTGTGACACTTCCCAATTATCACTCACTTCTTTCACACCTCCTTTAGTAAAGAACACCTACTTTTCCACCTCAAATAGTGGAGAACACCTACTCGGGGGGCGTCATGGCAGCCCCCATGGATCATAGGCTATATGCCGTATAAAATAGCATAACTACTCGTTAAATGATAAACTATAACATTGCCCTTATTGTATACATGAGGTACTGACAGTGACAGTATATGCAATGTCGTAGGTTCTTGTGGGAGAAAAGGCCAGTAAACGCATCATTGCACAGGTACCAAATTCAAAACAAAGCATGCAGTTGGTATCGAACCACAGAGCAAGGAGAATTTTACACTGTTGCTGGCCAATATTTCTTAGCATGGGCTACACGCTAATATACGCTGCCTAGAGGGTGTATTCCACCCGGCAGGCTGATTGGCACCGTATGGGCGCTGCATGGGAGCCGTGTTAACACCTCTCAGGTGGATATAGAACCTATGTAGTGGGGCAGGCTATTTGCTAACCGCTGGCGGCTGTACGGTGGATATACGGCCCAAACCCTCTTTTGCCTGTCTCCTGCAGATAGTGCCTGTACACTAACAGCTCAGACGCCGATGTTGATTGGGGCTTTCTATAAGCACGTTTAGAAGATCCCTTGGGAGGATTGAATTTGGCCTATCTGATGGAATACATCCTTAAAGTTGCTGCTGTAGTAGTCACATAGACTTTGAGCCTGCTGCAAAAAAACCTCTTTACCTTCTGCGTGCTTGTACGGTGAGTTTGGGAAAGAGCATAGGGCCAGGGTCTCAGAGGCATGCCTGACCATGACCAATCTAGTGCTAAAGACCGAAATATCTCATTGACCTACTGGTGCATGATATATTTGTATCATTGACAGACTGTTGTAGACGCAAGTTGACTGGGTGCAAGTGGAATACAGAAAATGATCCCTAGACTAAATAGACCCAAATCTTTTAATATTCATCTGCTTGTAATTTCATGCTCAATTATCGATGACGAATATGTCATTTACTCCGAGTCTATAGTCAATGAGTCGGCAACTTTTTGTACCCATGTCGCACAGAGAAATACTGCTAGGTCTGTCCATGTCTTAATATGGAGGCTCCAAGAAGTTCTACCCCCCCCCCCCCCCACCACCATTAAAACCCCTCACTGTGCACATACCTAATGGGTGGCCCAGGTCGCCGATATCGCCCTCTAGTCTGGAAATTCCCAAACATATTGTTTTGAGCAATGCATACGTCAAACTGACTGGCCTGGTATGATGAGGCTATTGCCAGCCACTTTTTATGATTCATTGATCGTTGCCACTAGTTGAACTTCCCGATCATATAACTTCCTCTAAAAATATGTTGTACCACTCTTGTGCATTACTCGCATACTTCTGGTATGCAAAAAAGGAAACAAAAATCCACATAAACAGCGCTAGACCATATATCGTTTTTTTAAAAATATATATCCCGTTATCTCCTTCCAGGTTTTGGACCACTGCTTACTGAACTTGACGGCTTGCTGAATAGCTTCTTTATCGGCCTATAAGTGTACTCACCATCCCTCTAACTATCTCGCTAGACCATCTACTTTGGCACTCAAGCATGAATGGGCGTACCTATCCAGACCTGCCAAGTGAACTAGATGTCGGACTTCCTTCTTCTTCCTTTACTCAACCCCTGGAACGTACTCCTGTTGTCCATGACCTATCATATCCGTGTACTTTCGCATAGGCGGTTGAAAGACATTAGATATTTGAAGGGTAGAATTAACCCAAAATATTCCTCATAATAACCAATGTCTCCTGTCCTGTTGGACGGTTACCTGTAGCAGGAACACACTGATAGACTCTAAGGAAGGTCCAGGCCATTTACCCCGAACATCTTTGTTGTAAAGTGTTTTATCCTACTCCTCATATAAATCTCCATAGACTTAACATGGTGTGACTGTATATGCCACGGTTATGCCATAAAATATTTTTATCCTACCCCTAATAAAAAGCCGCCATAGATTTAATATAGGCAAATTTTATGTGGTATGCTTTGACATAAAGTGTTTTTTATGCCACTAGAGTAATAAAAAGATTTACCAATCAGAGACCAGGATGTCAGCTACTACGAAAAAAGTTCCGGTTGCACTCAAAATGCCCATTCAGATGTTGCTAGCATGATACAGAATAATCGAAAAATAGAATTCACACCTGAAGTATAGAGACGGGGTAGGATAAATACAGAACCAAACTCGAGTTAGCCTGACTAGTTTTCAAGCCACTCCGGTCAGGTCTGCTACTCACTACACTCGACTATCGCCTCGTGTAGTAATACACGACCTGTTCGTCGTGGTATAAAAACTTATCAGGCTAACTCTCGTTCAGTTCTATTTGAATATGCTACTGGTGACATATAAAGTTAAAAACATGTGACAGGGTAGAATACAATCTATACATCACTCAATTTCATACAATGATTTACATGCCATTCGTTGTCTTCCACTATAGATATCACTCATCTCCTCTTCATGATATCATTCCGCGAAGACAACTCATGCCATATAAACAATCATATGAAATTTGGTGATGTTTCATGATAATATCTGATCCCAACAGATTACTATTTTGACAGATCGATGAACAGTTTGGAAACCTCTAAGCATTCAGATAGATCTGAGATTCTTCATCACATTATTTTCTCTCGTGGACTGCTTTGTCTCAAAATCTATCTGATTTAAGCATGAAAGTGAACCGAAGAAATATAGCACAGGGTAAAGTCTTGACTATGTAGGGTTAGTAATCATTGCATGACTGATGTCTGGATAGGGAGTGGACACGGGGAATCTGATTTAGGCCTACAATAATTGTGCAGTTTTGATTGCGAGAATCAAAGGTGGTGGCCAATCTACGCCGTGCTTAGCAGACACCATGCCATCTGCCGGTTCTCGTCCTTCCTGTGACATCAGAACCTCCCGAGCCCGTCAGTAAAAATTGTTTCAACTTTTCGCCCACACATACTTCATCTACTTAATATAGGGGTTGGACCCTTCCCTTTTTTGTCATTACCGTTTACACATATTTACAATTGTTCAAAAAGATAACTATGCCTATTGTTAGATAAACCCCATGATTTTCTCTCCAGTCACGCGTCGATTTGGTCATGCGGAAACATGCATGCTGTGATCCCTTCGTCATACTCTTGAATACTATGATGAATGTACAGAGAATTATGGTGCCATACTATGGACTTATGAACAAAACTCATTTTCTGCATATGTTGAGAGTAACACAATGTACATGATTCTGAGATAATCTAAATCTAAGATATTTACAATTGTTAGATATATTATATAGATGTTACATTCACAATTGAATTTATCTGAAAAATTTTAAAATCAGTAAAAGCTACTAAAAATTAATGAACTTCTTTTAAAATATCTTTAGGAAGGGCTTAAATAAGTTACATGTTAGAAACGAAATATACGGTGTTTCTGTAGCTTTAGTGAATGTCCTTCAATGGCAGTTAGTGCACCAGGAGTATAGGATTACGGGGGGAAATGCTTAAGTCTCACCAAGAATACCCCCAAGGCACAGCAGCAACGTATTGAACTCCATGATTCATCTCAGAAGGTGGCTCTCGAACACTCCTAGAGGTCCTGTCCCAATGAAGAACGTCACGCCTTGTGCGCCTCCTATTTAGGACCTAGCCTGAAAACAGAAAAGCCACGGATATATATATATATAACTCATTATAGCAATGCACGGGAGAGACACCTGTTGGTGACAAAGCCTATTCACTCGCACCTACTCATAAGGCGTGTACCCACTTTGTACCCAAAAAATGCCCCGTTTTAGCTACCTCCAAGCATAGACATGGGCATACAAGAATCCTCACAGTACCATATGACTGTATGCAGCATTCTTATTGGCAAAATCCCTCTAAGGCTATAACTGCGCAATTCCATTCCTACTAGAAAAAATGGGGAAATCGAACACATCGGGAAAAGAGGAGGATATCGATTCGGTTAAGATAGAAGTTCATAGATGGACAGTTCCGAAATCTAAGGTCCAGTGAGAGGAATTGTGAATCCCCCATTATTAACACTACATGCGCTTCCTATATTTAGCACAATTTCCTTGTTGTATCTATACACTTACGACCAGAGATACACGCGTCCTGGCCAATAGCAACAATCCCTACTCATTGAACAAGCGATGGACTCAACTTCGTTCACACCAAAACATCTTTTCAGGTTGTAACAAACGCCCGACGTTGGGAATTAAATACACAGTACATTTTCTCTTTGAGTTGATAATAGCGCCAGTGTGTGTAGTTAATTTGGTTGAAGACGTATAATAGGATCTAGGAAACATTAAACAACACCCGTTATCTACATATTCATCAGACATATGTAAACGGAGTAAAATGTGACGACCATGACTAATGCTTCTGGAATTGGTTCACTGACTATCTGGGATAGACACTTGTGATTGACCCCGTCCACGAAGGCTTGATAGACAAGAGAAAAAATCGAATAAAGTTGTATAATTAAAGCATGCACTGAAATATAAGATATAGCATAGATGGTACACGCCAGCGACTAAGGTCTAGCACTGCCCATCCCTAGAATTATGTCATTAGTTCCTGTGTTGCCATCAGCAGAATTAATTCTCTGTAATGTTAAGGTTACACAATGTGTAGGAATCTAAGAATGTTTACATAAGGTTCTAGTTTTAAGATCTGACAATCCTTCTTTGAGTTTATGTGATACTTTGTAGATTCAAATAAAGGCTGCAGAAAAAACAACAATAATAAACTGCAATTTCTAATGCTATGTTTAAACCATGTCCCTGGTGGCTCCCACAGACCCCAGAAGCTACAATTACATCAAAACATTGAGGATCATTGCAGAATGCATGGTGGCAGAAATCTCTATTTACACCATGGCCCCAGCAACTCCCAGAAACTTCTGTTTTGGTGTGTTCAATGCCCCCGTTTTGACCAGGGTATCTATGCATGGCCCCCTACGATCGCCTACAGTCGCTTACATCCACCACGTTCTGTCTGCATGGCCGCCTACGGGTGCCTATGATCACCTACGGTGGTGGTCATCACATCTTATTAAAGACAAATGCGGGTAGGTATCGCTGCTCCCCCTGTTGCTACTCAGTTTACACTGGTCCTGCCATCTGATGTCATGAAAATGTAGCAGTTTCCCATAGACACCAATATTTAAACACTTATCTTTTCAGATTGCCTGAAGTTAGCATGGTGACATGCCTTTTTTATTGCATATTCTATTTGCTGATATATGAAACATATACTATCCTGAGTTATTTGCAAAACTCAATAGAATTTAGAAATCACCCAACTACCCGCATTTTTCTTTAAGATTCTCATCAATACTGTGGAGCACCGTGGCTCCTGGGTCAAATTGTTGTTTTACAGAGCATCGTCCTCTCCCAGTGGTTCCCGGAGACTCCCAGTGGCCAGGGTGAGGCATGGTTTCTCACGGCTCCTCGGCCCGTCTCCTGCTGTCATCCTATGTCCTTCCTGTTTTGGCCCAATACATCCCCAGTGCTCCTCAGCCAGGTTCTACCGGGGTGCCAGGACTGTCGTGGACATGGTGTAAACGTAGCATAAGATAATCTGCGACCATGCAATTTCTTTTTACCACATTGATGTTCTATGATATTCCTCCAGCAGAAAATCTATACGTCTTTGCTCTTGTATTTGCACATTGGGTTAAATTAGGAACCTTTAATCTCAAGTTCATTTGATGATTAATCTAAAAGTCAAATGCATTATGATTATTTAAATCATGTGTTGCATATTCCATACATGACACTTACATCATATAAGAAGATGAGCTAACAGCGGCTTCCATTATCTTTATCCATCACGTATTAGTATTCCCGATAGTCCTGGCAGTTCCAGACCTCCTTAAGGTATTGTAGAAGCTCAGACCTCCATACAGCAAGTGTATTACCTTGCTCAACTCAAAAATTAGTATTCAAATCAGAATTTAAAGCCCTAGTAGCAAAAGTACAATTTCAGGTTGCCAACTAGCTGCCAAACTAACTTGCTCAGGTTTGAATCTCCCATTACAACATGTGCACCTCCGACCATCCTTTACTGACCACCATGAAGGTTATAATTGCGATGAGCGACGGAGGAACCTCATCCGCAGACCATAAATAACAAGTTGTTTTTCTAGGGAAATATGATGATGGGGCTGCTCAGAACGAATCCGAGTAACATTTAAATCAAGTCAAGTACTATTTATAGTTTTAAATGAAGCTAAAACCATAAATGTACCTTGATAGATACTTACCCCATATTTTGTATAGCCATGTTCTGACCCCTTTTCAACATAGCTTTTATTGTCAGTAAACAGTCTAGAAAAAAGCATTGTTTGCTCGGAACACGATTTTGAAAAGGGGTCGGGAATAACTGTATAGTGGCGTGTTATATGCCGAGGCCTCAGTTACGTATGTATTGCAATGGAGCTAGAATAAGGCAAGTAGCAGCAAAACGTCATCTACAAATATAATTATGGGGCAAGCAACGCGCAATACTGGTTTGTTAAAACGACAATTCAACCAAATTTTAACAGGTTAATCTGTGCAGAGACATTCAATAAGAAATCCCTTATTGATATCCAGCGATGGAATAAAGTTGACCTACGAAAAGAGTACTGTCTCGAACCTTTCTCCTGTCCAACTTTGAACCACCACCAAGAGTGGATTATGAAATTGTAGCCAACCTATACTTTCCTTCTATGTTACACTCGCAAATCGCTCTGCCTGCATAAATTGTCAATAGCATTTGCACAAATGTGATATACTATAGGAGATTTGGCTTCTTTCTTCTTCGTTTCCTTACAGATTTTATAGAACACGAGCAATTTTCTTACCTGTAAATGGTAACACAACTGCTATGGTGTACCATGGATACGACAACACTCTTACATAATTCAGTATTTTTACACATGACACTCCCTGGCCATGAAATGCCACACCAAGAGGTCAATCTTAGAATATCCATTTGAATATGTTCTGAATTATCGACAGGACCTCCCTTTACAACTTCCCTTTATTTATTCCGTTTATTTATACTGAAGGTTCTCAGTAATACACTTACCGGTTTCCATGTAACTGGAGTTACATTCATGTACAGTAGTGGCTTTACGAGATGTCAAGTAAGATAATAACGTATTTACAAACAGTATATATCATTACACATGCTCTTCCAATCGACAAAAAGGTTTTCATCACCGGCGATATAGGCATAGGAAATTCATTATAACTCTATGACACAAAGAAGAGTACCATAATGATGGCACACCAGTCAGCCAATTTGATAGTTCATTCTGATCTTCATATGAGTTTTGGAGGAGCTGTAATCTGGTAAGTATAATGTTAGGTTGCAGGTCGTTCCATAGTTGCGGTCCATAATAATCTAAACTGTTCAAATAGAAGGTACACCTCGATAAGTTTTATCAAAGTTTAACAGCATCGCAAGACCTAGTTAACGGACGAGTTGCAGTAACTGGGGTAGCTTGATTGAGACTTCGTCTAGACACGAAACTCTTCTGTAACACCAAAACGGTAGCTGTGCATTCCTATGTAATATTTTCCTGGTTGCTTCATGATTAGCCATGTAGAAAACCCTTAGCGCCTTATTTTGGATTATTTGGAGTTTGTTGAAAAAATATTTACTCGATTGGGTAAAGAGTATACCTTTTCTTGAGCTTTGCAAGGTGTAGATCACGTAATAATTGCTATGATTTAACCTCCCTTTGTCTTTTTGCAACGCTATAAATCATTTGTTGGAATGAAGATGATAATATTAAATCTTTTCAAACAGAAACGTGCATGTCTCCTAAGTAACAGCAGTAGGATACGACCGGTTGGTCTTTACCATTCAGTGCTTGTCTACGCTCTCGTGGCTGCTGGCTGCCAAACATGATATATTTTTATCTATTACTGCACGACTCGTATTCCTATTGGTATTTGGCCTAGCTGTAGATACGGATACGAAAACTAAGAGCTCTGTATCTGATACTGTATTGATTCCAATAAAATGATGTTACTCAGTAACACTACATCATTACTTCGTGACATATTAAATAGGAAATCGAAATATGGAGGGGCACAACAATTTGACTTAAACCATCGACCTTTTATTCTTTCCTTTGACAATCAATTGCTAATCAGTAATACCTTTATAAACATTTATAAAAGGATATAAAGCATAGTTATGAAATATTTCCAGTATTTATGGAATACAAATTAGACCCCTCCCGATCTCTCGATGCACTGCATTTGAAAACTGCTGAAAATAGAACACGGTTTAGCTTTGTGCTTTGTTATTCTCATGGAATTTCACGCATTTATACACGTATATTTTCATTTATCATCATCCTTATACAAATTGTCCATGTAAACCATTAGGAACTCTACATGGACATACCCGACGAATACGGATATGTTGTATGCTCCAGGCTGCAAAAAGCGGCGCATACGGAAGAATAGTGGATATCAAAGAATGGTGTATAACTAAAGTGAACTAAAAGTCAGCACGCCACCAGTTGGATAAAGGTGCATAATAAAGACAATATAGACTGGTTTCAGATAAAAGCACTCAAAAACACATTCGAATACGGCGAACGGTTGGTAGCCAATAAAACCAAAACAATTAGTTATTGTCAGATACATCCAAATGTCGACCACATGATGTCCGCCTACACTATTTTTCTGATGAGAGTATGAATTTGTACAATATAACCATGTGTAGCACATGCCAGACTATCTCTAAATGATATTAAATTTTCTTAAGCTCAATGAAACACCCGCTTGATACATCGTCTAAAATAGAGGCTGTTAAAAGTGTGTGATATAACCCTCAGACCGTGCCAATCAGTGCATCCCTAAGACTTACCTTGTAAGAATATATTCACTCAGAGAGCAAACATTATGTCCTTATATTCTTCCCACACATTCTTCCCTTCCACAAGTCCATCTGAGGTGAACCCATGGCAATATTTGTTTTGGTCCTCGAGGTGTTGCAGTAAACCACCATGGCTGTTCTTATTGTTGCAGTATATCCTCCCCGCCCCAGCGAGATGTTTGCGCGTCGCGACGGCTGTACTTATATTTACACTTGTAATATGTAGTACAACTACCGGCGATGACGTTCTGACGACTCGTCCTCTGGGTGTTTACGTAGCGTAAAATCTCAGCAAATGTCTCTCCCACCGTTCAACGTGCCGAGGATCCACCGTCATGCTTGACCAGTTGACCATGACCAGCCTGTCACTCCAAAGAGATGGTGTGAAAGGGTGACCCTGTAAGTACTGTAGCATTCATAAGAAGTTGCGTTGCTGTCCTACTGATGGTTCTAATGCCGCTCTCATGGGAAACAGATATGTTTAACGTTTAAATTCCGAAACTAAGGTATGTTTCAGTCAACTGGGTGAATAGCAGAGATGCCACAATAGATAATCATATAGTTATGTGTTCTTATTTTGATGTTCTTATGTATTTCAAGACGAAATCCAGTGAGGTAATAAAATAAAGAAGAATATTGAAATAATATTGTATAAGATTATATTCAAGATTGTATTCGTGGAGTGCAAATATTAGATACGAAGAACGTGTCATTAAGATATCATTTCTGTAATGAATATCTGTGGTAGAACAGAGAAGTTATTATAGATACAATATGTGACATATATCCTGAATGTAGGTTACGATTATTATGGCCTGCATACAATGACGCATGTATAGGACTTTGTTTATTCTCGTTGCTAAGAAAGTAAGATTTATACTACAATATATTATCACGTTTCAGAGGTAAGTACCGACCAGGAGAAGCTAAGATGGTGAAAATGCAAACTCCAAACTTCTCGATTCGGTACACACTACCATGAGCTGCTCAGATATACTTAGAACAGCTTTGAGTTTGTTCCTGCTGATCTCCACTAGATGGCGTGGCTGTAACTCCCTATGACAAGGGCAGCTCATGAAAGGCCCGGGCAGGTGGCTCGAGATCACAAGATAAGGTACGAGTGTTAAATGACCCTATATAAAAAGCTTCTGATATTTATTGTAACTAAAATATATCTATCCTTATAATATCTCCCGTCCACATCTTTGCTCAATAATTCTGCCAACCGATCGTCAGACTTTATATGTATACCGATCACTGGGTCGTCTCCGAGAAGTATACCATTACAGATATGTTCCCATCTGCCTTGTGTGACGATAAGACATATCCAAATGGTATACTAGACGGGTATTCGAATTATCAATGAGGAACACTATTAATCCTCTTTAAAAAGCATTTTTGTGAATCAAGAAAGCTTTAGATTCTGCCACTGAAGTACCCAAAGATAGACCCTTTATGATATATATATATATATTATAATATATCAGAATATTTGTGATGCAAATAGACAGATTATAGATTGTGAGATTTTTTAAAGTTTCCATTAAGATAAGAATGGGTGATGCAGCATTGCTAATCGTGGCAATTCAAAGTCAAGATACACGCTGAAATTCCGTGTCCTAGTACATTCAAGAGAAATATCAATTGTCTATGCATGATCTAACAAACAATGTACATTTTTCAGTGTCCGATCTCCTCTGTTAGATATCATGAACGATGATAAGGTATTCTAGCAATGTTATATATGTAGCATTTCCACCTGACAATTCTGGCTACCGATGAGTGCTACTGGTAGCACCCGTCTACAATTTTACACTTTTAGGAAGCATAATTTTTGAAATTATGGGCTGCGTCAAAAGACCAACCATGAATCACAAACATCATATACTGACACATCGGAATTAAATGATATGTGAGCCTGTAGGCCTACCAAAGCAGATGAATCCCAACGCACACTGCTGTAAAGCTAAATCGCTAATTCGAATGACTATTATGTCTAAACTTTCTTGTTACCTCGACCAAATGTAAATAAGATAAAATTGCTGCAGTATCTATAAAACTATACTATGCTAGACAAACAGGGTTTTCGAACTCTATGGCTGCTTACGTTTGATTACGAAACTGTTTTTTTGTTGTATATAATTTGTTACATGTCAAACACTGAAAACTATGTTCGGGGATATCAATCCACTGGGCTCAACCTACTAATAACTACTTTGCTAAATGTGGTAGGTTGTGGTTCTGCACTCAGTATTTATATGTTGTATATATGTCTGTGTTTGTTGATACACTTGGTGATCCTGGTATTTAATAAGGTATTTGTGGTAACTAGCTATGGCATTGATTGAACCCCAAGATCTAAATGATATGAAGGGTGAAATATTTATGACAGCAAACGTACGAAGCATTTTCAGAAAACTTAAAGAAATCAGGGAATGCTTTTCAAAATGTACATATCTAGCAATTACGAAGACCTGGCTCCGTGAGAGACATGATAATGATATATTGAATATACCCAACATGAAATTATATTGTAAAGATAGGTCGTATCCAGAAAAAAAACTGGAGGCGGCGTTGCACTATATGTTAGAAAAGACAAATCTATATTTACAGATCAAATTGATGATTATTGTTTCTCAACTAGTATATATGAAATTTTAACACACACTATTACAGAACCTAATCATAGAAAGTTATTAATTATAACCATCTATAGACCTCCCCAAAAAACTATAGGAGCCTGCGTTGAATGTTATGCCAAACTAAACGAAATACTCTCAGATATACGTTTTAAGAAAAGAGAGGTTTGGATACTAGGTGATTTGAACATTAATGCTAATATGAAATCTAGTAGTAAATATACAGTAGTTAAGGACTTTCTTCGAACAAATAATTTAGAAATATTAAAAACCAGAGACACAAGGATACATGAACGAGGCAATAGTAAAATAGATCATATTTATACGAACAGCAAAATAGTGAAATTATCAGGAAATTTAAATATGTTTATATCGGACCACATACCGATACTGGCAATCCGGAAAAAGGATAAAATTAACAAAGAGGTTATATTGGCCAGAGGTAGAAATTTCAATAAAATAGATAAAGAAAAATTAAATGAACATGTCAGAAAATATGACAAAGCTATCAATATAGAACAAGATATAAATCAACATTTTATTGAGTATATAAATAATTATTTTGATACTGTGTGCCCGGTTAAGAACATTAGGATTAAAAAGATTGACAATATCGAATTACCATTGCATATTAATAAGTTGATAAAAAAGAGAGCACAACTTCTAAAAAAAATACGGAGAAATAAGCAAGTTAAAAAAGACTATTTGAACGAAATAAGAATTCTTAGAAACAGAATAAATAAAGAAATTAGAGCACATAAAGCAGAGATTATTCGACGTGCCTTACGAAATAATAGCGGTAATCCGAAGAAATTTTGGGAATTGATTAACACAGTGTGGAAACCTACCAAAAATAATAAGACAGAGGTGATATTCAAAGAAGGACAAATTGTAGAGAGTTGGAATGAATACTTCGCATCTGTAGGTAAAAATTTAACCAAACAAGTAGCACATGATGATGCAACACTGGTATATCATGAAATTCATACCATCGACGAGACTGTTGAAAAGCTAGAGCTAGTAGAAGTAAATGAAACAGATGTGGTAAAACATATCAAGGAACTGGAACTTGGTAAATCAACTGGCGTTGATTATCTTAAAATAGGCATACTGAAGCATATCCTACTATCGTCACCGAGTATAGTCGTCAATATGTTTAATGAAATAATTGCTAAATGCTCTTTCCCATTCACCTTGAAGGAAGCGGTAATCACCCCGATTCCTAAAGCAGGTAACCTTTTAGAAGTACATAATTGGAGGCCGATTAGCGTACTGCCCACTATCTCAAAAATTAATCGAAAAATTATTGCATGATCAATTAATGAGCCATTTAGAGAGATATAACATAATAAACAGAAACCAATTTGGCTTTATGCCTGGACGCTCGACCGCTCAAGCTATCTTCAGAGTAGCTGAACAGATAACAAAATCAATGAATCGTAAGCAATACAGTTTACTGAGTTTTATTGACTTAGCAAAGGCTTTTGACTGTGTAAACCATGTTATATTATATAAGAAACTAGAGCATATAGGCCTGAGCGAAAAAAACATAAATCTCTTTAAAAACTATCTTTCACATAGAGTACAGCGTGTTAAAATAAATGGTATTAAAAGCCATCAGCATCAAATGACCTGTGGAGTACCCCAGGGCTCGGTATTGGGCCCTGTATTATTCATTGTCTTCATTAATGATTTATTCAGAGTTGTAGAATTTACCAACCCGTTCATGTATGCGGACGATTTGGTACTTGTATCAAGCAATCCGACTATTGAAGGAGCCCAGTTGAAAATGCAAAGTGATTTAAATAAGATGAGTGACTGGTTTGTAAAAAACAAATTAACTGTGAATGTTAAAAAATCTAAATGTATGTGGATCAAGGTGAGTGCGCGTGGTATGGACATCACTGATTCTTGCAGTATAACCGGTAGTAATCTTGAGATAGTTACGGTATACAACTATCTGGGCGTCTTATTGGACAATAAGTTAAGATTTGATAAACAGGTTAGGAAAATCGTTACGGATGTGAAACATAAAATATATAAATTGAAAAAGTTGAGATATTTTCTACCTTTGACGTTAGCCAAAGCAGTTGGCAAGCAAATGATCTTGCCAAGACTTGAAGACGTAGACTTTGTATACTTTCTAGCTAGCAAAAAAGACAGAACCAGTTTACAAACCTGTCTAAATGACTGCCTGAGAGCAATCTTGAAAATAAGAAAAGCTAGAGATATGAACGTTCAAGAAATGCACGAAATATGCATGGTCCGTCCACTGCAATTTAGGAGAGTTTCGCATCTACTTACATACATATATGATTGGACAAAAGACGGGCACAATGTTCTGGAGACTACTGGAATAGTTACACGCGCGAGCAATAAAATTATTCTTAAATTAGATAGACCTAAATCCGAAAAATTCAAACAGAGTCCCCTGTATGTAGGTATGGAATATTGGAATCTCTTAAACGCCGAATTACAACATATCATGAAAAAGGATAATTTCAAGGTTGCATGCAAAAGGTATCTGTTAAAAGAAGATATATACAACAAATTGAAAGATTAACAATGTTAAATGAGTTAGATCATGATTTACGATTGTCATCCAAGAAAACACCCTAGTGTGTTACCTATTGAATAATTCGCTGGAAATCTGAAACCCAGAGACCAGTTAAGCCGTGTATTGTTATTTTGTGATTGTCTGTCCTGTTTGTATGTCCGTGTGCTGTTTGTCTTTTTCCAATTTGATAAGAACTGTTCATTATATATGTAAAGCTTATAACGACGAATCATATTTACTACTCAAACTTTTGCGTTTATGCATGATATTATATATAAGATGTAAGAGTGACCATTAAAGGAAGAATATGAACTTTCGAAGACCAACCGCTTCAGATGACCAGTTGGCAGATGAACATTAAGGTCCTCTTAGTATAAGTAGACAATGAAGTGATTATGATTTGTTTTTCCTGAAATCAATGTATTTTGTTGCTGTTTCGAATCGTGCAAGGAAGAGCGCTCCTCTTAGGATGCGATTGTACACTATCCTCTCAATACCTGAATAAAAAAAAAATATAAAAAAAATTGTCAGGTAGAAACGGGGATAAAAATTCCACGTCCGCGATTTTGTATCATCACATTATGCAATTCACCGGTAAATTCAAACCCAGTACTTAAAATCGGTGGCGGGTCAATGATTCTGTTACAGATTCTACTAGAAATGTTACTGCAAATCTCTACTACATCAATCGATGGTTCTATTCCAGTCGTAAGGTGGAAGCACTCTGTTTGTTCTAGGGTCGACCATTTTGTGCCAAGATTAAATCTCAAGAGCCATCACTGAGCGGCTGATTAGAACATGACTACATAATCGGGAGACATTTAGTCATCAGGTAGAAATGCTGTATAGGAGTTCTTTCATTCTTTCTGCAGAGGTTCGGTGAGAGCCTACCCTCCCCCATTAACCAAGAACTAATGATATTTCCATTTAAAACGGATGAGCAGGGTACTTCTAACTAATGCAACCATGACAATTCAATGGTCTGACAATATGATAGGTGATAATATGCGATACTACTACAACGTCGAGCTATGAACACTTGGCTGCCACAAACTAGTTATCCTCCAAAATCTCAACTTCAGACTAGGAATAACTATCATTATCATGGAAGACCAGAAGCATCGGAATAGTGAGCGGTTGCTGTCGCAATGAAAATACATTTAAAAGTTGAGTGGTTCAAATAGACTGATTCCATGAAATATTAGTGTTATCACGCTAAGAATGGGGTGTTGAACGAAGGATTATAAGAATCGGGTGCCTATTAATGATACGATCAGGTTTGTTAACGATGATCATGTCATGATTAACCATATTTGACCCTCAGAGCATCGCGAGGGATATATTTTATTGGAGCTTCTCGTTTGTGGATAGCATTATGCGTCGTGTCAGTCTCCAGATTGCTTCATTACTTTGAAAGAGGTCGAATATGCGATCGTATAATCCACAGGACTGTATTTCCCAGTTATATAGCTTGTATATGTACCTACAGGAACCAACTCTATACAATTGAGCTATGTTTACACCTGTCGGTAACCCTCAACTATTTCCATGTCTGATATTTATACCCTGTCACGAAATCACCAAATAGCCAGCATGGCATACATCATAGGCATACATACACAATATTACAATGATTTCGATCTGAGTGGCCGTATTCTCCGCGTGGTTGACGAGTATTGCGTAGCGTCAACTACAAGGAGAATACGGCCACACAGATCAAAATCATGGTAATGTTGTATTTATTACTCACTTATTTTTAGATTTAAGCAATAAATTTGATCGTTAGAAAACTTTTCAACGTAATCAAGAAGGTATGTTTGGGACTACTTTAATCTCAAAAATCCGTAACCTCCTAGGAGGGTACGGAGCTCCGTATCCTCCTCAGTAGCGATCTGTAATCTCCATAGGCTTAGTATGGAGACTCCGTATCAGGTGGGTAATAAATCATGGGCACAAAGGGAACATAGTTGCAAAAGGCTTCAATTAGGGCTGCAAACAAAAGTTTTCATGCATAAGGACCATTGGATTTGATCAGTTGCCAAGACATCAGTTACTACTACGGCAACAGTTAAATTGAGTGCCATACATCAACAAAGGGGCAACTCTCTTTTTATAGGACATGGCTTAAGCTGAGACATGAACATGTAATATTTGACAAATCCTTTCTAAAATGCCTGACCTGGACATTGTAACTCTGATCAGGAAGGGCAACTGCTGGGGTGGGGTGTTTCTAGTCACTCTCGTGCTGTCTACAAGCTGCGACGCCCCTGCTTAAGGCCTATTTCCATTTGCCGAAGAAAACGATATAGATTTTAGGAGTTCTCCTAAAAGCCCATTTCCATTGTGCCTCAGCAGTGCTAAGTGTCCGTTGGTGGTTCCTGACTGTACATCGGTGACGGCCAATGTATATGGAAATGGGCTTTTAGGAGAACTAAGAAAATCTACACTGTTTTCGTCGGCCAATGGAAACAGGCCTTATAGAGGACTTGAATAGTTGCCAACTAAAAACTTATTGTGCGTGTATCCGATACGAGCTGTCCCAGCAGATCGTGATTCTGTGACGTCACTGGCTTTGTGTGAAGACGTAAGCCGCCTTTATGAATCATCACTGGAAACACCCACGTTCGCACTCGCGCACAGAAATGTTGACAGTTCCTTCCCTAATTGTTATTACCACAGCGTCTCTGGTCTTATTTGGGCGCCTTCCAAGACTTGTACAAATCACTCAAGCTTGCACAAAGAGTCTTATCTTTCTTTGACAAATGCTTCCAGGAAGTACTTACTTGTTATGCTTCTATATCATTTATCGTTCTGGTTTAACATTTTGTTTCAAAAGTGAGTGGAAACATGCCTCCATGCCAGTCACGAACAAGACTGACCAGTGCTCAAGATAAATACATGCAAGTAAGCACAAGGGTAGTAAAAACGAATTTTCGTAAAATATGAAAAGAATGAAACGGAGTATTCAGAGTAATTGACAAGTATTATAAGTCTTTAAAATATTCTTTATTTCAAACGACATTTATCAAGTAATCACTCGCGTCAATATTTTCCTGTGCGTAGTTTCAACCAAGTCTTTCTTCAAACAAACTACTAACTCAGAAGTTAGACTATGTTATGATGTTATGTCTTATGTTTCTGAGGAATCTTCTCTGGAGGACCATGGCCAATTTCAAAGTACACCAGAGGACACCTAAGAGTTCCTCTACTATCATTCCTGTTATTAACATGGGTTAATCGCCATATAAAATACCGCAAAGGTCGAATAATTCTAATTTGAAAAAGATAAAGCAATACGATATTCATATTTTTTTTTAATTTACACTGAGGCAAACTCATACATCGTCGATATATTAGAATCACTAGAACGTATCACCGGATCCTATATCTTACGAGAAAACTAAACCTGGATATTAGTTGTTTCATAACAACGTTAACGCTTAATCGCCACCCCCGCCCCTCATGCGATAGTAATCCAACATTGGAGTTTACCGACGCATCGGACACTCTTGACTTGAAATACATTTATTGGTGGAAAGCCCTATCCACAATAATTATACGTATAAGACAATTATAAATATATATCACCATATCCATCGTTTTGGTTATCAATAGTACTCAGTCACTAGTTTGCATGTACAGAGAAAACAGCTGTACTTAAACGCAGTCGCGACATCTTGTGTACAAAGGTGAGACTAAATGTAATACGAGACTCTGATGAAACCTCACTATTTACAATATTTACCGTTTGCAACCCTCGCATTCCTTTTTACAAAAATAGCATTCTCGGTTAACAACAACAAGCACATAAAAACGTGTTTGTTGGAATTAAACTACATTAGGATAAATGTATTTGTGATGTATGTAGTTACAAACAACCATAGAGCAACACGGATGCATGTATGTGTAAATATAGCCTATGCGTAGCGTCCCCCACAGAATGGGTTACCACGGCTGTTTTCAGCAGATAGATCTGAGCTAGGCTGTTCGATGCCAATAGCAATTGTGGTTAGCAATTGAAGATCCAAACTCCCGTATGTCATATGAACAAGCTTGGTACGTGTGTAGTTGTTGCAACTAAATGTACATTGTACTTTGAAAAGTAATGGTTGTAATAGCAGATTATTCTATTGGTTCACCAACGCCAACATAAGGATGCCTCACTACTCCAGATGGAGACGTTCTTGTGAAGACATTCAGGATTCAATATCGTTAGGGATCCAAAACAGGGATTTAAAGCTCCCGGCAGTTTCCAATCCCTGTAAGGTCAGATCATTTTGGTAGAAGGTCCTATCCATGTGGGTAGATAAGCTCGTTCGAGGCATGTTGAGAATTCCTCCGGCATACTCGCTGGTTTCTTCAGTTCAACATTTCATTCTCCAGGAGCATGTTTTTAGCGTAGCCGCTGCTTTCACCAACAACGTCGTGACTTCTCACTGACGATAACACTGAAAGAGATCAGAAACATATCAATGGTAGGTGCGGGTATAATGTGCGTGTGATCCAAAAGGCCACACACAATGGTCATATAAAGGAAATGCATACACAAATAATGTATCAGTTGTGCTAAAACACACTCCTGTGTCAATCAGGAAAGGTAATACTTTTCTAATCAACTTAAACGTAACACTACTGGTTACAAAAGAGACATTGAATACATAGTTAATAGATAATGGTGAAACAGAGGATATAAAGGTAATAATTAAAGGAAACCCGTTAGTGTTAAGCAATAAACCAGCATGGTTTGAAGTAACACCTGGTGAAAATTACAACTGAGGAAGCACAACTAAAGAACATCATCAGCAATTCTATATAGGCAGACAGGCAATGATTTGAATTACCCAACATTCCACTGCTTTTTTTTCAGATTCCTCTCCGTGTTTGCTCAAATCCGTCGTGTTCTCGGTTTTTTTTTTATTAAACAAGACGTTTACATGGGTTATCTTTCTATGAATTCGCCATCATTATTGTGGTATTAGTCCACCATATAAACATGCAATGTTTGAAACATTGAGTTAATTTGCTACCAGTTCCGTAGTTCAATTTAGATTTATGTTGTATTTATTTCAATTCTGTATATATTAGCCCTCGGTAAGAGACCATATCATGTGTAGAAGTTGAGATATCATATTTACTGGAATATAACCATTGGTGAGCTATCAAAAATTATCAGATATAAAATATAGAATATATCTCATGCCCGATGTCATTTAGATGCTATTGAATGAAGGCTATTTGAAAGTTCTAATCTAAAATCTCTATTGAGTCTTAAAATCTATTCCCCAATGTAGACCGACTTATGGAATCCTTCACACTTTAATACAGGCTACTGATATATTTCTCTTGTATTTCATATAAAAAACATTTACTCCTTTGGGTTATGTACCAGAGTATTGTTGCATCGGCCTGTTATTTTGCGCAAGGTTGCACAGCTCGGTCTTCACTGGGCTATAGGTTGTGTCCACACTAGATTTGTATGAAAGTGAATGAAAGTGTTAAAGTGTGTTATAAGAATGGTTAAATATTTCTATATTCAACTAGAAGATAAGAGAGAGATATGCATGATGTGAGTGAGAAGAAGAAAAAAGGCATGCACTAATGAAGAGTTCATTTATTATGCACATTGTCATATTTACATGCAGATCCGTTGTCATAAGAAACATTCTATCGTATCGGCCAGTGAAATCAATAGTCCATGCGTATATATTCTGACCGGTTGACCTTAACTCGAACGATGCATTTGAATAGATGAGGTCACATGCAGAACCACATAGAGGTTCCCAGTATAGAGGCAGCAGCCTGACAACCTCCTGGTCACCTGACCGAAAACTGAGCAAGAACATCCAATCGCACAATCTGGCTAGAGGTAAAAGTAGGGAAGGGCAAGTGCCCGTTTATCGCTCTTCATCACTTGGGAAAACAACCGCGACCCAAACAAAACGATGCCGACCTACAGCTCAGTAAGAACTAACCCGAACGTCCAGAATATACTGGACAAACTGGTGTCCATCGTTGCTGTGAATGACGTCATCCTTCGCTAAACACGTGCCCACCGAGCACCGGAAGTGATCTTTCTTATGGCTACTTTAGCTTCTCTGTCACGCTATTTTCACAGTACCGTTTATGCCTACAATAACACAAGCGTTCTAAGTATTTGTACTAGGTCATGAGGAACTTTGATTGGTTCATGAGGGATGGACGGAATATTAGCAGTACTTTTATATATATATATATATATATATATATATATATATATATATATGTATATATATATATATGTATATATATATATATATATATATATATATATATATATATATATATATATATATTTATATGTATTTATATGCATGCATATCATCGTTATCTCGGCGGTTTAAATCTCAGATTATGATTGTTTAACCTTCCATCAGAATACCATTTCCTAACAGTCATAGCTGTTCTCCATGAAATATGATTTTGTTCTGCATTGAGTCACGTACAATTATTCGATCCAACACTATTCGTAAATTAGCCTACCTATTTACACTAATACAAATCTGCATGAATGAGCCATTTTCAAGTACACATTACATATATGCTACAACAGGCACAGAGTAGGCTATTCAGAATAATATAAGATCTGTGTCATAAGATATGTTATTCGTGTAAATTCGTTGCAAATTGACCATTCTTACTACTATTACTTATGAATTGATGATTGTGGCCATTTACTATCTGACGCCATTTTAATCTGGGGTCAATTCTTGAGAGGGGGATCGGGGAAAGTGTTGGTGCAGGGTCTGCCTGTGTTCTAGATGTGAGCGGTAGCGCTCGTGGCAGCGGGCTGAGAGGACGTTCAGATGGTGACTCATGGAGCTGGAGGTGAGTTTACCTGTTCTCTGCGACTGGCCGAACGTGCTCGCCTCCCGCCACGCCGACCCCTTTTTACGGTGACCACAACAGTGGAAAGCGGCCAGGAAGGCGTGGCGGAACTTCTTGTTCATGAAACAGTACGTGATGGGGTTACAGCACGAGGATACGTAAGACAGAAGGTGGATGAAGTTCATGCACACGGGCGACACCAGGAGGCGCGCGCTGTACGGCTCCAGCGTGTACCACGTGTTCATGATCCACAATGGCGTCCAGCAGACGAAGAACTCCACGACGACGACGAAGAGCATGCGGATGACCCGCTTCTTAGCCGCCAGGCTCTTCTCTGTGTTGGAGTGGCGGATGTTCTGGTAGCGGTTGGTGTCGAACTTGCGGCGGGCGGTGCCGCCCTGGCGCCGGTCGACGCCGCTCCCACCCCCGCCGCCACCGGTGCCCCGGTTCTGTCCGTTCGTCACCACCCCGTTGCCATAGCGACCACCGCCCTCCTCGTCAGTGTCACCCTCGTCGTCGTCGCGATTCCCGGACGGGTTTCGTAGTTCCCGCATTTCTGTGGTAAACACAACGAATAACATAATCAGATTGTAATATGGTCGTATTATCATGAAAAAAACCCCAACGTTTTCAAGCTATCCCAATGGGTGTATGTAAGGATTGGAAATGGAAGGGGATAGGTGAGATTCAGTAATCTCTGGGTGCAATAGTGTCAGAATACTATCAAGAAACGTCACGAAATTGCATACAAGTGTTTATATGGCGTGAGTTGTTTTCACAGAATGATTTCACGAAGTGGGGCTGAGTGATATCAGTAGCAGAAGACAATGAACGCCATGTTAACAATGTTATGAAATAGAGTGACGTTTGGATTTCATCCTACCCTGATACGTGTTTTTTATGGCATATATCATCTGTGGCAATATCAAATGGCATAACCGTGGCATACAGTCAGACCATATTAGGTCTATGGAACTGTATATGAGGGGTTGGATAAAGCCTTTTATCCGCCAGCACTTCGGAATAGAGGGACACTATGGCGCTCAAGACAATCTTTTCATGGTGTCTATCTCCCCAAAACAATCAAGCAAAACGAGAAAGGACAAAGAAGCAATCACTTTTTACGCTGGCCGAACGTAAGTTTGACGGGGAAGAAAAATTATACGAACAACTATAAGGATATGGTTGAAGAAAGACTGTTATTATCATTGACCGTAGTATAACTTGTCCATTCATGATCCTCGTAAATCCCTCTTCGTGGAAGTTTCATGTTTTTATATATCTTTATAGAATCACGAGAGATTTCCCCTACCGACATATTCATAAACGTGTCATGTTTTAGATTGTTGACACCCGGGTGCGAGGACAATCATGTGAGTACAGATATCAGAAGGGCCAGCCTACCTTGAGTGCTCCTCATCTCAAGCTGCATCCCCTTCCATAATGTCCTCGAGATGAGGCCATAGGCGACCAGCATGAGTATGAGCGGTAGTAACAGCAGCGCCAGGTCCAGGAACACTGTGTACGTCTTCTCCAGGGTGCTGTCCATCCACATCTCCATACACTTGTGCCTGCCGTCCGGGATGCGCATCAGGCGCTGGCACACGCCGATGGGGATAGCGACCACGAAGGCGGCCATCCACACGCCGGCGATCATCTTGTAGCTGTGGGAGAGAGTCTGCCAGCTACGCGACCTGAGAGGGTGACAGATGGCGAAGTAACGCTCCAGCGATATGGACACGAGGGTGAAGACACTCACCCCCACTGACACAGCTGGAATGGATCAGAGTGGGAAATGGCTTAGTGATATCTGTATGTATTGGGGTAGGCGATAAAGGGGAGATAAGATATTCCAGTGTGGAAATCTCACAGGAATAATATATATGTTTTCCCTGATGGTGTCGTGGAGCACAGGCTGGGCAATGCTCTTACAAGCACAGTAGGCCTGTATGTATAACACTCTCAACCAGGCATGCGGCATTCAATTCAAAATAGCTAATATTTCATAATCTATATGCCAAATATTTGAAACAATCAGGGAATACTAGATCCTATACTTCACTTAATCCTCAGGAGAAATATATGAATGTGATATCATATATACCGATGAAAGTATACCTTACCCCTACCCCTACCCCACTACTCTGGATGCAGTATTCATAACGTACGTCACGAGGTATAACGCACTGGGCAGGCCATCGCATCATCGTAAAGTTAAGACAGTAATGCTTATCTATAAGGCTTGTATCTGATAATATGAAAAGAGTGTGATTATGAATCTATATCTATGATATAGCGGTAATTTGTATACTTGGTAATTTTGTTAACCAGATATCCCTCTGCCTTCGGCATCCGGATATCTGGCCAAGAACATTAACGCATTTTTTTTTTTACAGAATTGCAGTTTGGGTTATCGAGCATTCATAAACAGTTTATGGGGGCTTTCGGTGAAGTTTACTTTTGCTTAACGTGGGTGGCACAAGTCTTATGATGACGACAAAACACTGGTGTCAGATTTGATCAGCTCTGGCTTGTCTAGGCCTTGGCGATACAATGAAGCAGCACATCCACCAGTTGCGCAACCTCCAATTTCACTGACAGGATTCTGTGCCTCTCCGTCTACGACAAAAATTTATCTGCTCATTGCCTACCAGTTAACTAAAATGAGAGCGTATCCTGACTCAAAGTCTGATATGTGTGCGTCCACCTTACCGTATTTTGGCTGTGGCTATTTTTGTTCAAAGAGGGACAAATAACGTTGTTGGGGGAAAAAAGCAGAATCAATGTCTGAGAATATACCTGAAAGCTGATCAAGGTACCATCATACGACACTTACACAAAGCTGCATATCTACCTAATTTGTATGAACCTTGCAATCGCTACCTATTAAACTTGATATACCAACGGTCTAAATGTGAAAGGTATAGAGACGACAGAACGAGACCGCCGAATATGTATGATGCTCTTGTACTAAATATGTATCAACCGAAAATCCCAAACTTATTTACGGAACATCGAGTATTTGGGGGGGGGGGGGGGGGGGCATGGATAGAAATCAATTGTTACAAATTATCAGAAACACCTATCCCTAGCTTAAAATTATCCCTAAAAGTTCTATCTCATATAAAAGCATACCGACATGATGATACACATAGGAAATATCACTTGCTAGAGTGTACTAGTTGTATAGGTGAATATATAGGCCAAGTACTTAGAGAATACCTCTATGAAAACATGAAACGTTATGAGAAGAGCTCTATCGGCTTCTTTCATTGCTCGGGCCGAACTATTGCCTAATAAGAAGGAACTGCTTCGATCTCCATAGCTGCTGACAATACGCCATGAGTTCTGATTGCAGAGAAGTCTCACGAGACAAAGCCAAGTGAATTCATGTAGGAAATCAAACAAACTGACCTGTTTTCAGCGGCTATAAATTGAATGTGGTTCAGATTTCATCTCACCCCTATCGATGACTAATTAGCTATTGTTTGAGACGTCATGGCCCATTGAGCCAATTCTTTTTTACAACACTCCATATATACGTACGAAGTACTAGTTCCCAATGTTACGTTTAAGGGGGAAATACCAGGGATGAGATAATGATCTGTGGTGAATAACTGGTGTGATAACCTAAGGAACGTCATCCACACATTTTCCTCATGCTGCTGACAATTGTTGAAAGAATTCAAACTGGGTGGGGTCCCTACCTCGGTATAATATTTAAGAATGAGGGGATTTTCTAGTTTGGCTTTAGTAAGTGGGCATGGTTTATAATTCTGGAGATCTGAAGTTATTTGAAGGCAAAACCAAAATCTACCAAGACCTGTTGGGGTAGACTCTCATAATCTGGATTTTATTTATGGTGAAATGAAAAGTAATTCACAAGAGCAATGATAAAGAGAGGCCATAAGGGTTTTAGCTGAAAAACCAATAGGTTCTGGTTCTACAACATACTTTGAAATTGTAATTATTGATTTGTGTACTGTGCTCTTACATTCAACATATGTCCTGTCCTCTGCTTATCCGTATGGAAGGACGTCCTACGGCGAATACTTTTGCCTTAAATCATTATTGAGTAAAAGAAACACTAGTAAGATATCAAATTTAGAAATAGGATTCATAAATTTACTTTAAAGAATTATGAATCAAAATTGGGACAATTAGTTGATAGGTTCGTTGAAGACACCCTGTAATTAGGACCGCTCAGAAACGAACCCAAATGGTAGTCAATGGTAGAACCTACACTCAATGACAAGGTAGCCTTTCTGTGTGCGACACTGTGGATGACACCTCTATGAAAATCTCTATAAAGAACACACGAAACGGTGTCTAGATAACCATTGATCAGCCATTGAATAATCGATTATACACATTCGCTATGGATATTGATGTGTTCTACTATTGATGCTTGGAGGCATTGATACCAGTACACATGGGAACGTGTGTTCAGAGTGCTTGCGTGATAGAAAAAAAAGAATTCTAAAGTACTAATATGATAGCATCACATGACAGACTGGAGGAGACATGGTCATAAAAGGAACCGGAATTGAGTGTTATTTCTAAGAGGAAAAAGGTTTACCGCCAATTATTAATCTGTATTTGTCGGGTTGGGCTAGCCTAAGAATAAAGTAATTAAAGCCTTAAAGGGAAAGGAAAAACGGAAAATTAAGTGAAACATGGAGACTGACCTCAAAGGACACAGCTGCCGCAGCGAAGAAAAGGCGGGAAATTGAGTGAAACCGTATTTTTTAATGCCGGTGATTCCCCTTGAATGTTTTAAGAATGATCTGCATGAAGGATCTAACAGAAAGGGACTCTCAAAATGCGTGCAAGTACAGACTCCTAAATAACTCCCCACCGGAAGGCAGGTAATAGTGGACGTTTATTTAGGTACTCGACCATAGAGCCTGTCAATGAGAAATGAGGAGATAAATAAAAAAAGAGAGCAACTTATCCAACACGCATGCACAGCACCTGGGTAAGCCCTGTGCCGATGTTCAGGCGGCCTCGTTCCCACATTGCACAGGGGTAGGAGATTAAGGCTCTAACCCGAGCCTGATGTGTAGAACTGATAGCGTGAGGACCACTCAGGCATCTATCACCCATGCTTTACCCCATTATCAATGGCAGATCACTTGGTCGCATGAAATTGGCACCAACGCGTTTATCACGCCTAATGCTCAGAATACCTTTGCAGAGTATTTGCTCATCGCTAGGCGGTATTGGTTTTCTCGGCGCATGAACACCAGTGTTGTTTTGATCTCGAATACACTCTCCTATATCGAGAATTCTTTTCGTGTAGATAATCAGGCCCAGCGTCCACTGAGCTAAAACGGTCTACGATAGGCCTTACGATGCACCTCCCGATAAAAAAAAATCAAAATCACATCTCAATGTCAGCTAATATCGGGGCAGTTGATCACATGACTACGATAACACCAACTGGCTACGATTTTCCCCGATGAAAAAGCTGTATTTTAAGGTGTCTACGACAGGTAATCATGATTAAATGCTGGTGGCTAATCGTGAGCATCGTAGAGTTTGTTGCCAGGAAAATCACTCTCACGTGTGAGATACTCAACAGAAAGTTATGAGATATTGGAATTAGATAACTGGAGAGACTCCCACGCCTCAAACTGCTCCAAATAGTCAGGCTTTGATGTAACTGAACATTACAACGATTTATGATAATAACTATTGAAAATTAACAGATTGAGGGTTCAAAATTATACCCAATGTTAGCTTGATCTCCAAAAATAAAGAACAGAAGCGCACCAAAAAAGATATAATGTAATAACTATGGAAACACAAGTATTATAATTTTATTGCTCCCAAAATGTACTTCAGTGCTTGTAGGAGGAGAGTATACACTTGAAGAAGGCCAAATATTAGCCGAAACGTTGTGTCAAAACTCATGTATAAGCAACAAGTATAATTCAATTCCGCCTTCAATTAAAAATCAGGAGTCGTTGGATTTGTGATATAATCTATACAATTGTATTTAAATTCAATGTTGTTGATGGATACTCATGAGTGTTATCCACTCCCACCCCGTTTAAGCATACTTCATCTTTAGGAACTCCATTTGCGATCCCAATCCAGATGGACTATTGTCTGGCACTGAATGGCACTGATTGCAATGGCTGATAGGATGGCAGGCACCTAATAGCCTGATTATTGTGTTACTGGATTGGACAAGTCACTTCACGTGCTGCAAGACAATGAGGAAAATAGGCTGGTCTCGCATTAGGCCAGGGAAGAAGCATTTTGACGACTTCTGCCCTCTAGATTGTGGAGCAGTCGTAGTTGAGATACATATTTTAAAATCAGATGCAACGTATTGTAATGCATCAATACAAACATCTATTGCTGATGTTAGTCCGGTCCTTTAGAAATTGAAGTGCAGTTGGTACCTTAATTTAGTGTTTTATTTGGAGCAATGCATCCCCTAATGGAGGAACATACCTATATGATATTTTATGGTATTTCAGTATTGTGGAGGCAACGTGGAATCCATTTACTATACACGTGTGATACTCAGGTCTCCTCTTATACCAATAATAACATGGCTGTCTATCACTTGCCTTGCAGTACTTATAGACGCACACCTCATTTATTTGCTGACAACCTGCATTGAATAAAACCAATCCTGAACATCTGAGTTCAAAAGAAATACCCTTTGATTGTCAAAGCCGCACTAAATTATGAAGAAAAAAAATTCGTAGACTGCCAGTTAAGGAGCAGTTATAGAAAGAAAATTATATGAGCCATTTTTATTGACGTAGCTAGCAATGATACTTTTCAACAAATGTACAAGCATCAAATATTAATTAGAGGCCTATCACAGTAGAAGTCCCTAGACTAATGTTGTCATCATATAACTGCCATAAAGCACTATATTACTATTAATATGGGTTATTTTTCCTTAACATTCGAATATTGAAATGAGCTTCACAACTAAAAACGTCAGATTTCGATTACTCTGATGAAAATCACCTCTCAGATGTTTTAACTGATATTACCATATTTTAAATGCTGTTACAATCAAGTCCCTGCCAAATTTTTTTTTCTGACAGGATCAATGAGGTTACATCTGAGGTGTTCTACAGTAGGCAAATAATGCCATCAAACCCATCTCTCATTCTTATTAGTCCGCGGCGAACATGATTGACAAGCAGGAGCTGTGATGAATCCTAAATGGCTGCGGACGACCAAGGGTCTAAGACCCCGGTTCGCTAGGTCTCTTAGTACACGGCTCCACCCCAATCTCTCCCGGCTGGGATTATATTGTCCAGTCGGTCTCCCGCCGGCCATACCGAACATTCACTCAAGTCGCGGCTCTGACGGCCATATTGCCGGCACCACAACTAATTGTTCAATTTCGAGTCAGCGTTTCCCTTCTTGGCAAGTGGAGGCCGGAGGCGGCGATTACAGCGGCTTTTGGCGGTGGCGGCCGGCCCTAGACCCAGCACCTGGACCCCGGATCTAGCCTCGGCCCTCGGCCTATTACGAATCAGATATTGGCATGGATTGCTCACATGATCTCGTGCCGACCCTGCTCGGAGTGAATGTCATTTGAAGAGCGTGGAGATGCCGGGAACGACAACGGGAGGAGATCTGAGAGAGGCGGAGGAAGTGCATGCTGATGCCACCGGGCTCGGGTCAGAGCAAAGGCCTGCATCCGAAAAATGATTTATGTGACCATTCGAGATCTGCCTTCCACCTTCCTGATTTTGTTCCTGTATGCTCGTCGATAGGTGGGTTATAACAACTCGTTGATCGCCATTCATTAATGAGTTATGCATCTGGGGAAGTAATATGTTCAAATAACAATCTTAAGAGGAGATAAGAATCAGACATAATTTACGTACAATGGCTAGCCATTGGTGAGGATTGGAATATACAATCATTATTATACAGTGAGTCGGCCATAACCATGTATAGTAATAGCCTGCATAGCTAAAAAACAGCCCGGACCTAAAACTTCGGTGGGAGAGGAGCGGGCAAACGGTGCAGGGGTTTGCCAGTGCGGCGTCAAAAATCGCTGAACATCCATACGACTTTTTTGTGAGCACTGGGAATCAGAAATTGCGAGTGGAGGGACCGTGGAGGTGTTAGGCGGGAATGGCGAGAGTATCCGGAGTGGAGGTGCCGGAAACCCCCCAGGGCTTTGTCGCTGGAGGAGAAAGCCTGATCGAACAAAGGCCATCTGATGGCGTTTATTTTGACACACAGACAACAAACATCCTCCGTCACCACACTGCTCGCGTGCCGGCCACCCGCCGACGCGCCCTCTCTCGGGAGGTCAGAAAAACAAGCCTCATCTATCATGCCGAATGTTGTCAGTAGCAAAGCAGGCCTCGGCATAGCAATCTGCTGATACCCAGATTGCTGCGACGAACACACTCTGAAAGAGTCGGGTTTTCACTCTGGGCTAAGGCTTTACTTCATACTCCAGTTCGGGGTTGTCTATATTTACACATACTGGAAATATTACGTCTTTGAACTACTCCGACATGAATGGGATTGGCGCACGCCTTCTTCATCTTGTCACACTTCCGGCGATCCGGACATCCGGGGCCTTGATCTCACTCACGCTGAATCTCACGAGAGTCACGTGATATCAGTACACTTTGACCTAAAAGGCTGAGGACTCCGGGACAGCCTGCCTCCTGTGTTAAGGCGCATCTGCTATGTTCCCAATGTGACCTACAGCCCTCTATGATCTGTAGGTCAAGCGCACTTTACAAACATACCAAATAAATCACAGACGTGTCCAAACGAGACATCACAACTCAATAGCAAAGAGACTGATCCCCATTACATTCTGGCGGAACTTAAAATGTCAAGCCATTTATAGCAAAAAAAACACCTACGCTGCTCCTCCCCTTACTACGGTTGATGTGATAGAGCAACTAATTTGAACTATTAAAGCATACATTAAGGAAATCAAGCTACATCATCGTTGCGTCAGTCTAGTGTATCAGATAAACTCGGTATTGACACAGTACCATCGGCATTGAACCATGTCTAATCACCCATTTCCAGATACTACTCACATTCGGGAACCGAATATTCGTCACACCATTGAATGACAACCCATTGAGAGGACGCGACCGTATAGAATCGTGCAGGAATAGATCCGTCTTGCTTAACAGATATTACTTGTATTACGTCATTATACAATGGATTTTCCCTATTCACGTAGATGATATTGTATGTTATCGCCAGACCTACCCTTTATGCGTTATAGAGCTACTATTTTGATTTTCGTTTCATAATGGAATGACTACTGGGACATAATTCAGAGGCTATGCCGTTGGTATCATTTGAAGGATGCCACGCAGATTTTATGCAGTATATTGTTAAAATGCACGAGAATAAATAATAATCAAGAAAAATCTTGACAACTGATTTCATAGTAAACTTCCATTGGACGACAAGGGTGAATTTCTATAAATATCATTAAAATTGATTATCAAGTTGGTCTACCACTGTGGAGCAACACACTACAAATGAGTATTGATGAATATTTAAGGTGATTTCATTAGGAATATCTCGGTCTGATCAACATATGTAGATCCGACAGGCGATAGGAAGGAGAATAGTTAAAAACGGTATAGCTTCTGATGACATTATTTCACTTGGTCTCGAGTATGATACTGGTATATAGTATGGTAATAGATCCCTCAGATAGTATTCACTTACATCTAAAGGTAAAGACAGCCACTGTTTATTATAGACGACTGAAAACCGGGAAATCGTAATGTGGTGCTCCTAGAGAAAAAAAATCGTTACCAAGAACTGTCAACTCAAGAAATGGTTGAAGCGTTTACACTACACGATTTATAATCGGTCAAACGAGTCCCGTTTATTCGACATCTAAAGGAAATATATGACTTCCTGCTGTTCACCTTGTGTAAATTTGAGTGTTTACACTGAAATGTTTACAGTTGTCAACGACTCATAATAATGAAGTGGTGCTCAAGAATCGTCACACACAATCGCCTAGTGAAAATGGATATGAGACCACCTTTGCTATTCAGGTGAAAACACTTCCTTCAGTCGCCCTACAGCTGGAGACACACCATGCAAGTAAAGACAGCAATCTCTGGAGTCAAAATATGGCAAGTATGTGAGCTATCATTTCATGATAATATCTTCCACCATGCGTCTCAAAAGCAATAGCCAGGCGATTTTCACCCGCTATTTTTGCTCGTTTGGTATACTTTTTGAACGGTCAGCAAGTTAGGAAAGCCCTCTCCTAGGTCATCGATTGATGCTGGGGCACACCAAGCGAGAAACGCAGCGATTTCCGGAATCGCCGTCAAAATTGGCATGTATACATGTGAGATATCAGGCGATAATAATATCTCTAACCTACCTATATAACAGAGTCACAGAAGCAGTAATCAGATGAAACTCACATAACTCACATACACGCCATTTTGTGTTGGCTATACCGGACATCGCTGCCTTTTTCGCTTGATGTGTTCCCGGCATTAGCGAACTAGTGAAATCGGCGATTTATGTTGTCGAGTGCAAAAGCCACTATCTACGGTCGCTTGCTGTGTTTCAGCCTTGAGGATTGACTGGGCTGCCCGACCTGCAAGGATTCACGGAGCTGTAGGTGCTCCTGAGTGAGGCACTAATTGAGTGGTGGCAACAAGTTCCTGACCGATTGAATCCCGTGTCAACACTGACGTGTAGCAGTGTCACTTTAGGTGCTCTCCATCTGGCCGAATTCACAGCCGAAATGTGATTCTGGCAGTGTCTAATTTACTATCCGGGTACCATTGGTGTAAAGGAATACAAAATATGGTGAGATTGGTGCCGTCGGACATCAGTGTATGTGGGTATGTACAGGGAGGGGGGGGGGGGGTATTTTTCAGTTATTCCGGACAGGGCGAACATTATTTATGTGTGTGGTGTGTGTAGGTGTGTGTGTGTGTGTGTGGGGGGGGGGGGGGGGTATTTTCAGTATTTCTAAGGAGAGGGTCCTCTCCTCTGTCCTACCTCTTTTTTTCTTTTTGTTTGGTAGTGTTTGGGAGGGGGAGTCTTCAGTACTTTGGGGTGAGGGGGGAAGGCGGTCAGTGTTTGTGTGTGTGTGTGGGGGGGGGGGGGGGTATTTTTCAGTAAATCCAAGCAGGGTTATTTTCTTGGGGGGGGGGGGAGTAGAGTCTTACTTTTTTTTCTTTTTTTTAAAGTTCTTACTGGCAACATCTGAAGTACATCAGGTCTTCCTGTTGGCAATCGACCTCGATAGTAAACACGTTGTTCCAAGTGGAAAAGGTGCATAATTGGATTGGATGGAATGTAAGTGGTGAGTAGGTGATTTCATATCAAACAGTAACGATGGCGTACATAGCCCTTTTTTTCTTTTTTTTCCTAATTGAGCTAATATTTGTCCGGGACTCCCTACCTACTTTTCAATATGTCCAATTGGGGAAGGGGGGGGGGGGTTATTATATTCAGTGGGATGAGGCTTCAACATTTTTTTCTCATTTATCATACAATTTTCTTATATAGGTGGACTAAGTTGGTTTTGGTATTTCTCCGGAGCTCCTGAAGACAAATTCAGTATTTCTGGGGTTGGGAGGTGGGGATGCGGGGAAACCTTTTTTTTCGTATTTCCTTGGAGTGCAAAACTCTTGTATAGGGGGTAATTTTCTTCTCTTCCTTGTATTTCTGTTGGGGGCTTAACCTTTTTTTTTTTTTTTTTTTTTGGTGGGGGGGGGGGGAGGACTTAAATACTTCTTTAGGATCATAATTGTGGAAAACAAACAGCAACAGCATATATGCATTCTGTAAGGGGGATTTCTATTTAAGAAAATGTAGGGTTTTTTTTGGGGGGGGGGGGGCGTGGGTGTTTTTTTTGTATTTCCATAAAGGGCCAACTTTTTTTAAAATCCCGCTGGACTCTTTTTCGTTGGGGGGGGGGGGGGGGGTGAAGGGGTGAGGTCAACTTTTTAGTATGTATTTCCCCATGACTGTGCTATGTGAGTCATAGCGCCGAAGGCTCTAGTTTCAGATAAAAACGGTTTTATGCTCCTCGGAGTTGACTCTACGCAATATATTCGCATGCGCTCGGATATTACTATGCGTCAACAACTCGGAGCAAACAACCGCTTGTATCTGAAATCAGTCAATTTTGTGCATGTATCTGCAACCAGTCAATATTGTATATTGTCTCTTCTGAATTTGTTCATATTTGGTCGATATCAGCGGCAATACTGTTAAAACTGTTTCAGTGACACTCGTCTGGTCATAATGTCGATGCTTGACGTTTTAGGTGTCACGCTCAGGCAGACTAGCATTCAGTTAAGTGATGCAAGGACAGTCACATTAACGTCTGTCATTTAAGTCAGTGTCTCAAGATTCGTATGGATGACCGAAATATTTTGTAAATACTTAGAGACACCCTCATTGTCTTCTCTGAGAATTTTAGGTTATCAGAATATTACTTCCTTGTCTTAATGTCATACTATCATGTTTGAGAACATCTTCAGACGGATTGAACCCTTTTTAGCCATAAAATAGCACATGCCGACTCGTGTGAAGTTCCTATGTGCAGCTACTACTCACGAATCAGAAATGCCAGGATCGTTCTCTCTCCCTCTCCTCTCTTCATTTCTTCTCTCTCGCCATCGTCTCATTCAGCCTCCCGCCATTATCGCTTTGGCTCCTTATCCTTCCTCCCAACCTTCTAACCCTGTAATCATCCGGAGAAGTCTGATCCCAATAGAGACGGGCACAATTCCTGTCGGGTCACAAAGCTTTAAGACCTGTATTCACTCACATGCACGCACTTTCGTGGCTTTTCGGCTGAGACTATAATGAGCAGCCCTAATGGGTAAACCTATATTCCTTTTATATCACAGTCTTATAGAGATATCAGATATCACTATGTTAGAGAAACACCACACGTTTTGCAAATAAACAAATATGATAAATATGATACTTTACTTACGAGAAACATCTTACTAGAATTGATTTAGTGTCTGTCTGCTTGAATATATGCTAAATGAATCAGCTGATGGTTGGTCAGTAAAAGATGAGTAGAGTTCAACATCTTTATATTTGGGAAACCGGATCTAGCCGTTAAAACTTATCTTATCATCGTAACTATGCATTATTTGGAGAGAAAAAAGGAAATGGGAATAGGATGAACAATGTTGAGATATATATGCAATGTCAAAAAACTCATATAAGTATTTGTAATAGCCCCTACATATCAAGATATATATATGCGAATAGTTGTGGGTGGTTGGGTAAAGGTACATCTAATAGCTCAATCCTTAGGCCACTTTAAAAAAAAACTTGTTTCTCATCACCGCGCGCGTCAGCAAAAACGTTTTTAGAAGATTTTTTTTTTTTTTTTTTTCATAGATGAGATGAAAATTTGATAGAAATCATGAAAAATATGAGTATTTGGTATCAAATTAAAGCTCCTGATGTAGCCTTGTTGTGGTTGGTGGACCCCAGTTCCCGACAAAATGCTACAACAAGGCCACGACAGGCTGCGACATGAAGCTTGTCGGGGGCCTTCCGACAAGGCTACGACAATATCGAACATGTTTGATTTTTACTCGTGGAGTGTTGTGGATTCCTCGATATCACTGTCGTAGTGTGTCGGAACCATGGGTGCCTTTTTTATGGCAACCAGCAACGTCTACGACACGCCACGACACCGCTGTCCCGACCCTGCTCTTCTCACGACAAGGCTGCGACAAGGCTACGATTGGAACTTTCATGTCGGCACTTGTCGTAGCCTTGTCGTGGTTGGTGGACGCCCCCCTTTAGAGTAAAACCCCACTCCTGGGACACCCCACACGCTCCCGACATGCCATGACACGGCTGTGTTGGTGGACCCCAGTTCCCGACAAGAGGCTACAACAAGGCCATGACAGGCTGCGACATGAAGCTTGTTGGGGGCCTTCCGACAAGGCTACGACAATATCGAATATGTTCGATTTTTGCTACGACTAGACCTTTGTCGTGGAGTGTTGTGAATTCCTCGATATCACTGTCGTAGTGTGTCGGAACCGTGGGCGCCTTTTTTACGGCAACCAGCAACGTCTATGACACGCCCGTCATGCGGTCCCGACACTGCTCTTCTCACAACAAGGCTGCGACAAGGCTGCGATTGCAACTTTCATGTCGGCACTTGTTGTAGCCTTGTTGTGGTTGGTGGACGCCCCCCTTTAGAGTAAAACCCCGCTCCTGGGACACCCCACACGCTCCTGACACGCCATGACACTCCATGACAAAGGTCCAGTTGTAGGAAAAATCGAACATGTTTGATTTTGTCGTAGCCTTGTCGGAAGGCCCCTGACAAGCTTCCCAGTCGCAGCCTGTCATGGCCTTGTCATAGACTCTTGTCGGGAACTGGGGTCCACCAACCACAACAAGGCTGCGCCAAGTCCACCAATCGTAGGCCTGTCGTGGACCTTATCGGAATGCCACCGCGTAGCCTTGTCGTGATTAGTGGACGCCCGCCTTAAGCCCTTGTCGGAAGCCTGCCTCCACTAGTGCAGCATGCTAAGATAGCCTGACACGCTCCGACACACTCCAACACTCCCAGGCAGGGACGATGAATGCCTTAAGGCACTCCCATGCAGGGGAGGAGGAATGCGACAAAATTCATAAACTTTCTAAATATTGTCAAAATAATTGAAAAGATGTGCGGAAAAAATATGTAGGAATTTATCTCACCCATCACATTGACTATTGGGCTAACATCTGTGACATAATCTCCCATTACACACAGTAAAATGAGTGAGATATTAGGAACTTACAGTGAGACTGCAAGATATGACCTAAATAAGTGTCTGAAGTCCATATTATTACACTTCAAAAGTCATCTCTGACCCAGCAAAAAAAAAAAAAAAAAAAAAAAAAAAAAAAAAGCGCCCTCGTCATATTTTTCATGGCTTGGTGATGAGAAACAATTTTTTTTTTTTGAGTGGCCTTAACAAGACAAGAAAAATCAAATCTGCGTTACTTTTAAATGCAATATGATAGCCGAAGTAAACGAAATAATAGTATGGAATCCGTCGGATATTTTGTCTTATTCCTTTCTTTGCTTGATATAAACTATGTACGACATTTTGGAGGAGAAAGTGCCGTAGTTTGCTATATTCCTTAATTTCTTTTGGGACCTTCCTAAAGCGAGTGTTCCACCAACCAGACTAAAACGTTGTACACCAAGCACACAGCATTTGCCAGCAGATCTGGCTTGGTTGCTGGTTGAAATCAGCAACTGGTGGTGGTTGTTGGAGCATCGCTCCAAGGTAAATGAGCGGTTGCTGGTGTTTGCCAGGGCACCGGGCTATCAGCTGGCTTAAAAAGCTGTACCACCAGCTAGATTTTTTACCTTGCATCCCATCTGATCTACCAATTATCGTTGGCCTGGCGGGATTTCTTCCAGCCAACAAAAACTGATTTATTAGTTTTTGTGGGGGGAACTGCGTGGCCGCCCGACGGGTTTATCAAGAGCACGGCACTCACTGCGAGTTTTGCTGGGACCAACGACAACATGAACAGGCGATACCCGCAATGTGCTGACCCGCGTGCTGAGACCAATAATTCAGACAGTTTGGGTACTCCGGGAAGAATTTTAGTGCCAGAGTTTGCTATACACATTCATAACACCAAGCCTTTTCTTTATCCTACCCCTAATAAAAAGCCGCCATAGACTTAACATAGGCAAATTTTATGTGGCATGCTGTGACATAAAGTGTTTTTTATGCCACTAGAGTAATAAAAAAAGACCAATCAGAGACCAGGATTTCAGCTACTACGAAAAAGTTCCGGTTGCACTCAAAATGCCCATTCAGATGTTGCTAGCATGATACAGAATAATCGAAAAATGGAACTCACACCTGAAGTGTAGAGATGGGGTAGGATAAATACAGAACCGAACTCGAGTTAGCCTGACTAGTTTTTAAGCCACTCCGGTCAGGTCTGCTACTCACTACACTCGGCTATCGCCTTGTGTAGTAATACACGACCTGTCCGTCGTGGCATAAAAACTAATCAGGCTAACTCTCGTTCAGTTCTATTTAATTATTTACCTTCATTGTTCAGTTAATCGCAGTATTTCAAAAACAATTGACGAGCTCTCAGCATTCCTGTACATATCCAAACATGGCGGCACACTGCTTCGCTTGATTTGCAGGTTTTGCGCAGCCTGAGATGCGCAGTGTGTGGAGACGCATTCCCCCTATCGAACCTATTACTAGACCGCTGTACACCGACCATACACCAATCGGCCGGCTGGAGTTAGGGGTTGCGGTGGAACAGCTTGGCATCGAGAGACCATTTTGGAAGGCTGATGACCCGTCGTCAGGCAGATGCTTCGGCTCAGAGGTCGGCTTTACATCGAAAGAGCATCTAGTTGTTGGAGCACGCTTAAACCAACAGTGACATTCTACTATTATTTGAGCTCCAATCTGGTGACGTCTTTATGGTATCGCTCTACCTTTCTGAAGCATTATGTTTGGTACTTCACAGGATTAACTCCCAAAGAATATATTCCTTTCAAAGGGTCCCTTTGCTTCTGCCTGTCTCACACAATTTAGATAATTGAACAGATAAGACAGGCGTTATAAGAGGACAATGGGCCCTTTTGTACATGAAATAACGCTATATTAACTAGAAGTCTTAGTTAATACAGAGTGACGGTCGGCGTCGGCGAAATCCGAATGAAATATATACGGCACTTCTCCATAGGATATGGTAGGGCATCATTATCCTTGTATAACTACTGAACAATACAACATATGAGAGCAAACGTTAAGGTCATGGGCATATTACTTTACCTATTAAGGGTACATCACCCGTCATGCAAACAACTGTGACTTGGGAAGGGTGCAGCCATTATGTTTATGAATAAGAACCCATTCAATACACTTTTCATTGTAGGATCAACCCACCAAGGATTATCACAATACGAAACGTTCTATTACTAAAACCAGATACCCCGTATAATCCATATCATCTTTCATACATCGATGGACTTTAGTAAACATGCTTCCATAATGATACGACGGGTAGTTATGTAAATCGCCCACACACTGCATTACGTACAACTACAAATCTGGTATTGTGCGGACATATATCTTATTATCTGACACATTTGAGGAGACTCTGATACCTTTTTTAAAGTAGCAAATATTGAATTTGGCTTCTAAATAACCGGAAGAGATTGCGGAGGAACGAAAAATTTTACGACTAATACCTTATTTCCAGATTATATTGAATTCTGAATATCTGTATTCCCATCTTGACTCATTTCCAGATATCTTTGAAATTTCTAATCCTCGTCTTATTTCAAAAAGTATGTTTGATACACATCTAGGTATGTAGGATTTTGAATTAGTGTTTCCTGTTCAGGAAACTACTCTCTTCGCCCGAACACCCACCTTGTGGTAGATATGCCTTGCACAGTCTGATAACAGCAACGCCCGTTCCGTTTAACTCGATACTAGCGTCAGGTCTTGAGCCAGGGCGCCGGTAGTAACATTTCTAAAGCCCACAGCTAGGCTTCTAAAGCCCCACATGGTAAACCGTATTGGCTGTGCAAGCTATACCAAGACAAGGCTGATGCTCTGACTAAAGGGCGGATGGGGAGTAGTACAGGGAGAGAAAGGTGACCTGTGAAAAATGTGTGAGCAATATTGTCACCTCTGGCACAGAGAATAAATATATCGGTTGAGTGACGTGTACATGATAGCGTCTACCCAAAATTTTGATTTTGATAAAACTACAAAAATAATAGAGGGACACATCAGACAAATTTAGATCTCGTTGCCCTTCAACCTACTGGCGTTACAAAATTATACCTGATTGGTGAATGATTACAGGAGAAACCCCTTTTTCCCTATCTTAACTGCATACTCCGTGTTCACGCTTCACATCGGAGAATCAACATGCAGAGGTATTCTTGGAGGTCTTCAAAATGAAAGATTCATAAGCTGTATAGCTTACAGTCCCATATAGGGATCATATGCATGGATTCAACTCTCTACCTATAATATGGAGAATACCGTTTCTGTTGACTGTGGCGCGTTGAAAACCTTTACTCCCGTGGTTCCTTCAGCGTATCTAGAAACATCCATCCTGGGAAGTGAATCAGCCGTGGTATACAGCCAGATGGACCCATAGAGAACTTCATATCCTTCCAAGGGGAAATCACTGTGGACAGTTTTCATATAAAAAAAAGTACTGCTGTGACTGGGTAGGGGTGATTAGGCAGCTTGATATCTATGTAATCTGCAAGACTATGCGTGACAAGATAGCCTCAGAGAATGGCCCTAACGAGACGATGGCTATGTCTGCAAATGACGTCAGTGTAGGAGAGGCGAAACGATCATTTCGTTATCTGGTTAGTCCCTTATCCATCCGCTGTTACCACCTCACTTGTCTTCTTACACCCAGATCTGATCAATCATCCCGGGCGATAATAGGACGAACAGCGATGCCAGGGCGCACCGGAAGTAACGCCGACTGATCACCTGAAATAGCGGATGCTCTAACCACAGGCATTCCGGCAATCAGTGACAATGCACTCAAGTCAATGTGGCTAAATTGCGTCCGCACAACTGGATTTATCCGGTACTGGGTCTCTCACAGTGTGTTACTGTTGATAGTGGCAGGATGGTATATAACCATAATCACTATAATTATTACTGGAAAACCTGCATATGCTTGGACCTCCGGACAATCCGCTATATCTCCGGGGAAGAAAGCATCACCTAGAAATGACATTGGCTGAGTCTGGGTACCGAGTAGAGAAAGATGGATAGCTAACAATTGCTATATGCCTATTTTAGCCAGGGAGAGTTTATGTATAGAAAGATCTACTTCTATGTAAATGAGTTGGAAGATTGCACTATTTTTTTCGCTGGTGTCATCTGTGGAATGATCGGGCCTGCCAAACGGGAATGTTATATTTGCCTATAGCAAATGGAATACAAAATTCGCCGTAGGAGGTGATCTTGAACTTTGGAGTCAAATTGATACATAAATGACAATATAGGACAGTTAGAAAGACAGTTTTCTCTTTTAATAATTGTTCAATATTATGATATATTACTTTGGTTCAATCTAACGATCAAGTCACAATAGATTTTCTTCCTTCACGATTTTCTGCATGACTTCCTACACGTTTGATTTGAAGGCATCTCTTATCGCGATGTGCTGGACTATTACTGATAATCGATCCCAATATTGTGCGCCCTGGTAAAGTGGTGATTTCTTGTACTTCTCTGTTCCTGGTCGCTGAACTTTCAACTTGATTTTTTCCCTCACTTCTTGTTCTCTCTTAAATAGTTGGTTCCTACACATGATCCTCAGTCTACCGTTTTATCAGTGATAAGAGGTTTTCTATTCTTCCAACATTCAAACTTCGAATTTGGTGATAATTCATCAATATGCATATCTATTGCCTTCTTAGCTCTAACTGAAATACTTAATGCTTGACTGAATTCCTTCACAGTTTCATCGAAATGGTTTCTTAGTGTCAAACGACCATCTATCCACAGTCCCAGGTATTTATATCTATTCACACTTTTATTGTTATATTACAAACGCTCAAGGCACACAATCTATCAAGTTCTCTTACATAACCTAGCCAATATGACCTTCGTTTTATCGTAGTCGAGTTGAATTCGATTGGCTACGGTCCATGATATAGTGGCTTTCAGATTATATTCCATTAACAATTTAACTTGATCTTGGGATACTCCTATTGTTTGGAGTGAAATGTCATCTGCTTGCAAAATGGGTAGCGTATTATCAAATGTATTAAGAATATCGTTGATAAATGACAAAAACACAAAGTTCCTAACGCCTATCCTTTGGGGACACCACAACTAACATTCATACTACGAGATTTGATGCCATTCAGTTTCAAAGTCACTCTTCTGTTAGTTATCAGAGATTGTGTTTATGTTAAAAGCTTTCCTTGAATTAATGTTCTAGATAAAATCCAAACATCGTACACGAGAACTGGACAGGTAAATTTATTCTCAATAGAAAAGAATTGGAAAGTATGACGAAAACGTATGACGAAATCGCCCTTTTCCTCAGTTATTGTCATCATTTTGTAATTTGATCAAACTCTCTCTATATTGTGATTGTTGGTATATATAGAAACAGATGCTTGTAGATATGAATAGTAGAGAGAGACACAGATGGCTGATATTCGCCTGATTTCCCTGTGTGAGATGATTATTTATGCTATGAAGATATGCTTATCTATGAAGATGATTCACATGTATACTTCACCTCATATTCTTGTATTTTACAGTTCAATGACAATTCATAGGATATGAGGAAAAAACGCATGTTTATTTACTACATTTAGATCTGCTGTTATGACGAAAAGAATGTTCCTACTGCTGCTGGTTGGTCTTCGAAAAGTACAACCTACTGTATTCGAACTACATAGGCCTAACCCATTTTAACATTTGACATGTATTCGACTCCATCCAGGAAAAAATAAAACGAATGAAGGAAAGTAGTCCAACGGACCCAGCAGTAATGCGGATCTATTGGAGGCTACGTGCGTACCAACCGGACAAATATTTAACCGTGGATAGACTAGCGGCCTCCCTCCTCCAGGGCGGGGTCAGCAGCCTGTGAGGCCCCACCCTGGATCCCCCCTCGGCCACACTTACCATCCAGCGTGTCGCAGCCAGCTTCCCCTCGTCATATACTCACTCTATCCCTCACGGGGGGCTCGAAGTGTAAATTTCATAGGGGCCATCTATAAAGTATATACGCAACATTTCTGGATGTTTTGACTCCCCCCCCCCCCAATTCCCTTCTCAATCTTGTAGCAATAGATCTAAGAAGGAGCATATTCAAAGTTTCCGAAATTTTGTAACTCCCCCCACCCCAATTTGTGCGTACGTACTTAATGGATAGTTCCATACTGTTAAGTGAAGAAACAGGCTGTCAGACATATCCCCATTAGACGTGGAGACGGAGCGAAGCCCAATCCCTTTGTTTGTTTTAAAGGACTGAACAAAATGAGTCTGAAAGTTCTTTGTGAATGTCTTAAGTTATCCATTTTGGTTAGGCTTTCATATGCTTCACTAAACATTTGGCTTTTTTCTCTCATTTTATAAAGGTGGAATGGCCAGATTATATAGTCTTCGCAACCTCTGATAATTCATTGGAGTTTTCCATCCCCACATGCCCGCACCTCTCTTTTAACAGACCCGATTGATTCACTGACTATTGATTTACTGACAGTTTAGGGCTTCGCCTTGAAAGTGCCAGTTATAGATACGCCTCTCATAAATTCAATCATCATTAATTAAAGGAATGAAAACGGACAAAATCTTGCTTGGAGAACTACGATTACTATATAATACCTGGTGTCATTGACTCTTATAATCTCAAAGTTTATTCCGCATAACAGGTGGTGTTCCCGGTGATATAGAAAATCATTTATCAAGGATGAGATTTCGGCATGGATCGCATTTTGTAATTTGCTTAGGGCGTGTATCTGTCATGAAGTATCATGTAATAGATATCAACGAATGATAACATTGAAGCGAGTCGTTATTCTGATATACTAAAATTATAGAATTCAAACAGAACTAATTTGTTAGTTCTGTGGAAATTAACTAAAATTTGTGACATCCTTGTATGAATTTGGTTGTGCAGTCTTGACTTACCTCCAACGATGTTCTACTGTATCGGTGAATTTCAGCTGTGTACAACACTGTGACTTGCATATTTGTTACCATCCTCCGATGTTACGGAAGAATAATCTTAGCAACCGTGGGCAGCAAACCGGTTGACCTGAGCATCATTATTAGGTTATAAAATCGAATACTTCTTGATATTTCGCGGGGGAAATTATGCCCTCAAATACGAAATCTGGGTTGCATTCATCATCATACATATTTTCAGCATTATATGAAAGCGTATATTTGAGACGATGCAATAGCTTATATGGTAGGCCTGGCCATCTCTACGTCGCTGCTCTGCCCATTCGTCAAGATGGGCCTTGTATAACACATTGGGATGTCGAGATCACGCCAATATCCCACCCACACCGAGTAATATACCACCCTGTCATGCATATATGATAAACGCCTCTGATATAACATCGAGAGAAGCTATAATAAAGAACAGGAAAACATAGCTTTTCCTTTTACAAATGAGGTAAACGGTCTTATGAGTTATCTTCAGTGAGGTTTAAGTCGTTATTCACCGATGAGTTAATAGGCTGACAGTTGGCGCATCATGACAGTCCCCTACATCCGCTCCTGTCACCCTGGAGAAACAGGCCTGTCGTCATATTACCCGCCCCACATGAATGCCCATATACCCCGGCCCTCGGGCCCGCCACCGAGAGGGCAAACAATTGGATTGTGCAAATGCGTCAGGTTCCGACTTGCGTCGGGAGGCCAGGAAACAAGGGACATTGTCGCGCCAGGCTCAACTATGAATCTTTGTCAAAATATAGCACGCTGTAAATGGTGGGAATCCCCGTATGTGAGCGTGCTGCTGCGTGCAGCTTGGAATGAATGTCTTGGAGAATGAAGTGAACTAATATTGATGCTGAACTCTCTATTGTCGCACTGATATTCCATTATAGTAATGGAATAGTCATCGTCATAATCATGTTATGGTTATTTTTGATGATATTCACGAGCAGACCGAAGACAGCGGGACAAGGAAAATGAATACAGTCATCTTAGATCAAATTTGGGAGTAAATTGGAAATTACTAGATAATGATGGAAGGAGGTAGGTGACACTAAATCTCAGTGGTGATGGCCTGTTTCATGTCCCAGAATTCTATCTCCATCCTCAATCCTCGTTTTTATTGACTGCAAGGTCTATTCCCCAGCACAAATCATACTCCTGGAACTTTTCATATTAGATTACAATCATTGATAGTGCAATAGTCTTCCATGCAATTGCTTGTTGTCATTCAACAATTCACCTCAAAATGGACAAACATATATGCATTTAAGAAAGTATTTGTCTTAATACACTTGTATTGTAAAGTTCGTCTTATTCTTCTCCTCTATTTGGAGGCTTTGATTAGAGTGGAAAACTATATCCAACTATTTTACCACAGTAACGCCCAGACTCCTATAAATCACAGCCTGATAAAACCCCTCCCTTGCTTGATTTGCTTGCTATTTACAACTTGTCAGTTGATACTGGTATCATAAGATTTACTCGGACAAATACAACTCTCAGAAGAAATACATTTCGAATATATATTTTTTTAAATATATAGAGAAACAAAGACAAAATGGTTTCACGAAGGCTGTTCACGATTACATTGTGTTGCTATCATTCTACCACTGATTACTAAAACAGATTCCAATCGATCCGATCTCTTGAATACAAAGAAATAGCATGATACTACCAAATGATCTCTCAAGTACCATCCCATCACATAAAGTACGGCAAAGTGTTAGATGTTGGAGTGTTTTCTGACTGTGTGGGTGGCGGTCGGTATTCGGATGATAACGTTTTGACACGGGCTGTCAAGTAGACTGTAAAACTGTCCGCCATCTGAATCTCAGGATGAAGCCGCCTCTCTCTCTCTCTCTCTCTCTCTCTCTCTCTCTCTCTCTCTCTCTCTCTCTCTCTCTCAATCTCTCTCTCAATCTCCTCTTAGATATGCATAATAACGATCTTTTCCTATTTCCATTTTTCTAGATATATGATTGATTATCATTCAAAACGCCTTTACAGGTATCTCACATTTAGGGAGACAGGTAAATATGTCCAGGCCACCTTAGGGCTTATCATCATATTTGTATAATTTGCAGGTAAAGATGGATCCAGTTTGATAAAATACGCCTTATCGAATGAAACGACAAAAGGTTTACAGCAGCATGTTGTAGCGTGTGGTTCTGTCAGCAGTCGGGACCTAGTAATAGGTGGCGATCCTCCACATTAATACCGCCCGGTTAAGTAGGCTTTCTCGACACTGGCTTCCGGGCCCACCTCACGTCGTCACACCTCTCTCGACAAGTACCAGTCTTAATGGCGCCGCCACGTGCAGGCGTACCGGCGTACTTCCGGTCACGTGACACAGGCCCAGATGAGGTACGAGGAGGGTCAGGTACAGATCACCCCCATGAGGTCACGTGACTATGAAGATGACCCCCGGCAACCAACCGTATGTATACACGATTCGGACGAGGAATCGCATGGGGCAGGTACACACTGAACTACGTACTAAAAAGGAGGGTGAGACATTAAGGTGTATCAATAAGATAAAATAGCTCTCAAATACTGACTTTAATCATGACATTCTCGTAACACATAAACCCTGCCTCATACTAATTCTTAGGTATACATCTAGATGATATGCCTCTGGCGAATTGCGAGACTAAATGTGACGTGCAGTCCTGTTAACGGGGTCTATGCTTGTTAGAAATAAACATGTGCATGTATGTAAGGGCGTAATTAGTCATATTTTATCAATATGGGTTCTAAAATGTGGAAATCATAATGGTATATAGGAAAGTTTGGGACCATCTCGACATACTTTAAAGATGGATAACATCACTATGGTAATCAAGACCTAGATCCATTGACCGATTTCCCAGCACCGATCTACAGTCAGGAACCAGCGATGGACGTTTGGCACTGCTGACCCAAAATCAGTCAATGGAAACGACCCAGCTTGAGAAATGACCCACGATTTTTGTCTGCTTAGATTATGCAATGTGGCACCACCCACCACTGAGTGAAAGCTTGGTCACTCTGTGAAATCTAATACCCTCACCGATTTTTCGATACAGACACACAGTCAGTGGCACCACTGACTGACTTTCAGGGTAACTTTTTCGTCGGCCAATGGAAATGGGCCTATATGAAATATCGTCAAGATCTGATGAATATTTCGCAAATGTTGCTTTTAGATTTGCTCTTGCATAATGCATTTTTCAATATGGTGGGAAGGTTATAGATTTCAGACGATTTTCAGTTTATGACGTAATTGACCTTCATATCTCAAATTAAATATAAATAACTTCCAATAAAAGACATTAGATATTCTAGAGAAATAGCCAATAGCCTACTGAAATTAACACATTAGTATTTCAATGATTGCTTAAATGATAAACTTTTTGAGCATTGGTAAGGATATGATACAATATTCGCGAAACAGTAAGTGCTCAGTGTCGCTTAAAGGCAATATTACTGCTGACCAGATTTCGAAAGTAGAATAAGGAATTCCTAAGGCGTCACACCAAGCTCATATCTCAGTGCCTAGATGACAGGCAGTTGTCAGAGATATGGAACTAGGTAGGAACGACTGAGATATTGCAAATCTTCAACCATGTGAATATTCCGGCACCTACCTCACTAGGCTGCCTTCGCAAAGCAATATATTCGATGAGTGAGGCTTTCTTATCAATTCCATACGTCAAGAGAGAAATCCGTCTATAAATTCGAGGAGAGGGAAGTGGGCTGGTAGCTCTAAAGTAAGTTCTTCCTGCAAAGACTGAAGGAATATCCCTTTTTAGATGGGAGATGTGATGTGGTACCATAATACCAGTCACATATTCTTGACAACCTGGACTCCGCCTATGATGAGATTAATCAATTTGGGGAGTTCATATTACCAAATCATATCACATATTTATAACCATTTCATGTGTCCCGACAAAAGAAGCATATGATTTAATTATATGAGCTAATATCATATATGAGTGAATATCATATACATTATCTGTGTACAGTACTATTTATCTTCGTAGTAGGATTCCCAATGCGGCCAACAATGACCGGCTTTAATGCAGCCGTTTCCATCAAAACAGGTATGCATGAATCAAAAATTTTCGAGTCTGCTATAAACTAATTCAATGTCCACGTGATGCTATTATGTGACTTGCGACTGATTTCGTAAGGACACACCACAGATAGAGGCCTGACTTCGGACGCGGACGCAGCTTCAGATCGCTTTCCGATGGTCGGACTCCCTGCTCATTGACCACTCATAGAAAGCTCTCTAGGGGCCTCGCCCAAAGATCTTTTCAATTTCCCCCTGTTGAGAGGAGACTTTTTACCGATTTAACCCGAGGAAAAAACAGGGGAGAGAGTCTTCAAGCCTCGGATGGGAGTTGTAGTGGTTGACGGGGCCCGAGGCATATCCCTTCGTTTAAAGGTGGAGGTTTGGTCACTGAGCCTTGCATGGGACAGTGTGAAGGGTGGGTGATCGGTCTAAAAGCAGAGATGAGTGGGAGATATTTTCTTACATGAAAGTAATCATATTTATTCACTCATGAACTCATTCAATCGTATGTTTCTTGCATGGAGTACGGCTTCATCATTGTACTTACTCGTAATGAGGAGTGGACAGATTTCAGCTACATGTGTATAGGCTTTTCGAACGAAGGCAAATCCATTCCTGTCAGAGAACTTAGAGAAAATCAAACGTTCCTAACCACCCATGAAGTGACAGTATATATACATCAGCCGAAAAGGTTGCTGTAGAATGTATGGCTTTGGCATGCATCTTGACAACCATGGGGATGGTAAGCATGTTGCTAGTGCAGGCTAAATACGATGACCGATCCGCTGATTGTGAGAACTAAGAGTTGATGTCAAAAATGCAAAGATCAACGATGGGGACAGCACGTGTTTAGCAATTTACTCTCTAAGGGCTACAGGTCCTGGGTAAAATATAAAAACGCCTGTTGTCTAGTTTGCAGAAAGTCGGAATTTCCAATAAGTAAGCATTGCGTTATCCAAAGAAGATCACTTGCATAATAAGATCAACAATATTTGTTCAGAATGTCATCAGGGTGTGGGCCCACGAATCGTTTTTCGTGTGCTATGGAAATGAAGATATTGTCTGATATCTCTGGTTTACGAACTATTGTCTGATATCTCTGGTTTAAGAACATTTCAAAATAAACTCATTCAATCACACGCATAGCAGAGGTTGGTATTTACACTATTTCCTGGCATAGGTATATAATACAATGACAATGGAAACATGATTGAATCAAGGGGAAGGAGAAAGTAAATGTGTGACCGTTGGCACAAGGATAGTAAGTGCTAGTTTGTAGTGAGAGGATCCAAAGAAAGAAGTTCTGGCGATGAGGATTGGAAGAAATATATCAAGTTTTAAAAAGGAATAGTGGAAGCCAAGTGGAAGAGTAGGAGGTTGATATTGGGAGCAGTCGGTATATATGTCAAACTAGATGACAATTCCATGAAAACTGAAAGCCAGAGGCAAGATAAAGTGATATAATACCGTCTGAAAGTCAGAGTTGCGGGATGACTGGCGGAATCGAAAATGATGGTGCAGGCGCTGGTGATAGCAGTTGAGACTGTAGGTGGTTTTGGTATTATCAATGATGGCCAATGCTTAACCCTGGAGATGATGATTGATCTTCAAGGTTTTCATGATATCAGCACGGACGGAGTTGCACAGCTAGTGTTTGAAACTAAACTTGATTCCGTATAAGATCAATCTCGTAGTGGAGGAGCCTAAGATGGTGTTGATGGAGGACGTAGCATGGGGCGAGCTTGACTACTGAATAGTTCCTTGACTGCAGAATATTAACCCCTAGGGAAGGACACCAAACTAGACCTTAACACAAGGAGGGCGAAGACCCAGGAGGCGGAAGTCTGTGGCCGAGCTGATATGACCAGACGACGGGTCCCTCGTCTACCTAATGTGGCTGCTGTTCCTCAAGGAATACACCAGCTACAACGTCAATCCTGGCGCGGAAATCAAATCCCACGCAAAATCCCCCATCATCGTCCACCCCCACACCAACATTACAGCCAGGGATGGTCTCCGGTGCCGCTAGGTAAGTACCCTGATGTGGTAGATAACGTCTGTGATGGATCCTGGCTTAGTCAGAGGTGGGCCGGCTTTTATAGACCGTGTTGGCTTATGCTACAGACAAATCCACTGGGAGAAAGGGCCTTCAGTAAAAGGTGCCCCAGGGTGTTAGCCACTGGCCGACCGGAGGTGTCGATATATATGGACCATCCTTCCAGTGTGATGAGCGGTGACGCCACCTGCTATTAGAATGGTGAGGATAGTAGATCACCGCGCGTATTTATATAACCGTCACAGGGAACCTACCTCGGCCTCCTTGTTCTGTGAGAAAGACGGCAAGTCCCCTCTGTACACCATTTCTTTGTGGCACTTCTGAATGGAATGGGAGTTCTCTTCTCAGTAATTAAAAGCTGACCAAAACGTGGCAATTAAATGGGCCATAATATCATATCCTCTTAAAGACCTATTTCTAGGATTTAATCGCATGGCTTTATGGGTTTATTGATTCCGTCTATGATTGCATCGTCTATTATATGATTAAAACCTCTGTTTAAGGAGGCATACACAAATAATATTTGCCTTTTATGCTTACACGCTACTCACTGAGGATACAATTGAATGAATACCAGGCCATGAACAAGGCAATAATGCCATGTATATAAATTTCTGCTAAGCTGATATTTTAGTTTTCGTTTCAATATAAACTAGTGCCGAAGGGAAAGTACAAGAGTGTCGAGTTTGTTAATAATGATAGAAAGAAAGAAAAAATTTAAGCTTATTACAGTATTCCTAAATATGCATGAGTTGAATGAGAGGAATAGTAATCATTCTGTGCTTTAAAGGTCTCTATATCTTCATAAAGTAAACATTCTAATGTATAATCCTCTGGGGAGGCCCCATGGGGGATATTGGATGTGTCCCTACTGCTATTAATCTTCGAAAGGCTTTATTTTAAGTCACTCAACTTATAGGTAAACCCAAAGTAGCCCTCGTCTCTGACCCGGCCTTCGCGACCTCACGGTGCTTTGTTCTAGGAATATTGATTTACAAATCAATAAATGGAATCATCTGTAAGTGCACATAGATGCCAGCTGGTGGGCCAATGAGGTTAAGGCTAGGAAATTGGAGAAGATTCGATTGCCTCGCCAACGTTCGACTCCCGAGCTAATATATTGGATCTCGCCAGGAAGCGGAATCATATTCCCTTTGTAGAGTCTCCCTCATAAGATTGGCATTGGTGTGACGAGGCGTCGTTGTGTAATGGCAAGGTTGTTTGTATGTGACCATAATTTGTTTCCCAATTCAAGTTGTGTTAGATGATTTTCCTTCTCGCCGCTAACCCCCCCCCCCCCCCCCTATATGTATAGTTTCTGCTTTGTTTTAGAGTATTCCAAGCTGGATCAGATACGACGGTTTGAAGTGCAGCTCGCGAAGTTAACACCCTCTATGCTCTTACCTGAAAAGTACTTTGCGTCATGATTGTATAGTAACGAAACGCGTACACAATTCCACGGTAAATATTAAACCCCGTTTCCATCGCTGTTTATATCAAAGTGTCATATAATGCAGTTGAACATAGGTTATATTGTAATACGTTTCTTGCTGTCAATCTGAGGTGAAACCAACTGTAGCAACAACATACTATTAGTGCAAAGTGTGTGAGTTGTTGATTCGTCTTTTGCATTATGCCTGTTGTTGCGGCACGTAGTCTAGAAGAAATAACTAACAGGATGTTGGTTGAGGGGGAGTGGGGAGGGGATCCTCAAGACGATCCCCATCCATCATACTCTGGCACAAAAGGGACCCGACAAGGCACCCTGTAATTAGGATGACGCACAGCTGATGTGGGTTGCCATGACGAGGATGTGATAAGACTCTGAATTCCTCTGCAGAACCATTTAGTACATGATGACGTTGTAATACGACACCCACATGTCAACAATGCTGAACGGTATACCACCATCAAATAAGCCATGCCTATCTCTTCTCACAGTAACCCCTTATTGTATCATAAGAGCGTGACATTGCATTGTGGTGGATTTACGACATAAATTCTTTGTTTATGTTGTTGAGACACAAATATTGTACAAAATATTCTATACTACGAAAGGTGATACCGTGAATGTAGAGCAGACGTGAAGTGTACTATTTCCTACACGTGTGATAATATACCCTGCTACGTGAATATTAAGATGTGCGTTAGGTTGATGATTTCCAAGAATAAAATACAGTGTGGACTACAGATATCTGTAATGTTGGTAGGTTTACCCCATATAATGGTTCAGTCATAAAACATACATATATATAGCAAGTCAACTGAAAACAGGCATACGTTTGCCTTGCCAACGCCAGGATAAATAAAATAATTTTAAACAAGAAATAAGGTGGTAGGCAACAGCCACGTTTCTTCATTCTCTATCCATTTTCTGGCACCTCTGGTCCGATGCATATATTCCTATTGTCTGATCGGCGGGTAAATAGGAGCAAAGACGGAGTCTCCGTCAGAACAATAGGATGGCACGCATAAGCGGTATACATATGCATTTAATTGCCATGGCAGCTGTTCTTTGGTTGAAGCAATGGCCAGTGGGCTGGCCTATTTCTTTGTTCACTGCAAGAACTCTCTCTGCACAGACTGTTAGATTTGCCAGGAACCATATGAACACGACGTGTTTGCCTGGAGCCGGAATAATGAAACAGCCATGCATTTGCATCAGGTAAATATGCACACCAGAACGATGTTGCTAAAGTTGCTCTTTGTTTTATAAATTGAAAAACCTATCGACTACCATCATTGGCAAAACGCCTAAATTTTGAAGCTCGTTGACTGAACAAGTTTGACATAAGCCTCCTGAAACTGGTAAATGGCATTAAGCTTTTCTGTTCCGAGCCACTTTCTTTGATATTCGTCTAGAAACGTAAATATATCTAAGAGAGCTCAGGGTGTTTGCTCTTCTCTGGAGTTTTCCCAACCGAATTAACTGTAAAGGTAGTTGTCCAAGCGAAAATAGAATGCATTTCTTCAATGGAAACTCAGAGTAACCTTCGGCTTGCAAAACTAACATTGGTATAGAAAATCTATCATAAACCCTTTTACTACCGCCTCAAATAGTGTATGTCTTAGAGGCAAAATATGTATGTGACTTTCTGGTCCAAATTCTTATATCATTATGGCTCGTATTGCCAAGGTCCATTGTTTGTGACTATTTATCAATAGTTTTGTTTCTCTCGACATTTACCCCCTATTATTTTCCTATTGTACTTTTCAACTTATTGAGCTTATTCAATAGATCTCACTACTTTCAATTCTTATCATATATACATTGAGTACACGTCATTGAGATGACATAGGCCTCCCAAGCCTACCTTTATGTATACATTTAGTTTTCGTTTACATGTGGGACTTAACCGTAATAGACACAATCAAAAATCATATTGGGATAATATTTCATTATAACCTAAACATTCTCATCAGCAAGTTTTTTTTATTCAGTGTAAAGACATACAGATTCACCCGTAAATGGGCGTTCTTCCATCGTAGTCGAAAAAGACACACAATGTATTTACAAGACACACAATGTATTTACAAGACACACAGGACAATACAAAGTTTGCTTGGCTTAAGCGTCATTTGCACATATCCTAATTTAGCAGGTCTGGAATCTCTAAGAGGAAGTTTTTGACATGTAATTTAAAGTATGATGCGTCTTTTGTTAGCTGTTGATGCGTCTTTTGTTAGGTTCTTTTCCCATTTATATCTCTACACATAAGAATTCTTAACTGTGACAGGAATACTTTTATAACCCGCCAAAGTCATGGAGCATATTCATTTTCCAGACGTCAACATTATGCACCTAACTATGGGAATTGATTCAGCCAGCACCATGTGTGTGACTGAGATCTGATTTCAGAATCTTGCAGTCTCTCGGTCAATTGATGTAAACAATCTCGATCTCTAACTGCCCCGGGCATTAATTGGCCAGACTCTCCTATGGGGTTGCTGAAAAGAAATGTGTTAATCCTTGCCGCCTCTCTTGTTTATTCCGTGTCCTTTTGGGAGTTCTTTATCACAGCTCTTTATATTCAACCAAGTGTTCTGAGCAAATACCGATATTCCGATAAGCAGAAGGAGAATCTTTGCGAAAATTCCCTTGCATTGATAGCTGAGCCTCCCTTGGTATCCTTTTAAGATGCACCTACCACGTCCGGAGTGTGTCGGCACCCCTTCCGGACCGATCCCGACTATCTCTGGGTCCTTGAACGCATAGATAACGTTGGAAAAGCTATATACACCTATCTGTGTTCCCACTTAGCCAAGGCTTACGTCACTACGTCAGCAAAAATGACGTGTCCGAATGTTTGCATAACCGGAAGCCGAACGCCACGCAGTCGCTGGTGTCACTTCCTGTCATGCACGTAACGCGCATGCGTAAACATCGCCAAGTGGCAGCTCATGTATACTTGTGACTCTACACTGACGGCTGAGTGAGTGAGTGAGTGATGCCGGAACCACCCAGGGCTCATTACAGTGTCTTAATGAAAGGTCATGGGTTGGGGTACCTTGGATCTTGAGGGGTCGGAGGCAGGCTCTGACTAGAGATGCAGCTCTAATATCCCCTATCTTTACTAACACTTTGACATTTCGACCTGGTTCATCAGCTCGGGTATCTGCTTGGCAAGGGATCATATTTATGAATGCCGTGTAGTCGGTGTGGGTTGTTTCAGAGGGAGGTTGAAGCTGTTTGGCAAACCCTCGTGTACATGCTTGCCAGAGCTTTGCCAACTGTTGTCAGTGGTTACGTACCTGTTATGTTCTCCATGTTAAGTCCCTAGGCCATAGGTACATGACCTTTTCGATATTTATTTATTATTTGCACTGCAAAGAGGTACATAAACCGGCCTCTGCATAGCAGTTATTCTGGCAAAGGTCTAACCGGTCCATAAACAATATGTTATCATGTAATACAGTTCGTCTATCAGAGGTATTTACAAGATGATGATATAAAATGATGAAGTAATGTAATCAAAATATTCCAACCTTTGAGAGATTTTGTCAGACCATTCCACGTTGGCAGTCATCCATACTTTTAATACTTTGCGTTTAAGATATGTAGGAAAGCTTCCCCGATGTTTCCAATACTTTAGTGGAGACTCAAAAGTTCCTAAAATACCATGCCATCTGACAGGCTTTGTCTGACAAACCTAACAGTTCTACCTAATTTAGATCCTTGCAGTTGGCCATGCACAACCAACAGACACCAGCCATTATTGGATTAAACAATCATGCGATGAAGAATTTGAAACACAGTTTCAAATTAGTTAGCAAATTGTTCTGATGTGGGTCTGTACCACCCATTCGTGGGACCAATGTGACTGAAATGCTATGAGACATGTATTACATGATTGCACCGACCAATTGTCCTTTAATTGTGAGATGGAGATTATATTACCTCGGCCAAGTATGTAAGGTAGTAGATATCACTAACCTTACATCAATACCCGTGCAACTACCTAGCCGTTGAGGATATGACGTATTGTTTACTCGAAGGTGAAGTGTTTGTTATTACTACCTTACGGACGTGTCCTAGGTGATCACTTGGGAGGCCTGCCACACTCTCAAAGTGAGTGCAGCTAAGAAAACGGAACATACATGTGTGTATACATACAACCTTCGTGTCCTATTAACATACGTACATGTAATCATCGCGTTTTAAAACCTACATTACCAGCTACGCCTTTCGGAGGTTCTAACACATCTATTGCGTACTTGCAGTTTAACAGAGGTGTCCTGCAGCTGGAGAATCATGAGGTAGAATGTCCTGAATGATTTTCCAGAGGAAAAACACTCAGTAGACGAATGCTCAATCATGAATATTCAGTTTCGTTGATTTGCTTACTTACGTATTCACAGGAAGTCAAGTTTGGTATTAGATAATGGTAATTTTCCTTTATACATTCAAAACATGCTAGCTTATTCGTTTCAACACCATCTAACAAACTCTCCTTCGAGCATGAAGTTTAAATGCGATGTTAATGACATTCAAGACAACATAACGTCACTCGAGATGTGAGTCGACCAGCCACACATCCATCCAGACACTCACATAGCTATTCAGACAGCCACCTTTAGCGAGTGGCTCAACAAGTCCTGCAATCAAGCAAACATACAGCCAACCTCCAAGTCCAACAGCCAATCAACCAGCCAGGCAACCAGGAAGCTATTCAACTAGTCAGTCATGTAATAATTAATTCAGTCGACAATGGAGGTTGACAATAATGAAATATGAAAGGAATTGAGCAAACAATATATTGTAACTTTAGGTCGCGTTTGAGCTAAGTATACATGGTTATGTCCAACCTTCATTGACATCTTCATGACTACTTCCTCGGGCTCTGAAATACTTCTGATGCAGTACCTTTTCGAAACCATTGCCAGTGGAGGGGGGAAGCTAGTTAAATGCATCAGATGTGAACACAAATAATTGAGTAATACCTACGGAACTTGCCAAGAAGAAAATCCTGACAAATATATATTGCACGCTGTAGCCCCAGGGGGACATTCCATCATAGCTTATATTATGCTAGAAAACCGATAGATCTGTCAGAAAACTGATAGTAGCAAACATAGTAGTACACTCATGTATCTCTTGTCAATAATGGTGCTCAGCTATGTCCTATGTTTTATTGAAATATTTCAATATAAGGGCAAATCTCCACCAAGAAGGTTTATCCATTGCCAAGTTTTTACCAATGACCATGAGCGATTAGTTATCATACACAGTATAATTTTTCCTGCTAACACCAGGGATACTTTAACGGAATAAAGCCTGATCTGCAGTAAAGAAGAAAATGATATTGATAAGAAGACAGAAGCGTATATAATGTAACAAATGTGCCCATATTATTTAGTCACGAATAATAAATTATGAAGAAGGACAAGAAGTAAAATAAAAGATGACAATAACTAGATAAAGTCGTTCATGGCGAAAATAATTTGTATTGGTCTATGGTTGTAGTGGTTATCTGGATCTCATTAGGTCACATCTAGCACCGCCGCAGTACATTTCAATGAAATATTAAGCTAAAGACACCTTTTACTATGGTCTAACTATGTACGTTACATTATGAATTTCTCCATATTTTGGTGGCCATTTACTGAATTTCTTTATGTTACTTCCATAAGGATATATACCTATATTCTGCTTCGTATCTGTGGCCTATCAATAACCTGATTCATAGATTACTTTATTCTTTCTCCAGTCAGCAGATTCTTCTAATTGTTTATTCTTAGGTGAGGCCACAATTTCCTTATAACCTTTCCCTCAACCAGTTTTGCGTTTCCTACTCCAATTTTTGCTTGTGATTTGTCAAGAATTTCAGAAGTAAATCACCTCAAAATAAACCAGTCCAAAGTGCCTCGGAAACAAAGGCAAAGGAAAGAAATCGATGTAGAAAAAGCAATATTCCGACTATTGATGTACCTCAGACTGATTAAATATGGGAAGACACGCCGTTCCCCAGCGGCTGTTTTTGGCGGGCTCGTCCCGGGTCCATGTAAGTCTATCGACCGGCACTGGCCCCTCTCGTCGGTGCACTGAATAAGGAAACCCGGCTACCCATTCGACAGCTGTAATAAATTCTCCCCTGAGTGGCTTGTAACCTTGTAAACACAAAAATACAATTAGTGTCCCGCTTTCACAGAGCCCGAGCGGACCACGATACGACGCTGGGAAAGAGGAGCAGCTCAGAGAGAAACTGTGTGAGCATACGCTGAGCAATCAGCCGCCTATTGTGGATGTCTATAGTTGAAATCCAGCTTCTCGCCATTGTGATCTGAACCTGGCTGTTCAATATTCTACAGGTGTAAGTATCATCCCACGAATACTATTACTGTTGGAATTCTTGTTGGTTTGATTTTAAGTACACTTAAAGATGGCCTATAGTGCCTCATAGTACAGTTGATCATTAAGTTAGCAAAAATAAGTCTAGCAACTACATGAAGCTACAACATAGGAAAAGAAAGCAATGAAATGATGAGGCTTACTACGAAAATGCTAGATTTATAACAGACATTGTAAGTGTAATAACAAACATTTTCTTGAATCAGCTTACACATTGTATGCCAATGGATAATACATACATGTAGCCAAATGCAGATATTTTATTGCTCATTGTTGGATTATTCTCCTGTAAAATCCGTCCAAATTGATGATTAATAAAGAAGAGCAAAGCTCGTATTAAAAGAAAGTTGATTTTTAAATATTATTCCTACGGCTAAACTTGTACTAGGGGTGAGATAAATCATAGCATCAGTCATTCGCGCGTGTTATATGTAGACATATTCCCAGACACCTGGGGGATGTTGAATAAAGTCCGTTCGTTTCTGGTGCTGGTCTGAACGAGACGATAACTCCAACGATAAACGACAAACTGGACGACTTTTTCCATTCAGTGTTGTATGACAAGACAGAAGATATTATCTAAATGAACGTATTTGTATACAACACCTTGTAAAGGCTTTATATTACTTTTAGAAACAAAACATCTGCTGCTTACACCACATCATTTTATACAGCACTATGACCCCAAAGACAAATCTAAGATACTGCTTTGTTGTTCGTAGTTTATTCAACGGCCCCTGGTCGGACATATCCATCATAGCATGAAAAGTTTACGTTCTCAAGGTACAATCTCACCATCCTTGATCTAGTCATTTTCCCCACAAATCATAGAAAGTGTTTACGTCATCAAAATATGTACACTAATGGTACGTGACGTTAAAGAGTGAACTCTTGCCAGCCACAATCCATTCTTATGCATGTGGCCTCAGGCATAGTATATATAAGAACCAGCTTGTATGAATAACATAATCTTAGGGCCGGCGTCCACTCCCGAAACGGTCCCATGTGCCCTACAATGCACCTCCCGATGATTAAACGAAATCGCGTCGGAAGGTGACATCTCATTGGGGCAGTTGACCATGTTTCTGCGATCAGGCTCGGATTAAGAATGTGTGTCTACGATTTCGTCCTGACGAAAAACCTGTATAATAGTGTCTCTACGACATTTCAACATGTTGACATGACAGTGACTAAGCGGGAGCATCGCAGAGTATTCTGGTGGGATAATTGGTCTCACATATTGGATACCAATCAGAAGATTATGAAATTCTGGAATTAGAGAGAAGGTAGATGTACCTTTATGCCTTGCAAATGTGATGGTTTTCGACTCTGGACTGGGTCTAAGTGTCTCAAATCAATACTTTCTTAGGTTGGTCTGGAGCACAGCTGTTAGTGGCTGAAGAAATACATTGTTGATCTTTGTGAACTGGTAAACATTATCGATGTGATATTTCCTAAATTATAGTGTATCGTATATCTAAAAATGAAAATATCACCTCAAGATATGCAGTTGTGCCCTGGTTGTATTGTGGGGCATAACCGTGACCGTGATCCCTTTTTTCACCTGAGAACCCGGGTTGTACCGGGTTCATATCGGTCGCTCAATATTTACCGTAGTAGGTGGACGTCAGGCTTAACCCATGAATCTATATTGAAATCAAGACTCATCAACATCTTTAAACTAGTCATTGATTGAGTATAACGGGATTTCCTGTTCCTATCCACATAAAATCCATTGCCTATACTGGAACTCTAGATATATCCCCTATACTGAGAAACATCTATAGCAAAATAGTATTTGAAATGTCAGTGCCCATACTCATGGATTCCATTTGATAATATCCTACTCTATTACAAAAAGATTTAAGACGAACTAGTTAAGGAGAAAAGGAGATTATAAAACTTGGAAACCTATCACCATGTCTGGCACGTGCATCAAATAAATTCTAACTTCTTTCCTTTTTTGGTTCCGTCAGCCTGTTTCTCTGTGGCGATAACACTGTCCCCTGCTTTATACAACATGTTCCGACTGTTTACCAGACCTCACTGCGAATGTATGGATGGAGAATAACACCTGAGTTATTTGTATTCAACAACTCTGGCAAGATTGCTCCTCGATGGGCTAGTTCAGAGTAGGGTTTGCATAAGTTCTGGCGGCTTCGGTTAGTTTCGGCGGTGCCTCGGCGAGGTTAAATCACTTCCGATTGGCATCGGGTTCGGGTGTTTCCGATGGGGCTGGAAGAAGACTGATGGATTGGCAGACTAACGGCTGTTCTATTGCCGGACATCGCTCACTGGCAGCTCGCTTAGCTTCTCATCACAAGATAGAGTATCTTATAGTCGACTGACACGCCCCCTGCTGCCTCTCAATGAAGGCAGACAGCCACCCTCTGTGTTCACCAGATACTACAACGCTTTGTATGCGGAGGTGTATAGATTAAGTCTATGTCTGGGACGGGATGGCATGTTGGGGCTTCCTGAGCAATCCGGTTGTCTTCCTAAGTCGGCGGAAGTCGGAGGGAGTAGGGGGGCTGCGATCACGTTTATCAGAAAACCTCTGCTGAAGTTCTACTCAAAATATTTGGCCTCCTCCACACACTTTCCTTGAATTTATCGTAGTTCAGATAAGGTGCTTTTAGTCAAGGGTTCAAGCGGGTGCTATCAGGAACTACACTTTCGGTGACAGGAGTGGTCTAGTTCAAATCAATTGCGATATCTCTTGTTGTAGACGGTGCCTCTCAATCAACAGGTAGACCTAAACTTTTCTATAAGAAATACGGCCTAAATATGAATTTTTATGGAGAATTAGGAAACGTATATCTTTCATCATAAGTTTTATCATAACGACCAACGACCTAGGTAGAAATCTATATAGACAGTATGAACCCCAAGCGTATCATTAATATCATTGCGTTGTAAATACTTTATATCACATTTTATTTAAGAAAAATTTTAATTTGATTTAGTCCGATTGACACTATTTCCCTCCATGAAATTCACTATTTCAAAGTGTCAATAGAGAAACTCACACGGAGGAATTCTGAGGACCAAGTATTTAGATACACGGGCTAAGATATATCAAACTGCTTATTAAAAATGCCTCAACGTGTCAACCTCCTGAGACACGATTCTGTACCGGAAGACCGACCATACAGATGACTCTTAAAATACACATTCATCAGGCTCAACTTATCTGGATATACACATACAGCTTAAATTCTATTATCCTGACCTGATGGTAGCGCCCATTATTTGTGTGGAGGTGACTGGTTGGTTCATCCACTCTAAAGAGGATTAAGAAGGTCTAAAGGAAGAAGGAACTCACTTGGACAGCAGGAAGAGCTATTTTTTTTGTTTTTGGCATGTGGCAGACCACATCCTTATCCTAGAGGCGCCCCTAAGAGCCCCTCCTGGGGAGATAGATGGAGCAGCCCTCTCCTCCTGGCTGTGGCCGTCTGTCAACAATAACAACACTGTGAGCCGCTCCTCAGACCGGCCTAATTTGATGGCTTTCTCCACGTGCGGGGATCAGCGGCCCGGAACAAGAGACTGACACTACATCTGTCTTAGAGTCCAGACACCCGTCTATATAGTCTGTATGTCATGCGGCCCTGGTGCATTTGAAATGATAGTCAATGCAAAGGAGATTGTGATACAGTATAAGAACTAGGACCAAGGAAACCATGGTCAAATCCATGTCGTTCCACTAGGTTGCAATATCGTTCGATAAGATAGATTTCTCCACGGCGTAGTCATAGCTGTAATGCCCCTGTAACTCCAGAACCTTTTCGTACCCAACTGAACTACAAGGAGAGACTTTTGATAAGATTGTATGGCAGATTCAATTGGTATAGTCCTGTTCTCCTCAGAAACCCAATCATACAACTTCACGTTATAACCATAACAACTGGAAGAGATGACAACTTTAAGAAGTACTTATATTGTTGAACGGACATCAAGATTATCTTAAAGAGACTTGCATCAGACTTAACAAGAACGGCTGTCGTAAGCCCTAAATGTGTTTAAACTAACATAATCATAACATTTCATGGCAAAGAACCAATGGAACATGTTGGATTAAAGGATATCAAACCCGTCAGAAAGGTTTAAAGATCAGCTTATTAGCGGAGTACATAAGCATGTAGTAAAACAGGTGGGAAAAGTCGACCAGGTCTCGACCACCTCCGGGCACGATAAAAGGGTCGAAATGTTATGACAGGGGCCTTCGCTTCCGACTGAGAAATATAAATAGGAGGAAGACAGGAAACTGCTCCCATCACCGACAGTCTCTGCCAAGCAGCTCAGAGCAGCTCAGAGCGACCACAGATCCCCTGTAATTCCAGAAGGTCTGAGGCGCCTTCCTGCTGTTTGGATTAGTTATATGGTCACATCTAAAGAGTCTTTAGCATCTCTCCGGAGCTCTTTGGCCTTTCGGCCTCAGACGTTGGTGAGCAACTCAGAGCAGATCTGGGGCAACTACGAGGGTGAGGTGGTCGAGCCACCCGTAGAATAAAGTCGGCAGCGGTTATCTCTGAGTGGACATTTCGCTTGAATGGCTGAGGCTGAGCGGAAGGAGTGACGTTATCGCGCCCGGCACGGGGGTGTTGATGGTCGGGGTTTTGGTGGCCCCGGGGCTCACCCATCGGACATTCCGCTGTGCAGTGAGCAGCTCTATGTGTGCTCGGCGTTGGTCGGCCCCCGTGGAGAACAGCGCCAGGAGCAAGATATGGGCAGGTGACAAGGTGCTGCTACCACTTTGCCCTCTCCCACGATATGTGTGGCGTGTTGGATGGGCAGGAGGCCAGTGTAAAACCATGTTACGACAAACACTCGGTTTCAACGAGGGAATCTGCTTGTCCCATATACTTTATAGTGGTAGGTTTACTGGGATAGAACAAGAAGCGACTTCTTAGTCAAACATTCCGCCGAATTTAGAGAGATTTTCCCCCCGTAGAATTCATTACATATTTGAGGGGAGAAAATGGGTAGTCATATAAAGTCGGTTTCCAATTCCAAACTTTTGGACTCCAATACATTTGTCGGCCACAATTGCAACCGATGGATCGTTAAACTGTTTTCTCAGAAATCCGCAAGTTTAAACATAAAAACGAAAAATAGCGGTGACCAGTCTATATTCCGATATTTGGCTCTTTGTGGTATCAATCCCCGACAAATCGTCCCCTCGTCGTGGATGAATTGGCTCTAGGTAAAAAAAACCGGTGTTTTTTTAGCTCCCAACAAGGACTTCTATCCCAAAACACCCCCACGTTTACATGACCCTTCCAATGCGAAGACGAAATATCGCCTGATCTTAATATCCAAATATCCTTACCCCAGACTTCAAGCCAGTTTCGCTAACTATTGTTCCGCCGGTTTTGAATGTTATGTTTAATTATATCTTTCAGAGTTATTCTTCCTACTCATGTATTATTCCTGTCATCAAGCCCAATTATATTGTTATTTACCTTCAAATATGCTGCTCTCGATGTTCCACTTATATCTAAAATAAACATATTCACACTTCCTCACAGTGACGGATTTCCATCCCTATTTCGAATGAGAACACACCTTGCGGGGATTTATTGCCCAGCAAGGGTCTGGGGCCAGCTTAAAAGCTTTTGGTCCTGGTGGAAGAATCGACCAGGGATCGTGCCACCAACCAACGACCTATTCTAGGAAAGGAGACCATTCTCGTTTAATAACCCCTGTCGTCGGTAGGGAGAGAAATCTAGGTTCAAACTCTCTTTCAATTTACACACACAAACAAACAAGACTCAGTAAGGAGGTATGGGGTTGGTGAGACAGTAGGCATGTGACTCTAGTCTATCTCAACCTGGCATCAGGTGATGCCTCAAGTCATCTGGGGATGGCTGGGTGATGCCATGAAACATTATTTACAAAATATTCGGGTTTTTTTTTTCAAAATAAAGTTGGATATAATGACTCAATAAACATGAAATTTTGCAGGATGTAGATATAACATAATATTTTATATTTCTAGGTGAAATAAAAGAAATAGTATTAAGTATCATGTGTCATGTCACGTGATGCAAAGATAAATGTTCACAATGGGCCTGTATACCTGGCCTTTAGTGATATCCCTTGGCACTACTACCTGTCTCCATGACTGTGGCCCTGCTGTTGGCACCTGGCATGATAGGGTTAACGATACTTGAGAACAACTATTAGATTAATTCTTTAGGTTTATTGAAGCATTCTTGAGACTTGATTCTTGACCAAATATAGATGGCTCAAATACATAATTTCTTATGATGTTCTCTTACTTTTATTTCATAACGTAATTCAGGTAACATTTGCTCCTAGTTTGATTAACATGCCTGATCTTTGTTAATTTGATTCACCTACGAGACCTCAGGGGGTGACGTCCGGGGATCGCAGGGTGCTGTTTTTCAGTTGCAACGATCGCTGGTCAAGATCAATAAATATTTTTTTTTTATTTTTGTAATTTCCGCTGGTTCTGCTACGATGAGCAATTCTTCCACCAGAGATGCACGAATCAAAGTACATAACTGGTTCCACAAATTACTACTCCAATACAAAATACTTTGGGTATATAAGAGAAAAGGGTTTTAAGATGGCACATATAACCGGATCGGCAAACAAAGTATAAGATCGGACAGCGATTGTGTGATTGTTTGGGAGATAAAAGATTGGCAAGTGTTCTTCAGACGTCGTCGTAGTGCGCCAGACGAGATCGCCGCCACGGTTGATATGCAAACCATGGTTAGAATAAAATACGATGTATGTATGTAAAACCAACCACAGGTCTATGGTAATATTACATGAGATATCAATGCTAAATTGGGATCTTATTAAGAGGTCTAGACAGTCGTTAGGCAAGTGAGAACAGAGCTTTGATATTCGAAATGTCCACTCTATTGTACCTGCTTTTAGATCATACACCACCCTCAGACCAATCAATAAGTTTGGGTTTTAAGATCGCATGAATTAAGTTTTGGTCAACGAAAAAAGCTAATGTTAGTGTAGGACAAATATTTGTTAAGGACACCACAATTTTACAACTATATTTCCCTTGGACCTCTGCAATAAATCGATGCAGGGGGTAAATATAATAATGTTACCCAGCTACACATTAGGGATAATTTTGAGATAAGAGAAGCCATATCGCTTGATTTCTCTTACCCAAGTACTGAAACAACACCCCTCCAATAAGACCGATGCAGATAATATAGGCCTATGGAAAATGTGGATTCCAATTGGGATATTTTTAACACTAACGCGAATGCAACAAAGACCATGATAAAATCAGTTCTGTTATGCTCTTTCTCCTAACTAAACCAACCAAGTGTTGGGGGTTTAAACCATCCTGGACCCAGATTAGAGTCAGAGCAATACTTGAGTATTTTCTTACTGTCAGATTTGTCATGTGATAGTAGAAGAATAGCACATTGTCTGTTCCTAATCATATGGTTGATCGGCAACTTGAGTTTTGAATGCGGGATTTCTTGGTACAAATTCGATCTGATGCACTATAAGCCCACTGCTCCGCTCCCTCCTTCCCGCCCACCAACAAGAAAGTAGTGATGCTTGAGGAAGATTGTGCTGTCGAAGACTGAGTTTTGTTTACCTCTTAACCCTTTTCCTTTGCCATAGTGGCCCCCATGCTAGCACAGAGTAAAATGATAAGTGCTGCACGGAAACATCATTAGTAAGAGCACATCTTGACATTATTGGGGAAGTCTGTTATTTTCTGGACAAGCAGAATGGAATCTCATGTCCTCTGTTTTGCTTCGGAAAACTTTGTCTATAACCTTAGCATCTAAGAAGCACTCTATGTGCACTCTTTATTCCGTGTTCTCGCTCTACCCGGGGCTTCTTAGCTAAGGCAACGTATCATAACGTCGATCCTGGCTTGATGTGATTAATCATTCACATTTACTGATTAGGAGATACTTGTAGATACTTATTGGTACAAGCTATGTAAAGCATTTAATTCAGAGATGAATGACCACCTGTACGGGAGCTTCATAGCATCACCCACAATGGATATCCTAGATTATGACACAGTCCAGTGAACAATACCTCCTGAAATTGGCAATCTTAGATTGATGAATGAGACTAGGGAGCTCCGTGGAAAGGGTTAGAGATGCTGGGATGGGGCTGTTGGCCACTTCGCACAAGGCTGGAGCCGTTATCGGTAGAATAGGAGATTAACAACAGGTGTTATACGGACACTGCTGATTGCTGCCATCTTGGCGGAGGGAAGGTGTACTTTGGAACCGTGCCAATTCCCGGAGGACGCTATGAGAAGAGCCTGAGTGCCATGCACTACCTCTCCAGGCACCTCCAGTGTGAGAGCCGGGAATACTGCATGTTTACCAGCAGGTGCATATCTATGGACCACTCCCCTTCTGTGTGCCTGAGAGGTGGGGATCTTCTATGTTAACAGCTGGATTCTAAGATATAGGACAAACGGGTATTTCACGCCTTCTTGAGGGGGCAGAGTACCTCTTTCTTTCCTAAAAACAATTTGGCTCTCTTCAGGTTCGAGGCCTTGGTAAAGTAATCTCTTACTTGCAACTGAAAAGTTCCCTAACTTCAGGAAATCTTGAAATGTAGCTTCTATTCCAAAAATATGACACAGTCGTCAAGTAAAGGACCTACGCGCAATCGCTCAACTGCCCCTTCCGTGGTAAACTACTAGAAAAAAGTAATCCATAAACATATCAGCTGACAGTAACAATATGTTAGAGGATAATCAAGGGAGGTAAAAGCAAAAAATATCAACAACAATGACAACTGCAGACCTAACAGACCAAATATTCCAAAATATAAACAATCAACAACTTACGCTTGCAACATATCTTTGGATGCAGTTGAAAATTCAATATTGAATCCAGAAATTCCGCAAATATGGAAACCGTAACCAGAACAGTACACAGTACACCAAGGCTATTGGCATTTAATCACTAATATCACACACAGGGGTTCCTCAAGGTTCCACACTTGGGGTACTGATATTTCTTATTCATATCAACTACATCAGTCCATCTCTAGTAGACAACTCCATAAAACTATACGCAGATAATCCTTTCTTCTGACAAAGATCCAATAAATGTTAAATGTTGCAACCCCTTGTCTTAAATGGCAATAATCTGGAAGAATTCACACAATTCAACTATCTAGGCGTAATTTATTTGCATTCCCTACATAAAATGCCTTAGACATTTATCATGTACCATCAGTTTGTTTGCACAAGACCAGTCACACAGTGTATTTAGATTCTACTGCACAAGGTTTGGGCATCATGAAGGGTTAAATGGTATGTTCAGATAACAACATCATCAGCATGTGTGCATAACAGGTTATCCCTGTGGTAGATTACTCAACAAATTGTTTATGAATAGTAGGAACAGTAATGGACCTCTATGGGGGCGCTCTATGGGGCATTTTAAACTGACCGTGTTTGTTTGGAGGGATTGAGGGTGGAGATGGGACAGCGTCTCCTTCCACCCAGCTCAATGATTCCTGTCTTAGGTTATGTCTAGTTAACAAAAATACTGATCTAACTTATACTCATCGTATGCTTATGAATCTGATCAATCAGTCATTGCGCCTGCTCCGAATAAACCATGGCCGACCCTAAATGGACCCTTCGTTCCAGAGCAAGGCCGCTGGGCGTGCACAAACTGAAATAAACTTTCACACAAATACCTGAATCCTAAAACAACCATCTCGTAAAGTCGACATTAATGACTTCTTTAAAAAATGTCGGTCTCGGGTATTTGCTGATATTCAATATGGTTTGAGCTTCATTTTTGTTATGTGAAATGGTCAGTGTTCTGTCTAATGTTACAATAAAATTTGATCGCCTATGGCAAGTGTGTTCGCTTGGGGGTCTTGTTTCCCGCTGCAGCTTTAAATGCAGTAGTTTTTGCAAATGTACGCACCGTTTGGCAAGAAAAATGAAGACAGACATTTTATGTTGCAATACTGCTAAACATCTAGACTTGCTCAAGTCTCTGATTATGAACATTCATTAAATGATTAAAGAAAATCGGAATACAATTCATTATAACATGTGTCCTTCTCTGACTGGCCCATGAATCAAAGACTTGTCCACTCTGACCAGAATCTCCTGTTTATGACCCCAAGCCACTCCCTGTAACCCTATACCTCCCTCTACCCCTTCCCCTCCCCTCCTCCAGTTCCCTGGCCGCCTGTGTTGTCATAGCAATATATTTCGCCTACTCCTGACTATGTCTCGATTGAGATCAAATTGAGAGGGTATCAATCTCCCAGCAGATATCCTGACTAGTAGCCAGACCTCTGTTTGGGGAGTGTGGCGCAAAATCGCCACGGCCGATTACAGATGAGACCAGTCCCTGTGTCACTCAGAAGGGGTGGAGGGGTAAGACACAGGGACTGAGGCCAGTCTACTAAACATCCAGAAATATACAAACCACCCCATTAGTTACTCCAGAGCCAGTGATGAGATACATCCAAAGTCTTCTGTGCTCAGATGGGATACACGCAGCATTAAAGCATATGCACCACAAGACTGAACTCTCAGGGTATCTCTAGACTGGCCTCAGTCCCTGAGTCCTAAGACTCCACCTACTTTACCACTCCTGCTCCACTTCACATCGCGCCTCAACCTCAGATGGGGCACGTTCTGATTCCTTTTAAGAGGACGGTTACTTTTTGTAATGTATTTGATTCTGATTGATCTCATCTCGTAACTGCAACAAATTACCACCCCGCATATTCATTTATTGATTGTATACGTATATTTTCTATTTTACTCGTACTGTTTGTTGTATTTTTTTCTATTATGTTTTGTTATTTTCTGTATACATGAAGTAATTACTTAACATACATATCTATATGACTTAGAAACTAGCGACACTAGTGTTGGAGCTATATCTGTCTACTCTCTATAATGAAATCTAATTTAGAGTTTGAACGAGCCGTGGATGATTATATAATGATAATATCCTATGTATCAGCAAGGATTGTGTACATCCAATATGGACCGGCGAGTGTCTGAATACCAAATCGGAGACCGTTGGAGTACCCCATTAATTATGTATCTTGTTTCTGTTTGTCAATCATCGGCATGTCAGGATGTGAAACATTGTGTGAGGCAGTTCTTTCATATTTAGAAAAATCGTGTATCTATCCCCAGGAAAGGGAACAGAAAATGGCTTCATGCACCTCATCTACCTTTTTTTTTATAAAAGAATCAGCATTTTTGTTAATAATCATCGAACATTATCCTGAAAGGCTGAATACGCCAATATTCGACAAGGTTTGCATGTTAACGTTGTGTTCAATGGATGAGACCTTCTTTCTTGGGTTAGACAGATAGATAGGTGCATATTTGGTGCAATTCATGTTCCTCACTCACTAAATTGCTGGGTACCCGTTGAGAGCAGCGAAGGGTACATAGACTGTTTAATGTCCTGAGATAATGACTGCGAACATCTCCCGACTGGCACTTTTCATTTATCGAACAAGACGTCAGCGTGAGGAAATTTCCCATGAGCTACTCAAATGCCTTCCTAAGAACGGGGTAGAATCTGCTGTGAGAGTGGACATATGCTGGAGGAATGAAACTTTGCTTGTTTCTGCAAATACTCGTCGAGTGCGCGGGAAACCAGCGGTTTTATTGGATTTGGGGATACATTTGATATTCCCAATGGAAGATGACATCGCTCTGTATACTCTATTTTGGGTGCGTTGGGTACGAATGAGGAATATAAAGGCCTATATCGCCTCGTTGGGGTGCAATGTTTCTACAGTGGAGGACGGTAAATGAGCTGTGTGCTAGTGTATCACTGCAAGTGTTTCTCACTGATTTACATATCGTGCTTCACCGCTATTTGTGTCCCTGTTATATTAATCGGTACAACAATAGTCCTGATGAATGACACGCCCAGACCTATTGCTGTCATAGTCGACAATGAGAGATAGTCACACAACACCTGGTGTGAATCATTAATTACATCAATCTATCTCTATGAATAATGCTAGGTTGGATATGAAGGTGTTGTCAATAAAGTCAGTTGATTCTTTTGGTCACTCTATGCTGGAGATGGGATATCGCATATTGTCGGAAACTATTTAAAATATATGTAATGGAGTTTTTGAAACTTTGTTCCTAAATCTAGTAAATTCTATTTGTATACGCATAATTGCGCCACTGTAAGTTCCTCGAATTGCTCCAGAAATGGCCCTGCAACCTCGTAAATGTTTCGCACTTTGTGTCCCATAGTCTTAAGTAGAAGTTCAAGCCTAATGAGCCTAGTTGTAATTTTAAGAAGAAAATCCAGGGATATTTCTGCAATGAGGTAGACTTAGTCGTGGGATATTTCACATATGCAGCATTCACTTAGGGATCCGTAGAGGTGATGGCACAGTAAGAATTCGGGAAGCAGCCTGAAATAAAGATACTTGCTGTGGGGATTGAAGTTCAAGGGTGAATATCCTACGCGCAGGTCTCATTACTCTCATGCCATCCTCAAACCAAATTTCAAATCATGTTCTACTTTCCCTTTCCTTGTACCTCAGTGTTCAGCGTCTAATGGAGCTAGCGTTTCCCTTCACGACCGGTCCCTACAATTAGCGCTGCTATACACCGAAGCAAAACAGCCTGAGTGGTGATAGAGTACTGCCTATTGTTTCCGTTACTTTGAGTTTGGCTTCTCCTGCAACACCTGAAGTAGGAGCTGAGACGTGACTTGTATTCAGATCACTTGTCCACCACCCTATTAGGCTGTGCAAAATGACATCATAAATGTTACTGACCTCCCAAAATATGTGTTCAACATAGTTGAGGTGCTACTTATCGTTGCATTGTAATAAGTTTTACTCTGACCAGAAGTGAACTTGAAGGCCTAGCTCTAGTTTGGCCATAGTAAATGTTTGAAATACAAAGGGATTTTTAATGGGATGAATGGTAAGTGAATACGAGTTCTATAAAAGAACTACGTTTCAAAATCACATCCCAGATTTCTCAGATGCCGCAGTTTTTCCGTTCAGCGCCACCACGCGGTCATGTTGCATGGCAACACTGCCGTTCGGCCAAACATTGCGCTGTCCGACTGCGCCCAATGCATTCACACATAGGGTGTGAGTGGCGGGCATGAATGCAGAGGTGTTTTCTTCCAGATAACGGTGTTAGAACAAGTGAAGTTACTCTACAAACTAGGTCTGGTTGTCTAAACTTTAGAGTTGCTAACTGTCTTGATTTTTATTTGTTTTTATTCAGTTAAAGATAATGACAAGGGACATCCACCCCTAGGCATTCTTCCATATACCGGTCAACGATTGCAAAAACATAGAATAATACAGTAGACATTGACAAGGTGAGTTGTGCAGGATGTGTAACAGGGTAACTCAAGAAATGATAGATCCCCAGTTGTTATATGGAGTGTTTGTTGTTCCATAGGTCATATTTTGATTAGCCAAAAATTAATTCCTTGCAGGTGTTTAAAGCCTTATATGCAAAATGGGTTATAACAAATACTCGGTTCTAACATGGACATACAACCTCAATTCACTTTCCATGGTTATAACAAAGTAATTAACATTATGAGCTTACAGTCAAATGTAATCACCTGCTGCTATTGGTATAATATATTCAAAAGAATTAGGACAAGATATATTCCTAAGAAATAATCCAATATATTTCCTATTTCTAAACATAGCTGGGTATATTTTCTGCAATATCTAAGCTTTTTTTGTAAAATACATTATTGGATATGAATATCAACCTAGAAGAATCCCAGCCGTCTACCACCATATATATACACATGTATATAAACATGTGTATATACATGTATATATACATGTATATACACATGTATATATACATATATATATATACATGTGTGTGTATATATATATATATATATACAGTAGAACCCCGCGTAAACGGACACCTTCCGTTCCGGACCAAAGTGTCCGCTTACGCGGGGTGTCCGCTTACATGAGGTTAAAATAAACATCTAATAGAGGGAACCGTTCCGAGCAAAGGTGTCCGTTAACGCGGGGTGTCCGCTTATGCGGGGTGTCCGTTAGGCGGGGTTCTACTGTATATATATATATATATATATATATATATATACACACACAATATCTATATGTATGTACATATGTATATATAGATATTTACATATATACTACCTATTATATGACAATTGTTTTGGTTATTCCAGAGAAATGGATAAGCCTATAGTGGCCAGGCCCATACCAGTATATTTCTGCAACCCGTGTTCATTGTTTGTATATTATCTTATACTATCTGAAGTATTATTGAGGAAATATACACGTTTAACCTATCAAATAAAAGTTGAAATACCATAGAGTATAATAGAATCGCTTTTAGTTCTCTAGAAATAATCAAAACGGGCATTATAAACGTATTACTCTCATACACTCAGTCATCCAATGATAAAGAATACGTTGTCAGGGGTATGCTTGGCTGCATGCATTGCGTAACCACGTAGATAAGGCGCGCCACTGGTCTGCGGAAAAAGGCCTATTAAAGAAAGGTGGGACACTTGAAGTTTGCAGAAACCAGGATAGTGTTATCACCTAGAGATTGCGTTATCTTGTTCAGCTTCAAGACTTACGGAATCGGAGAGAAGTAGTGAAACCCAAACTCACCTCGTGGCCTATGGAGTGAACTACTGTCCGTATTGGCAGCCACGACGGCAGTACCTGGCAGGGCGCCTTGTGGAAGATCTAATCTTGGCTAGGTATATTAACTGACATTTAGGTTTTCCTATCCTCTTATGTTTCATCTGTTCTATAGACATCAAGTCGAGGTGTCACAGATTCAGGTAAAAAGTACGCTAGGTTCCGATAATCACCTGCTCAGTTCTAATTCAGCAAAGATAAAGGTGCGCTGGAGTATTTGAAATAAAGCTGAGTTGACCTAGATATCATGGAGATTTAATTGATATCCTGTCAGATTAATGTTTACCCACAAGTGTCTGTGTTTACCTGCAATGTCGGTCTCCCTTAGCAGGGGGTGTCAGGCCACATTTCGTCTCAAATTCTTAAACCTGCCTTCTTATCAACACCGTTACTAACCACTCCCTTGTCAAGCTTCTGGTTTCTTTTTACCCACCCAATACGGAGTCTCATAGATACATTCTTTTTATGGACAACTTTCTTTAATTTTCTTTAATTTTCCTTTTCTTATTTCACATTTGCTCTTCTTGATCACAGTACATGATAAAGAGAGTGCGCTGATCAGCGATATTTCGCTGGTTTCCGTCAGCTCCTTTTCAACTCTACCAAAAGCCTATGGAACCTACAGATCGCTACCGAGTAGAATACGGAATGCCGTATTCTATTCAGGAGAATACGGCTTTGACTACCACCTGACGGGCACTAAAGGAACTATTTCATATAAACAATAGATGGTGCTTACATTGAGTTTCTAATCATTTATATGATTCTCTTTCTAATAAATAGTCGAAAGGTGGGTAATAAATACAATATTAACATGAATTTGATGTGCATGGTCGTATTTTCCTTTGGTTGACACTACGCAATAATCCTGGATATCGCTGGTATTATGACATACACATGTATTTAAAAAACTCGCTCTCCTGTTGTCCGATATTAGTAACATGGCCGAGAACTATCACATTCATCAAATAGCGATCATCGGTAACAGCTGAAGCACGCATACGGACCAAGATGGCTACACCCCAAGTAGTCCACTTATTCACATATGATTAATCTAGAGGGAAACGTCGGTGAATTAAGAAACAAAACAGAGGGAATAAAAGAAGTGCTACAAATTACGAGGGCATATAAGCTATAAGTACCAAGGTGGCAGTCGGTTACATCAACCAATACGACCTCGTCATTCATCTAATATGCATTGCTTGATCATGTTGTATTACTTGACATCAAGGGAATAATAATAATAATACACGTTGGCCGCCCTGAGCGACTCACCGACCATCACCGCCCACACACATAAAGACCTGCTCACCCACCTGTTCTCGGGTGTGCCGCCTTCTTTAAGCCCCATCTGCTCACGCCGCCGGTACAGATCGATCATGGGCCATGTTAGGACTGGTCCAGGCGGAGAGGGGAGAAGGGCGGGATCAGGCGGGGTCTCGGGCAGCAGGTAAACCTGATCTGCACCTGGACATTAGTTTGGTGTGGGCGGTCCCATGTGTGTCACTGTCTCCAGTATGCATGGCAAGGGGTGACTTCTTGCCCGGAGTGGGCTCAGAGGTAGCGCGGGAATCATATATAGTGTGGGCGGTTTGTACTACAAGAATGTAAGGTCCATCTCGGCTAGAGCAAATAGAAGTCCGCATGTCTCTTCTTCTATCTTTCAGTATTCATTATTTCTAATGTATGCATATGATTGCTATATCTTGCAATTAGTTGGATTAATAATAAGGATATGGTGAATTGATGGGCTTTTCTATATCTACTTCCCCAATGCGCCAAATAGAGGACGTCATATAGACCCTCTCAACAAAATAGCATCCAGATATGGTTAGTTGATAACTATATTATAGGATACATGTATACAGACAAGTTCTAAATAACAATATATACAAATTCATGTCTTCCTTGAGATTCGGTGTGTATTAGGAAGGCGGATATCTTCGGAGTCTTCCTACTTTGATCAATATAGATTTCTTTGTGACAGTAGTGCATTCCTTAATGAGAATTGCGCATCATATTGGTCAAGTTTTAACCGCTGTTTGAAGAAATGATGAAGTCTTCTTTCCATCATAGATGAATAAACAAAGACATTAATTGATCCTTACTTGAATGTTAAGGACTTTCCAAGCAGAGAGAGTGTTAGAGGAAAGATCTACGTGTATTCACATTAGTCCTATTTATAATTGATCAGAAAGAGTTTATCGAACCTGGTATTTGCTTATGTCAAATAAATAGCTGCCATATTCTTATGCAGGAGGTGTGATATGAGAACAAGCGTTCAATATATAGGCTTTTCTACGTGCAACAATCAATATAGGTTTCTGCTTAGGATTGACGGAGTTAGACCAAGGGCTACTTGACAACACCCTGCAGCTGTGAGTTATAGATTAAACTGTTTTCATTGTGCCCTATGGCCACTACATGGACTTTAGACAATAACGTAAAGAGTCTAGTGTGTCTATGTGGGATATGAGTCAGTCAATTTAATTCCACACATATATGCTCAACTTCGAGGCATCTTGTAATTGGTTATCGTTTCCTGTTAACTTTGAAGTTAACTTTTTATTTTGTGCCCGATATAACTATGTTCTCATGCTACGTCGTGGTTTGTGGGGTACAAGTATTTTTCTCACCGCTGGTATTTTAGTCCTATAGGCTTAACATTAGGACTTCGTTCTCCATGCCCCTATGAGTATTGCAGTCAGTTCTGCATGTTCTATATTTTGTGTGTTGTCCATTCTTTTAATGTGTACAGGGGTGACATGAATACAGAAAGCAACTCATTTTGGCCAAAGTTGCTGTTCTCCAACTCGTTTGAATGCTACGTAATATTCACTCGGCTGTCGCGTCGTTTATATCACTCTGCATCAAACTCGTGGGGAACGAAGACTTTGACCAAAACGTGTTGGTGTCTTTAATGCATAACTTTAACTACAGACTACACTCTCATGCTTACCTTGCAGGTATCGTATCATGATACACATGGTCTTGCCGAAGATGAAGTCCTGAAGGAGGGTGGGGATGAGGGTGAAGGGCATACAGAATACGGCCAGTAACATATCACTGATAGACAGGTTCAGCAGGAACACATTGGTCACTGTCCGCATGCGTTTGTTCTGAGCTAACGTCACGATGACAAGCGTATTACCGACCACGCTGAGCAGGAAGATGAGGGAGTACAGCGGGATACGGACCTCCCCGCGCATAAGGAGGTGAGCCGGGGGAGGGCCTCGGGGGAAGCCGGCCGACGGGCGTAACGTCGAGTTTAAACTGTAATCTAAAAAATCCCCAAGACCCGTGACATTGGTCACCACCTCTTCCTCTGGGCCGCCGGCCACCAGAGCGTGTACAGCCTCCAGAACAGACCCGTTAGCCCTGGAGGTGGTGCCCCCTCTGGTTGAGCCTCCAGGGTAAGACAGGAGGGCATTCGCACCCCCCTCGTTCAGTGTGAAATCCATCATGATAATTGCATGCCTTCCTTGTGCTTGTATTATATTGTTACACTTCGATAAAATGACCACACATAGACTATACCGTCCTTGTATATCTCACCAAGGCTATGTGGCGTGGGATTAGCTGGGCAGGTAGTAGTCACGTCGGGCGGTGTAGGAGTCCACAGCGGCCCGCCACTCTCTTACTCCACGGGGCTCTACTACGCGCTCACCTCACCTCATCACCTCCACGCCCGCCGGAATGCTTACAATGCGTCTACAGGTGCAAAGCCCTCCAGTGCTGGTGCATCCCCTTAACCCACTCACTCCTCCGTCCCATCCTCACTGGAGTTCTGTCTGAGTGAAGTTTGATGCTGTTGAGGTTGATCCGGTGGTGGTGCCCTGATACCGTCTATATATGCGCCTACCTCTGAGTACCTGCTTCGTACAAGCTACCTCACACTGTTTAATGTCGCTGGAAGCACCGCGAGTTGAGAACTACCAGCTTTCCGGCTTCCCAGAAGTAGATATAAAAAAAGTAGAAGATTGATGATGGTTTCGATTATCACTAGATAGAGGTATAATGTCCAGGGTAAATGTTATGACCTCTTCATTGTGCAGATCTGCCCTGATTAGTACCTGCCTCCAGGTTAGCGCTTCTCAAAGGTCTAAACCAGATCAAACAGTGCCGCTAACGCAGCCAACTCCGGAGATAGCCTTTGCTATCATCACACATCAGGACTGGAATGCTGCCATTGCAGAGACTTCGGCTTCATCCAGCCATCCGCTTTTTTTACGCTGTCATGTGGTAACTTTTTCCTCCTACTCCTCCTCCAGGCTCGGTCTCCTCGTGTTCTGTGAGGGTGGGCGCCTGGCTACCGGCGGCGCACGGACTGTTCATGCGCGCTTACTGAGTCGCTCACTCGCTCGCTCGTTCGCCTGGTGTTACGGAGTCGTTAGCTCCCGCGTCCACAGGCGTCTCTCTTGCGACGAGCAAATGCCGCCAACTGCCGCCACTGCGCCTCACTGTAATCCGGAGGCAACTCTTGCGCGGCCACACAGCGACCGGTACTGGAAGTGGGCATTCGGCGGATAGCAGTGAAGGAGGAAGCGCAAAGTTGGAGATCAGCGGGCGTATGCGCTGACGATAGAAAGGCAAGGGCCTGGGCCGGGACTAAATCTCGATGATGGGAAGTAATAATGGGCCATGGGCGAAAATTCTTGGTTAGCGGCATTATGACATAAGGCTGGCGTTTGGTAGTGGCCGGCGCAGGGCGGCGGATAACGGGTGTTGGGTGGGGGTCGTGGGCGCCTGTGCGGGCAGGCTGACGGAGAGTGGTGCGTGGCCTGCAGCGGAAGGTGGGCAGCACCCCTGGTACCAGGCGGTGGGTGATGGGTGAGCTTGCTCAAGACTTTGATTATGGGCAATCATTAAAAAACCAAACTATGTTCTTTGCAGTATCCAGATTTCCCCTACTGCCTGATAGAGCTTTGTCCCGGCAAGGATGGAGTGAAGCGATTGGGGTAAAGCCCTGCACCCACCAACGCCGATATAAATACTTCCCGATAGGCTACGATTTGAGACGGCAAAATTGTAGCCTAACGGGAGGTCTCCTATAATTCAAATCGTAGACATATGTGAAAATAGTTGACCGTATTTAAAAACACCTTTGGCGGACCCAAAACATAAACCATGGTCACGATTGGCTCACAATTCAATCGGTAATTCAATGTAGATTTCAGGCATGATTTTAATATTGAAAGGTATTGTAACTTTCGAAATATTGAATGAATATGAATAATTTTCTACAGGTATTTAGAGTATATTATGATATGATTTTCAAACACTAAAACAATCAAATTGAAAAATATAACTGTGGTAGAATAATAATTCAGAATTATTTCTAGACACTGAGCATTCATCAAATAATATCATATTAACAGCGATTATAAATCTATATGCGCCCTAACTAATACCAGAATTTCCCACCTATTACTTCACCTACAAGATATATTTTTCCGTTGAATCACCTCCAATAGGCTACGAGAGGCTACGAAAAATCCAACATGTTGGGTTTTATCGGGAGCTCTACGATTGGTATTTTCAATCGCAGCTTATCGGTATGCAATCGTGAGCGGTCGTAGACTCAATCACATAAACCTGTTCCACTGCCACGATTTTTTCTGACCTCCAGATAGAATCGGTATGATGTCGGGAAGTAAATCATAAGGCCTATCGGGACCAGAATCGGCATTGGGCGGTGCAGTTCTTTAGAAACAGTGAGAGTCATGGGCATCGGCTTCGCATAGTGGGCAGCACGTTGATGCGTGTTGGGTGGCAGGCGGCGGGGAAAGGCGGCCCATGTATGACCACGATTCCGGAGGCTGCCTTTCTCACTTCTAGCAGTGTTACAACATACGCACTACATCTCTTTAGCCAAAGATCAGCCCCAAAACAGTCGACCTGTGTTGACCTGCGCGGAGACGGCCCCTGTAAGCCCCACGCAGCGGACCTCTACTGAGCCTGTAGAGAGCAGACGACACCCCTCAGATTAGAGCCACTCCAGGACCCCATCCCCGACCAAACCCGAACGTGATAGCAGATTCAAAGCCAATCAAAGCTTCCAGTATATATGTCCTACAAGGCGCGCCCTGTGCCAACACTCCCTACACATCCACACCTTATCAGCCTGCAGTGAGGCACAATCATTGACTTAATATTGCCACGCCGATGTTATCGCCGATAATCCCACTCCTTAACATGTTAAGCCCTGCCCTTAGGGTGTACACACATTGCCTATGCAAACAAACTCCCCACATCACCCACGTGTGGGCCCCTTCAAGGCGCATGCTTCGTCCCATCACTGATTAGCGGCAGTTTCTAGTAGCACTTCCTGTCGCATTTTCGCTTTATATTGGGGGTTGGGGTGGAGTGAGAGTGTACGGGAACTGTGTTTCCTCAGGATAGACGAAGTTAAGTAGTGACGCAGTAAATCAAGTGGTGAGGAGATCGGAGGAGGTCAAGAGGGGCATGCATACTGCGGTATGGTATGTCGACTGGCTGGGCGGGCCGGGGCGGCATTGACTGTCATATTGACGAAACGCCCCTCCCAGTTTTCCGTCTTGGCTCCTGATTTCCCCTGACATGCATGTCCCATCGTGTGTTTGAAGGTGATAATGTGTCGGAGGCCTGTCTCAAGGGTAAACCGAGCGCCAACATCACCTCACTCGGTGCCCGGCAAAGCAGATGTTTACATCGCCTCAGTTCGTTCATCGATTTGCAAAGCGCTTCGTGACTAAAGTGTGCGTTCTCTGAGATAAAGCTGTGATGCTTGTTTGAGGAAATACTATTTCCTGTTATTTCTCATCATTTGCGAATATATGTCCAGATCAATTCTTACATTTACTGCAGCCTCTTCTGATATGGAGCTTGCCTTTCAACATAATTCCATTGATACGATCCACCATGGAATTATAGGGAATATATATATATATATATATATATATATATATATATATATATATATATATATATATATATATATATATATATATATCTGATTTGAATCTGATTTTCCCATGAAACTAACAATTTCGGTGTTTTACACTGTAAGTGGAACGTTCATATTTCTTATGTTCATTTTGCAGTTGCCTCTGGTTTAACTATAATCCTATCCTGGTGACCCGGGAGTCCTTTAATTATGCACCCTTACGATACTCCGATCGGGAAACTGAGAACTAAAGCAAGGTTATAAAATATAATCACAAAAATGCTCTCAGTGTTTTCAGTTCAGATGCATTGCCATTGTGGAGTATACATGTACAGATTGATATTGTTTGATACACAATCACCCATCGTATACAAAGTACCCATTGAGAATGCAATGGGACCGGGTAAACCAATACCCATTGTTTAAAACTGCTAGATATCATAACCATTGTATACAGACTAAAAATCCACCGTATGCTACTCAGAAGACGATGATATTAAGACAGAGCTTGGTGAGTGTTTGGTCTGTGTCCCCGCTCGCCATTAAGTTTGGAGCACACAGAAATATGAATGAGGCGATAGGCCAAGGAATATATATTCCGAAGTGCTCCAAATGAGATGGCGAGTAGGGACTTCGATCAAACACGAATATAATTCAGATTTTATCTTAACCTGAAAAAATGTATCTGTTTATCGCCCATACGGTAGGAGTTGCCATACTGACAAGCCTGCTAAGTTCGCGTTCTATGGACATTAATACCAGGCTAGGATAAATCACAAGAATAGCTTGAGAATAAGGTTTGCCAGAAGAATATGATATGCATTCTTAGTCTGAGCAGAGACTATTCACTTGTTTCAAAATACACTTGCTTAAAGTTCTCTGATCCAAACCCACTGCCTCCTAGTCTATACAGTTCCCATGGGCAGCGGTAGACAGGACAATTACTCATTCCTTATTGGCCCCGACACTGCCCCCTTGCAAATGGCCCTCGTCAAACGCCAGAACCCCATTGCAAATGCTCTCCCAGGTGACCCGCGCCCAATTAGGTCCACTTAATATTCATCAGGACCAATTAATAGATTAGAAGCGAAGTTAATACTGATAGCTGTAGCAAGGGTGTGCGGAATCGGCGCTTTCCACGGATCCAGGGGTTTGTTGCTCTTAGATATGTGGGAAAATCGTTGCTCCAGTAATCTTGGATCATGTAGTTATTTCCACGTTGTATCCCTACATTTTACAGCAGCACATTTTAAGTGACAGAGTGAAAGATTCATTAGATTTTTAAATGAATATACATGGCGACATAGTTATGATTCGATCCGCAGCGAACCTGAAGCAACCGTTTCAACCTCGGGTCGCTTTTTTGAGATCCGCAAAACATGGAGCAACGCCCCCCCCCCCCCCCCCCCGCGCTAAAGGACTTTAGGGTGGGAAATTTATACTTTTATTCTGGAGCCTTATTGGCAGAAATCACCTTAAACCTTTTGCATTGTAATATTTAGAGCTATTTCTTCCATTTATTAAAGATAGTAGATATATATGGTTATCTGTAGAGTTTCGCAGTTACTCGGTAATTCCTGAACCATTATCGATACAATATCAGTCTATAAATTGAATTAAAAGTATTTTCAGAATCATTAACTTCATTCATATCGTTTAGACAATCGCAAGATGAGACTGGCTGTAATGGAATCTCTTACCTCTGTCTCACAAACACAGACACACACAAACACACATACATATGTTCAGTCACGAATTATCTTTCAATCAGACAGTATTGAATTAATTTGACTTTCGAAACTTCATTGTTGGACAAACCTATACATGGTTATAGAATGGATTGTGTAAGGCTAGTCCTCAACGTCAAGGGAGTTTTCTTTTTACAGACTTTTCTATTGTCATTAATCGCCACTGTGTTCCATTTATGATATTATTAGATAAGCATGATTGGTCATACTGACAGCAACTATGTTCGGGATTAATCTTAAATTCAACGAGTCAAAAACTTACAACCCACACAATTAACTTCCTAATTACAAACGCCATGGTGATATATGTACCTGTCTACCAAGCACGTGTCGGCATTGGATTAACTCACACACAGGCAGCTAGTTTACTTGACAAAAGGGGTTTTTTCCCCGTATGGACACACAATGCATGCCATGAGTGTAGCCATAGCATGTAACTGGCGGTGGGGTTGCCGAGGATTGATGGAGTGCGAGTTATATGTGAATTACCCTGTTAATTCCCATCTCCAGGGCTTCCAGGCAGAGCCTCTGATGGATCGACTGTGCTCGGAGATCAATCAATCACCACCTTGGCAGTAGGCTGCCCACTCCCATCTCCATATGCATATGTGCGGCAAGTACTAGATGACTATCGCGTTATGCTCAAGGTTTTTACCGTTGGTCTGGTGGGGTTGTATAATCATAGGCTCTATAGCTGTGTTAGATCTCTTGATATTCCTTGACATTTGATAGTTGTGGATGGGCATCTATGATAACAATGGACTCATTATGACATGCATACCTCCTGCTCTCATGCAGTGCTCACCCTCGCGGATCTTCCACGGACGAGCTACTCTGACCTTATTCAATGAGAAAAAACAGAACTATTCTTGTCGTCTATTGTGGCGAGCAAGCTAATCCCATTGTCATTCTAATTATGTATTTTAATGAGGGTAATTGATTTTTAATCAGATTTACACACTGACTCGGGCGGGCCGTTGCATGCTAAAGAGCGGAGGGAATGGTCGTCAACGGAAAAGTTGATTTATCAAAGTGCAAATCAGGAAAATGCGAGGGCCTATCTAGAAGATGAATAGTGAATGCTGTATATAGCTAGAGAGAGGGAGAGATCAATTCAGTTATACCTTAGGATCCTGATGAAGGGACCTATTTTGAAGATTAAAATACTTTCTTTTGAGATCAACGCATTAATACCCTTCGTAGTAAAGGATTTGATGTATTAGTTATAGCTACATTTTTGGCACCAAACCGCATCTGCTGACACGATGCCCTGCATATTTAGATGCCAGATTTAGACTTCGATTTTGCAAATTACACTGTATTATATATATATATATATATATTGTAACGGTATTTCACAACACAACTCGGATATGCTGTATAGATATAGGTCCACTATTTATTATTGAATGCGCGCAGAGGTTACAGTTTGTATCAACTCGCAACGGCTCGTGTACTACGCTGGGGCGTCCGCTTGGTATATATATATGGATATTTCTTACCTGGTCAGTCCTGATACTTGGATACACTATTTGAGATTTGGTAATAGAAAATGTGATTAGAGTGAAGTTGTTTTTTGTCTCCACCATTCCTAATCATTTACTTTATAGGGATGCATAGTCTCCTATATCTGTCCAGATAGGGAATCAAGCTCACCTTTGGTGTATAGCCTATATTAAGAATTTCTATGTTTGAAATCACTTACAAGCGGAGGGATTTCAGGCATAACAGAGAATAATATCCAGCTCCCAAGGTACGCTTGTTTTCTTATTACACACCTTAAAATATAGACGATGTACCTTAATGTGAATCATAAAAAGGTAATCGTTGTATAGATTGTTAATTGCATTCTATCATCGGCCTCCTAACAGTAAATTACCAATATTTCAACCTTCCCTTGAGGGAATATATTTTCATATGACATATAAGACTAGATGGTGAAAAGGACAAAACTCTGCGTGTTTGTGCCTACTAGATTCCTAAGCAGATATATGATCCTTCTAAGCTTCGAATAGGATACTATTCCAACCAATGACACCTTCATATATTTGTTACCCTCGATATCAATCAGCGTTTAGTTCAGGTATAGAAAATAACGAAGTTCATTACAGAGGAACTAGAATAGAAATCTCTTAATGGGATAGGGCACTTCTTCTTGGTAAATTCAGAAATTTCAAAAAGGGGTTTACAAAATCGTACTAGGACGTCTGTGAGAAGCACACGTGTATTCGGCGATCTATTAACAAGACGGCTAAATTTGGTATTGTATGTTGGAGGATGTGTTGCTTCTCATGTTAACATCCCATCCAAAGGTAACTACGAGAAATGCCACGATGAAAAAGATAAGAGATACGTGAAGTTGGTTACAGAATGTCGACAAGTTTAACAACGTTCTATCTTATCATTTAATACTTAGCGAACGATTTACTGTCTCTATATTAACGTGCGTGACTAGACTACTGACGTCATAGGTCATGTTGAGTTATATTCTGTTGAGGAAGTGCCGCTATTAATTTAAATCAGTGCTATTAAAAAGATCTATGCGGAGATTTCCAGTGCAGCAATCTACAAACGGCCTTCCACAAAGAAACTTCACCGAGGGAGGGCTGTAACTTTTTCTGGTTCCTGCATTTTCAATGATCGCTTTTGAACTTCGAAGTTTAAGAGCTTGGGTTAATTGTTATGCTTTGATTTGGATCTGCTTGAGTAATTTATTCTTTAAAATATTTCCCGGGGGTGTTAACCTGAAGAGGAGGCACTTGTATCCCATACAGGAGGAGAGAATATAAGAACATATGGGGCTGCGTAACCTACCCGTCTGCCTCAGAGACCTCAGGAATATTTATGGCCTGGGTTCTTGGCTGTTATACAGGTACGCTATATTCTGTGATGAGTGTAGGCTAACCTCCACTCTCCTCCACGTGGTAAATGTATATGCAAGTCAATGGGAAAAGAATAAATCAATTACAGATTATGTATAACCTGCCATTTCGTATCAAGTCTAGACATTAATCTGAGAGTTTCCTAATTTCCAACGATACCGATGAATTATGATCTACATATATATCAGAACGATTAAGACAGTAATAAGCCACCAATATAAGTTAATTGTTTCCGGAGGATTTTAGATCTCTCTTGGTAGGTCTCATAAACGCATCTTTTATGTTCCAGATCAATTTGTCAGGAATACAATAAATCCAGGGCTGTTTGGATTTTTTGCGGAGGTGCACATCATGCTATTGAACTGTATTGCCTAGTATTAGCTATGTTGGTTATATGCCTTTTCGCTTGATTCTAATATGATAAGATCCGCAAGGATGATCGATAATTCAGATGCTATTATTGATAACTATACAGTTTGGTGTTAGTTGACACAGTCTGAACCTATCGTCGATGAAAATTAGATTTGTGAATATGAATCTATACCTTGAAACATTGTCTCTGTGGTCAAGACAATGTTTGTTTGCCTGTTAAACGAGCCAATCCTAAAATGGAACTCATCTCAACACAAGCTTCGTTATGAAGTCGCGCTTCATTAACCTCAGCACGGAACGTCTAAGCTGGGCCTACTCCATCAAATGACACCTGCACTTCGGGAATTACTCTAGGTTAACAGGTTGAACGACTGGACTTTGATTAAAGGCTTACATGAAAGTAAATATACACATAAATAGACTTACTACGTCGGGAAGAATATCACAACTAAAAAAAACCATTAGATTTTTACAAGATGTATGTGATACTGATAGTCCGATATAGAGGAGACATAGGAAGACTTCAAAAGAGGGGTATTATAAAGAAAACCTTCACCACTTCTTCAGTGCGGCTTTCTTGCTTGGCGCATTTAAGCTAATGACACCATAGACGTGATCCCCATGCTACTTGCATCTGTAGATAGCATGATGGGTTCTGAAGACATACTGTTGGTATGAGATGTTAAGGATATTCCCACATTGAAGGTACATATTCGGGTTCTAAAAATAATGTTTGCTCTTTGCTATCTGAACACGCGTCCTGGTCAGACATACTCACATGTACAGTATGAGTGACTCATCGAGAGATGCTATGCCTTCCAGGAAAGGCCCACGCACTCTAGCTTCTGAGTTTATTCCTTCTAAGACCGAAATGTATGAAATTCCAGAGGCAGTGATGTCATTCAGGGTTTTATTCACACTGGACATAATTACACTGGACATAATCACACATTCGTCCACCTAGGAGTTACCTTCTTGATCAAGCCATGATGAGACAAGATAGTGCTGACTAGTGCGGGGGCATCCTGGTTTATGAATTATCCCAATCTTAGGAACCCACACAAATATCGTGGCCATCTAATTCTATAAATGTGAATTTAATGCCTATATGGAAGATCTTAAGATAGTGTTTCATAAAATGACCAGTAATGGACGTGTCAAGTAATTCTACCTCTTCTAATCTCTTTCTTTATAGAAGCATCCCATTAGACCATTTGGTCGTGTCTAATGATAGGTTATTTCTTTCTTTTCCATCAGTTAGTTTGAAAGGTAGTTGTTACTGGTTGAGTCGGCCCGCATATCTGATGTAGGCTGCGTTAGTGCCGAGAACGTCTCCTTAATCCCTTGACACATGATGTTTCAAACATATTTGTTTTGTAAATATATACATATACATGTAATATGTCTTTGGTTTATGGCATTGTATCGAGTAGCACAGGAGCTGACAGATCTAGAGTAAATAGGTCTTGCTCGTACATCACCCTACGGTATCAGCAAGCGTCCAGTTTATATGAGAAGTATCTGATTAATATCTCTAGTTATTTGATCAGTCTTGATACTTCATGAGTGAAAGTACTCCACGAAGGATAAGATAGGACTAATGCAGATTAGGTAAGGTTCTCTGTTTGAGTAGACTATGTGTATTTGTGATCAAGGCAGTTAGTGTAGTCTACACAAACCGGGAATGATTGATAGAGAGACGACTCTCGATCACAACCTGGTAAGTGTAATGCAGATAGCCACCGACGAACCTTGAATATTTACTATGATTTGATAGATTTTATTTGGCTGGGGGAATGAGCGGTTGTAGGGCAGAACCCCATAGATCAGTGGAGATCTAGAGAAAATAGATCCGAAGACTACTTTGACTGTATTACTGGACCTCTTATTGCAATGGTAAGCTTATACACTTCGTGCAATGAGAAACTCGAAAGTATCCTTTTCCTGCAGAAATCTACTTGTATTTCAGAGGTTATTATAATTGAATCCTATGGGACTTGACGTAATTGAATCCTTCAACATAAAAGATGTTCTCGAAATAGTACACCACATTTAGATCTATTGTGTGTGGGCTTAGTGTCCTCTTTTCCTTTCACCTGATAGTCGTAGAGGAAGACATTGAAGGAAATAATTATGCTCAGCACACGGCTCCCAATTCCCTGGCCTCTGCTGTCTCCCCTACTACCGACTTAAAGGCGTGAGTGGCCTACAAAATCCACCATCAACCTGTGATTAGCTCCATGTTTGCTACATTAAACAATCTATATATACATTGCATGACCATAATTAATAGGTAATTGTATTTCTATATCATAGGAAACGAATCCACTCAACACTGCTTACTGTTAACATAGAAATAACAGAGTACATGTATAATCACCAGAGAAGAGTCTCTTCAGAGGTAAGTGCCAGGCATCTGGGCTGTAACGGCATCATGAGGTTTGCCTCAGGGCCAGGCCTGGAGGCTCCGGAGGGTCAGGCAGAGCTGCCTTTGATTTGTGCTACAGCAACAAGCTATGTCTACGATGGTTAGGCATAGAATAGACGTGGGCAGGCGATGAAGAGGACAGTTCCACCTCTAGTGATATATTTGGCTTTTATATCTGCACCGCTCTCGTCACTCTGATGTGGCCTTTGCCAATGTAGAGGAAACATGAGACTAATGACACAGAGTAGGTAGCAATGCCTATGGCCACGATCTAAAACCAATGATTGCGAGAAGTTTGTTGTTTACAGAGAAGGTAAAGTCACATATAGCGAAGGATGCACGAAGAGTAAGGAGATCGTGATTCAAGTTTGTGATTCGGAGGTGGGCGGAGGGCAGGGTGAGCTGCTCCTCGCGATGCCAGGTGTGTAATTGATGAAGGGTAATCAAGGAAGCAGGTGCTGGCGGGCGGGTGGAGAGAGAGAGAGATACCGTGTGATATGGGTCAGCTGTCAGGCATGCTGTCCGCACCGGACCAGCTCCTTGCCTCCTTGTAGCTGTCGTAAAACATTAGGGCTGTCAGCGTACCGTCACTAGTAAGAACTGTATCTGTACACTTTTCCCACAGAGAAACACCGCTATATATCCCTATACCTCAACATAGCCCTTGAGGGTAGCCTGATACACCATCACTCTCCAGACTTCAGAGGAAATTGCTAATCTATTTCTAGTATATTTTCTAGCTACAGCTGGGTTCCCGGGAAGTCTGTTAAACAGAATCACAAATTCACTCTATTTTATAGAACGTTCAAAATCATTATTACTTCAAATCATCAATCATCTTAGAGAAGATATCACCATTACTTCATAGCGGCCTTTTTCGTTTATTACCATGATTAAAACAGAACATGGATTAAAAAAAAAGATAACGGAGGTTATGTAGACTGTTTAATGGCCGTACCTGAAGGCGGATACTGCGAAACCATTGGGTCTAACCAGTGGTATACATTCAGATTAGTGGTACTAAGATCATTATACTGCATGTGTACTTTATACATAAATCATATGTACACGCACATGTTTACCAAACATGTCTTTCATTATCTATCTTTCATTTTTGTGTGTGCGTAGGTGCTGATAGTATACTTTATTTATTCAATACAGGTGCTGCCGTTCAGCGCCGCCTAATGGCCCACTGTGTAGTAACGCGGCCGCTCGGACAAACACTGTAGAGGCCAGCCACATGCCCAAGCCACACAGTAATCACACCTAAAGTGTGAACGGTGGGTGTGATTACAACAGTGTTGTTTTTTGACAGAATAAATTGTTGGAGTAAACTAGGGTATTGTATCAACGAGTGTGAGCTGTCTAAACTTTATAGTTGATAATTATCTTGGTTTTAACTTCGAAAAAGATAAGCATACTATAGCTAGGCATGCCAATGTATCAATGTGTATGCAGCTTAGGTATCCATGTGTTATCTAAGGTGTATCTAAAATATCATTGAGGTGATACGCACGTATGACACATCAAATTGGAAAGGAAAGAATTAATCTGAAAAAAAAAATTTTCTGACTTTGATGAGAAGAGAATATCTCTTGTCTCAGACGATATTGAACGCATGTATTAATCACGTTCTTACCTCATGCCTCTGGTACTCGGATCATGAGATTCATATATAGAACTGGATCAAGAATCGTATAAATAAATAATACTCTACAGGTTTGGATGCCACTATAATCGTCATCGAGGCGAAGCCGAGTGAGGCGTACAGTGGCATCCACACGTGTGGAGTATCGATTATCTTATGATTTGAGTACAGTTCTCGCGTTATCTCACCCCCTTTGAGAGACATAAGAATAGCATGAAAATATTAGAATAATACAAATTACTTCTGCAAATCCAGGAATGTTTAAATCTCTATGTTGATGTCCTGTCTACTTTCTCAAATCCTGGCTGCTGATTGGCGGGTCGCCTACATGATGTTATCTCACATCCCTCTGCCATGACTATAGCATAGAATTGTCACTTTACCTGGGTTATCACTGTGTATAATTTCTTAATGTTATTCCTATGGCTAAACTTGTAATACGGGTGAGATAGATAACAGGCCTTACGTTTATCACGTCACTGATGCTATATATACTAGGTGCGTAGGTGGGATCATCACATCTTATCACAGGACGCCACACCTAATCCTGAGAATCATGACGAGCAGAGTGGAGACTCCTGTTGACCTGGCTAATTCAGCCTCACACCGGCCCATAATAGCATTCAGCCTTTCTTATAGACTGGAACCAACTTTTTAAATTGTGATACAAATCTGTAGGTTTCACAGAAATCGCAGGTGGCAGACTGTAAATTGTCTCTGAAATGTGCGCATTGAGTGAAGTATAAAATCTTTTGGTTATATACTTTAGGAGTCCTAGTGCTAGAAGCACCTCTACAAACATGTGTTTCCTACTATATATACAGTACCTATTTCAATGAAGACCAATTCAAAATTGAATGAAATATGAAACTTATGATTTCGGTCGGGAACAGTAGTCATAGAGCAAATTGTACGGACGTCGATTTATAGTGTTTGTTAGAGAGTGTTTAATAGCATACTTTCGAAGGGAAGCAATTATTTACCAATTGTCCTTGGGTTTACTTACTTTAACGAAGTTCTACGTAAGGTACATTGCAGGCATACCTGTAAACCGATATCTATAGATACTATAATGCCTATAGCAGAATGCCTATGAAACACTGCCCGCTGCTAGCTCACTGTGATGTAGTGAATCGGCTATGAATTGATGATTTAGTAAGTTAATAAAATGGCGGTTTTGTAAAAACAATTTCAGGTATATAGGGATGCTTCTGGCGTAGGGACATATATGCTATGGTACAAATCACCTCGAACGGTCATCCTATGGGCTCAGTAATTAAGATTTCTGTTGTTACTTTCGTAGAATGCTCATATCACCTCTATTTCCCTAGTATTACCACATACAATGTATTTGAAAAAGAAAAGAAAAACCAAAAACAACTGTTAAACAGCTCAATATGCATTTAAATTATATTGTATCAAACTTCTTTCTCGACAGGTCGTGTTTCAATTGATACGTGTTTATACATTATCCTAATGCAGTCAGATAACTTACAGGGCTAATTCCTAGACTACCATTGAGTGTTGTCAATTACAACACAATTTTTCTAAAACAAGAACAAACTGAGGTATGGTTACATGAAGCTAAAACACTCATCTACCTCATTTCATCTCATCTTTTCAATCTTTGGGGATTTGGGTGAAGTCAAGTCATGGTTTGCTTCTTGCTTGTCAGAGGATGCGATATGTTTGCCCCTGGCTGTGAGTAGCAGATCTGGACCCATGCACGGAAGTGCCACGGGATTGCGTAACTCGCCAACCTCTCATCGAGTCTTTCGAGAGAGTGATATGCTTGGGTTCTCGTAGTGAGCAGGGATTTGTTCTCATCTTTCGTTGAATGAGTCTGGGTTATTCAGCTTTGGCTGTCTGTACCAGACCCACCTGTGGGTTTCCTAGCTTCGGCTAGGGTACAGCAACCTGAGATCGAGCCTCGGTTCTACCAGTGAAGTTCTTGCTGACTTCGTTTAATAAATGATCTTATTTGTATGTGTTGAGTATTAGTGTGAGTAGGAACCCCAGTTCTCTGGTTGTTTCCGACCTTGAAATAACCTGTGGTTTGGCAATTCAAAGGGTAGCTGTTCACCAAAGTCGGATCAACTTAATCATTACAGCCAAGTAACTAACCTAAGCCGGCGACCGCTACAAATCTATACGATCAACAAATAAACTAGCAATAAGTTACCTGACTGATTATCCCAAATCGTTCCAATCAGAGAAATATAGTTTTCTGGTGATTAAGGGTAAGGAAGCTACACCCGATAAAAGTTCCTAGCCCCAAAACAATGTAGAACAACACTCTCCACAGATTCTATGCCAAGATTTTGAGAAATTCAGTGCAAACTATGAGTTCTTCAGGGTTTTTTTTACAGATTCTTAGGACTGGCAGTGTCCAGGCAATAATTCAGCAATTAGATTATCGATTTGTTAGAGCGTGATTCATTCCTTGGAGGAGAATGCAGCAGTTCATGTATTCAAAAGTTGAATAATACCAGTTGATTTTGAAGCTTACTTGATTGAGTCAAAGTATGGGAAAAGAATCTGAGCCTTATTAAGCTCATGTAAAACCAATAAATCAAATTATACCAGTTGAATTGTCTGGAAAGGTGAAGGGAAAGAAGACATAATGTATGAAAACTAACGATTTCATGATTGTGCAAAACCAGCACTGATTGTAGTGATGGAGAAAGAATGAATCACAGACAAGCAAGATCTAAATTGAAGAAGGACTAAAGCAAAAAAAGAAGACAACTTACGGGGAAGTCCTACCTACAGGGGAATCCGTGCCTAGACGTGTTGTCCCTTCCATGACAGGACTCGTATTTCTACATGGGAAATGTTAAATGGTCCACTACTTTGTGTAATTAAAGACAACTAATGGGATTATTAAACAGCAGGAGAGCGTGTACTAAAACACGATTAACCTCATAGAATCTTTTAGATAATAGTGTTCCAGAACAACAAGCATTCAATGTAAAGTTCGATTATTCAGACTCGCTGTCTGAATCGAAATGTTTTGAAAAACATTCAGTCTTCTCCATAAACCGTAGGCAACCACATTAATTACAGAACAAAATGTAAAAAATTAAAGGTTTAGCAATTTGATCATTTAGTCAGTGACAAATGTCTCGAAACATGTGAGTCTTAAAGCTCTTAGACAGCATTTATAAATTAGACAGAAAGATCTATCAGGACAGCTATGTTATCAGCAATTGATTATATACAATGAATATGACTTAGTCTGGAAGGACACGAAAGGGCCATTTCCATCGCCATCACATCTGCCATCATTTCTAATATAGCATTACCAAAGCATATAAAGGTATTGGAACTTCATAAGAAGGGTAACAACTCCAAATGCAGACAGTACCTTACTACGTAGGTATCGGTAAAAGTTAATTTTCTAGGTCGAAAGGCCTGAGAAAAAACAATTAGAAAAGAGAACCAACTATACACTATATGAGCTAACATACATTTACCATCCAGGCTTATAATTGACTAAGTGAATCGAACAATTTTATCATGAAGTTACTGAGTAGTAATTAACTTATTTTCTATTCTAGTTCGGATGAGACCATCCGCGCCATCGGAAAACCAGTATATATGAGAATATATCTTAGCAGTGATAGCCATAATACATAGAGAAATTCATGCGAGAGAAATTGCTGCCCGGGTGATAAGTCTTGAAGGGAATAAAAGTTGTAATTAAGGCAGACGGTTTCTGTCTCGTAACATAAGTGTGCTTTTTTAAAGCAGACAGCTGCAACGAATCCACTGATATTCTCATTGCTGAATGTAGGCTATAAACATCAGTTTGTGTTTATAACTAATCGTTACGAAGGAAATCTTCCTCAGTATCAGTGGAATCATCTGAATCACACTTTATGAGACTCATATTTGGATTTAATGTGACTAATAATCATATAATCTATCTGACCGCACATGTGTCCAGCTGTGTAAGACCGCAACCCTCTAACTATATGTCTCGTACTCCTTTACAAGCCTTTGTCGAAGCTGAAAGCTATCTTCTGTGTGTCTTGTCACAAATGACACCCTTAGTTTCTAACTTTTGTTTATTACATATGCTTCGTCATAAAAAATACCCACAATGTTGAACTGTCTCTCCTTTGTGTAAATTTCTTCTTCCACCTCCTTGCTTGCCTTGAATTATAATTCTATCATGTACCACACGTTCGAATTCACTGTATTGGTCTTCTGTTCTATAATATGTAAATCTCTCAGAGCAATAACACAAGCAACATGCTCAGGCTATTAATGTAATGAACATGGAAAACCTAAATATGGCGTGACTTAAGTTATTATGATACTGCGCTATTGTATCTTCTTGTACTTGTACTTCGCTTGAAATAGCTAAGGCAGCATATAAAATTGAATTAAAAAGTGAGGGTTCATACATCCAAAGAACATAATCCTAATTGTGGATCTTAATCGATTCAGTAATAGAGATACTGAGAAATACTTCAGAATAAAACAAGGAAATAAACATCTTATGAGTGAGAAATATAGGATCAATAACCACAACACTTGAATAAATATCTTTTCTAGTTATTCTGATATTATGGCTACATCATCCATCAATATGTGGAATTGATTTTTCCTTGAATGCCCATCTGTTGTTCACACATTCTTTATCGTGGTCTCTCTCATTCCTTTATTTATTTCTTCTCTTGATACCCTAATCTAAAACTAAAGTTGTACTTATTATATAGGGCCATGGTAAAATGTCTGAGGAGAACAATGGCGATATGAAGTATACATGATTATGCTAGGTTTAAACTGGGGCCATGGCAGCCATGCTTCGGGCCACCGTGGATGGACCATGGCAAACCAGGAGGAACGTTAGACAACATAGTGAGACGGCATTGGCAAATGTAGCTCAACCTTCAAGAAAATACCTGCCACGGTGGCCACAGGGCTAATGAAAAATGTACTGAGCCATAGAAGGATGTGTTTACTTGGACGGACCATGGCGATACTTCTGCTGTCCATGGCCCACCATATTCCTGTCCAGTTTTCTCATGTTCTGTCTTGTTTGTCCCCTGTGCTCACATGATTGATTTGACATGTTTTGCTACATTCATTGGCTTACACTTGGTTTAATTGTTCCTGGTGAGTCAAGTTCAGCTACGTTCTACTGCGGTGTGTCACAGTGTGTGACGTTAGTGACTCACGGTACGGCGTGTTCAGCTCCGTTCCGCTATGTTACATTGTGCTTTGGGACGGTGCGCCATGGTCAGCCAGGGTGGGCATATAAAGCGGAACTGTGCCAGGTTCTTTCATTCCACTTTGAGCTGCTGAGTAAGAAACACCACACCACTCAAGAAGAAGACTAGACACAAACGCTTGCCATCGAATGCAAAACCTACCACTGATTCTGAGGAGAAACAGCCTCCTTTTTCTTCATTTTGTTGCTGATGCTGATGCTGATGCTGCTACTGAGTCTGCTGCAGATGCCATCTGAGAGATCGCCTGGTCTGAGCCTGTACCTGAGTCATCCGAGGCAGACACCATGCTGGCCTTCACACCAACTGAGCAGTGGATCTGGTAGAGGTTCCAGTTTCTTCTTGTTCACATTGCACAGGTGGTGAGGTGGGCTGTCCCACCATATGCTGTAATGATCATCCTACCGTTTTGTCTAATGGTAATCCTGAACTGCTCATTGGGCTCCAGGAGTGGAGAAATAAACCTACACAGGGGCAAGTCACAACAGGATTCCTACATCAACTGATGCCTAAGCAGCCTTCCACCAGTGTCTGCTGCACTGCTGAGATGTCGATGATAACAGCACTTGACGAGGACCAGAAGGAAGCTGACCAATAGACCTAGTCAGAACAACCTGCCCTAATGATTACACCGGTTATGGTTTGCAAACACTCAGACCTCTATTCCTCAGTGGCTGCCACATCTCAGCCAGTGGCCGTCATTTGTGATGTCGGCACCTGAGGTGTAGCACTTGATTGACTAGCAATGGGTCCAACAGTAGTTCCTTACCATGAACAGTGGGTGTGCACTGCCCATCACTGGGACTCAGCCACAGGCCCCACACTGCCACAGCCACAGCCATCTACCTCTTTGAACTCACCTGTGTCTACTGATGTACAGGACATTTCATACAGTAACATGTTGGGATCTGAGTAATTTTCCTCCCTGCTGGCAAATCTCCCAACCACACTGCCTAGTCCCAGTCGGGAATGATGCTCCAGTAGTGCAAGCATACTGCGGGCTTCCACTGCCACCTGCACCGGGACAAGTTATAAAGATTTAACGGACAAATGAACTGTGACTGTGATGATTACTGGTAATTACTGGTGACTCATGTTGCCTTGTGTTGCCTATTCGTTGTGCCACTGATTTGACACTACTGATTTGACTATTGACTGTTTAATGTTTGATAAATTTGAAAATATAATTTCACTCAAGAATAGAATTATCTGATAGACTGGTTTGGACAGAATATCATCTGATTAACCTTGTAGAATAACTGATAAATAAGTCACAAATATAATTCTCTGACAGAATAATTTGAACCGAATCTTATCACTTTAACTTGTAGAATACCTGATAGCTAATTGACACATTGGCATATATCTTAGACTAACTTTTCAAATACTCAAACAATTGGACAGATGGAAAAAACAATTCTCTATAATAATGAAATTTATCATCAGAAATAATCTGCGAGGGAGGCAAATTGCTTTGCAATAATGGTACGTTGAATATTTGGTTATTATATATGGGCATCCGGAGGACATCACCATATCGTATCTCATAGACTCCATTACAGTCTGTTCGGTTTCCGGTGAGGAAACTGATCCGGAACTGTCCAGACCGTTACCTATACTATCCTGCCGTTAATAATCCCCGATTTACGATTAGCGACACGCAATCCAGTGCCGTCTTTGTTGTCCTCAGGGTACCCTCAACAGGAACTTCCGTACATCCTTACGTATCGCCAGACACCCTCATTTGTGTGCTCCCCGAAATATCACCCAACAATAGAGAATATGAGATAAAAGTGACACGGCGCAGTTTACGAGTATGCCCCGGGCCCTCTACATCATGACAATTGGACGCAGATAAGTAAGGATGGATCCTCAATGCAGCTCCACACGACAATGTGCCTCGGAACTCCCACACACATGGGACTGCGTTCAGTTCCGGTATGAGTGGCTTATTTCCAACAGAAAGAGGCATTGGGGAGTTAATTCAGATGTGAAGCTGAGGGGCTGGAGGAGGCATACGGGCTACGGACTGTTGTTTAAGGCGTCATACATTTTCCTTTTGTAGCCCTGGATGGCAAGATAGGGTGAGCACGCGGGTGTAATGTTTAGAGAGGGATCACCCTCTGAGTATACCTCAGCAATGATTACCCTTTCACTGTAGAAGTCCGATCCTGCTCGTTTGAAGATTGGGTTCGCAGTGACCGGTGGTATGAGCGAAGAGTGGTTTCCAGAGATTTACCGGAATAACATACCGTTAACTGGCGTTATTATCCTGCCCAAATCTTGAAGAACCAACAAAGAGGGAAGTTTGGCGAAACATATGTTTATTTATGCAAACATAGTATATTGATAAACAGACAAATGATATCATATATAACCCCTAAACGACTAAGAAAAAAGGATTTAAGAGATTTTGGAGCCTAACAGAGATTTGGATAAATACTGGTACACACAATCACTTGACCAGTCACCTCTGATTTTTATATCAATAATCTGTAAACCTGAATTCATAAGGGCTGTTCCCCCACCCTGACGAAGTGAATGAGAGATGTAATGTGGTAAAGACAATTGTCTACAAATAAAAGAAAGATTTTTGGAGAACCAGTGGTATAAACATATTTTGTGGTTCGACCCCACTCTGTAGGAGAGAAGAGGAGTGTTTGGAGAATTATTCCCCGACAATAAACGAACTCCAACTGGTGACAAACACAGAATTCTAACAAGGTAGTCCTTGTAAAAGGAATCTTCAGAACTTTCTCTAAATTCAGGATAGTCTTGGATCTCCTTATGATCAAAAGAAGACCCCAGAACTTTATGAAATGAAATATCTTTTACAAGAATACAAGAATCAATGTCAAATAAGTTGGACTTACGCAGTAAGCCACTAAAGCTATGATTAAACTTAACCAAAAGATGGAATCCTCAGAAGAGGAGAAATCTAGAAAAGAAAAAAAATATATTCAGATGTAATGGGGAATAGTCATAGGTGGAGCCTCAGTTTGAGAATCACCCAGAATCCTCGTGATACCCTTTAAAGTAGACACAATTTGAAAATCCTCATCCTCAAACGCAATATTACCTGAGCCTCAGACATATTCTCCCTCTGAGACATTGAAATCACCTTCAACTTCGCTCTTAATCCCAGTAATATCCTCAATATTCTCTCTTATTCATAGGTTGCACCACAAGCATAACAATAAGGTATAGAAGTTGAGCCATACCTACGAAGTTATACTACAACTTAGTGCAAGTAGTTTAATTTTGCATTTGAGTTCATAAAATAGTTTGTAATCTGTTTTGATAAAGTAAAATGGTGTCTTGGTGTGTTATGATGTTTAGAGAGAAGAAAATATTACCAATATTGAGATTGCTGGAATATCTAATTTCATTTCCATGGAAGAGTGAAGGTGACGCTAAATTGAGATTGGCCTAATGTTTGCCTTTAGGAGCTTCGTGTAAGAAACAATATCCTCCCTGTAATAATGCCGGGGGAAAACATGAGTTACCACCGTATGAGATAACTTGACAGGAAGGACAACATTATTCTGATCTAGAAGCCGTATCAGGACCCTGCATCCTACGTTATGGTGTTTTCTAGACGACCACTTTCCAGCACAGAGGTGTTTCATATGCATACAACATGCCATCCGCTTTGAGCTCCTTGTGCTATACGTAGCTCTCTGGTGGTGAATCCACATTCACCATTCTTTGGTATCCCATATGACCCCTTTCTACTGCCATGATTGATGGATAAATCATTTGTAGAGGGTCACCTTGTGTTTACAAAGTATCCATGTGTTATGAACTGATTACCAATATACACACTTGTCAAATTATTATATTTTCCTTTATAGCTAGTCCACATTGTAAAGAAGTGGCGCAAGGCTTGGGACGTAACGTGCAGACATATATGTTGATATATAAATTGTCAATAGGTGCCAGGAATTATCCTCATATAAGATCATTGAGTGGTCAACTGTGGTTCAGGATGCGAAAACACCTGGGTACATACACATCCGAAAGGGTCGTTTGTCATTTTCTGATTCATGACTGTTTAGAATATACTTGCAGACCAGTATAAGTAAAGGAATATCAGCGAACGATGTTGGCCACTACAAGAACATCAGGAGTTAGATGTATCGGATATCAACATACAAATCGTTCGAAGAGAGGAATCGTATAGTCAGAGACTTTACATCAGTAATGATACTAATAACCAATCATTATATTTTCAAATATGCGAATTATCAATTACTCTTTACAATTTGTATCCATCTGCCAATTATCAACTTATATTATTTAGTGTTACTGACGATTTTGTTGACTTGGTAAGTGACCATAACATATTTTATCAAGCAAACGATTATTTCTTAGACCATCATCTTGCCACAATGTTCTTACTCTGTGTGCGAACCTCAATAAACTATTGTTTCTTTAAAGATACGATAGAGGCGGCCTGCACCTAAAACGTCTTTTTAATGAGGTCCAATTTAAAAAAAATCTAAAATGAGAAGGCGAGAAACGACTTGGCGACCGAAGTACATGCACGTGTATATACTAACAATGGCGGCGACCTGTCGGCACTGTCCCCTCCTCTCGGCGCTATATACCACCGTTCCTGGTATAATCGTCCCAGGCGCCCCTCCACCCTCCTGCCATGAAATTTGAAAGACGATAAAATAGAAGTCGTGAGTGAACTCAGCCGTGCTGGAGGCTGCATGCTTGGTCCCCTTCAATAGAATCCAAACCATTTTAACTACTTGGTGTACTCCTAGTAGCCCTCGGTGTATAGAATAACGATAACTCGTATGGGGTACATCAAATACAGCAGGCCTACGGTATAGTCAGTACCGGGTACGGGTCAAAACCACGCGCGGGAACGGAGATCAATACGCTTCGGTTTGTGTCGCGTGGTGGCGCTTCAGTCGCATACCAAAGTGAGTTTGCACGTTTGTCAAGCCATCTCAACTGTGCATTCGATACCATCTCCGCTTGTTTATATCTCGCCTCAAGCTCCGAAGACATCAACGGACTCTTGATGCACTGTTGTGGATAATGTTTGCAAACGACCTGCATATACAACGTTAAATCTGACGAAGGAGTCAGTTGTCGGTGGTCCGTGATAGGTAAAGTGTTCACCCCTGTTTGGGGACAGGGCCGGGTATACTGGCTAGGTCCGTGATAGAACTTAGAAGAGTGACTGTGAGGTCAGGGCGTAGTAAAACACCCTGTGATTAGCTGTTGTAAGCACACAACTAACCAAAATACAGCATAATAACATGGAATGACATAGGTGATAGATACTTGACTGAGACTGTCCTTTCTTTGCGAAGTCTGACACTTGCTGACCGAGACGGGCAGGAACATCATCATGTCGACCATGAACATGCCGCCGACTGAAGAGAATGTGAATGCTATCGTCACGAAGATAGTAACAGAACTTCAAGGATCAATGCTTCAAATGCATCTTCAAAAGGCAGCATGGGTAGGCAACATTATATCTGTCGTTTTGAAGGGAGACTGGCTTGATATATCCTGAAATTATTCGATACATTACCTTTGGACAATGAGCGATATTAGGGGCTGTTGCTGATGTAAACAACTATTCTCTCAGCGTCGGCGCCGCTGTGATGATACGCGACCATAATGCCTGTGAGTGTGATTGTGAATGACCAAACTGAGAGATCTGACAAAGCTGGGTTTTGCTGGGGGGGGGGGGGGGCAAACAGAAAACCCTATCTTAATCCTATCCATATCCCTTAAGTGGTGATTCCACCAATACACAAGATCTAGCGAGATTAGCCACGATTTGGATGTCTGGATAATTAAGTCGGGTCAGGAAGGCATAAAGTGGGATCCGGATTCAAATAGTGTTTCCCTAAAAATTCACATAGACCGACTTGTGCTGCATATCTAATTAATTTAAAGAAGCATTTGTTTGTAAAAAAACAACTACAGGAAAAACATTCTCTGAAATTATTATATAAAAATATTGCATCATTTCCAACAAAGCCTTACTTCTCCATTTTCTGCCTACCACGACAATGCTTTAACATATGCCATATGGCACATATCACAAAAGGGGGCCTTTTGCTACTTTTCTATTTTGATAATAAAACAGGCCGTTTTGATTTCTACTTTGAGTACAATGATAGTTAAAGTATCAAAATGATGCTCAAAGAAATCTCTACTTGATTAAACTGGGCTTTGATTTTGCTTCCATATGGCATCCTGTGGAATCTTCACTCATAATGAGTCATATTCTAGAAGTCAAACATTTTGTCTAATTTTTAGCATGATTTCAGAGAAAATATGTCAAAAATAAAAACAGATAAATCACCTCAATAAATTCAAAATAAATATGACAATAAAGCCCATAATATCTGGTTTAATATGGTACCCTTTGTAAATCTGTATCTTCTTTACAGCCTAGGTTATGAGAATTTGTGTATAGCAAGTCAAAAATAACTAGTTTTCAGTCCCCAATATGATTGTGAGGCCTATAGGTCTGAATGATCGTGTAGCTATTAGTCGCGATGCGTCATGAGGTGACAGTGCAGAGCTACATTTTGCAACAACGGAGGTACGACATATCGTGACACTAAGATATTACAAGATATACCAAAATATACCACCACAAATCCATCGTGTTGGCGGAATCACCCTTTTACCCAGTCCCTATCCCAAACCTTAACCCTAAACTTAACTAGAGAGGGAGACCACCTATACCCAATTTTAGAATTTTCAGAAGTCTATTTTTTTTTTTACTTTTAGTATGTAGCGAACACCGTAGTGGAAAAAATACCAAATCTAAAAGGTGCATTATATCACACAGTAAAAATATTTTACAAAGCATGTTCTTTTTAATTTCACCTCAAATGTATAGGTAAATGATAGGTATCTAGACATACCTGCAGTGGCACCACTGCATACATCATTTTGCACCGAGTAAAGCGAGTGTTCCACCAAATAGCCACCTGGGCTGGAAATGTGCAAAAAGTGTGTGAATTGCCCGAGCTCTTCCACCAACCCACCTAATTCTAGCCGGCCGATGACCACATGGCTCACACAAGGCACCTGGTGGGCACCCAACCACCGCTTCCACCAAGCCAGGCAGTTACCTGAAGCTGACAGTACGATGAACATGCACGGGTGATGCTACTGCCGTCTGGGGGACGTTGGGAGCATTATCATGCTTCGCTAGTTACCCGCTCATACCTAAAGGAAATTATTCAACCGCATCCATAAATTGGCCTCAATTGCAAAATACAGTGTATAAGACGCTGGAATGTCGTGTGAGTGAACAGTAAGGAAAGACATGCATCGACTGCCGTATTCCTGCTTGTCTTCACGATGCTACTCTAATATTTATATAATTCAATAAACATGAACTATTTTAAATCTAAGTAGAAATATTTGCGTTTGTGAATTTATGCTCCCAGTCTAAGTATTTGTGGACAAGTATTTTACAATTACGCCACAGGTTACAGCAACAAATATTTCGAATCCTTACAGGAGGAAGTTACCAAGCCTGGCCTGAAAGTGTCAGAACTGAAAAAGGGCGTGATTACCGAGTTGACTAAATCAGGTAAGACATTTGATAATACCGTTATTTTGGTTTCAAACATTGTTGTCTTTCCAAATATGTGAAAAATACTATAAGTGGGCATAACACATTTGCATCCCAAGTTGCCATAAGGAATATTGGAATAAATTGGAAAACATGAAGGAACGACCATTATTGATAAATTTCTATTTAATCCTGTATGATGGGTGGAACAAATCACCACCAAGAACCTGGTCGCTGAGATTGTTGACCGAACTTCTCTGATATATACACATAGTCTCTTTCTCTACTGACTAAAGTCATTATTAGTAGGTTTATTATGATTCTATGTCTATTGCCACAGATCAATTACTCTTTTGCCCTTAATATATATTAATGACATACAATGTTTATAGCAAAGGTTTGAGGCGGATATGATGTACCATTGCTATGGTTACTAGTGTTGGGGTCAGGAGTGTCGAGTTATGGTTTGCTTCTTCTACACTAGTTTTGTGGTGATTCAGGTAGGCCTGTGCACCGAAGTGCTAGGGGTTCACCCTTATTACGTAAACTGGCTTATAAAAAGTCGGGTCTGCAGCAGGTTGACAGGTCACTTGCTGTGTTCTTTCCCTGTGGAAGGAACTGCTTGGGGTCTCACACATGAAGCAATCTTCTGTACCCTATCAGTGGTTGAGTAAGGGGTATTTAACTTCAGTTACCTATGTCCAACTCCCCCATGCTGCTACCTAGCACCCGGTGCTAGGATACATATATCTAGGATCGAGCGTCAGCTCTCCCGTAATCAATAAAGAACATTAATAAAACTCTGTTTTATTAAAGTTGTCAGGTCTGGTTCTATGTGATTAGGGTTTACTGGATCACCCGGCTTTCATCTGAAAATGAACTGACCTGTGGGTTAATACATCCACAGGGTAGTACATCTCACCACTGGATCCATACAATCATCAGAGGTTGGAATAGATTAACCTGGTAACCGCTACAATAGCAATATGGCTACCAAAAAGTTGGTAAAAGGGATTAAAATCTACCAGCTCTACCGGGTCGATTTACGGGATTATAAAAGGAGGTGGTGTGATCAGGAAAAGTCTGAATGTCAGGGTCTTATTAGTATAAGACATCAACAATTTATTCCCGACTATTACTGAGCCGATGATTGGGATAAATCGGGAACATAAGTCAATGTCTTATAAGCTTAGCCGACCTGGGACCTGTTTCAATAGCTGATATTCCGTTCGTTGTTGGTCTCAGCGGCACCACAGCGTTTCGAAACTTCATAGACCTTATTGAGGTATCCCAGAATACAGTCTGTTCACAAGTCCCGGTGTGCGCTGGTTACCGACGTTGTATGGTGATAGACCTTGAACCGTAACCCGAATTTATTGCATCGGTTTTTATAAATCTTCAAATGGGAAATCCGATGTTAGAAATGGAAATTTCAGCTATTTCTACATATCAATCCGAAATTATATTTAGGTTCTTCAAATATAAATGGGAAAACTATGGTTCATGTTGTTGTGGTGAGGCCAGCCAGTCGCAAGCGGAACTTGTATTTACCCTGGGTGATAATAGGGAGACTAGTAACCTCTGGAGGGTGTATGGATGCAACAGCGAGCGGCACCTTGAACATGAACAACACCAACAGGGGTAGTCACCGTTTCAGAACGTAATTTGCGTTCGCTGTTGCTGCCACTGTGGTGCCACTGTTCACGAGAGGGTGTAACCTCTCGTATTGATAAAAACAACCATTTTACAACATATTGTATCAGATATCATAACATATTTAAGTAAGGAAAAACATACTCTGAACAATTCCATATTGTCCATAACTTGATTTTCAGGATTTTCTGATGATCAACTCGTTTGTGGGAAGAATTATTCTATTCAAACCAAGAATTTAAGTCACTGCAATACTCAGCCCGTAATCAAACACAACCTACTGCAGTGCTCGACCTTAGACCATCACTTCCAGCTTTAACAAATCAGGGCTGCAGTGTCAGGCACCCTAAAGCAGTCAAAAATGCACGTAGAGACATTTTGTGGGGCTTCTTTCCAATGGCCGCTTCATTCCAATGGCCGCCAACAAGGCTCATCCATGAACCCTGTTGAGGGCCTATAAGGCTTCCCAACCCTCTTGTTCCTTTTCCAGTTTTCCTTTTTTATTACAAAATGTATTTGCTTAGGCCACTCAAAAAAAAAAAATTGTTTCTCATCACCAAGCCATGAAAAATATGACGAGGGCGCTTTTTTTTTTTTTTTTTGTTTTTTTTTTTTTTGCTGGGTCAGAGATGGCTTTTGAAGTGTCTCTATTCCGAGCAAACTGTCCCCTTAAGCGGGATGGTTCCCCCGATGGTTAGGCTACTTGATACAGGCCATACTCTGGCAAAGAAACACTGTTATAACCACACAGACACCCACAGACACCTACCTGACTGTCGGAGGCCTCCCAACATGCTTACGACAATTCCAACATGGTGGAATTGTTGGAGTGTGTCGGGAGGCTTCCGACATGTTGGAGTGTGTCGGAGCATGTCAGAAAGCTATCATAGCATGCTGCACTAGTGGAGGCAGGCTTCCGACAAGGGCTAAAGGTGGGCGTCCACCAACCACGACAAGGCTATGACAATGGCATTCTGACAAGGTCCACGACAGGCCTACGATTGGTGGACTTGTCGTAGCCTTGTCGTGGTTGGTGGACCCCAGTTCCCAACAAGAGTCTACGACAAGGCCATGACAGGCTGTGACTGGGAAGCTTGTCGGGGCCTTCCGACAAGGCTACAACAAAATCATGTTCGATTTTACCTACAACTGGACCTTTGTCTTGGAGTGTCATGGCGTGTCAGGAGCGTGTGGGGTGTCCCAGGAGCGGGGTTTTGCTCTAAAGGGGGGCATCCACCAACCACGCCAAGGCTACAACAAGTGCCGACATGAAAGTTCCAATCGCAGCCTTGTCGTGAGAAGAGCAGTGTCGGGACAGCATGGCGGGCGTGTCGTAGACGTTCCTGGTTGCCGTAAAAAAGGCGCCCATGGTTCTGACACACTACAACAGTGATATCGAGGGATCCACAACACTCCACGACAAAGGTCCAGTCGTGGCAAAAATTGAACATGTTCAATATTGTCGTAGCCTTGTCGGAAGGCCCCCAACAAGCTTCATGTGACAGCCTGTCGGGGCCTTGTCGTAGCCTCTTGTCGGGAACTGGGGTCCACCAACACAGCAGTGTCATGGCGTGTCGGGAGCTTGTGGGCTGTCCCAGGAGTGGGGTTTTACTCTAAAGGGGGGCGTCCACCAACCACGACAAGGCTACGACAAGTGCCGACATGAAAGTTCCAATCGCAGCCTGGTCACAGCCTTGTCATGAGAATAGCAGGGTCGGAACAGCAGTGTGGTGGCGTGTCATAGACGTTGCTGGTTGCCATAAAAAAGGTGCCCATGGTTCTGACACACTACGACAGTGATATCGAGGAATCCACAACACTCCAACTCAGGAAGGCCCCCGACAAGCTTCATGTCGCAGCCTGTCGTGGCCTTGTTGTAGGCTCTTGTCGGGAACTGGGGTCCACCAACCACGACAAGGCTACAACAAGGCTTCCAATCGTAGAGCTGCCGTGGACGTTGTCGGAAAGCCATTGTCGTAGCCTTGTAGTGGTTGGTGGATGCCCCCCTTAATTGGTTACATGACAACACTTGATGCATCACTTTTGCCAACCATATAACCACATTGATTGCATTCCTTACATCAGGAGCTTTAATTTGATACCAAATACTCATATTTTTCATGATTTCTATCAATGTTTCATCTCATCTATGAAAAAAAAAAAAAAAAAAAATCTTCTAAAAACGTTTTTGCTGACGCGCGCGGTGATGAGAAACAAGTTTTTTTTTTTAAGTGGCCTTATTGGCTGGTATATGGTAACAGTAGCAAGCAATTGGTGTGTGTGTGTTTATACAGGTGGGTTACCAATAGTATAGGTTTCTCGGAGTTTTGTTGGGATAAAGCTTAAAGCAAAATTCAATATATATATTGAATTTTGTATGGGACACATCCACCCTGTAGTATGACCTTTATAGGCCAATGATACATTAAGCTCGTGTGTATTCAATAAGACTATACACATAAATTATGACCAAATTGAAGGTGATACCATTATATTGATGTGAGCTGTTGACACCACTTAGAAAGGGCCTTCATAAAGTACTATAATAAACAGGTTAACATGATCCTGATGATCCACAATATCTGAGCATGGTAAAGGTGTTTTGACTCTGCCATTTGTGGTTTCCTTTGACAGTTGAAGTTTTTCATTTCGCTCTCCTGTCCACCTGTAATTGACTTGAACATTTCACTCATGTTTAAGTGCGGTATGGTTGCAATTGGCGGGATGAAATTTTCAAGGGTCAGTTACATGGTGATCATTGCGAAAGAGTGCGTGAAGTGTTAGTTTTCCACATTTCCATGGAAATCCATGTTTTCATTTTCAGTATAAAATTCTTTTATCGTGCAGAACAAACAAAATATGAATTCAGACTCATTCACGTCATACCTCTCCACAGACACTCAGCCATATACCAGGCTGACACTGCCTTATATTCCATATTTTCTTGGTCTCTCTGGGGTGCCATGCGCCCATTACTAAAGCATTTGACTCTGTTCTCCATGACCTCCTCCTCCATAAACCAGACAAGTAGGCAAAACTACCTTCGAACTATTTGAGCTGGATTAGAATTTACAATCAAGGTAGTTCAAAACGAGTATATCGACTCCCGACTATAAACTCTAACAAACACCTAGGTGTCCTAATTGATCAAGTTTAAACCTATAGTCACATCAATAATTATGCTCAGGAAATCAGTGAACAAAGGATTATTCAGATTTATGTAAATTTCACGATCTGTAAAGACATAACGCTGACCATAAACGCTGTTGCTCTGGGACCTGTCGTGACGTATTGGAGTAATCTTTTTGGATGGGCCAATAAAAATAATTGCTGTCTACAAAAGTGCCAAAATTGTACCCTTCGTCTGATTCTATGTAACCATAACATACATTTTTCGACTGAAGAACTCCATAAACATTGTGATGTGGAACCTTTGGTGTACCAAAGTAAATGTGGTCCTTTTCTTGATGTCCTGGATAAGAATATTTGAAAAAAAAGGTTTCCTTTCCCTGTTTTAAAAGAGCTGCTGAAACCACCATCTTATCAACTGTCAACATATTTTCTCCAGACGATGTATTTGAATGAGGCAACTGTGATCGTCGTGTATATACTGTATAAATATGGTAATGTTAAAACTAAGAACTGACTGTAATTTTAGATGTTGTCAGTGAATAAATGATTAAATAGAATAGATAGATCTGTCCTAACAGTCTCACCGCTCTGGGTCCCGTCAATCTTTATTCCATTATTACGACCCCGTTTAAGGCAAATGCCAGAGCTGACATGAACCCCACACTTTCGTCAAAGGGTGCACTGGTGGACGAATTAAATGGCTTACTGTTAAAGTGAATTATGTTAAATTGGATTCTCTGTCCGTTTTTATTGAATGTCCTGTACCTTTTTTCTTGTTAGGTTGTGAACGAAAGCTGCGTAATGCCGTTTATAAGTGCATGCAGAAGTACCCGAGCGTGCCCCACCCACTGGTCACCCCGGAGGCAGCCAAAGAGGCTGTAGCCTACATCCGACGAGCGCAGGTAAAAACAAAGATATATGTTAAGTTGATTTCACTAAGTGGCCTGATGGGCATGGCAACAATTACTATAGTGGGTCAGGTCCTTAGAAAAAAACAGTTTCATCTAGTGTGCTGCTGACTCGATAGTCGAGTCTTCATTTTCACCAGGCATTTTGCTTGTTCTACTCATGAAACAGTGGTAAGGGAAAGCCGTCAGATAAAGTTAGGAAGAAAAGATACTATCCAGGGCCCTGTTTTTTAGTCACGATATTCGTAACTTACGACACATATCTGCCGTCAGTGTGCTAGAGAGCTATGATCATAGAGTGGGTACGACACTTAGTGAAGATACGACACTTAGGGAGCTAAAAGGTGTCCTATAGTCACGACAGTCGGTGGCCAATGGAGTGGAAACAGGGGCAATAAGTGTTGTATCTCTAAGACCACTCTGGACATGTCGTACCAAATGCGCAACTTCACTTCCTGTAGGAATTAAGCGATCAAATTTGGAGTAAGTAATACATCGCTTAATTCCTATGGGAAGTCAAGTTGCGCATTCGCTACGACATGTCCAGAGTAGTCTTAGATATCCGACACGTATGTCCCCTGTTTCCGCTCCATTGGCCACCGACTGTCGTGACTATAGCACACCTTTTAGCTCCCTAAGTGTTGTATCTTCACTAAGTGTCGTACCTGCTCTATGATCGTAGCTCTCTAGCACACGGACGGCAGATACGTGTCGTAAGTTACGAATGTCGTGACTAAAAAACAGGGCCCTGGAGCCTGTTGGATAATCTGGTCTCATACATGAAGATTCTTTACTATGCCTCGCACAAGGGTTATCGTTTATCAATATTTAAGTTTGTTTGGTATGACAGTCTTAGCTGCCCATAAGGTAGTCCATAAGTGTTGAATTAAGTTGACCCACATCATCTATGGGTCGTCTTGGCGTACAGAGTATTCATGTACAATCCTATATTATTCAACGGGCCCTAGAACCAGGTCGTTCAATAGCCATAAAATAACAAAGAAAGGTTAAACTGGTATGCACCTTTCATTGCGTGGATTTTATTTATGTAAGGAAAAGGATATAACAAATATCTAAGCTTGTTTCGTATTATACAAATGACAAAGGAATCCTTGTGGTGGGGAAGGAGCTCGACGCTAGGCCCCGTAAAAACAGACAAAGGAATCCTTATTCTCTATTTTTTGTGAGAAAGGTACCCAGTTTGCTAATTCATACTTTTTCGTTCTTTTCAATAGTATATTGTCTTCTTTTTACTTGGTATTCAATTGGTTTCTTGATAATTGTTGGCTATTACTTCACTCATATGCACCTAAAACAGGAGAATAATATTACAGAGTGCCCCTTCAGGCCTTGCTTCCCAGGGCATGATCTTTCTTTGGCCTTTGTTGACAGGACGCTCCTTTGTTTCAAATCTGTATAGACTATAGCCTCTGATGCTCTGCAGTAACACAGACATGACTAGTCGGATGTTTGTTCGTACAAGACAGAGTACACACTACAGTTAGACAAAACGATGGGGTCATCGATAAAACATGACTAACACTAGTCACTACATGTTTAACATGATAATACCTAACAGTTTGCATATCAAGTACTTTTTGAATATTAAAGTGCCAAAATATGAAGCCCTTAATCATGTCATCATCACCAATAAAGGCAGACAGGTAATTGTTTTGCTGAGAGATTCCATCCATACTTATGTAAATGCCCTCTTATTTCGTAATCTAGGACTTTTGTAATCCATTGCTCCGCCCTCATTGATAAAAACAGTTCATTCATATTAAAAGAACTTGCAAGGTTCTTAAAAAAAATTGTTGGTCTTTAAGCATTGGCAGATTGGCACCTGAAATTATTTCATTCTTGTGTGTTTCACTTTTCTAACAAGATGAACTGGGAAAAACGGATACTGAAGAGCCTAAACAGCATGTGCACGGAACTAGGAGTGCCCCTGGCACGGCGGGTAAGTACCGTAATTAATACTCGCCCAAATTAACGAGATGCCTAACCTATATTAGACCAGTACTTTATTAATAGAGACTTACAGAAAATTACGTCTCGAAAGTAGTATGCCTTATATATGAAATGGTAAGACATTTACTTTGATCTATCTTAACGATGAATTTGCGATAGTGAAATGATCGAACAGAACAAAGATTACATTTCTTTTGATCTGATATCATGATTTATTTAATTGTCATAAACCTATATCCTTTTTACAAAGAGGAAAATGAAAATCTTACTCTTGAGAACTGGTACAATGAGGACTAAATTTTGAAGAAAAAATATGCATTGGATTATCTTAATCAGTAGAATATCTTAGGAACTTTGCCGGAACGACAAATAGCTTATCAATAAGATTGGTATTCATTCAGTCCATTCACTAACGTTAATCATTATACAGTCCAGAAGCTGAAAAGGTATTCATGTTAACTGATAAAACTAAAATGAAGAATGCGAAACGGCGAACCTCTCACCTTAATAGAACTGCTGCCAGGCAAGTTTGTCACTTATCATTCACACCAACTCCTTCTAAATATATCTTACCAGGCATGGCAGACACTTCTAACCATAGAGCGAAGCCTGATATTAAGACAGTTGCTAGTCTCACCTAACAACCAGTGATCTCAGTGTAATGTTTCCCTGGAGTACAAGAATGACCCTGGTCTCGCCTTCAACCAAAGAGCTGCGCCTTCTTGTTTTGAAAAAAATGTCGTAACAGTTTGATATTGATGGTTTGTCGAAGGCTGGCGTGGAAATAAATGTTTTGAGTAGTAAGATATCCTCAGCTAGCTTTGGCTCCATGATAGGGAGACTTGTTATTGGTTACTGATTGTGGGTTAATGACATAAACTTGGTGGGTCACAGAATCCGAAGAGAAGGCTAACAAAAAAACGTAATGAAATGTAGATTGGCAGTTATCAGGAAATGTAACAATTTTCAGATAAATGATACAGAATGCAGTTTCCTATAGGCCTCGCAACCATATTGGGGACTGAAAACTAGTTATTTTTGAGTTGCTATACAAAAGTTCTCATAACTTAGGCTGTAAAAAGGATACAGATTTATAAATGGTACCATATTAAACCAGAGATTATGGACGTTATTGTGATATATATTTTGAATTCATTGAGGTAATTAATCTGTTTTCATTTTTGAAACATTTTCTCTGAAATCATGCTAAAAGTTAGGCAAAATGTTGACCTTCTAGAATATGAGTGAAGATTGCATAGAATTCCGTATGGAAGCAAAATCAAAGCCCAGTTTAATCAAATAGAAATTTCTTTGAGGATCATTTTGATACCTTAACTTTTATTGTACTCATAGTAGAAGTCAAAATGAACTGTTTTGTTATCAAATTAGAAAAGTAGCAAAAAGCCCCTTTTTGTGATATGCACCATATGTTATAGCATTGTCGTGGTAGGCAGAAAATAGAGAACTAAGGCTTGGTTGGAGATGATGCAATATTTTACATCATAATTTCAGACAATGTTTTTCCTTTAGTTATTATCTACAAACAAATGCTTCCTTAAACTAATTAGATATGTAGCACATGTCAATCTATATAAATTTTGAGGGAAACCCGGTTTGAATCCGGATCCCACCATAGTCCCTAATATGCCTTCCTGACCTATAGGAGGTGAGACGCGGGTATTGAGCCTCCAGAACTTCTCTTAAACCTAAGCAACTTTGAATTTAGTGGTGTATGGATTGATATAATAGAAAATGAAAAACTAATCATATTCATTCTTACCACTCGGCGTGCAGCGTTCGGAGAAGGAGCAGAAAGAGCTTGCCTGCAAGTGGACAGAGATGGGCACTGACGAACCAGGTGGGTGACGAATAGCTCCTCAGTGACTCTATCGTAAAACTGGATGAGGTTTAATCTTGGCTACTGTATTCCACGACTGGAGTTTGGCAAAGTGACTTCATGAGGCGAAGCCGAGTGAAGTCCGGAGACAAAACTTCAGGAGTGGAATGCGGGGGCCAAGATTAAAACGAATCAGGTTTTGATTTTATCCTACCCTATCTCTTCGATTTTGGAATATTACGTGATAACAATGCTGTATGCCACTAGTGGCATATAAAACTCTGTATGCCAGTCAGCGTGGCATACGGAAACCCAATGTTAAGCCTATGGGATTTTATATTAGGGGTAGGATAAAGAGCAGAACGCTTCCCTTTGTAAGAGCTTTGAGGGAACAAAACAAATCTTACCATCTCCCATATCTTTCTAAAGATTATATTCCATTTTTATGAGAAATTAATGTGAAGGTTTTCTGGCTTCTTAGCTCAATCCCAATTCAGCTCGTGATGTACATGGATTTGAATGAATGAATCCTTACATTCTTGCTGAAGCGGAAGAGATTGTATTTGGGTCGGATGATATCGATTTAAAGAAGAGATTACATAATTAATGTATCTTATCTTGATTTTTCTCTCTCACTTGGCTGTTGTATGGCATGTGTACTGCCTCATGAATATTAATATGACAAAACGTCTCTCTTCATTCACCAGCTGTTGACAACCATGGTAACCTAAATTCCAGCATGATATTCACCAATGTTCCACATGATACACAATATATGTTTATCAATCCACAAACACACCATAGATAAGAACAAAACAAACTAAACCCTTTTTTTTTTAGTAAAAACAGTCACTTCAATAGTTGTGTCTGTCTTATTGAAGAGAAAACTCACAATGTTATAAAGTTTTACGTGCACCAGAGGTTCGAGCGAGGTTAATTCGCACTTGCTGCAGAAATTTATTTGAAATAGAATTTTTCAGTCACAAAATGCCCATTAGCAAATCAAGGCTACAGAAGTACAATGAATGTGGTGTGTAACGCATTCGATTATGTTAATATCTGTAACATGCAGTTCATAAGACTACAAACGCCCATTTAGAAAAATCTATATTTTGATAGACCTATTTCAAATAATCAATTCAGACCTCTGGACAGTTGGTGTTGTGTGCTAAAGACGGGAGTTTACGTATGACTATATATACATAAACACAAGTATTAATTAAATCATTACACAAATTGGATTGAATTAGTACCAAGATAGAAAATCAAAATGGACGTCAAATTATTGCATAAATTCTCTTATTTATCACATATTCATCAACAACCGCACATACGATGTTCTGTGTCAGTGTACAACAATCAGTGTTGTCTATGACATAGCATGCATGTCACAGCTGTTTAGTATTACCTAAGTTATTAGTAACATAAATGCATACTAACTCTCTCCGACATATGGTTCGTCATGAATTATGTAATGATAACCATCATGTTGTCAACGAGGAATATAGGCCAGTCTACAAGGACTACAGTCCTCGTTGAGGACTATAACTTGGGTCGACGGGGACTATAGCCCGAGTTGGCAAAGAATATTGAACGTGTTGACGAGGAATATGGGTCCAGTTGGCTAAATGAGGTTTGAATCATATCTACGCTGCTGGATGATAGATGTATGATTTGTTACCAATTCACAGGTTGATCATTTTAAACTAGGAAACCTTTTAATTACCACATAGTCTTTAGTGCACACTATGCCACCCACCACATTTATACAACATAGGACATCCCTCCATGTCAGTACCAAATGATTCAGAGGATATCATTGCTGTAGGTGATGGACGTAAAGGGCATATTCCACCAGGCAGGCTGATTGGCACCGTTTGGGTGCCACATGGGCACCATGTTAACGCCTCGCAGATACATGTACATATATAGAATCTGACTGGCGGCAGCTGTACAGCCACTGTACGACCGAAAGCTGATAAAATAGATTTTGCCTGTTGCCCGCCGGCAGCACCGTTGTTGAATAAGAATCGTCTCAATACAAATTATTGTAAGACGCCTGGTGAAGTTGGAATCTGCCTTTCTGGTGGAATAGACGAGCTCATAATATTGTTATTGCATCTTGGTGAAAACAATTGAATTAGTTGAATAAACAATCACCCTAGTCAACACTGATGAACAGTGCGCAATTACTACAATGCTCGGCGAGCAATGCTATAAAGGGAGTAACAGTACAAAAAATACTAAATGCTTTATAGTGATTATGTTAGAACGTGATACCACGTATCTCTTTGTTATAAGGAAAAAAAACAGAGCCACATTTCGAAGAAAAAAAAGAGCCACATTAACTTGACTACAGCAGGTTCACATGCTGGGACACTAACAAGCTTATATCGGGTTAGAAAAAAGGAAAACCGACCAATTAGGTTGACGTGTTAGTCGACCTTTAATTATTCTTCTTTATGAGTGGATAATCAGGTTGAATTACGTAGTATTATATGGCAGAGTTCAAACGTGATGGCCAGCAAATCCGCAAAATGTCTGGAACTTTTTTCAATGTTGTGTGGAAGCAAGAAATCCCATTATCGGAAAAATTGACAAAAAGACAATGTCGTGCTTTAGCACTACATGCACAATGTTACTTGCTCTTAACATGAAATATATGGCTGGGCCTCCGAGAGCGATGAACTCTATGACACCACTATGTCTGACATACAAGGTTTAAACATTCCTAAGATGTGTTGGAGGTCGACCTTATTTGATCGAAACATATTATGTATTATAGACATATAGAATTTCCCTTTAAAGATTATGTTGAGTACTAGCCTACCGAGACGTAAAACTTCACAAACAAACAACAATAAAGATTATGTGAAACCACTTATCAGTCGCATATATATGTGAGAGAATTATGGACTCCCCTGCGACAAATTGATGTTCATATAAATAGTCATTATCCCAGGACACTCTGGAATGTGTGATGAAATGAAATATGCAGGCTGTGAAATGAGCATTTAGATCAATAAGATATGGCTATGGTGGTGCGAATCTGAAAACATATTTCTGGCCTAGGAACTATCAACATGAAGAACACAATTCTTTTCAATGTTTTTGTGATATTTTCATGTTCATCATTTATGAAGACATCCTAGTGGCTGTGGAAAAATTGAACGCTTTAGGTAAATCTCGTGGGTAAATGTGGTTGCCTAGTCCTCAGCTGTCAACTGCTCTGCATGATATGCACTGTGTTAATTATCATCCAATATACTTTGCTTCGTGATAGCGTGTTCTGTGATGAGTGAATAAAGGTAGGTTGTGCCTGTTCCCAAGACAAATGCACACTATTACTTGAGGCCTATCGTATTCCTATCGAGAGAAGAGGAAATCTATATGATGTACAGACAACACTGTTATATTGCAATTTCCATTGATACAGACAACTGCTAACCAAACTTACAATCTATAACTATTTCCATCGCACTTATGTCGTGTACGTTTTAATGTGTTTTTTAATAGAAAATTGCATGAATTATTATTGCATTTTCCCAAATGGAGGTGGCATAGCAACCGTTTGGGTCTGACTGGAAACGGTCATTTTCAAGGTAGCATCTGGCCGTGGTAGGTGTTTAGCGCCACGTCTTCACAATTTGAATTGTTATTGCATTGCAGAAATCAGATCTCCAACACGAATGTACAGTAGGTCACACTGTTAGTGGTTGAAGCCTCAGGTGCCGAATCTACATAGAAATTAGTTCCGTTTCGCTATCTCTACTTGTAACTGGAGGCATGGCCAACTGTTATGTTTAATTGTTTCCGCAAGAAGATATTCCCAAGGCATGTCCTTGCGGTAAAACACCACTTTCCTCTCTTCAGATTTTGCAATCGCGAAAAGTCGCAGGTTATTTGTTATGTCGCCATCGGATCAAAAAGATAACTCACACTGCCGGTGTTTAGGAAGAGAAAATAGTGTCCCGACAACGGGAAGCAATTGATTTGTCAAAATTCGTCAGAATGGGCTGTCATGCACGGCCATGCCTGCTGACATTTCCAAGTCCAAATCGATAAAAGTATTTACGGCCATGCAATACAGAGAACAGATCCGCAGTTATCATGTTACCTGATGTTTACTGACTTACCCTGAAAAGAACCTCTTTGTTCAATTTTTCATATTCTATGAAAGCATTATATTTTCCGTACTTTTAATTCTCAAGAAATCCAGCGCAAAGTGATTTAAAACTATCACGATTCTTATTTCGCTGCACCTGTGATTCAGTAACGTCTAGGCGAATTCAGAGATAATTAATGGCCTCTCCAGACTGCTTCCCTCAGTAACCATGTTTGATGGTAAAGGTTATCGTGTGAACTTCTCTCTCTCTCTTAGATAACGAGGCGGAAGATTTTTTCTGCTGCTGATTCCCAAGGTTTTCCCTAGGGTTAAGGGTCTTTCCCCATCTGATACCGTCTAAAAAGAACTTACCATTCTCACACAAACACCTCACCTTTTTAACGTCCACACCAGACTTTCAGTTTGAAAAGTTGGGTGGGGAAGTAAAAATGTCAGCAAAGACCTCCAGGAACTTCACAAGAGCTGTAATTTACAGCTATCTCGTAAGGTTTCTTTCAACATGCAGCTTTGAACACGTGCCGTGTGGGTTTAATGAAATATGTGTTGAAAAGCGTTGGGTAATACATGATGTACCTACATAGAAAAACAATGGGAAAATGACAAGGGCTAAATGCCTTGTCCTCGGTCATTTGATCACATCGATAAGAGTTTACCAGATGAAGCCAATTTTAATGGTGGAATTCTATTAAGGATAAAGAATTTGTTTTGTAGATATATGTGATTTGGAAAGATAAAGTTGCATGTAGCTTAAAAATTTGCGAACGTCACCCCCCCCCCCCCCCCAAGAAAAACAACAACAAAATCTCACGAAAAATAACCCAAGAATTCTTTTAATCATTTCTCATCATCCAGTTTGTTTGTATCGATTGGAAACAAAAAATAATTGAATGGTACCTGTACTTGCGACATAATATAAGTAGAAAATAAATAGAATATTTCACTTGCAGGATAACATGCATACATGACCAATTGGATTGTTTATGTACTTACAGGACCTGTAAATGCTAGTGAGTATACTCACACAACACCAACCACCGTACACCAAATATCGAATTTCGTTGTATTTTGCAAGATTAGACCAGAATGTTGTGATACGATGTTAAGCATGTACGTTGTCGAGATAGAATAGAACCACATTGTAAATGTATGAACAAATTGTAGCATGTTGAATGTAGCCTGCATATCAGGTCACTATAATCGCACAAGTTCTTGTCATAGATCGCCGCAGTTGTACAGAGGCGATAGAGACTCATCTATGTATTCAATACAAGGGTTACTCATCTATAACAAGTCTGAGCGAACTCTTCACAAATCCTATTAGTGTTACTAATGTTATGTAAGGTAGCTATTTGTCTTTTACAATAGGGTTGCCACAGATGAGAAATTAACTGAAACGGTTAGAATTTACTTAAATTAAAACCCAGGGGATTTCATGATTGCTGGAGGAAAATCTTTAAGATCATAGACATATATGAATCATACAGAAATAACAGGGCAATTAGAGGAACTGAAAAAACCCATGAATAAATCTTATATGATAGCTGTGGTTTATGAAAGTCACATAAAATGGCAAAAGGATGGCTTCCATTGGAGGCGAGACATTTTTGGTGAGGGCCTTCATTGATAAAGACCCTTCCAACCATATAATGATTTTTTCCAAGAAATTGTCAAATAAATGCACAGACAGTATGTACGAGATACAGGTACATCACAATAGATTTTGATAGTGTTGCCTCAAATCCCTATTGAATCTATTTTCGCTTTAGCGTAAATTGAAATGTATTATGACATATTTTTGAATTTGAATTACACTCTGTGGCAACCCGGTCGTATTACAACTTAACACATGTCTTTCAATGAACCTTGCTCTTAGACAGAATCCTTTTAGTATACAGGTTCTCAGGCTTTTACATCAGCATCCAATGGAGGGGCCCACTGAGAGGCTTTACTCATTAAGTCGTCTGTAGTGTTGTCACCTATGTGTACATTTATACAGGATTTCTACTTACCCTCCGGAGGTATATTAGACATAAAAGCTTTGTAAAGAATCTCAGCTACGCCTTAACCTGAAAGTCCCGGAGAACTAATAGGATTGTGTCTCATCTAGTTGCGGTTTAAAGGCAGTTTGAGGGAGATTTTTGAAATGGCTTTTTGTTATACCAACGAGTATAGAGATACTCTATACTCGTTGGTTATACAAGAATATGCTTTTCAGTATACCTCAGTATACCTCCAAACCATATATTTTTTATTATATTTGTGAAGAATTGACTGTCACGGTCCTTAAGGAAATACTTCTCACACTTTTCGATTGAAAGATTTCTGAGAGAAAGTCTATCGTGCATGATTATATTCTTAAAAATACGTTACCACTATATATATGGATATGATTGTTTGTCCGGTATGTTCAGTATAGTGTTAGTTTAGTCGACAGGTTCTGTACAACGTCAACGTCTAGTCAACAATATTAGTTTTATGTTTATAATGTATCTTATATAAAATGGGTTTTTATCTAAATGTTTTTTCTGTGGAGCTCATCATAAAAAACACCAGAGCGTTCGCCCAGGGATTTCAACTATGAATAACAATAGGAATTGAAGATTTGTAAACTGCCAGTGAACCATTTAATAAATCAATGTAAAATAGTTATATAGAACGTCCTGACCATGCTGTACAAGCAACAAAACGAGATGATAATTTACGGTTTGTACGGAACGAGGCGTTTACCCCGAGTTCAGTGCAAACCGTAAATTATTATCGAGTTTTGTGCTTTGTACAAGCATGGTAGGTCGTTCTTTATTTACTATATACCCGAACTTATGAAAAAATTATTAATTTCATTTGGCTTAACAACTAATATGTTAATAAACATTTTCGGAAGTGTTCCGTATTTTCCCGTACGGAACACTGTTCCGTACAGTATTTTTATATTATTTGGTGAAACGGTAAATATTTATAGTATATACTGCATGGGTATATAGTAAATTACAATACACTGGGGATATTCCTAGTATGAAAAAAGGGAAATCTCATCAGCATACCAAGATCACATGATACTATTTTATTCGACATGTAATATCAATAACAAAAACAACGAAAACAACCGAAGTCCAAGAGCACAGAGGGAGACCTTATAATGACGTATCAAAGCAATGATCGAGAACAAAGGTTTTCTCTTCTGTTAAAAAAAGAAGGACAGACTATAGCAGATATATTTGTCTGAAATTTAAGATGGAGTATCCTATCCTTTTCTTATATTTTACACTTTCTCAGAAATTATCAAAATCAAGTTCATTTTATGTGTTCCAGCCTTCTGTCGACCAACTAAACGTATGCATTTCCCGCGGGAACCGAAGTCACTGTAACCCTCGAAGTGATGACTTACATTTTTAATTGACAGTTCTAAGTCACATCATATAATTTGCCTTGTATTTCACGCCTCCCCATTGTTGATTAATTATGTGCAAGACAATTAACACCACAGGCCGTGTCACACCCTAAGTGTTAATGAGTCCCTGTAAACACGTTTACTTCAATTAGCTAACATTTGATGTGTTCTGAAAGTATATCACCGACCCCTATAATTGTGCTTTGGCCTAATCTGCATTTTATCATCCATTTGATGAACACTTTTGATCAAGTGTATTTCTTCTCGCACTGTGGTGCCTGAGGCAAGCAAAGTTGGTAATTCGAGAGATAAGAGGTATATCGTTAGAGTTCAGCACTATATATTTATGCAAAAGAGTAAAGCGTTTCATGTATAAATTGTGTGTAGTAGCTCTCAGTATAGATCTTGATATAACATGTGTATTATCAAAACTGGTAATCAAATGTAATGTTGACGAAATTAATTTTCTTGAAACAAAATTTCGTTTTATGAGTTATTTTTGATTTTTCGTTTTGGCATGTTGGCAGAGAATGGTTTATTTAATTTCTCCAAAAATCTTAATTAAGTATTTTCAATTATATTTTCTGAGATCGTGATTGGTGTTTCAAAAACCATACTAAAATTAGTATTCCCATTCCACCTTTATTTTGGAAATGAATCAGATCTTACCAACGTTTGCCAGTTAAATATTTTCTATCACCATCGGATTGTTGTCTTTTGACCTTTTCAACTTAATTGTGAACTTCCAGGATCTGCACCGACACTGTCGACTGCTACTATGTGCACCAACAGAGGTAGTAGTACGCAGAGTCGACATGGCTTCCCTCCCCACCCCCCTCCCCCTAAAACATCTTCAGCCTTTCACCATCTTTGTGTGCTAAAATGCTTCGCCTAAAATCTTAAATAAAGATCTTATTTCAGCCACAGGACTGTCGTGAAAAAAATTCTTCTGCGTTTCCTTGTATGAAGTAGTGCTGTAAAAACGACTCCTGTAGAAAGATTGTGTTTTTTTAATCTACGCTGAAGAGCTTTGTGGTTTCTTCAAGTCGTTTTTCTGAATTCTCCTTAAAGGTGAAGTAACGAAGAGATTAATTAATTTACCTTAGTCAAAATGCGCAATTCCCTTGCGTAGTTAGGGTTTCACTGTTTCAAGGGGTACGCTTCAAAGCAAATGTGAAATTTATTATCAAAACAAAGCAAACAGTAAACGCACGTCACCTATGTTAGGTGACGGGTTATGATCAGATTTGCAATAAAAAAAAATTTACAGGTCGCTATTATTCGTATTCTAGTCAGTACAGGTTTCCACCATGGCTGAAATCCCACGAGCATGTTCTATCATTTACCCAACATAAAGCTACTGATTTATTGGGATTATATTGATAATCAACACAGCATTATTTACATTAGACTTTCGGTGTTGCTGGCAGGGATGCTGTTTAAAGATTTCAGGTTTTTCATATTGTATATATATTCCTGTAACGCTCTTCTAGCAAACACTATTCTCAAGATATAGTCCCAATCGTAGACAGGTTTACTTGGATCAAAGTATTTAAGGATAAAAAGGACTTGGAGATTGTTCCGCAGGTCTCATTAACATCGCTGTGATAGATATGCGAGGAAGTACTTTGAATTATTAGGTATCCAGTTTAGTCATCTGTATTTGATGTTATTAACAAAATATGAGTTGCGCATAATGTTAGGGGGAAAATGTGAACTACGAACTTTAACGAATATCATTTATTTACATTGTATTGATGTGAGCACAATCTGAAGCTTCCCATTCTTCATTTCTAATCAACTGTTTGTTGAAAATAACATGCCTGATTTTCATTTCAATATTTGACCTTAAAGTGTGTCTTCACTTCCTTCTGTGTCATTGTAACCATACACGCTCTCGCTAACATACTTTTTTCTTACTCACTCTATCCAAGTAAGAATACCAAAATCCAATGTTCAGATGATTTTTGAAAGTGAATTAGAGATGCTGATAATAATTTTCTAAACAGAACAACATATATGCCATATTTTGTATATTTGCATATTCAAACAAGTAATTATAGTGTATCCGTTCCTTATCAAACTAGCCCGATTCGTAGATAGCATAAAACTATAAAGGTTGTGTTTTTCGCTTTAATAGAAACATAAAACTTAGATTTTATTACGTTACCCAGGTCACATCTGATGATAAATACCACCTCACTGAATCCTTACAGATCTAAGTCAGTTCCGGCCAGTCTATGCACCAAAGGACTTCTTGGAGGTCATTGCTAGTCTTCGGAACCCTAACCTGGTGGATAGTGGTGATCCAACAGTGTAAGTATTTTTAATGTGCCTTCCACTTTGGTAGAAGAGGCCAACTTGTTTATCATCTTGGAATCTTCATTACACCATATTTATTGGGGCACCAAGAATTGACTGGTTTGACAAAGGGATTTTGGAAGAGTGGCCTGTTTAGCTTTGTCTATAAGTGTATTCAAGGTTTGATTTTTATGAGTGCGACCTCATACGTTGCATCAGGGTGCTTCCCTCCTTAGATTCTGTGCGATAATCTGTGAATATCGTTAATGCACAGAAGCCCAGTGTCACCCAATTTAAGTCCCTCGCCCCTGTTTCCCAGGGTATGATTACGTTGGTTTCTATTGGTTCTCGTGAAATAAAAGGAAACCTTGGTGCCATGTAGCTGTGAGGCGAACTGGCCTATGCTTGTTATGTTAAATACTTTATCACTCTGATAACAGGAAGCGATTCACTTTTGAATTCCACGCTCATTCATCAAAGATGAAGATAACGTTTGTTCCTAGTCTGTTTTATAGATAGTAAAGGTCGGGGTTCATATACATGTATATTAAACATTCAAATGGCATTGATTCAAGGATAATTTCCCTGTCGATTTTATTTGATATACGATAAAGGTTGTTCGAACTGTGCATTTTTTCATTAATCTTTCCGAGAGGTTCCTGCAATGTTTTTGCTTGCAAACAAATTAACCTCCAATATATATGTATACAACATAAAAATGAATCAGAATGTATTGAATTTGTTTGCTTTTGTATCAGATGGCCTTCAAGTGTTGCACTTAGCACTTTGATAAAGTCATCTGAAGATTGTAAAATTCATTTTAAACCACACATTTACTACATTTAGTATTCTACCTACTCCCGAAAATGTTGCATTATGTATAAGCAATATCACAAATAGCATGGTTCATAAGCTCTCTCCAACTTTTAACTGTAACAGGTGGATATAACCCTAATGGTCAAACGTTCTGGGAGCTGTATTGTCCATTTATATGAAGATCAATTCTATTCTTATCATGGAATTCAAGACTAAATTAGAAAAGGAAATCATTTAGACTGCTTTCACTAAATTATCTTTATACCCTCTGTTCATTTTTTCTGCGGTTCCTAACCTATCTGATATAATATTATTCTGATTCTAGCAATACTTTTATACACCTATCAAACACTGTCGATCAAGAATTGGAGTTGTTCAAACAATCACTTAAAGACGAATCAGATACTTAAATGAAAACAGAGCTTCCCTCTATTCTTTCAGAAATTCCAATCTCTGGGGGATAATTCAGGTGTCTCTACCAGTGAAGGATCTTCACGAACTGGTAAGTAGAGAAACGTTTACCCCAAACCTCCGCCCATTGCCTGGTAAAAAAGTAGTAAATCGACAGTGAACTGCGTAAAGCTTATCAAGCGGGCTTTACGGACTGAGAAAGCTACTAGGACTCTAATGGAGTTCCCTCTAAGGGAAATGCAATGTGTTAGCACACATGCAGGCCGAAGCAAATTGTATTGGTTTGCCAATGGTCCATCCAGTAGTGCTGGGTAGTCCCGTCGCCTCCATTCGTGGTTTGAAGGCTCTGCTGAAATGAAATTAGGAAAGAAATGTGCAATGACTGTTTGCCGCATAGTGCGCCCTGTGCCATGAAGACCCAGTATGGCAAGCCGTTTTGTCTCTTATTTCAACTTTTAGATATCTCCACCTTTCAAATGTTCAGAATTATTGTCAGGTAAGTGCAGCATATTTTCATGTTGCTCAAAGCTTGATTCACATATATTGAACTGGACATCAGATATCCTGAAATGAAGGCCTAAAGAAATCATGGGTATATCTGAAATATTAAGATGTGCCGATCTGAGAGTGATTCAAGATATTCGAGGAAAGATTTCAAATGGCTTGCTATAACTCATTGAGAGACCATAATGAAATTCACATTTACAGGGCAGGAATTGTTGGATTATATGGCATATTGCTTCCTTCAGCTCCTAATGAGCTCCTAACCTTTTCCATGGTTGTAGTCTGCAATGTTTAATTGGTATTCGTCATGTTTTCAAAGATATCTGCTTGTCGAATTTGCAATTAAATCTTTCACCTTGTATCGATCCCTCAGAAGAATGTTTCAGTACATCCATTTTGTTTTCTAAACTAGATTTCTTTCTATGTTTAGTCAACAGCCTTTATGCTATAGACACACAAATTCCGGCGAGTAGTCTGGTTTGTCTCAACCTTAGACGACTTCCTATCAATACGCGATTATGTCTCATTGAAAGCTGTTTTTAATTTAGCAGAAATAGCATTTCACAATCTGAATGGAGCCCAAAACCAGTAGCAAATTTTTAAAAACAAAACGAATAACTTTCTCCAGCATAGTGCTACTTGAAATATAACAGGATGGCCATTTAAATTCATGGTTCTTATCATCAGTGTTTTCTTTAAATATTTAGCATCATATCATTCAACATATAGGTAACTTATCCTGATAAACCTAATGATTATTTATATGTAGATAAAAACAGATTTCAAACACAACATGACCAGCCCATGCGTTAATTTCTTTATCCAGTTCAGAGATTTGAGCGGTAGTCGATTAACGTATGGAATAACGTAAAACATAACTACCGGAAAATAATCTCAAGAGAGAAATTCCATATCAATCATTATAAAGGATTGTGGAAGGAAATAAGGGAACAGAGGTTCTTCAGCATCTCCTGAGTGGAAGCTTTATTTTACAGTTAACAAGAAAATATCCAAGTCCTAAATTCCACTTTAAGTAATGGCATAGAGATTCAGCAAAACAAAACAAATTTTGACATCAGCTAAGATTGATTAAATCATAGATGACATGAAACGAATAGGAGGTGTGTGGGTGGGTGGGGGCGTGGGGGCAGAGTAAAAAGCTATCTAACGATTTGGCACATTTTATTTGCTCCTTCAAATTACCAAACATTTGAATCTTAAACAGTGCTTAGGATAGCCTCTCGCTCAGTAATAGTGCTATACATATACCCTCATCAGACGCCACACTGCATACCTAATGTCAGCTGTAGGACTACTATAGAGGAAACCCATGAAAGTTTAGGGTCTGAGCTCGTATCCCATTGAGTTTGAATCACGTAGTAATTCACAAGGCGAAGCCGCATGAATTGCTATGTGATTCAAATGAGATGGGATCGAGCTCTGACCCTAAACTTGAATGAGTTTCTGAATTTATCTCACCCTTAATATTGATTAATGGGCTAATATTTGTGACATTATCCCCCATTGGATATTTTTCCTAAATATCTAATGGGTGTTAGATACGAGTTTCCAATCTTAAGTCTATGGAGAAAAAATATCTGGGGTGAGATAAAGCGTGGGATCCTTCTTTAGGGGCCTCGTGAGTTCTTCCCCTTTAAGGACTGGACTGCAGTGGTAAGCACTGCAGCGTCTACGGTTACCCCTCCTGGGTATGGTCGGCTGACAGACCTGCTCGGGGCAACTTCTCACCGGCATGACAAGGGTTAGGGTGGGCGATTGTCCTGGGAGAATATTGCGGTCATATTACAGCCTGAGTAGTCCAGGCATGAAGAAACCATCACATTGTTTATACTAATAAAATTAACCAAAAGCTCATATTCCACTCCCTTTTCCGGTTTGGGATTTGTATTCTAATATTAGCGCACATTGTAAGGCACTGGGAAACTGGAGATGGTCTGCCTGTGCTGTTTGGGGAATCGGTGCGTATTTAACCGGTGTGTTGGCAGCTGGTGACCTGGCAAATTGGCATTGCCAATACTTTTGAACAGATGATCCTCAAAGCCAACCGAGCTCAAGCTCTTTTCCGCGTCACACAGAATGACAGGCGTAATGACATCATCTCCAGTAATTACGTGGAGAGAAGCAGACTGAAAGAAATGTTTGTAAGGTTGATATGCGAGGCATTTGTTGGATCGCCTGTCTATTCTGATATCGTTGTTGCTGACGTTTTCATATTTGGCCCAGACATGACATAAGATTTCTTTATGTAACAGGAAATGTCATAGTATCTTACATATCCAGCTATGTATAGAGGACGTCTGGGGTAAAGCTTTCATGTTGCATAATGATAATATACATAGCGGCTGATAATATCAGTGTTACCTTTGATGATACGGTTTTGTTTCTGCCTCATATTCTTAACTTTATCCTTTACCTCTGCCTCGTATTCTTAACTTCATTCTTTAACTCTGCCTCATATTCTTAAATTTATCCTTTACACTCTGCCTTGTATTCTTAACAAATATTTTCCTAATGTACTCTCGCCAATATCTTACATAAAGATAATGAATTGTAAGAGTAAATGCAGCGCTCGATAATTATCAAGTTACCTTGATGGAATTATACGCCGTAGTGTTTCCAAGGGTCATAACATGGGGAATCATTACAGAAGTTGTACGACAGAGTATTTATACTCGACGCTGGTCAGGGGATCCGAAAGGATCTTAGTCCTTAGATTTTGGTACTTAAGACGCTAGCTATCGCGTTTCCATGTTGAAATCAAAGGAGGCTAAAAAAAAACGTCAAGAGAGTCCCTGGGTGAGGTTTCGGCATGCATGAATGAACTCCATTGATTTGAGAAATTTTATCAGGAAACTTCCTTAATCTGGACGAAACAGTTCTAGGTCGAGGTCAGTCGTCGTATAAAATCGATGACTGGGTTATCACCATATACCTTAAATTAATCAAAAACGCTATTTCAAGCACTTACAGAGGCACAGTCACAGTGGGTGCGAACATTATCATTACTGCACCCCTAGCAGAGGGCAGTATTATATAGACATTCGGACATAGGTATATGATAATATGCTTTTAGTTGCCAAATCTCCATTCCTGCAGAAAGGCTTACCTCCTAACCGAATAATCCAATGCACAAGTATGGAAGTCGAACATCTAATTAGTGAAGTTTTGATCACCAACATGTTACAAGATAAAATTTGAGCTTTCTTAAAGTGAACCTATTTTGGACCTAGCTATTAACTGGAAATTGACGGGGTCTTCTTTTGCAGATTAAAAGGTCTTACACATTGATAATCTCAGAAAGTAGAGTCGATATCGGATCCCCAAGTTTAATCTTGATGTCCATCCATCCCTCCATCTCTCCCTGTAATCTACCGGAGGGCAGAGTAAAAGTCGAAGATCCACTGAAATAATGGTCGGTTAAGAAACATTCTAGGGCTGGCTTCAGGCAATCCTTTTCCGGGGCAGCTACATTCAGTATCATATCACTTAGGTTTTTAGCTAGTTTGTGTATTGCACAGAAATACTACTCCCTTAAACGTCTATTAGGAGATAAGTTATCATAATGGTCTATATCAGCTGGTTAAAGTCACATGTTTTCAAAAATCTATATTCAGTCTCTTGTCACTTAGGTTTTTAGCTAGTTTGTGTATTCCCCCAAAATACTACTCCCTTAAACGTCTATTAGGAGATAAGTTATCAAACTGGTCTATATCAGCCTGATTAAAGTCACATGTTTTCTGAAATCTATATTCAGTCTCTTATCACTTAGGTTTTTAGCTAGTTTGTGTATTCCACAAAAAGCACTACTCCCTTAAACGTCTATTAGAGTATAATTTATCATAATGTTCTATATCAGCTGATTAAAGTCACATGTTTTCCTAAATCTATATTGCATCATTCTGTCTGATGTTTTTTTATCATTCAGTGTACATTTAATGACAAGAGGATTCACCACTGGGGTGTCTTCCATACAGTCTAATGTGTTTTGTGAGACGATATATCTTTCCGTTGTTCAGACACCGTACCTATACACTACGTAAGCTCCTGCAATTCAATAATACCTTTAATTGAATTCTAGATAACTTAAGATATATTTTAAATAATCACAAATTTTACACTTCGATCTTCAGTCTTTCTTGCTTCAATTGCAGAGTAGGTTGCAACCATCAATTTATCTTTGAGTTTGTGTAGATTACGACTGATTCTAGAACAATTATACATGCCTAATATCAGCGAAACTGATGTGCCTTTGATCCAAAATATGAGAGCAGATACACCGTTTCAGCAGTGGTAGTGACAACATTAAATATCTAGTAAAGGTAAAGGTAAAGATTACGTTTGACGTTGCTGTGGTTGAATGTCAACTTTTCATTCAAACCGAAATCTAAGGTGTGTAGGCGTAGTATTTACGACAGGCGCGGACACGACACATCTAACGCTATAATAGATTTGTGATGAGCATCTTGGAAAACGTTGAGATCTAACTGCAACAGAAAACCGAGTTCCATAAATAGATTGATTATTTAGATTTGCATCGGTTTTCAAGACCTCATCTCGGTTCATTCTAGAGTGGCTACTCATCTAGCCCAACAAGAGATGAGAATGTAGTAAAGATGATAACACGGCAAGTCTCATAATCCAGTCATTAGAACAGGGAGCAACGTAAGTGCGGGCGGTCCACGCTTGAACCCTCTTCATCCAGTACCCCACTGTAATTCGTGCTTGATAGCTGGGCAAAGCAGATTATCTTGACTGATGTTCAGAGTATTAAGGTTTGGAATAGATCTAGACCATGACCCAAAAATCAGGCTTCATAAGTTCCCGTGAAATATATTGATTTCAGCGACTCGGGAATTCTCATTTCCAATGCCATGAGTGTGAGTGCAGTACGCAAAATCTGAACGTCATCTATTATAATTCATTAATCTGCCACATATCTTACTGGTTATATTAGGGATTTACTGTCAAAGGAATCTTTGGTATGGAAGATAATCAGAGGTTTTGGCTTTAGCCTTTGTATAAATGACTCGAAAGTGTCAGGCTTTCTTAAAAGCAGCCGATCTGCATCAACTATCGTGATTCGTTCGTTTAGCACGTGACGTCCCAGGATAAACAGCAGAACTGCATTTGTTTTTACTGTTCAATAAAATAGTCATACTTTAATTGAATCAATCCATTTCAGCTACTCAACTTTTATATGGCCCTAAAGATAGCCTTTGTCTCCGACTCGGCGTAAAATCCATACCGCTCACCCACTCGCTCAAAGTCTAGTTTGAAAGCCTACAGATCTGAACGAGCTACTATGAGGAATTAATACCTATCATTATATACCTGTGGAAGTATCGCCTATGTTTACCGCCCGCTCTTACCCCTATTGTATTTATTGTCGTATGTCACACTTCGACGTTCTGGGTACAGCTATTCAATGGACATCCATAGAATTTAAGATTTCATCATTTCAAGGTATATGACAAATTTTCAGGAATGCAAGTTTTCCGAGAAATGAGGGGATTCCGACATTTCAGGTAGATTGGCAACACTCGCAGTGTTAGAACATATATCGATTCATAGCCATTATTTTCCAAGATTGTCCCTCTGCCTCCGTCATCGGGATAACCCAAATGACAATTATTCCGCGTACTTTTGACGTACAAGTTGCTTCCGTTTAATCTTAATCCACGTATAGGATTAATCATATTAGAGTTCCTGAAGGTTAATCTTCTAATTTTAATTCAAGAAAGTGGTGGTCCTGCAGATTTTCACGTTTTAAATAGACCTTGATATTTTTACACTGCACCGTATTTCACAGTTCAGACCCTTCAATGACCCTAATACCCTGAGAGAAGCTATGCATATACGATGGTATAAAGGAACCGGTCATGTAGACGGACCTTAGTTGTTGTTACGTATAAAACCTGTTGTTTTACAGCCAAAGATAGATATGAAGCAACACATTACTATTTGTTTGTCTCCTGAGAAACGCACCTCTCATCTGCACGCGTCAAGATAACGGTTCGTTTCTGGACAGTAGGTTCTGTCTCCAGTAGATAGCATGCAGAATTGGGTTAGCAAGACACCCGTCCACCCAAATGACAGTTCCCTGAGATTAATAGCCCAAAACCAAATTTAAACCCATCTGACATTGCAGATGTCCGGCCACCAAATCAGAATGTGGAATTCCCATGACGGCTCTTTTTATCATACGGTAACCCCCCCCTGGAGCACCCTGGCCCCGGGAGGAAAGCCGTGCGCGTGTAAATACCCTAATGAAGGCTGCCAGTTGATGGAATGACGCGCGGAAATGGGTGTGCCAACAGATTGGCCCAGTGAAGGGACACTATTATGAAGACCAAGTAGGGAAATAGTGACGTTTAAGTCAACAGTTTAGTGAATCTAATGCTATAATGGCAAAAGAGACATGGTCTTATCATGTTTTAAAGGCATAGGAAAGATGGCATTGTCATAGTTTTTAATAACATGGGAAAGATCACTAGATTACGTGGTCATATGTTTTAATGACCAATGAAAGGTTGCCCCATCATGTGCTTTAAATGGAGGAATGACCTAATATGACTACGGATGCAAGCCCCAGGTGATGGGGTTTCACTCCCTCTCAAAAGCTTTACAACAAACTCGTGTTATGTTTGAGATACTTAGGAAAGATGATCTAGTCGTTTCTTTGAATGACATAGTAAAACTGATCAGATAAGATTTGAGCTTACTTGCAGGATCAAAGACTCTAGTGACATGATTATCGGACGTTAAATCAACCAAACTAAACTAAACCAATCTCTAGTGACAAGAAAGAATCATCAGAATGGCAGCTTTACATTTCCTAAATACAAGTTAATGTATGACCTGGAGGGGTGGCTCAACAAAAGCAAGAGGCATGGCATGAGTTGACAATGACTTTCTGACGAACAGGGGGGTAGGGTTAAGCTGGAGGCACCAGGAAGTGCCATTGGAGAGGGGCACTCTGATAGCGGCCTCCCCGGATGGTGGCCAGGTACACCGCTCGCCGATGATTGCATATCTACACCGGTAGAGGCTCCGGTAGGCCTTCACGGCGGATGCGGTGAAGGCCACCGGCTTCCCGCCCACCGTGAAGGGGCCCTGCTCACAGAGGTCGAGCGGGACTTGTGTGGATATTATACAGGATCAATGGTGTGCCATCACAGGGCAAACACCATGATTGATGATGAACATCTCTGTACAAAGTTCCGCGGGTTTTTGCTACTAAGATCTTTTTCGTCCAAGTCTAAAGGGAGAGGCTGGTTGGGGGCATTAGCTTCTACTTATTAGGGCAAAGTGAGCTAGTTCGTTTGACTCTTACAGGGCAGGCGATGCCAAAAGGCACAATATGGTCTCATCTTCCAGCAGATCAGATGTGATAGTGGCTCTCGCCAGACATTTATATATCACAACAGAAAATAAATATAAGGATTTACCCCACAAAAGACACTGTATATATATAAGGTATTATTTCTATCAAAGCTTCCCCAGGCATCAGGGGCCCGTTTAATAATCTAGGATATTACTTCAAGACCATTTTCTGTAACTTTTACGTAGTATCGTTTACTAATATTTAAGTCTGTGTACTAAGACAGTATTAGCCGTCCATGAGATCGTCCATAAGCGTTGAATAGAGTTGATCCACATCGCCCCTGGGTCTCTATGGCATACAGAAAAGGATCTACATGTACGCTCCTAGATTATTAAATGGGCCCAGGCTAGTTCCTCCTGGGCGTCATTTCTGTATTGCTCCGATTTTCTCAGGCGTTATATGTCTGCATTGTCCAGAAGAGACAAGGTTCCTCCCAGGCAAGGTTTTTGCATTGTTCAGATGAGACCGGAATCATTTGTCATTGCACGACAGTAGTTTCCAAGTATCCGACTGGTTCACCTCTAGCATCTTTGCTGCAATGCTCTGGAGAGAAAGGATTTTCTTAAGGCGCCGTTTCTCTATTGTTGACTAGTATCCAGGTTATTATCAGGCATAATTCCTTCATCACTTGGGTTATTTCCAGGCATAATTTCATCATTGCTATATTGTATCAGAGTGTGAAAAATCTTTTATTTTATTTAGATAATGGATTTTCAAAATTTCGTTTTTGTGACTTATCGATTTATAGTTACCTCATACAATATTGGGGAATATTCACTGATTAGCACCATGATTGCACCTTAAGGTTTTAAAAGAAGACAAGACCCGAATATATATGCCCTAGTAAAGAAGTAGGATACTGTTCGGAAAGGATTAGATAATTTATGATGGCTGTCAGCTAGACTAAAGGTGATAGTTACTACAGCAATGCCGTCTGCGTTTCGTGTTATATTGATGCCTTACAAGAACCGAAATCCGCATCTACAATATGAACCTGCTGCAGATACGACGAATGGCTTATTGTAAAGGAAGCAGGCCGTTTGATAATGATCGCAGTTGAATCTGTCATGTGAGAACAGAGCTTTGATTCGGTTACGCACTCTGTCATCGCCTGATGATTGCCTCTTGTCGCTCGTGTTTTATCCCAAATTCACCACTCGTTCTCCGGCTTTCATTAGATCCCATAATTTATCGGCGGACTCAACTCCAGCTTCCAGCCCTCATATTGAAAGGATTTCACTTTATTTGCTGCATTTGAGATTCACGAGAACACTGTTCTCTACCCTTACTCCGTGTTAAATAAAATAACCAGTCTTTGGTGATAACTGTTTTCCTAGATCTAGGTATTTTAAAAGAGTCAAGAACATATATACCTCAGGGGATCTAGAACTCGTCGGTGCCATCCATAAAGTACATTCGTACTGAGAGGGATAGGAGGACACAGAGGGGCAGTCAACATGTTGGGTATTTTCCGCACATCCTTTCTGTAACCTATTGCCTATAAGATGGAGGAGAGTGGGGTTTGGGGGAAGGGGAAGAAAATTTTGCATACGTGCTTTATGGAAAGTCGCTTCTTCATATTCAGGTTTGCGTTTGAATGAGCGTTACAGAAAGGAACAGTATTAAAAGCATTTAGCACACTGGAGAAAAAAAAAAGACTATGATACTATTAAGAGAAGGACTGTTCTAATACTATTAGATATTCCTGGATACCTATTCCTGAGCGAGCCCTGTCAGCACTCCGTAGTAACGCACGAGACAGTGAACATCAGTCGTTATGTCAGTGAAAAACATCTGTAATGGGGTCCTCGGAAAGCTTTCACTGTGGTCGCTGACCGGAAGTGAAGCGTAGGGGTCCATAATGGCAGACTGTTTCTTCTGTAGGGCCGCAGAATGATGGTGTATTCGTGTTCTTCCTGTGGGTATAACGTGTTCACCGATGTTGTTAGCGTGTGTGCCCATGTCTTTCTTCACGTGTTTAACGTGTGTGCGTTTAAGCTGTAGCTCACTTTCAGACACCTTCCTGGTATTATCCAAGTATCAGTTCAGTGTAGATAAAAAAAAGAGATATGAACCCATAGGTGGCTTTGTGTTTCTCATGTTTTCATAGTATGTAATCTGTCTAAATCGCGATACCGTATCCTTAGATGAATATCAATCTTGTGTACCATATTCATGTAAATTGATGATTTGATGACAGAATGCGCTGTCACATACCCTGTGGTCATAGCACCGCCTCTTGATATGGTGATATTATTGTATTGTGAAAGCATCGCCTGGAAGAAGCATGTGCAGCGTGATTATCGCGTTGTAGATAATTGCTAATTACTCGTTAGTAGACCTATCAACCTTGGCACTTTCTTCTTGACTCTTCAACCACCCAAATTACTTCCTACAGGCCTTCGTTTGGATAGCGGTAGTTGAACCCGAACCTACCGTTAATTAGCGAACCTGTAAGTTGGGGAAGATAGGGTAGTTGAGGGGATATAGATTGGTTTATGAGGAAGGAGCGGATGAGGAGTTGGGTGTGCGTGCTTGAGGAGGGGCGGAGCGCTCCGGAGCGTGTATGAGCTGGGTTGGTGAACAGGAAGGTGAGGAGGGGTCAGGAGACAGGAGACGGGGGCAGACTAGAGCGCCTCTAGCGGCGAGGACCATACAGCCGAGTCATTTTTATAATAACATGCAGTGTCACACGCCAATTCCCTACCCCCAATATTAGCCCGGCCATGTGAGGGAGGTGGGGCGAGGTTCATTTCTCGACACGCTATACCTCTGCACCTGTCTGGTCGAGCTGGTGGAATTGGAAAGGAAGACCGACTGAGACGGCCACACACATAAGTGATCTCTCAGCGAAATACCAATATCGAAGAGGTTGTTTTTTTTGAAAGAGTGAATGGAATGCATGCAGCACGTCTTTCTAAATACCTGAAGATGGGAGCGTCCAGAGGTTTGCAAGGAAACCCTAGGCCGGGGTAAAAGATAGTGAATAGGGATTTTGGTGTTTTCCTACGCTTTAGAAAATGGAAAGACGAGGGAAAACAAGCAGGATATTAAAGTCTGGTTGTACTGGATCGTTTCCTAAAAAGAGACACACCAAAAACACAAGAATTCGCCACAAGTGGCATTGTTGTTTAGTTGAGTGTTTTAAGAAATGTTGAACAAGACTGTCCATGAGACGTGATTGTTCCTTTTATTAATGATGGTCCCCTTTTAATCATCCATTGGACTTTTATGTCCTTTGTAACAAGACTGCATTTAAAACAGACAAGTTCGACCTTTCGGGGGAAACGTCCCTCACTCCCAGAACTACAGAAAGAGCTCCCAATTTATCCTCGATTGAAACCAATTTGATGGAATCTTTGATATACATGGTGACCTTATTAACACATATTCAACTCAATAAAATCCTCATGAAATTCATTTCAGAAAAGGGAGTAACTATGTGATCAATTTCTCAAGAACATGTAACAAGAATATGCAATCCTTAAACGGTCTGCCAACTACAAATGTATCGGACTCCACCTCGATATGAAAGGGGGAGACACACCTGGCGATTCTGGTACATTCAGGAGGGTTTCTCGGCAACTATAGGTAAACAGCGTATTGGTACCGGAGCGTAATCACTAGATGTGTCGCCAATTCTTGCGATTCCGGTACTACCCCCGTGGTGCGGTTCCCACGTCGGCGGCTGAGGAAGCGACTCCTGTGATTTGGGGATCCAGCCCATTGTCAACTATCATAGGGACACATTTTCCTGGTCTGGGATGGACAGCAATTATCTGTTCACACTCTTGGTCGTCTTGTTGCACACAAGCATAACAAAAGCGACCGGGATGGGGAGTTAGCTGAGTGGTAAAGAGCACTTTCAATTGTTGTATTTTCAATCGAACCCATGTGACCTTCAGAGGTCATGGAGGTGTCGGGGCAAGTTCAACTCGCTCGATAATGAATCGGTTTTTATTGATCCAGATATAAATATTGGTCTCAATTACATTATTCGTCCAATATTACCCATTCCAATAATAACTATAAATTATATAGATGTCCGTTCCAAGCAAGTTGTCTCCTTAAGTTGGGTTTCCCCCTAATCGAGGTGTCCCCGAAGCGGGGTTTTACTGTAGATGGTCATATTACTGAAATGTATAGGGTAAAAATGTTCCTCTATATAGCTAATACCTTTGCATTTGGTAAGACAGAGCAGTGCAGGTGCCCATTCAGTGCTTCATCACCATCCCATACCACGGCTGTTTCTCCACATTGAGACAAGTATCCCTGTCGGCTCCTCGATTATGATCTTTCTCACTGTTCTGACAATGGGAGAACAGAGGAATGAACAATCCACCAATATCATTTTAAACACATCATGACATATAGCATCAGGGTCATACCCCACCTGGTTACTATATTCATCACGACTGTGAGTCCTAACATCCACTCAGCGGATGTCTTAAAATCCCAAGACGCCCCATCTGTCTCCACAATTTGTTCTATAAGGAAGTACTTTACAACAAGAGACATCCCATTCTGCCAAGAGAACATTTATTACCGTTTCAAGTCTGCATCCATTCCCTCAAATTAGAATTTACTTCTGGTATGAACCTCCTTTGCGCCTCATAATACCCCTTGTGGAACCTCGCTCGTTCCAGGCCCTTCCTTGGCAATACTAAGTGCATTACTACACTTAGTATTGCACAGGAAGGGCCTGGTTTTAGCCAGATAAATCCTAAAGTTTGGAATATAAAGCTTCAACTCAGTCATTACTCGCCAGAATAAAACTTCGATAAACAGTTAAAAGCAGAGAATTCACCAGAATTCTAATACACCACTCCACGGAGTGTTGCAGGTTGATAGGTCTGCTCACTCCAAGCTGTCAGAGTGAACTGAATCTACACTGCTGCCCCGACACTGCCATAACCTCTAAAGGCCACGTAGGTTTGATGGGCTTTAATCGCAGGCCTCTCTGCGATTAAGGTGCATTGTCCAATTTGGCCTTGGTCCAAATGAATAAGCTGTCATCAGTGAATGTCAACCATACCATCCTATTTGTCCTTAAACTCAGACATGAATATATTTGCATATACGTTGGGGCGACTCTTTGTCCTCATGGCTGTGCTGGTGATTTGACGATACTATTTGCCATTAAAATGAAATTTGTTCATCGTCAAGACCTGCCCAAGTAGGTGACCGATGCTGCTATTTGTCGATTGCATATTGAATGAAGTCCTATAATCAATGAGGAATATTCTCAGAGCTCAGTGTCCTTCTGCATTCGATATATAACCGTTATCTATCCTTTCTAAAACTGTTACGATGCGAGGTAGAAGTCATGTATCCTTCTAATATGATTTGATTTTCGTGACCAGGGGTCTGGTGATGGTATTGAATAATGCCGATATGTTCTCTGGCTAACCCATTGGCAGAAACAATCCGTCTGCCATAGGGCTGGGCCATACCTTTATGTATCTTTTAGAGAAGATTTTCTCCGGTTTCCTGGTCTTCCTGTTACTTTCTCCGAGATGTGGATTGAATAGGCAATAATCGATGATTTTATAGACAGGCGGCCGTAAATATCGAGAGGCGTAGTAACATACAAACGCCATATCTGACAATTTCTAGATAATGGGTAATGGTTTACTGAGTCCACCTATATTCTCAATGTAGACTTTATATAGCATGGATAATAAAATGAGGTCTAAGACATTAACCGGGCCATTAGTCTAGCGTTACCATTACCTACCCGCCATGACACTTAACAAGATATGGACCCTGCCAAACACATTGTCGTCCAGGCATAAAGCCGGGGCACCTGTATTGAAACACCTGTCTTCGTGCGTAGACACAATGGCTGCGTCTTGGCATAACAGTTTTCCATTGTCGAAGGTTCCAAATCAAGTGGTACTCATTGACGTGCTTGGAATAATGAGCCAAAGTTAGTTCCATTTAGCCTTCCTCGAGTAACACTGTCTGCTATAATGTACTAGATGGGCCATACGGTCGATGCAAGCTAACTCTTTTCCGTTTAATCAACATATCAACAATGTATACTCTAATTATATGGCTGTATTAGTATCCAGACGTCTACCTCATTTCTGAGGCTCCTCTGTATGAGGCGCCATCCAGGTAATACACACGACCAGCTGTTACAGGTTTTTAAGCAGCCAGGAGCTTGCGGTTCACAGAAGTTCCGTTTACTTGACCCAGATTAAGAAAGACAAACGATGCGGTTCTCACGAGGCCATGCGAAACTTTAATGTCAGGTAGTCATGGTCACAGGAGAGTAATTAATTTGATAGTTAGCTTGTTCAAAGGTGTCAGAAGCAATTAATTTGTTCCATGGCCAAATTGGTGAGGCATAGCGCATGCCGGACACCTGCTATAGAATCACTGAGGACGACAGTCAAGTGTGATTTAAATTAGGACTTTCAACAGTTTGAAGATGACCTGCTCAGGGTATGGCCATATTAAAGGCATCATATCGAGGATTTTGGATTATGGATGAACATAATCTTCTGAAATGCCTGTTGTGAGGTTATTGCCAGTAATCTAGATTTCTAATTGTTTTCTATAGCATACTTTGTAAAATGCAGCTACTCTTGTACGAAGTTATAATTCAGTTCGAAATTCAGTATCTAGGTTCCCCCTTGCACCCGTCTCCATATGTGTCATCAGGCTGGAGCTATAGTAAAGAAGGAGGACAAAAGGTATTGTATTAGAGAATGATATGTTGCTTGAGGTGAGATTTATCCATTTTCTGAAAAAGGGAAAGGAGGCTGAAGGGGCTGGTTCTTGCCCTAGTGTAAAAGGCTAAATATTGTACATGTGCCATTACCATGTTAGGTACCTTAAGAAATGGGTTTATCTTGGTGTTTATAAAGGTCATTGAATTCCATTGCTCTGTTCATCAACCTGAAGTGTAGAGGTACCCATACTATGATTCTATATTTCCTATTCTGGCGAAATTAAGCTATTTAACCCCTTGGAAGAATTGTAGTTTATATACAATATATATATTACATATTTAGATGGTTAATGGTAATATTGTCCACGAAATATTGCCCAATTCCTTACACTGAGAATACGTTGCATGGCCACTGGCATTTTTCGGTGTTAGTGTTCGCTCTACCTACATAATTCAAACATTGATAGACTCAGAGGAAACATAAGAACTTTAGTCTATTACTATATACCGGTACACGAATGTCTCACTTTTACGAAATAGGAGAAAAGATTCCGTTCGGCCGCACCATGGCGTAAAATATTTTTACGCCACACCGTACCACGTGATCTGTTGACATTTTCGGGAAAAAAATAAACAAACAAAATGGCGGCCGTCCCCCTCGATTCGTATCGATAACGGTCCGTATAAGCAAAGTAAGATTGCCCAGCCCTACACACCCACCCAAAATCCATTAAGAATAAACAAACAAATAGTAACCATCGCAAATACATACCCAATAAAGACATTTTCACGTTAGGATATATGAAAAAACGACCCGCCCGTACACTTGAATTCAGAGCAAAAGTTACTATATGACGTCATTACTACCACTTACTCTCCCAGCAGATCTTTCGTTGCCCTTGCGCTTGCTTTAATCTCTGCTACAACCCCCGCTATCACTCTCCATAACAACATTCTGACGTCATCGCACCCGTGAACTATCCATCATGGTGAATGTTCGGGGGTTCATACATTTCTTACTTATTTCGGAGGTTGAAATACGTTGATAATGTGAGTACTAAAATGGCATTTAAATCGAATATCGGTATATAGTAATAAAAAGACATAGTGAGTGTGGCTGAATTCCATCTGTTCCTCGATATTTTGGTCAGAAATACTCACCTCAGTCTACGACTTCGGTGAGTATTTCTGACCAAAATATCTCTGAACAGATTCCATTCGGCCACACTAACCATGTCTTTCTATATTACCGCTCTCGCTATTGCACTTTCTTGAACTAGATTGAATATCAGGGTGTCATCCCAGGACTGGGCGCCCTGCATGGACTTGGTCACTACACCCACGGCTGCTAGGCAACCATGGGTCACTGCAATCTAAAAGTCTCAAACGTCTTCCAGATTTACTAGATCTACTAGTTGCCATGTCATGCAGCTTTGCCATACAAATGTCCAGTTAGTGTATCATTATCTGGCTGCTTTGGTCATAGAAAAAACCTTGTTATGGTTGCCATGGGAACAATTGAATGACTTCAAAAAATGGTGGTACCTATCAATGCTGTGTGTTATTGCTAAATATATCAATTTGTATCTGTCATTCATAAAATTATTCTTTTTATCCAACTTTAATAACCATGAGAAAACCAAAAATGGGGGTTCCCCCACAAATTGGAATGTTACCATGGCAACAATTCTTCCAAGAAAACAGAAAAGGGCATATTTCCATACTTAACACTTTTGGCCAAAGAATGATAAATTTTACCAACAGAAAAAATGCATTTATTCACCTTTTCTTATAAAAGTATGTATTATGTGTCAGTATGTATTAAATTTTGTTTTCCTTCTGTTACCATGGAAACGAGTATGATTCTACACTTTTTGGAACAGACGAGTATCAGATTCAGATTCCTGAGGTCATAATTGACTAATACGGCAGGTTTCAGCCAGTAGACTTTCGGGGGTCAATTTTACCCATTTTTAGGCCATTTGCTCCTCTACTACCCCGGACGCTGTCAGAGCTGCCAGCTGTGAAAGCATTGACTGTGACAGGGGCATGCCGTCTGGAGTCTGATATCACAAACTCTGGTCTATCACGTGGGGTGCTCGGAGTCAATCGGAAGGCAATGCCCGTGCAGGCACAGCTTGTTTCCTTTGAGCTTGGGGAGGGGAATAACATGGGTCCTCGAGCAGAACTGGTCCATTTTCGACCACCTGACTGTGATTGTTAGTCCATTTGGGGTCACTGATATCCCATCTCCTCAGGTTCTTGCAGGGGTTATAAGTCTCCAGGGAGGTCAAGAAGATGTTCTTCAATAATCCCAAAAACATAATCAAGGCCCAAACAGATGCCCATCTGGGGGCAGAAACGCCTAATTCGGTGAGGAATACCGGGAGCATGTTGGGAGTAATTGGCTCCTTTCTGCAGACTGTGTCCTCAGTGTGCATTCTGCTCCTCTAATTACCAGCAGCAGGCTATGATTATCCTGAAGTGGGTCCTGGAGACCCACTTCCTTATGCATGTTTGAGACCCGACCCACATACTGTCAGATAGAGGAGTACTTTAGCCTTGTCGACAGGAAGGCAACATACCTAATTAGCGTTGGCGTGGTCGCAGGAATTGGGGTCAGACCATAGAGGTTGCAGAAAGATATATGTGATCTCCTGCGTGAGCCGTAGGCCTTCCTTGTGTTCCTTGCAAAGGGGTTGAGCCTAAACGCTTCTGCCTTTTTATCAACATTTTCCATGTCCGTTCTGTCGATGGGCATATCTACCCAGTTCTCTGTGGAGTGGTTGTATCTATCTTCACTATTTATGCTGGCAGCATCTGTGAGAGTATTGAGTCTCCCCAGGTAGTACACTGCCCTTAATCTAAAGTTGTATATTGTAGATAGCCATAACACTTGTCTGAGGCTGTCCATTACACTGGGATCCTTAGCTGTCCTTTGTTAATCAGAGAAATAGCTCCCTGGTTGTCCAAGTACACTGTCACCTTCCTATTACTCCAGTCATTGCAGTAAAGCCTGGCTGCTGGTTCCACTGGAGGGGGGTGTAGCCCTCCACTTGGTGTGAGCGTCCGGTTGTCGTGGTCCAACTCTCATCAGCCTGGAGCTGCTCAATCACGTTCTCCCAGCAAGCTGCCACGTCTAGAAGAGCTGCGTCGTTGTTGTCCCCTGGCTTGTCCTCACTTGTATCTACCTGTTTCTCTTCATCATCATTCTCCAAGGCCACGCAGTCCTCCTCTAAGAATTCCACAAACCCCTTGTTTTCAAGGGTAGCCAGGGCTTGTTGGAGCCTTCTAGCCTCTCATGGGGGAATTGAAACCTCCTTTATGTCCTGTTTGGTCATAATCATCAGGACCTCGTTGTCTGCATGGTCGTCTTGGACTAGGATCTCTGTTGTCTTCCGCTTTCAGCCTGAGGCCTTAGCCTAGGTCGTGAAGTCAAAATCATAAGCGGAATCTATCCCATCTGTCATCATGTGAATCGTAAGTGCAGGGCACGTGCTGACTGTGCGGGCACGAGCAGGTGAGTGACTGGTGCCCAGGAGGTGGATGTCCGAGCATGCCTTCATTCAGTGAGGGTCCACGCCTCCACTCCCCTGGTTACCTTGTCTCCCATTCACACTTATATATAGTACATATCTCCTAACAGATGTCATGAATTGAAGCCATGTATCATGCCTTGCATTGCAGTGTGCCCAGATACTGCTATGCGAGGTGTGGGCCAAACACACCCCATAAACATCTTTTCTCTACCGGTTAGAATCCTTGTTTCTGTTTGTAGAAACATATCGTTCATGCTGGGTAAAATTTTGAGCAATTGATATGGTTTTGAGTAATTGTCAAAAGTTCTTTTAAAGAATTTTTCGAAGTTGTTATTGACAGATCTTCATTATCACTATTTCTACTACTGTATTAAAGGAAGAATTGTTTTACACCTGTTTGTCTCTGTCGGTCGCCAGACGTTGTGCAGGCTCATGTCAGTTTATTTTGGTTTCGTTTTGAAAGTTTTGAGTAGAGTGTAGTAGAATTTTACGGAACGGTATGTAACAGCGGCGAAAATCCTCTTTGTTATAATAGATTCAGGAAAGAAGTGTCCAATGTGGTCTCGAATAATGTTGAGTTTAATGTAACTACAACTTATGAGCCCTGCGCTTTACATGGTTGTCTTTCAATGAACATAACAGAGTTGCAGGTACTGATCAAGGTCTCGTGCAATACTTGAAAATCAGAGTTGGTGAAAGTGCAATTCCAGACATCAAGTTCTAGGTTTTTTTTGCCATGGTGACTTTCATCGCTGGTAGAAAAGATATTAAAAACTACGAAACCATTTGGTGCCTAAGCCTACTTCATATATTGCGTAACTTCATTAAAAAAAGATAAAGAGCTGATGGAAAGGAAACGCGATTTAGCACAGGAAAGGCCTAATGAGATCAGGTCTTAATGAGATAACTTGTCCCCTATACTGCAAGATCCAAGGACTTATAGCCTCTATTGCGGGTATTCAGAAAGCTATACAAACGTGAATTTTCTAAAAGGAGTCAATCTTAACCTATAGACAGGACTGCTGACCACTTGACTATCATGAAAACTGCGTTTTTGACCCGTCCATTAAACCGTGGTAAGCTCCCTGCAATGGCGAACCTTTTGAAGGTGTACAGTGTTGAGGCTGTAAATCTAAATAGACACTAAGTAGCACAAACATCAGAGGGTTCTCTGTTAGTGCACATATCAGTGATGACAGTACATTTGCCTTCAGAGTCACACCAGAGCATAGACTGACAGCGATCTCAGCATTTTACCATCAAAGAGGTTCTATCACTAGTCGCCCTCTAGGGTTACGAGCAGTTCTAAAATCTTTTGATCGTGAAATAAACTATGTGGCCAACATTTTAAAGATAACCTACTAGGATATGTGTGTGGCATTTTAAAACGGTGCATCGTCAATTCACAATGACATGTTCTCAAAGTATTCCATCCATATGCGATTCAGAACTCCTCGGTTTAACGATAGGATTGGCTTTTATAAAAGATATTTACTTATACTAAAAAGCTGTTAGTCCGAGGACTGATCTCAACGAACCTCCATGAAGTAGTTCCATAACTCATTTGCATTACAAAAGATATGGTTGACTCGGCACTACATATTTACACACAATAGGTCATGGTCGGACCTGAGATTATAACTTATATAAGAAATGATACTGTCACTTCATGATCATGATTTGTTATTACCACTATGCATCATTTTCACCCTGGCTAATATATAAGAGAGAAAGGCGCTTGCAAAGGAAATTTCAAGCTACGAAGCACCTAATGAATTATTTTTCTTCAGGTAACTACTTATAAGTTGTAATAACAGGGATGTCAGTTGGGGTCATGGAGGATAGAAAATATTTTTATGTGGAATTTATTGCCTCAGAGAGACTAAGAAAAAATGTAAAACACATCGTTATTTGCCAGAAAAGGGAGCTGTGGTGTGTGTGTTTGTCGGGGAGGGGGGGGGGGAACTATTATTTATTGGTGTGAATGAGGCCCAATTTATGCCCTCTTTGTTTTACTCAAGAAAATAAAGATTATAAACTGAAGGTGAAATCAAGCATTTCCTTGGATGATAGGAAAACAGCCAATTCTGTAATAAGCAAGATCAGAGTGGAATGGGTAGGACGTATCAAGTAGGGCCATGGGGAAGACGTTATGCTGATTTTGCCTTTTCGGCCTCCAAACATAAACCGAACAGGATTGTGATTTCTGAATTACCCAGTTTGTAAAACTTCATCATTGTTAACAACAACCTATAGAGAAATCCAATGAATTAACATAAATTTTTATTCATATCGATGATTCATAGAAATGCCGTGATTTAATTCTTGACCCATACCACATGAGAACTAGGTTACTTCTGTTACTTTAAGTGTAGAACCGGGAGGGCGGGAATCTGGGTGAAGGGGTCACGGGATGTACAGCGCAGATGCCCAGGCTGATAGGCCAGTGGGTCGATAGGTCTTGTGGTCCCAATGAAGACAACTTAAGTTCTGGCGTCTTTTATAGTCTTCTCAGATGATCCAATCGTCCCTGCTCGTCTAAAAATCAACGCATATTACCAAAGAGACCACAGAGCCATGCTACTAAATGGAACGTGATCTTGCTTTGCCATGTGGGCATCACATAAAACAGCACATCCCGATCTCAATTAGTGACATGGACACGATACCGGCATTCGCATGCGGGTCATCAATAAGTATACGACCATACATCATTTGATAAATCAGAGAAGCTCCTCTCTGGTCGCCATACCTTTAACATAGAGCATCCATAAACCATACCATCAGGCGCTCTGGCCCTCGACACTCTGCACGCACGCCCAGCTGGCTGTTCCTGGAACTCTCTTTATTATCCATACTTGTCACAGGAGAGGTTGCCAACCACGTCAAACAACTCTCAGTGGTCGGGCCCTATTTCAGTCCCCACCGACCAGTAACATAGACACCAGTTTTGTTGTACACATGCATTAGAGTGGCAGAAGCTCACATAGCTAGGGAGACAGCCGCATAATGGACTGGATGAAGCTTTGTGTATGTTGGAAATAGAAAGTTTATGACGTGGATTACACTAGGACTACTCTAGACGATTTATAATCAGTGCAATGAGTCACGATTACTCGATATCTGAGGGAACTGGTTTTGTCCTGTTTTTCACCCGAGAAGGTGACACACTAGATGGAAACTATGTTCTGGTGAGCAAAAGTTCAAAGTTACGAGGTGAGGATTGGGAAAATTACTGCCCAAGGCCTCAACTTTGACTTTTGCTTACCAGTACTTGGTTTCCCTATTCCTATATACCTTCAAATATTGATAAAAATGCTTAATTCTTTACCCAAAACACTTCCGAAGAAAATGGCGACCCTTATCGAGTAACCACAACAGCTATTGTTTCGTCCCGCTCCTCGTTAGAGCGGGACGAAAACATGAGAGCAGGATGAAACTGTCAACCTCGACACATAACGTATATTTAATGCACCCCCAAGCAGCGGTATGTAACTCTAGTTAGTTCGCTAATGGGTATATAGGAATATGTAGTCCTCCATATTCAAGGAAATCTTATATAACAAAAGGTGTCACTGGAAAGTGCATATAATTATGGTATTACGATTACGGCGTCATTATGCTTAGCCCACTGAAAACTTCATTAAAATTAGGTGTTTTGCTGGAAAATGGGTAAAGATGGAGGCCCACATACGTTGTTGACCGGTGTTACTGTCTCAGTCGTTAGGTTGGTGGGACGGCCGGGGAATGGACCACTCAGTTTTGACATCACAGAAAGTTTAATTGAGCAGACCGGACGTTAAACTACCCAAACAAACAATGACGTCACAGAAAGGCTGTTATTAGCGTGATCATTGAGTGTCAGCTCATTGAGAGCTCCACCGTACAGGTGTGTAATACTCGGACCTATACTTGAAGTTGGTAGGTACCGCTTTGTTTCGGTATCAAACCTGATGTACGGGTCACTGTCCGTATTACCGGCACTTGAAGGTTGTCTGAGGTGGCTCGTTATTACCTCAAATTAGAATTGACCTTAAACTGCCTGCCCGTTGTTGAGCAGCTCATTAAGTAATTTTCTAGCCACCCGTGGTAATTGTATTGACTTTACTGTCACTTGCCCTTACACTTCAGTTAGGGCCTACATAGAAAAGTATTAAGCTCAGAAGTCTGATAACAGTTAACCCTTTCCAGGCGAGCAGGTTGGTAGGTACCAGTGGCTGCAGGGGCCAGGATGCCCCTGGGTTTTATGTATCTGGGGGCGAGAATGCCTTGAGGCATTCAGGAAAGTTTCACTTGTCATGTGACCTAGAGAACTTCTATATTGCCATAGTCCAATTTTTGTTTGAAACAGTATACAAAATGTATTCATTTCCACACATTTCTTTCCATATTTTACACAAACCCTGTGAATTTTTCTTGTATTTATTGGAAAATGGCTGAATATATCATGAATGCCTGTAGGCATTCTCGCCCCCTGTGTACATAATGCCTGTAGGCATTTTCGCCCCCTGTGTACATAATGCCTACATGCATTTTCGCCCTGAATGGGTTAATTATGATTATCGGACGTTACATCAACCAAACCAAACCAAAAAGCTGTCATTGCTGTGCCTCGATTTCCCCGTCGTGAACTTATCATAATCACTCGTGACATATTTAACAATGCTCTTCAAGTTGCTTTGGTAAAAGATTTGGATGGTACATTGAAATTATTTTTTGACAACCACCCTCCCTCCCTTTTTGGCCTTTGGGTCTATGCTAATAATTTAATAAATATTCTTACACTTCATTATGGTTGATTTAATCTATACTGTCAGTACAGGAACCTTTATCACAGTAGGTTATATAACTTAGGTATTAACAAACATGTATATAAGAATGTAAGTGGAATTCAAGTATCCCTTGGCATACCTTTTGGGTGTTTGTTCGCTCCGGATCTGTAAAACTGTAACCTGTATTAGGCCGCACTGGCTTCACGAAATGCAAACAGGTAATGTATATATATATATATATATATGTAAAATGCTTGAAATTGAATTTGGGCAATAATATGTACTATAGTTGAATATGTATAGGCTCGTTGGTATTGAACACCCTGCCTTCTGCAAACAAATCGTCCCTACCAACATCACTGATAAAACAATCAGCAGATGGCCCTTATTGTCATTAGGATTTCGAAGTATAAAGGTTCTGTTGAGTTAATTTTCTACTAGACCCTGTTTCAAGACAATGCATATTCGGCTTAATTGGTTCCAAAGCGAAGTTCCACCGCGTGGGTGGGCTGCTGGTGTAGTTTTCTTCATACCCGCAGCAATTTAAGATAAGAATTTGCATGAACATGCCTAATTGCCTGCGACGAAGTGATCATTATTGTGTTTTTTGGGGGCGAAATCCTATAGACTTACCGAGCAAAGTATATCTTATCATCAGAGCCACAGAAAGGAAATTCTCGCACTAAGTGTATTTAAGTGCACTCATCATAGAAACAGCTCCGAAGTGACACTATGCCAGGCTCTGAATGAGATACTAAATTTAATCAGATCTCTAGGAGATTCCTTTCTGTTATCGGCAGGGACAGGAAGAGTGAATATTGGAAACCTATTTTATTGATCTTTAAAGTTGGCAGACTATAGAGACAGTATGGAGGTTTTACAATTTACATTATTCAACTGTCACGTCACTCTTCATCTAGTTTGTTCTTAATTTCCCGTGTTTATTCACCCTGTCATATACATTCTATAGGGACCGATTGTGTTCGTTCACAAGGACTCATCAGATGTTTACAACACTTTATTGATAGGCGGATGCGCCAACAGAAATACTATTTGAATTCAACCTATATAGAGTTACTTGTATTGGATGGAAGGAATTCGTTAATTTCAAGTCAAAATAAATACAAGCAGTGATAGAGTAATCGCTTCAGAGTGTAGCTCGAGATATTCTCAAAGAAATCGTTATCGGTTATGCTTCAGTTCCCATAGTTTTTTCTAACAAGGAATTGTCCGTATGAAACAATTCCCATCGGGGGGTTCAATATCAGAGAATTACAAGTCGCCAGTTATCTAGCATCTCTTCAGGAATTAACTTATCTATATCCGGGTAGTTTCTGTACTTCGTTTATGAATATATACTGACTGATCATGGTGTTATCTTCTTGTCCAAATCAAGTGACTCCAAATCTAAAATCCACAAATTGGTGGAGTTCTGGGCTCATTTCCCCCTCAATGTATTACTTATACCACCATATATAACCCCCATATAAATCGTTGAAATATTCTATCACATCATTCAAACAAGGCACGACATTCCTCTCATTACTGCACTTGAATTGTAAAATTTCTCAATACCCAATAAACAAATTCTATTTGCATAGCTAGCCTTCACCACTTTTCATTTGCTAGGATAATTGAGTTCAAGTCTCTTTATTGATTCATACATACCTAAAGATGAAATAGTCCAGTGCGTCATTCCCCTTCACTAATAGATATGATGTCTTCTCGCGAGGAGGAATCCTAAACACTAAAACTATAGCCTATAGCTCTGAGAGTGCGGAGGAAGTAGACTGTCACTGCCCCTGATCAAACTGAGGGGGTGCTTTTAGTAATGCGAGCTGACAGATTTCATGTATATTTTAATAACTCAATTGCCGTTAGGCCATGGCCCCCTCTGTCCATACCCAGCAGGACAGTAAGAGTCCGCAAGCGTCACCATACGAGACACAGCTAGCGTGGGCGAAACCCGTCTGAAGTGCAGCACAAAGGGCTTTAAGTTCGACTCCAATGAGCTTCCCTATGGTTGGTGAATGCCAGGCGGATTCTCTGCTGAGAGGAGAACGGTAAGACGGCTCCTCGGGGCGGAGAGTGCCAGGATGAACGGTTGATGCTGAAATCAGGGAACTCCGTGTGAGAGTGTAAGCCCGGCGGCGGCACGCCTTACCGTCTGAAGTGAATGGGGCAGGCACGGCGGTCAAACAAACCACGCCATTTTCTGTAATCCCTTCCGGCGACGGCGACGGGGGTTTGTCTAAAGGTCTACGTGGTAGGGAGCGAAAGGTTTGGGAGATGATGGAAAAGAGAAGGCAAAAGAGTGTGTCAGGGTCTGTGGTGATGAAAGTGATAGTATAAATAGGAACGAAAAGCCAAGATATTAGAAACGTTTGGAGCTGGTATCAAATTAGTGTTATTAAGGTTTAGGAGTATTTCATTCTGAGTCAACAGCTAGGGTCATAGCCAAGTATAACAGACCGTGTGGCACACCATAACACACTTTGCTACAACGAGGCCTGATCCTTTCCATTCATCCTATGCTGACCAGTTATTCTAAGTATTTGTCCTTTCTGAGTTTCTGGGGGTGGGGAGTTAGCTCAGTGGTTAAGGCATCGGAATTGTAATCCCAAGATTATGGGTTTGGGTCCCACTGCAGCTACTCTTCTCCATCATCCCCAGCAGTGGTAGATTTACAGCTATATTAAAGGCCAATCCTTCTCATACCATGTCTATGTGGTGTGGGAAGTAGAAGAACTCCCACCTTGGTAACTGTGTAGGGGCGAGATTTCTATCCACATTCATTTCATAGATTCGATCACCACCCTTGTGGTGTAAAAGAACATTGAGAAAGTCTGATAAGGACCTATAATGGTTAATGGCTATCATCTGTTTTATTCTATTTGAGCACGGCTCTCTTTTTCATTAAGTATGAATATTGACTGTTTCCATGTGAGCTTCCAACGACGTTATGTTAGTATCACTTGTGAACATCCAACGACGAAATACATGTGCACATCCAATGCAAACTTAACCTTTCGGCTATATTTCTCTCTGTATGCATATTTCTGTCCCACTTCCACTCCGGGAAAGAGTGGTGAAAGCTATGGACACGCACTATTGGTATCATAGAACTCCAGGGAAGTCCTTCTTTGTATTGACGCCCAATATCTGTTATTTCGATGACTTCCAAGAAAGCAAAAAAAGTCTCACACAAGCTCATATTAGATCGCCTCCACCAAATCAACAGGACAAGCTCTTATTGATCTTATTACAGATTTGTAAAAATCTTTGATGAGAAATGCCAATAGGAAATTTACGTAACAGTGATGAATCAAAAGATTTACCAATAGCAATAATGTTTAAATGATGCATATGTAAAATGTTAATGAATATTATAGTGATACACATGTGTAACGAAAGAGCTAGATTAATTGGTGAATTGGAAAATTGCCAATGGAAACTGTAACATGGCGGTATATGGAAGAGCGTCATCTAAAATTGAAGAATGTATAAGTGTCATAGAGTTCATTGAAATGGAATAAAAGAGTACATATGACTGACTTTATGGTCTGCCTTGTATACGGCGACTTAACGTGTTTTCCCTGCATTTCGTCTTCTCTCTGTGACTCAGCTACTTCCACTCTCCTCTACATTATTAAAGTCTCGACAACTCATCACTTTGAAGAATAGAACCCCAACCTCCCTCATGAGTTCCATTCTTTCTGCCAACTGGTACTACAACCGTCCCTTCCTGCTATTGATTGTTACTGTGACACCTGTCTCGCTAACCTCTCCGACATGATTTACCCTGCCATCTTGCCGATGTCGTATCTCAAGGCTCTCAACGCAAATGCGAGTCAAGTACCAATGTTGGGAATGGAATCCATATTTACAAATGGGAAGAAGTTTCAGGGTGAAATATAAGGATCGATAGTTTGCAACTTAGCTGTCTACAACGAAACCCTCTTGTCAGTGATAGTATTTTATGTGTGAAAAAATTCTCACTCTTTGTTCCTGATCTTTGTGGATCAGTTTTCAATCGGGAAAAAATGTGGTGATGGTATTATAACTTGAAGATCTCTTTTTGTGATTTCCTAATCTATTTCCCTACATTCACTAAAACGTGTTCCACTACTGGTTTCTATTCCTATCCCTTCATTTGGATGCTCGCAGTTCATATGCCTTTACTTGTGTTATTACTGCTCTCTCTGCGACTTTGCTTCCTATTAGTTTTCTCTCTAAAGCGCAGTGCCAAATCTTATCACGTTGCTATCTACCATGGATTTGCTTCCTTCCTGGCCTACATGTCGCCTATCCTCTTCCCCTGCCTTGTTCAGCCTAACCACCCACTCATAACTGGCTACATATGGCCAGGCCGGTCTCAGCTTATTTGGTACTTTTGTTAGGGATAAGGCATGTGGAAAAACATGACCAGGCACATTATAGCGTTTCGGAGGAAGACAACTTTGCCAATAATCTTCTTGCGCTGTCATAGTGCAAATTATTCTTGGGTAGCGATAAAAAAGGCAGGGATAGTTAAATGACTCTTTGTATGACACGTTGCTTACCTTTGGATTCATTGTAAATAGCCCGACTTAAATGTCAAATTGAAGTTGTCAAGCTTTCTTCTTTTTGTCTAGCCCCCGATGCCATTTCCTCTGCAGCACATCAAAAGCGTGAAGTTGTCCATTTCATTCCTGTTCTAAAGTGTTGTTGTTTGATTTTTTGCAGAAATGAAAACTGTAGCTGGGATTGTAGTTTGTAGTACAAGAGGGAAACAAAGAAGTCGTTCACATGGACGATAATTGATTAAAAATAAAAAACAGGAGAGTGTGTTTAACGTACTTCACTTTATTTCACAGAGACTCCAGTTCAGTGAGATGTCTATCAATCAGGCACAGAGCGGTGTTGATGACTCCCCGGAGCTCATGGTTGACTTCTTTGAGCTGGAGCGGTCAAAGCTTGCTAAAAAGGGTAAGAAGTCTTCTAGTTTATTGTACTTAATTAGTATATTGTAAGGATAGTATATCTCCCACTCCAATGGTTAATTCTAGAAAATAAATACATATACTGATATTTGGTGTCGCGATTTGATTTCAAAATTATAATGATTTATTGGTGTGTATTTCCTAGTTTTACATAAACTTATTTATATTTAGAGTTTTGTGTTTCACGTGGCGCTCGTCTGAAGTTGGCGACCGTACGATACCTCTCTATGTTTTGATGCTGGGCAGAGAAAAGTACCCCGAAGCAAGCTTTATTTTATCACGAGCTTCCTGGAAGTAATGCATTCTTAAATTGGTTGAAATCCTCAACTGCAAACGAATGTACTAACGTTTATAGCGTTTGTCAGGGCACCTCTTTTAAAAGAAGTAAAAGAATTAGGACGTGAAGGATAGCGCTTCGATTCCAGTGAAGTATAGTAATGCCTCCGCTGAGAATTGGTTTCCCACAAAAGATCCCCGGGGCTAAGCTTGATAATTAAAGACAATCTCCTGGCGGATTGTCTGCTATGGCTTCCCTTGGGTGTGTGGGCAGTGAAGCGGTGAGGAGCAAAGAGCCTCCCCGGCCACCACAACCTAGGTGTTCTCAGAGCTGCCAATTGGTCTGCTAGGAAAGGTCACCTGCTCCAGTCTTCTAATTTCAGCCGAGCCGATAGGCGAGCAACTCACGGAACCAACTTGCCCAAGCTCGATCGTCTCAGTCCTACATAGAGCCGTTGCTTTTTGATGCCCGGGAACATTTAGTAATATAAAAAGAAAAATAGAGAAGTGAAATGACGTGCGAGGTAGTCAGCGACAAGTGATGTTGTTAGTGATTGATTGTGTGTCGCTGTGTCGGCCTGGATTGCGGTCACCCCTATCGGCCGCGGATGCTATCGATGGTCGCTGGCCACGGTTAGAAATCTTTATCAAGAGAGGCGTGCTGATTTATGGCCTGTCACGGTTGCCATCTAGGCGGAGGATTAAGGCGTATTGAGGTGGACGGCCGTGATTCCCCCTCCCTCTCAACCCACCCAATCCCCGTGAGCGCATAGACTTTTACATGGCCAGCCTGCCACGTGACACACCACACCTCCCACGCGTGTCATCTCACAGAGGTAGAGTCGTCTCCAGACTGCACGCACGCGCGCGTTAGTTTTGCATGGTTGGCTGGTTCTGCCCTTGCCCCTCCTGGTCCTTCTCTTGACCCGCGTATCAATGTCCAACGTCACACAAGACACTGGGAGGTCGTTAGGTCACAAGCGACATGCCATGTGTGGTTGTTTCCTTATTTCATCATAACTCTAAAAAAACTTTCAATTGAATACAGCAGTAGAACTTCTCGACCACCATCCCGCACTTGTGTTGGCTTGCTTCAAATCCAGCGGGCCTCCCAGTGAGATATATCTTAGATGGTTCTGGTCTGTCTGTATTCAATCTCAAGGTTTCAATCTTCTCCCCAGCTGCGTATTATAATAGCGGGACGCTCTCCTATGGCCCTTGGCCAAATTTTGCTGATGTTATTCTTTTCATTACTGACATGTGTGCCTTGTGAATGGTGATCGCCCCTACGGTCGTAGGAATGACATTCGTATCAAAGTCATTTGTATCGTTAGATAAATCTTTAGCGGGATTCACATGGAGAGACTCATGTATTTGAGACTGGTGTACTTTACATGTTTTCCCCAGTCATTGATAATTTTCTCTCTGTCCAATAATCTCAGAGCAGAATGCTGAAATTGAGCTTTATCACTCTCTACGGAAAATGGAAGATCTGATTCACACGGAAAGGACAAACCCGGTACATAGTCTCAGACAAGCCCCCTTTCAAAAGATACATTGGTCTCTGGCTTGCAGCCTTATTCCATGTGAATACTTTCTTTAAGAAAGTACCCATGTCTGGGATACATAGTCTCTATTGCAGGGCCCCCTTCCTGTGTGAAGCTGTGAAAAAGTACACCAGTGAGACTAGGAAACCCTCATTATCAGCGAGATATACGCCAGTCTCACCAAAATGCCCCAAAATTTCTTAACAGGTTTAAAATCCGAATTGCTTGAGATTACGTACCTTGGCTGGGGGAAATTGACGGCGACGATTTTCCCTTTTTTCCCTCAGTCTCAGCGAATTGACATCTTTGGGGTGCCACACAAGGAGATTATATACCGGTAAATCATTTCAGGAAAATTGTCTCTGACAAACCCTACTGGGGGTACATAAGTCTCTCTGTGTAAATCCTATTTTAGTAGTTTTTCCATCTACTTTCTTCTTTATATAGACAATCTAATTTTCTGACACATTATGGAATTCCAATATTTCCTTCACACCAACAGAAATGTTAAAGTTGCATCTCCTGTTTAGTTTCAGATTTATCTGGATTCAAACACTAAAAGGAATAGTTATTATATCAAGAGAAATTAGAATATGTATGTATGTGTGTACATGTATATATAATATATAAATCGATTTTTAGCCATTCTTTTAAAAAATAATGTTAGAAATCCTCTTTTATCCCTGAATATACGATGGTGCTGGAGGATTCATGACTTCCTCCTCATACAGTGCTGGAGGCTCCATGGTTTCCTACCCTTACAATGTCGGATGCATCATGGCTTCCTGCTCATGCAGTGCTGGAGGCATCATGGCCTCCACCTCGTACAATGCTTGAGGCATCATGGCTTCCTTCTCCTACGATGCCGGAGCCATCATGACTTCCTTCTTATAAAATGATGGAGGTTTCATGGCTTCCTCCACGTACAAGACTGGGGGCATCATGGCTTCCTCCTGATAAAATGATGGAGGTTTCATGGCTTCCTCCACGTACAAGACTGGAGGCATCATGGCTTCCTCCTGATAAAATGATGGGAGTTTCATGGCTTCCTCCACGTACAAGACTGGAGGCATCATGGCTTCCTCCTGATAAAATGATGGAGGTTTCATGGCTTCCTCCACGTACAAGACTGGAGGCATCATGGCTTCCTCCTGATAAAATGATGGAGGTTTCATGGCTTCCTCCACGTACAAGACTGGGGGTATCATGGCTTCCTCCTGATAAAATGATGGAGGTTTCATGGCTTCCTCCACGTACATACACAATATTACCATGATTTCGATCTGAGTGGCCGTATTCTCTGCGTAGTTGACGTGTAGTAATACTCCGAGCGATAGCGAGGACTATTGCGTAGCGTCAACTACAAGGAGAATACGGCCACACAGATCGAAATCATGGTAATGTTGTATTTATTACTCACTTATTTTTAGATTTAAGCAATAAATATGATCGTTAGAAAACTTTTCCACATAGTTAAGAAGTTATGTTTGGGACTACTTTCATCTCAATGGGACTACTTTCATCTCCAAAATCCGTATCCTCCTAGGAGGGTACGCATCTCCGTATCCTACTCAGTAGCGATCTGTAAGCTACATAGGCTTAGTATGGAGACTCCGTATCAGGTGGGTAATAAAAGACTGAAGGCATCGTGGCTTCCTCCCCATACAATACTATAGGCTTCATGGCATCATAGAGACCTGGAGGCATCAATGCGGGGGTAAAGAGTTACAATTGGTGCTCTGGGCTCAGTCCTGCCGTCATTGTTTATTAAGGTTGATACAGATTGGCCTATTTGGCTGAGCGGTTTCCGGTGTCTGGACATCACCTCGGGCTTCGTCCCGCTGACGGGTCAGCGTGGGAACGTGCCTATTGTGTGGCCGGCGCCCGTCCTGGGCGTGGTTACACATCCTGCGGCCGGTCTACCCAGTTTACAACCAGGAGAGTCATGTAGACGGCCTCTACAACCCCTCTATTGCCTCCATTTGCATTTCTATTAAGTAATTTAAAGATATGGTCAATTGTTCTCGGTCGATAGTGAGCGGAATGAAGGAATTCGGAGCTCATTTTATCGTTTATTTTTGTCGTGAATTCGCGTTGGTGAGTATTTACTCCAAGTAAAATGATCAACGTCTCTTTAAATGATAAAATATATATTTAGGGACAATCCATGAAGTACGTATGCAGCAAGGAGTGTGGGGATTTGGGGTGGGACCAAACACATACAGGGGGAGTTGTTGAGGGTTTGATTTTCCATAGACAAGTATATGCAAATACATTAGAAATAAATACACAATATTACTATCATTTGGATATCTGCGGTCGTATTCTCTTTGTAGCTGACGCATAGTAATACTCCGAGCGATGGCGAGGAGTATTAGGTAGTGTCAACTATAAGGAGAATACGGCCACACAGATTGAAATCATGGTAACGTTCTATTTATTACCCATCTTTTTACTAATTATTAGGGAAAAAAATCTTTTAGACGAATAGAATTTCGACGCAAGCACCGTGCATTGTTTATATACAACAGTTCCTACAATGACCGTCCAGTGGACGAAAAAGCCGTATTCTCCTAGGATGAAAGGACTTTCCGGAATCTACTCCGTAGCAATCTGTAGGCTCCATAGGCTTTGTATGTAGACTCTGTATTAGGTGGGTAATAAAGGCAAAATCCTGCATCTTAGGTATTAGCAGTGCTGGGTGTGTAGTAGGCAGGTTGGTGGGAGGGCAGGTAATAACTTTCTGGATGAGCATATTTGGGAACCGAGTAACACAAGTCTTATGGGGAAACGTCATAGTTATGTGACTGAAGTGGTGTCAGTCCTTTACCAATACTGACACTAAATAAAGATAATGAAAAAATCTCAATTAATTTACACGTGTATTCGTGACCAAAATAATGTTACAAATGCTTCCCTTGTGAAAAGTTTTAAATTTGCGACTTTTTTGTCCCGACTTTCAACCAAAAAATTGTATTGTGAGTGCTGGTAAAAGGAGGAATGTTGAGATGTCCAGAAAATGTACAAACGCAATAGGGGGAGGGTGGGGGGTGTCATGAAAAGTGTGTTCCGTCTAACAGGTTTGGGGGGGAGGGAGGGGGAATCAATCAATTTTCTACCAAAAGGTGGGAACATACTTTATGGATGGCCCGACGGCCCCACATCAATGATGCCATGTGTAAACTCTTCCCATAAAGCTTATCCTACGGTCCACCAATATGTCCATAGATTACCTTTAAGGATGGGACCGATATTTCGACTGCCCTTTCTGTCCTGGTTCTTCTCCAACATGACTGCAATATCCCAGGAAGAGAGCAGATAGTTTGTACTGTCAAGGAAACTAGGCTTTTCATATGTGCTTTAAGGTGTACAAAACCATTATATCCTCAGGTTACAGTTGCTTTAGAATCTTACTCGTTCAGTGAATGAAACCACAATTGAAATATTTATGCTCACAGGATGCTCTGTTACTTCATTGAAAATAAATCTAACAGAGAGACGTTCTCCATTCGCCCGATAGAAAACAATTCATAATGTCCTTTGGTATTCATCTGGTTTGCTAGGTATTTTTCAATGATGTTAAATCTTCCACTCACAAAAGTACGCTGCAACATAAAGTGCGTAGCACAAAGCAATGGATAGGCTGCCTTCAGAAACATGGCAAACGACATCCGGGAAAATGTAGTCATGTATTATCTGCACATTTTATCGTGTATTGAACTTTAAGAATTACTTTTAGAAATGCAACAAAAGAGTTGCGATAATTGAATGGAAGAGCCCTTCGCAATAAAGAGTTATAAAACGCAGTGCAAGTCCTCTTCGACTGTAAGGGAGGCCTTTCCCTGAGATGGGTGATTCTTTTTCCAGTCGAATCTGCGTGTGTTACATTAAGTTACTAAGAAATCTAATAAATCTTAATAGAAACGATGTCAAAACGGTGGACAATATTGTTCTGGCTATGCTGAATCCAAAATAGCCTAGATTGGGTATGATTATGATATGTGCTATTAGATCAGGAGCGGTGTTATGTGTGAACCGCGTTATTTACTAACCTAAGCACACGAGGATAGAGGTTATCAACATAACGGGCCACTCGGTGTGGGCTCATAGCTGATGGCAAATAGTGTGATGTGAGTTAGAGTTGCTATTTTAAATCTTTAGATGTATCATCTTAATTAGTAAGCATTGTTCAAGTGATGGTCCACTACATTTAGTACGTTATCACATAAATTACTTTGTGGACCGCTTCTTTGCTTTATTTTAAGTTTTTGGTTAAATGCATAATATATACATAATTCTACGTATCGATTGGGAGTTCCATTTTCTGATAATACAGCATGTTTAGAATGTTGCCACCCGTTTGTCAGATGCATATTTTTTCGTACTGCTCTATAAACAATAGCCTTTCACTATACATCTGCTTGTATTCCGCTGAGTCTTTACACTGAGTCCTTTCATTTCGTTGATCTAATGTTCTGAGAGATCGGGTCGAAACACAGTACATGGCGTTACTGGACTTGATACATAGAAGGGAAAGATGAAACATAACATAGTCTCACAGCACAGGAATAGGAAGAAATTGAATTGCAGAACACGACCAACAATGCATGGTCCTCATTTTTCAGATTTCCTTTTCCAGATCAGTCAGGAATCCAAACTCGTGTTCTTGATGAAGTTATTTACATTAGTTTTTTCAGTCAGTATTTTTTGTCTGAACTCATCTAAGAATAGAGACACATCAAGATTGTCCAAATGAAATAGTCTGTGTTTACTCCACCTTGGTGGAATATTGTAGGATCAATAAAAGTAAAGGACACTTGAATTAAAATACCTGCATTTCAAGGAATTGCCCTGATCTGGCTTATTAAGGTGCATATAGGTTGCCATGTGATGTTACCAATCTTTGATCATTAATGCACACTGGGTGCTTGGTAATAATTAGTTTACTCTAAAATACCTGAGCGAAAATAGTTAGGTAGCCCACGTGATCTGGCATTCGTGTAAATATGTTACAAAATACAACAAATACACAGTTATCTTGGAGGGACAATGTAGTCATTGAATGCAAATAAAGATCTAAAGAGAAACCAGACTGCAATGCATACAGACGTAGCCACGCAGGTGAACTGTTAGGTGTGGTCGGATACATTGCCTATGCCTAAATATATATGTTTATATTTTCCTTTCAGTGATCGCTGCTCAGCACAGTCCGTTGGCTCAGGAGTTTGCTAAGAAAGGAACACCAGTGAGCTACCGTGGCCAGATCTGGTGTCAGGTGTTTAATGTGCACATCGACGATGTGGTAAGTACCCGCTGATACTGCTCCTATTCAGCCCCGAGCCCACTGTCTACTATAAACATGCACTATTACAGGAGTATGGGGAATCTAGACAGAAGTCCTCTGCAAATAAATAGTGGCTGAATGAGCCTACGCAATGTGACATTTATGGGGGAAGAGTTACTTTATGAAGGAAGAACCTGCGGATTGAATCTTTTAATGTTTTGATGAGACATAATGGCTGTGTGTGCTATATAGCGGAGGCAAGGGGTGTGTTGGTGCCTCCTGCTATACTGATATTGTATGAACTTAGACAACGTACATATAGCTTCGATATATTTTACGAGGTACAATTGTGCAGTTGGAAAAAATAAATACAGTTGTAGCTTCGTTATATATTTTATGAGGCACCACTGTGAAGTGTATCTTCTCTATATATATTTTATGGGAGACACACCTGCAAAATGTGGGTATTCTCTCTCTCTATAGAATATATAGAACGTATAGACTCTGGCAAGTAGAAGCTTCTATATGAGTTATACTGCATGGCTGTGACTGAAATATAAAAGGAGATATAATACTTAAGATTGTTGGAACCTGCCAAGCACCGTCAATTCCGGCCTACAGCAGTAATTGACATTTACTGAAGGTCCCCCAAGGATCTGCGCATTTGCCTCGTCTAAGGAGTGTCCTAATTACTCCACTTTCCCCAAATGGGTATCCCCTCGAAGTCGTACACTTACAGAAAGGAAGGTATGTGGTTCATTTAAATTCCTCCTCTCTGTGTCTTACTGCCGTAGGATGTCATTATCTAATGGAAGCATTGGAACTCTCCTGCGGATTATACAACACTGGTTGATACCCTAAAGGCTAAATCTTGGTTAATGGTGTAGAGGTATTTTTTTCTGATTCCCTGCCTAATTAAGAGGACGAAATTCATTTTCATCTTTAGTTATCCATGTTGATTCGTTAGCAGAATTCCTCATATATGACTCAAAAGTTGGTTTTGACGCCATAGATTATACCACAACAATACTATTTAACACAGAGAGAACATCGCTTCAATGCTTGTTATTACGATACATGCAATTTTCTTATTCTGATCATATTCAAATGTTTCCATTTATTTGAATGAGGAAGATCCATGTGAGGTATCAGTCGTAACGTGAACCAGTTGATACTGTGGGAGGTTAGCTTCCAAGTAGCACTTTTATTGAAACTGTTCTTATAAAATCAATGTCATCATTTTATGTGGGTTTGTCTGGCACTGTGTCTTGCAGTACCCTCTCAGGTCACGTTTCATCAGGTTCCGTGGACTTGCCGGAGAATTCAGCCTGATGATTCCGTAGTTCATATTCAAAATCATCCACTGGTTTTCAAATCGTGAGTGCTGGAAGGGAATAGTCTTTATAAAAAAACACTTTAAAAAGCCAGCCCCGGTCTTGACGGTGAAATGTCACAAGGGCAGTGTTGGATGAGATCACAGTGTCTCTTCTTTCTCAGACATGAAGTGGCCTTTACGTTTTTGCCTAGTTTTTCTGCTTCGGTAGCATTAAAGTTAGATCAGTTCACCGATCTTCCCCTGGCCTATTTCATAGGTATTATCATACAAAGCATCTATTCACGTATCGTGCATTTAGTAGTTTACAATGTAGTAGTACATAATCCTGGGTTATAGTCCCATTTCTCTCTACTTCTCACAAATGACTTCATAAAAAATGCCCCATGCTTCTGATAAATACGATGCTGAAATGCCGAATCAAACTGAGCTCATTCTGTCACTGAAATAACTAGTAAGTGCATAGAGAGATTAGTTCACTGTATAAATATCAGCATTGAAGACTATAAATCATGCCTCACACTCAAATATGGAATTATGTGTTGTTTTGATTTTCCCTATTCTTATTTTCTAAATTTAGCTTTTACGGAGACGAATTTGCAGTCCTCATGACAATGTCATTTGGAAAATACCAGACGTTGTTATGGTTCAACAGAACGAACAACAGAAAGAACGAGCGAATTCAAAGCGCGTGATTTGCACTGTACCCACATTTTACACACTGCTCTACGGCGACTCGCCTGGTTTATTCGCCCAGGGCCCTCTGGGTCCTTTCTAAAGCCATGTATATTTGGCATCAAAGGATTGCTCATTATATTCCCTTATATCATATCTGGATACCAGGACTCGTGGTAACATATTCTCTGGTACCACCCTTAGTCATAAACTAATGTTTCTAGCCAAATAACTTCATATGAGAGATGTTTGTATACTTCCAGCATGCCAAACGAGTTTGGCGCTTGGCTAAAGAAGGCAATTAGAAACCAAATCAGAGCACACTGCTCAGATGGGTTTCGTCACTTGCCACTTTGGCCACTTTAGCCTACTGCTTGGCTGAATGTAGACGTTCTATGGTGTGGTAATGGGGATTGGTCCCAGGAGGGCCTGAGTAGGAACGGCATAAACACACACAGCACGTGGAGAAGTAGCCGCCGAGTGGCGTATATAAACCGTGCTTGGGGAATTCAAGGGGGGTATAGTTTGCAGTCTGGCGCATTTATGAGGGCTGTAGAGACATATCAAGCTTCCCAAATTATCTTCAATGTGTCTAGTAGGATATACATCTATCACGAATCTCTCGATGTTGATCACATTTATGGTGATCTTTCAGATGTCTGTCTAAATTTGCCTTGTACTGAAAAGAAATAGTTTAGGTATATACTATTTAAAAAAACGTACATATCATGTTAGTGGTACGACGAATCCAGTGCAGACGAATCATATGATCTGCGATGCGATTGTGTGCAACTGACTAAATGTCATACACATTATCTACATAGGACACTGCTAATATCTCTGATTCTGATTATCTTATAACTTCTTAATACTTGTCAGATTGGGAGGAATCGATTAGAAAAGGATTGCACTGTCTTAAATGAATACAACGCTTTTGATTATTAGTACAGCTGCGACAATCACATCATATCTGTTGGGCAACCTCCATTTTGTTGCGACTGAGTGTAATCCGTTCGCCGCAGGTGGGCGGCGAGGATACAATAGACGACTATATATTCATATCTTATCCATTTACAGTGATTGAGCTAAACTTTGCCTTGGTAGGCTTAATAATTATTGCAATTTCTATATAGCATGGCGCTCTATTTGCGTCCGACCTCCTAAATGTGAAACGCCATTTGGCTCCCCCCAACAATGACTAAAAGGTTGGATGGCAATCACATACTCTTATCAGGAAAGCAATCCCCACTATATTACAGTTAGGACATCATTTACTTCAGTAGGTCTTCCTTATATTTCGGATTTATTAAATTATCCGGATGAGGAATATGAATGTTATATATTGTTTTGAAAGTAATCTTACGGCCTGCAGCAGCCAAATTGTAGAGAACTAAGTCAACAAGTATTTACTGTTTGCTATGGATTTTGAATGAAAGTGATACAACCATCACAAAGGCAGACATCGAAGACTAGATTTCGCGTAGGTCACAACCTTATCATTCTGCACAATATCGTAATAGTTGACCTATCTGTACATGATGTAGCCGTCGCTGTAACATCACAATTTACGACAGGATGACAGTCGACCTATGTTGTGACTCTAGGCTTTCATAGTGAAGACTAAGTGGTTCGTCCTCCCCGCTTACTTCCTCGTGTCTTTCTTGTGGCTTATCTGCTCCTCAAATATTTGCCCTTTGTCTAAGATGAGAGCGCCGCTTGGCGGTGCTAATGAAGAATGGGACGTCGCGTGTAGATCAGAGGACTTATTGAATGGCAGCCCGGCCAAAACGTTCTCAACCTATTTGTCTGGCAAATAGATCCCAATAAATCCGGCCAGAGTTACTCTGCCACATCGCCAGGCCCGATCTGCAGGTTACGTTGAGCATATGTACCTTTTAGTTCTAGATAGTGTGGAGAGTATTGTGATGAATTGTAATCACATTGATATGACTTATGTTCCCATGAAAGTGGAAAGTAAGATGTATATTTATATATAATTCCCTGATACTCATTAACTCGGTGGCTTCATTGAATCACAAAGAAATGTAGATAAAATGATAAAGAACATCTCTATTAAGGCAGTGCCCACACAGGAGTACCTACATTTATTCTGAGCCATCGCCTTTAAAGAGTAAACGCCACAATCTGATGTGACTCTGACATGTGGCCTTGATGGCTGTTTCTAGTTTGCACCTTATGGTGAGGCAATCTTATCTCTACGTAGGGCAATATCTCGCTTATATCTTTTGGCGTGATCAATAGCTTTGAAGTTGTTTTCCGCTGCGACTTTAGCTGAGTGTCCTTCCCGTTTCTCCTCTCTTGGCCAATACCTTTGCCTGAGACTCTCGCTTGGGACCTCTACGCCTTAGACTATGATTCTCTTCGCCTCAAGCCGCAATGTTCTTGGAGAGATTGGAAAAAGTCAGCAACGATCCGCAGGCAGCTTGTTCTGAAGAAGGATAATCTTCTCCATCCCTTTGTCCCTCCCCTCCGCCACTGCAACAGAAGACAAGGCTAAGACAATAGTAGATTTGTCGCGGTAATTCCTTCGTAGTGGCTGCCACAATCTGGAACATTGGAGACATACAGGAATATGCCCACTCAGATAAAGGAACGGATGATGGAGTGCTTCCGATGACGGTGGCAGCTGTGCTTGTCCGTCCGTCTATCTGTCTGTCCGTCCATCTATCTATCTAGTTATCTATCTAGGTGTTCAGGGCCGTAGTCTGAGGAAAAGGGGGGCAGTAAGTAGTCTTAGAGTTAGAAGAGGGATCTCTTTCATTGAAACTGGAGATCGTAACATAGAACTTTTTATAATATGAGATAGAGCTTAAAATACTGATAAAGATATTATAACCATCAAATTTCTAAGGGTCCCCCCCCCCCCCCCCCCCACTCACACACACACACACACACGCTCCCTCCCTGAGGCTATGGCACTGCGGTCGATACAACCAAGTCGGCAATTTACATTATCACCCTCTTCATTACCTGCTTCAAACAGGTCTACCGTACACTGGGTGATTACTGAAGGAGAGGTGCATCTTAATGCTGCCCAGTGGGGCGCTGGGGTAGGGGGAGTCAGGAGGAGGCGGTATGTACATTTCAGGAGGACTGGTCGGGGGCTGCATTAATTAACGGCTCGTCTGGTCTAATATTGGTCGACAGTCTCCTCAAATACTCCTGGCTCCAGAATAAAGATACACCAGCCACAGACCGTGCAGCTTTTGTGAATCGTGTGTCAAAACGAGCCGTCTCCTCTACCAGACTACTATCGTCTAAAGTAAATGTGACGTGTGTGTGGGAATGTACATCTTAGTGTACATTGCTATTGGTTCGCCTCCGTAGTTAACTCCTACGCATTGATGCTTTAACTGTAGGACCTTCATTGAATCGGATGGTAATTATACATATTTCAAGTAAATTAATTTTTTCTGGTCTGGTCTCAGTTGCACCTTATGCAGCTTCTAACGTAGCCTTTTATTGTCGATCATAAAATAAACCAGTCCATTGCTTCTCTGAGCATATTTGCATAATTTCATGCAGTGTATATCTCTTCCTATAGATAGCCATTTCAAAACGAGCTATTCTATTCATTTCACGGTACCCAGCCGTTTCAATCTCTACTAGAAAATAGAATCCGTTCTCTACAAACGTCATTGATTAGTTCACATCACTCGAGTGCCTTCATTTAATCCAACTCGTTGTTATCTTAGATCTTGACCCCCGCCTCTCCCCTCCACCAGTCGCTGTGTACACGGGACTACAATTCTAATAATCGGATTGATGCGCATGAAGAACACATCACAATGGCGGCCATAGCGTTGCCATTAAACACAATAAGCATAGTGGTTTTGATTTGCAGACCCAGCTAGGTGTAGAACGTAAATTACGCTGGTAATCAGGGTATTAATGCATCAGTGTGAGTGGCTCAACCATTGTGGCTCTGAAATAATTATTTTATGCATCTGGGCATCTGTCCGTGACGTGGCAGTCCGATCATTAATTGAATGTGATGATTACCCATGGATTTCCTCTGCGAGTGGAACCCATCCATTACAATAACTGCATAGACAATTCCCAGGTTAGGTTTTAGGGGTACCTAGTGCTATATACATGATTTTGTGCCAGTGATTGAAGATAAAGACTGGTGTGCCATAAAAGGTATTCCGATGCATTTGGTATTTCCTCCATTTCTCGAAATGTTTAGCTATTGTTTCTTCAGTTGATAGAAAATGTATTAATGTAACGAGTTTGGAACAAGCTAAACATGAAAAATAGTTTATCTCGAATTGTTTCATCGAGATTTTGATAAAGATGCCTTTTCCTACACCAACAAAGTACACTAGTTTCTTAGGGTACCCGTAGCATTGGAACGATCTATAAGGGGGCTACATATATCCATAGTGTTAGAATGAATAGGTTATAAAGAAAGTCGCGATTGAAATCGTTATAGCTGGTGTTCATTAAATGAAATTATTTTCTTTGTTAAAACCGCCCCGATTATAATTCACTATAGTGTACAGTTTTTCAGGAAGATGATTTGCGACATAGGTGACAGTATGAAACATGAAATTAAAAACTATATGATAGACGCTTCAATCTATAAAACCAGATTTTCGCTGGCAATCAAACCACAAACACATTAACAGTCTACGGATACTTTAATCAAACTATCTTATATCAATGTAGAAAATACTACTAGGAGATTGAAGTAATGAAAGAGAGTAGCCAAAACGATTGTCTCCAAAAGAACGATGTAGAATTGATGGCAATGTGTGGTTGCTCATGAAGGTATTAGAATATGTATATACGCATATGATTGTTAGTTCTTCTCCCGTAAAGTGTATTTCGCTCTCTATGCTATTGGGATGTGGATAGTTTGTTTCAATAGACTGAGCATTTCCTGCCCTCGGGTTTGAATCACATAGATGAGCTAGAAGTTTGAAACTTATAGTTTAAAACGTGTACTTCAAAATGTACGTGAACTTCGCAATTCCATTAATTGAACTAGACTCAAAAGATATGCAGATAACACAATTGCAATTTGGCCTGTACACTTCTTTATAGAGGTGTCTATATAACGTCCATGCCTACTGGGCCTCTATTCTACTATCTATTAGATTCCACACATTAGACTAACGATCAATTTATTGTATTTAGCTACGAAGTCGAAGTAATTTTTGGCGTATCTAAACAACAAACAAGTTTAGCACATCCGCTGCATCCCATATGATACATGTGTCATATTACGAGCATTTAAACAAGTACTTATAAGTCGTTTGGCTGTAGACTTTCCAATACCATGCATTGCCGAAGTGACAGGCTTACTGTTCGAGGGACTCCTTCACAGGGCTGCTTCACAGACACACTGCACGGAATGGACAAGGAGTACTTGAAATGCGAGCCATGCCTTGGTTCCCGGACAGGAAGATCCAGACACCCATAAGAGGAGTGATCCAACAATGGCGGAGGCGCGGTCCCAGAGGGGCTGGGCGTCAGCTGACACGCCGTTCCTTGATCCCCATGCAGATTCAGAGTTTTTACGTTGACTCTCGTGGTTCTGAACAAGTCAGGCCAGGTTAGGCGGGTTATTAGTTAAGCCATCTCGACGTAATGACAAGTCTGTGATTCGGGGCCCTGGAGGAGATTACAGTGGAATAGCTGAACCGTTTAGTCGCCCATCCCACCTCCCGCCCACAATCAAACACATGCTTATTGCTACATAGGCTTGGATGTTTAGCAATGACGTTATCCAAATGGAGAACACCCCGGATCCCTATACATAGACTCAGACAGTAATCATCCGTGATATTTGTATTGTGCTGTGGTGAGACAATCTAAAGAAAGAGCGATGCAAACAAATCTGCTCGCTAACAGGTCAAATAGGTTGCCGGTAGATCAAACCGACGGGGACGGGAAACTATGTGTTCATAATAGCATAACTCGGAATTTATATACATTAAGGATTCATTGGAGTGAATCTCTTTGAAGATCTGTGAAATTCTACATGGAGATTTCTGGTCAGTCTACTTTGCTGGTGTCAGGGAAATACTAGTATATTGGCTGATGTGCGAACTCTCTGCATGCTAAAGGTCAGAAGGCTTGTGATGCTACAATTAATGGTTTGGAAGATAAAGAAAGGTCCGTATTGAATGTGGAGTTTATTGATGTGTAGAGAGGTCCATGACTCGATTGACCAATATACGAGAGAAGCCATGTATATTGATGCTTCAGTAATGTGTCCTTAATCTTCCTAATTGAAATATCTGAAAATGCCTAATAGTGTTCCGTTCATGATGTTTATGAAATTGGTCATCTAGAATAGTTTTTTCTTTATTTAGGCTGCAAAGTCGTCGGCTGTTACCCGATTTGGGTTGACCCTACAGCATACTTTGGCCCTCCCATAGTGCAATGTCAGATATATTTTCTTTCCATAGAATATAGAAGTTAATATTGTTTTTTACAAAACATAGAAAGGCGATGATGTGTGGAGGATTCATGGCGGCTTTAATACTTTTGGTTTGGGTGAATATGGCCTTATTGGTGTACAGCTGCGTAATTGGTAAATTGAGACGGCAGATATGATTACACTTTAAAAAAGGATGGTCAGTAATCTGTAACGATTAGCCTTCACGTAGGTTAACTTTCCTGTCACTCAGCAGTGGCCAGAAACATTACCTCATAGCTTCATAACGAAATCCCCCAACCCGTGACGCACACATGTGGAACAGTAGCATATATGATAAATGTGCAGGTTGATCTTTCCTTCCAAGAATACATAGTGCAACATCCTGTCTATCATTGTTTTTCCACCTGTTTCGATTGAAATTGAAATTCATTGGAATTATAATGAAATTCGTCGAAAATTCTCTCCCTGAGATGCAGATATAGATGTTAATGGAAAAGTAAAATATACAATAAATGTGTATGTTGATCTTTCTTTCCGAAAGTACACAGCGTGACATCCGGGCTGTTTATTGTTCTACCACCTAATGTAATTGAAATTAAAATTTACGGGAATTATATTGTAGACGTAGGATTAGCACAAGCCTGTCTCCATGATGTAACTGCCTCTATCGCAATTCCCATCTGGAGCCAACCGTCTGGCCATGCTAATTGTGCCTTGGCGGCTTCGGTCCATACAAAAGCCATGTCTGGGAGTCGGCCTCCTTAATGAGTTAATTCTGGGCGACCTGAAGCGTTTCTGGCTGGGAGCCATATTTCCATTGGGAAGCCACATCAGAAGACACCGACCCACAAGGTGAAGCCATCCCAGAGGACACTGAGCGTCAGGCTGCAACCTTCACCAGCCACAGGTTGAACGGAGTGGGCGTCAAATGAAGGTTTCACCTACCAAAAATGGTTTTCCCATTTCCTTGATAATTATGGTGACCTGATAAAGGCATTTCTGGATTGCTGTCTTCTGATACCTAGTCACACGCAAAAAAGGTAATGACAATGTAGGTCCTTTCATTTAAGGATTTTTACAAAGGCTAACAAAAAAGATCTTAAAGTTTAAATGACGCAAAACCGAGCGTAGTCCGCAATATGGTGGTAATGACCTACTATACAACCTAGTCAAAGGGAGGAAGGCATGATGCTACTACAATAGTCATATTGAAAAAGAAAGACTGAAAGACTGTGATCTTCCTCAGGAGTGTTTATACATCTAGTTCTTTCATCTTAATATCTCTCTTTATTACGGATCATTCAAGTTATGGAGATCTGATGTTTTGCAATTTATCGTCAAGACTTCGTAGATAGTCTCCACAAACTCACCAGGAGAAATGTCTAAATACCGGGAATGGTTAAGTCGTGGAGGCAAGCCGGGCCGTGATTCCGTCCTCCCCCTGGCGAATACACTATCTGCGGCATTAGTTCACCGTCAACAGAACGATCAGGCCGAGGCCAATCTTGTTTTCTCACTCGCCGTTCCGTTACTCGTCGCTCCCTACTTAGGTTTGTTGACTCGCCTATAGGATCAACAGCTCTGCCGGCAGATTGCGCCCAGTCAAGCGACCTCAGGGCTGCTCTGAGCATATTTCTGGGTGATATAGTAACTGCGAAATAGACATTGCTGTCTAAATATAGATGTTGATCCGCAGCATTTCTTATGTTCCTTGTGAGCGTCCAACATTGGCTTTTTTTTAGACAAAACCGAATAACTTGGTCACTGATAGCATCTTCATCGGACAAGAAGCATAAGGGATCAAAATGGACAAAAACACACTGAGATATCCTATCAGATTTTGTCACGAGGAATGAACAGCAAGTAAACCAGACATCATGCTAATCTATCATTCCTGGCTGAAACCATCTAAACGTATTTTCGCTATTTCATATACACTGTCCCGGCCCCCTTCCAGCGGTATCGGAAGATCCTGAACATCACTTATTTTCCCTCAATAATATGACTGAAAAACATGAGTGGCAGCAGATTAGATCGCTTTCGAGAGTATAGCTCGGTAGATTCGTTAATTAGTCTGGCATTTAACAATGTTTAGCTTATTTTTCATATCAGTACTGGGGCAGTGATGGAAAAGTTGTGAGCAGTTCAGCAGCCAGCGCATGGGGTGGTTCCCAGCAGCTGCTATGGCGCGCAGAAGAACCCTCCATGACCCGTAATTCCCGTGCCGCGGGATCGATTGAAACAATTGAATCAGTCGCAGTCTATCTCTGTTTGCCAGATGTTAGAATTATTTAACCCAAATTAAGCATAAATATTCTGTGATCCAGGCAGAAACACCTACTTCTGTCCAAATCTGTGTTAGCTTAAACGTGGGGTGCTTTACATTTTTTTATATTCCAACGGAATAGTTTTTAAATGACACGATGCGTCTAATTCATCATGTTTGGCATCAAAAAGATAATTTGTTTTATAATAAATAAAAAGCTCTCTGTTATCCTTCCTCCTCTCATGTGTTGTGCTTAGATAAAATCCGATATCTGCATACCACATGAGACTTCCGGCTAATGCGTATTTCCTTGTAATCAGATGAACGAATTCAAAACCAGTACCAATGGTACTTTCAGATACGAATCATTATGGATTAATTATCGAACTGCAGACAAATTGATTGAAGTGGGAAGCTATTTCCTAAGAGAAGAATGTTCGCATTTTTTCTCACAAAAGGGGAATGGAGATTTAATTAGGCGTATTTCCTCCATTTCCTTATTTGAGTTGGCATCATGAGGAGATAGCAGTGAGTTAGCCAAATAATATGCATCTAGGTAACGTGTCAATCGAACTACATCCGTTTATCATCACTAACAGGAAGGGTGTCAGTGGGAGGATTGTTGTACATTTCCTGAAAAAATTTAATCTGTGTGATGAGGAAATCAAAGTAATCATGCGTGGGCCATAGGAGGCAGACTTTGGAGATCATCATCCTCATAACTATGGGATTCTTTCACCCGGAACCGGTGCCGCTCTATCACCTTAGAAAACCCGGTTAATGATGGTTTACTTAGAGAAGATCTATTTTAATTGTAGATGTGATGAATGAGCGCCTATATTGAGAACCATTTAAGGAACAAAGCATGAGAGAAGTGTTGTTCTACGCGCTGCTAAATGATGAAGTAAAGGTACGAAATGATTGCAATAGAAATATATCAGTCATAACAAAAGAGCTGAGTATCAATTTAGACGAATCGGAAAAAAACAAATTCTGGGAGTCACTCGATGGATGGCTCGAAGCCACGCCGCCGGAAACGTGTTGGCGTAGTGATCCACAAAGGGCGAGCTTTACTTTGAGATGAGGGATTTCTGCTCGGTTGGAGTTTGATTCCTAATCTTAGAAGACAGCCCGAGGAAACTAACAAACCCACTATGGCCTTTGTGATAAGCTCTTATGAAAAACAGTCACATGTAGCTGGATAACAGTTTATACTAGCAAAGGGCATAGGAAAACAAAACGACCATTATTTGTTTGCAGTGTGAAACATCTAGAGTGTCCTAGATAGATAAGCTGTCAAGGCAAAACACTCTGCAATAACCATGTATATAATACCGGCCTTCGTGATGCTAGAAAACATGAGGCCTTGTACACTTATCCCGAATGCGCCGAGAAATGTTGGCTTCGTACCATGGAACTTCAGAGAGGTTTTGAGAAATCAGGTCACATTCGGCTGTAAATAGTACCCTAAGGGAACATGTCACGCCACGGGACATCTCCCGTTACGGGTTCCTGGGTGCAGATTTCTCATGGAGTGCCTAGTGCCTAACGTAATGAGAGTCTCCAGTGATGAGCTTCGCTTGGCGGTTTACTTTAAACGGAGAAATGACCCTCATTAAACGCTATCTCTTCTGTGAAATCGCTCAGGGGCACGTGGAGGTTCATTTAACGTGGTAAATATTTGAGTTGAAGCGTGTCCTGTTTTCAGATGTCCTCTTCTCAACCCAGTAAAGTGACACCCCTGGATGAAGTTTCTTTTCGAAGGCCCCGAGCCTGTAATTTAGTCTATAATAGAGACAATGCTTGGCAGTTAGTCATATATTCACAGGCTGTTCTTAGTGTTCCACCAATAATGTCTATAATAGAGACAATGCTTGGCAGTTAGTCATATATTCACAGGCTGTTCTTAGTGTTCCACCAATAATGTCTATAATAGAGACAATGCTTGGCAGTTAGTCATATATTCATTGGCTGTTCTTAGTGTTCCACCAACTTAAGACTAACTCAGCAGAGATTTGGGTTAAGATTGTCTGGGGCCCTTTTGATGAAGTCCTTGGAATAATCAACTACTAAATCGATTTGGTGGAATCAGCTCCCCAATGCCATCCTGCACAATCTAACACGCTCAACAAAGAACGCAGAAGCGTTTGAGATACTTTTCTCACGGATCGGTATCTGGCAAGATTAGAATGCTGTTCGACCTACTCGAATTTTTACCAGATTTGACATCTGCTCCCAATCTGGCTTAAAGCGCCAATTTACATCCATGAATCTTGTGTAAATCTAGATAGGTACCAGAATTTGTTAAAATTTTAGATACATCCGACTGCCGCGGACTGCTTTGCCATTGTCTGATATTTCTGCTTTGGAGCTGCAGCCTGTTATTCAACAGAATGTGAGTACGAGCTTATAGTGATGAAGGAATACACTATTTATTTGCTAAAATTTTATATAAAGGGCTCTGCTAACCCTGTGAATTCACACCAGTGTACAGGTTGTGTTATAATGTACGAGTGGACCGGAGCACCATTAACACAATGAATTGCCATGCGCTAGTTCCTTGCACATGAATACAATTTGCATAAGTGAACCAGCTCTATAGGCCATTTTCCATTGCCTGACAAAAATGGCACCGAGTTCCTTTAAACTTAGCTATTTGATGAGTTGTATCACCCAGAAGGATTGTGGCCGACCCGGCCAGACACGCCTCGGTTCACGGTGACGGTATAAATATAATAGGGTTGGTGGAATCACCTCTTAACGGTCAGTGCATCGGATTTAGGCAAAGAGATATTGTGTTCGGAATCCGTAGAGGGAGAGATAGCACTAGCAAAAATCACGAGTCCAAACTAGTTTTACCCATGTCTATTAACTAATTGCTCCATAGTTGAAATACGACGTTCATTCATTCATTTAGCAAAGTACTGTTTTTAAACGTTCCTGTGATGCGATTTATAAATACGAAATACGAAATTAGGTTTTGGGAAATCCAAAACACCATCGTTCTACAGGCCATGTGGATAGGCACGGTGATTCTTGACTTTCACACGCATCATGCCAATATCATTCTTATACATGACAATTAGAACAATGGTAAATATTTCCCCATCACTTTGCTTGATTGTAGGTGAAACTGAGGGACAAAATAGTTTTTAGCAACTGACGATCCTGGAAATCCTGTATCTAGATTAAATACATGTAGGCTGGAGCATAGGTTTGTTTGTTTTGGTAGATTAGCATCCAGTTTGTTCAATCGACTTACTTTGGTTTACTTTACTAAAATTTGCATATCCTGTTGGAATAACAAGGTATGTCTTATCGAGGATCTGATATTCCCTGAGGAAGTCAAGAATTTCTCTCTTGCCAGTGTTACGAAAAACACTGCGAATTCCTGGTGCTTTCCTTAGGAATTTTTCTTGCTCTTTTTCCTGGAGCATAAAAGAACAATAAGTAGAGGCATGATCTAATTTGGAATCAATAGTCAATTTGCATGAATACTTGTATCACGTTTCTAACATGGGGTAGGTCCACTATTTGTTTTCACTCTCAAATTTCTTGTCTTTAGTCTTTGATTTAATCGGTCACACGAGTTACATTACATTTGAGTCAACCGTGGTGTACAAGATGTTCCCGTTAATTTCTATACTCCCTACATGAACTCCCTATCAGCAACTGAGGTATTGATACATCTAGAAAGTAATACTATTTACTATCTTTATGTATCATATTTCTGAAGGCGCAAGGAACTGACGAGTACAAATATTATTGAAATAGTCAATAAAACTTCCAGCGGCTCTCTCTAGACATTCCCTACAGAGAGAACCATTCCCATGTGCGTATAATATGATCACAGAACTCTCTGAGAGCTTAAACCGCAACCCCTTATTTGCACACGCTCATTTGCTGTAATAGATGACTACCTGCCTGCCGTTGGGAACGATATGCTCCAGCTGGTTGCTGGTCAAATAACAGGCGCTGTGGTGAGGGACCTGACAGAGCCAGACTCGGGTCACAGGTCACAGTGGTGGGGGCTCCAGGAAGGTTGAGGGGTGAAATCCTGCGCCGGGCTATTACTGCTACCGGTACACCTTCCAGAACTAAACCACTTAAGCTGGTGCCACCAGTTACCCAATAGAATGGATGTAAGGCCTTACCCCGAAGCTCCCAGGTTCCTACCGTGAAGCCCCATGGCATCCTGGCCAGCGGCAGGCGGGGCTTTCCAATCATGTTGGAGGGCCCTATGGTATGTGAGTATGAGTGCAGACTGCAACCTCTAACCCCACCCGAACCCATTCTGCAGATAGCGGGTGCTCGTGACAAACGACGGGAACTGTTCACAGATGGCTGAGGGACCAGTGCGGCATGGGCCCATATGAATCGCTGTTATAGCTGGCCCGGCCACCAAGGGCCGTCCATGTAGTGGAGATGAGGTCAATTAACTACTCGACCATGAAAGTCCTGATCTTTTGCCAGAGTATCAGTTATGTTTTCAGTATCAATTGGAATTTATATCGGAGCAGAATTGGAATTACATACAAGCTACGGAGGAATGAAGTATCTTTTTGAAAGCCTTTGTCTCTACACATATGCAAATAACTTTGACTCTCCGTAGTTCAGAAGCAAGACGAACCTACAAGTATGCAATTTTAATTTGTTTCTATGACTAGCTGGCTCTCTCTCGTACATTATTCATCACTCAAATTCAACGTTCAAAACCAAATGTAGAAACTCATTATTTTTTGCGTCCCTGCACAACACGAGAAGTCTATGATATACATTGCTGCAGTACAGACACAACTATCCGGTTGCAAAGAAGATAAATCGTTTGATTCTCGTTCCACTAATGTACAAATATCAGAGTAAGGGGAGGCCTGAAGATAAAACTGTGCCCATGGGAAGGTACAGGCGTTGTCCTCATGTGGGTAGAAGAGAGCAGCTCCCTGACTTGTCAGACCGCAATGCCCTTTCAACAGGGCAGCCCTGTGTGGGGACAGATACGTTATCTTAATACTGGTCCTGGACGGGGCCTGACCAGTAGAAGTGGAGGGCAGAGTCGGACACCTCCCCGTCACGTGTCTCTCTAAGGGGCCTGGTGGCCATCACGTGAACTGTTTGACCTCGGCCCCCGGACCCTCTTTGCTACCACGCATGTCTGACCTCTAGGGCCTGCCTGCCCCGACCCACCCACCGGCCAGCCCGTCGGACTTCCGGCCGTGTCAGATGTCGACGGGCGGAGTGGTAGCCCCGCGAGCGGAGCGGAGAGTGGCCGACCTCGTCGCCTCCACCAACCCCCGTCTTCTTATAACCACCCTGCTCCCCAGTCTGATCTATGTTCTTAAAAATGTATGTTTGGACTTTTTGAATGTTTCCTTCATTTGTGAAGTGTAACAAAAGGGATTCTGAGCCTGATAATGTTCCCCATTTAATATACTACTACATTTTATATACCGGCATCTGCCACTCAGGTAGAATTACAGGCACCCGTCACGTGCTGTATCACGTCCATCCTTTAGTATAAAAGAGCGTGACACACATCTAATCATAATCAAATCACTTCTCAACAATCACGCTTTATTAGGTATCAGTATCACACCTAGAATGCCACCACATCCAGCTATTTTCACTGCTTTCACACCTCCTGAGACCTGGCACCCAAATGAATGCTGTCATTATTGACTACAGTCGGCCACCTGGTACCAGGAACCTGGTACATGTTGTACTTAGGCTGTTTAACTAGATGGAGTCCATGAAGTAGATGAATATTACAGTTTCTATACAAATATAGAAGGAAGTACACCATACCTGTGCGACGAATCCATCGCACATCATGAACATTTCAAGATGTGCGATGCGATGGACCCGTCGCATCGCACACGATCGCACACGCGCGCAAGCCCGGCCGCACAGGAGTGATTGTGTGCGATGCGACGGGCGGCGCCGATTTTATGACCCTCGGCGGCCGTTTATGACTTTTTATTGACTTGCGACAATCGCATCGCACCAGTGGGGCCTGGCCTTAAATAGGACATCTTTTGAGGAAGTTTTGTTGACACATACGATGTATTTAAAATTAGATCATCTAATTAGATGTAGGCCACTTGAATCATCTAAAAGCGAAACAAGTTTGAGGACGCTGCTTAGTAAAGCCTTTAGAAAAAATATCACCAGTGAATAATGAATGTTAATAAGACTAAATATTTTCAAAACAAGACACAAAAAAGAAATTGATCCTTATAGCATTGCGAGGTATACAGCTTGTTATCTGGCGTCCCAGAAAGCGTCCTCTTGTTTGTGTCTGCCCTGGGTTTTCTAACGCACCTCGGTCGCATAATCTACACCAATATCACCCACGTCCAATTCATTTCCTTTATGAACTCTACTTGAACCTGCCAGATAATAGATTAATATCATCAAAAAGTACCGTATAAGTATTGCTTTATTGGTATAAGGTATGTTGATGAAGCTCTATAATAAAATGTTTGATAGTCAGTCTGGATCTGTCGAGCTTGATCAAGTAGAGATGTGACCTTATTTCCCAACGTATGGCTTTAGTATACATCAATCACATATGTTTGGCCTCGTCTGTCTGACCCACAGGGATATAGCGTGAATAACGAGTCTCCCAAATCACATTTACATACACATTGCCGTGGTCACCGCACCAGTAAGGAGACTCGTTATAGGTGCTTGTGTTGAGTGATGGACCGGTAATTCCCGCCTGATTGCCGGTGTATGATTAGGTTCACCATTAAGCCGAAATACCAACTATATCTCACAGGGTGGTTTATGATTCACGTTTACATGTACAACGTGTATGATATATGTGACGTGGAGCAGATTTACACTTCAGGGGATATGTGATGGCCGTGAGGAGGATTCCCTGAGATAACTCCTGGTGTGAATTTACTACTGTATGTGGTTTATATAAGCCGTGAGCAGGTAATTTTGCTTATTGCCAATACCCTAAAAATGAACTGAATTCAGAGAATTTTTCTGTTAATAACCCCAAATTCCTTATACATCCATTTATAACTTATTCACATTTGGGGATTCTTTCCGAGGATCCAGCCTGTATTCCTATTTAAGATTCCTCAAACCCGATGTGCTGACTAGATCCAAGACCACATACTTCTCATACAATGTCGAATTATCTTTTATAATATTGAATTCTTCGTTTTTCAAAGTACAAATTTGACGTCATTGTGGCGTGTAGTTTATTGCGCCATGCTGAGTAACAATGTTGGCGACGTTGTGTTCTCCCATTTCGTTTTAACGGCACTGTACATTTCCGTCAGTTAGGTTCAGACACGGGGGTAGTTACCAACCCGGTTGACAAAGGATCAGTACCAGGCGTTTCTGTTACGAACCTCCTGAAACGTGTCATTTTACGACATCCGTGAATTGCCTTTGTTGCGATTCCAAGAAGTCCTTCTCTCCCTGAATAGCGGCGAATATCGGTGAATAGCAATTGACACTATAGGAATGGGTGATGACTTCAGGCGTCATTTCTACAATGTCTACGAAATTGTTTTCACCACATTCGAGAAATGGCAGTTTACCCATTTTCCAAGGAAATCCTTGTCGCCATTTTCAGTTTATAATTTTTGTGTTTTTGTGTAAAAACAAAGAGAGAATAAATTGGGCCTCATTCGCATAAAAAGATGTGGTTCATCATCTGCAACAATAATGGCCAGTTCTCAGACATCAAGACATGGTAATAAGGTCCTATGATATTTCGCCTTATATGTCTTGAATCCCTGAAATTTACTATTTAAATTAACGATGATGCCTTTCAGTCTGCTGTCATATTCAGAATACTCTGCTGTGTTGGCATCATCTTTAAGCTGCTACTATACTCTTGAGCAAGATGGTGTTTCTTATTCATTAGAAAATTAAAGTGCGTGTGAGCGTAGTGAAGCGCAGGAAGAGAATGAGAGAGAGCGTGGGAGCGTGCTGCACCACGTGACCTAATGGTTCACGTGCCTTGCACGAGGGGGAGCGCAGGGAGCGCTAGTAGGGAGGGAGTGCGCTAGGTGGAGCAATGACCGCCCCTGACCCTACGGCCATGGGCTACCCATTGAACATATTCTAAATTTCTTTAACATAAAGGGGCTGCTTTGTTATTGTACCTATAAAGTATACAAATGAGATAAGTGTCATTTCATCAGGAATTGACACGGGCGTCAAGGCAGTGATTACCAAATGAATCAGATCAATAATTAGTATCAAATTGGAACATTGGATTGTTTCTCTGAAATCAAACAAATAGACTCATTTGTTATTTTTTCCCATTTCTACTCGTTCTGGATTAGGAGGTTCGCACCTCATTCGGCATATTCTCCTTTTTTATTAAAGTTGTGACAGAAATGCTCGTAGGATAACCAATTCTATGACTGGTCTCCATCCGTAATTAGACCAAGACGAACGTGATATTTAGCAAATGCTTCCGTGATTTTCCATGATTATCAGCCATGACTGAGACTGTTTTCGTTTTTGCGTCGTTAACGATGATTATTCGGAAACAGAACTAGAGATGATAAAACTTTTATCTAAATTATATAAAATAAGGGAGCCGATGACTCGTTAAAATATTTCTTTAACTGAAAGTGATATAAAATCATGTACATCAATTAGCTTAATAAAAACGGACTCTTTAGTTTTAGAGAAAAATAAAGATAATGAAGGCGCTGTTGAGAATGGAGGGTGGGAGAAACAATCAGGGTAGTCGCGTGCTGTAGAGTTTAATAAGGTTTGAACGCTGGACCGGTGCGTAAGAATGGTTGTGCTGGTAAAGCCGGGCCCCCACCTACCACGACGGTCTACGACATACTCCCCGATGGCTACGATTTTAAATGCCCAAATCGTAGCCTATCGGAAGGTCCCAGAATCGTAGACCTATGTCGTGATCCAATCTGTGAATTGTACTTGACGACCACGATATCTTTCCGATAGACTACGATACCCTATGACAGGCTACGGAAAATCCAACATGTTGGATTTTAATGGGACCTCTACGATTGGCGTTTTTAATTGCAGCCTATTGCAGCCTATCGCAGAAACCTGTTCCACCTACCACGATTTTTGCAGACATCACAATAGAATCAGTATGGTGTCGGGAAGGCAGTCGTAGGGCCTATCGGGACCAGAATCGTGGTAGGTGGGGGCCTGGCTTAACAGTGTGTCCCGACCAGCCGTCCCGCACTGGTTGGAAAATAAAAAAAAAATAGTATTAAGTAATTGTTCATAGTAGTGTACAATAGCGTCCGTATAAATCATTAATCAAAATACAATTAATTTCTAATTCGCGTGATGTGCTGACGTGCTGATGTCTTGTGTCAAATGTATTTTATCTCACAGCGTCTTAACCCTTCCTGGTCATTTAGTGCACATCCCTTTGTATCTCATACAATTGGGTGAATTGGTAGTGTATTTGTTTTCTAGTTTAGCTACTTCATATTGATGAAATCCAGGGTCTTTGTTGTCAATAAGAAGGTATTACCCCTTGTCCATGTCTGTCTTGGCTTTATGCCTTAATGTGATGAATCATATCTTGTAGAATATTTGATACACAGATTATATACATCGTAAATCTGGCCGTGCCTGAAAAGATCTCGGGTGACTTATCTGTTGTTTTGTGTGAGCTGAAACAAAGACTTACTCACGGGCTTGGCCGTTTTTGTGTCGAATGATTGGATCATCAAGTCCTTTGTTTAAAGGCCGCATTGATAAAACCTGTGATCCGCTTTAGCTTTGTTCTAGCTAATCGCTCTCTGTGCAGTCTAGTCAGAAACCCCATTTGTTCTATATAATGTATGAGATAGACTTTTAATTCGGCGTGCGTAAAGACATTTAGACCGCACCAAGTACCCGTGGCTATCAGTTGTTTCATGTCTAGAAGCGAGGTATATATGCACAGCGATCTTCATTGATTAGACTGTTTTGTAATTTGTTTTTACCATGACATCCATCGCCAACAGGAAAAAGAGTATGATGGATCGGGGATGTAATTGGAATGGAACTAAATAGCTTTGATGGTGTTTATGGTATTTCCCTCTGTGGTGAAGCTTAAGCCAGCTCTGGTATTTCACGTGTGTCTCCGGTACGTTTTCCGTCGAGATAACCTGAGGTTATTTGAGGTTATGTTTGGTGCACATAATGCCAATGACCTTAAAGTATTCCCACTTCTTCGGTTATAAGTTCACTGCTTTACGACGTTAGTCTAGACTATAAAACATTAAAACTAGACTATTTGGTCGTCCTATTGGAAACCTGAATGTTGCGTGTACACAGCCAGACCACGGACTTGTTTAGGGCATATAGCTATTGTGTTATGGACGGCCATTCCCCCACCCCCGACGCCATCCAAAACACCAGGTGGCAAAACCAATCAATGGATTTTATCAGAAATATTTTTTGGGAAATTTTGGCCTCGTCTCAATATTATCTATAGATTATAACAACTGATAACAGTGGTTGCCCCCCCCCCCCCGAATACAATGATGCTAACTTACAATTTCCATGCGGATGGTGGTGGAACTAGCAACTCTCTGTGCCATATACACTGGAGACTTTATTTAATAACCTTTTTATTTATGTTTTAACAGTTCTTCCAGTTCTTCGACAAGTGACTTTTTATATAGTCTCAGCTCTTTATCCTCTGCTTTTCGTACACGCGCTGGTAACAGGTTACATAGAGCTCTCCCTCTATAAAGCAGACTTTTCGCATATGCGTTACAGCTGAATGGTCTTTCTTTTAACTTGACCTTTATATCCGACCTGGTTCGCAATTCCCTGTCGTCTAGTAAACTAAGGTTCTTGGACAATTTATGAATCATCACCAGTAGTTGTTCAGTTTGCCTGTCAGCAAGCATCGAAATCTGACACCTATCGTGTAGTATAGCTATAGATAGCCTTTCATTCCATGCCTTTTGTATGACCCTTTATGCATGATTTTGTAAGTGCTGAAGTTTATCTCTATCTTTTTGACCAGATGGATCAAATAAGTAGGCGCAATACTCCATTTTGGGTCTTTTGATTGAAAGACAATTTTTTTTCGGAACGTTTTCTGTAATCAGGTGCCTTATTTCACCCAGCCTGTAAATACATAGACTGACATTTTTGGATACATCTTTCAAATGTTTGCTCAGGTCCAAACTGCTACTCACACCACATAGACACCTCGCGAACACCACTAGTAATTAAACAGGATAGGTCCCAACAGGGACCCTTGCAGAACTCCAAAATGTCACTCTACCGAATCCGATTCGCAGCCGTTGAAACATACCACCTGTCTCCTATCGGTAAGATACCCGCGTAGTCAAAGGTATGATTTATCAGATGAATAATAGATTTATTTTTACTCACACATCAACCTCATAGCAGGACAGATATAGCGTTCGCAAGTGCTAATAAACTACAAGACACCAACATCAACAACAGAAGTCACATATAATGTGAAATATGATATATAGCAACATATTATTTCTCAAAGAATATTCTAGCCCATAGCAAAGCTGGTTAATGAAAAAAAAAATCTTTTTCATCATAAATTTCTTAGTGATATTTTTAGATTCTTTATAGGTATGAGTGTTACGTAGTAATGGAGTAAGTTGGTTCTATAATAGAGCACCTTGGTAGTTAACTGGCCCAGTTGCCGATAATGCAGTATCCTTAAAATAATTCTTTCAGCCACTTCTTGTGGCGAACCACTAATCTTTCTGGACTTTTTTTCCCGCGCATGTTGCTAGTTCTGGTCTTGGCTTATAAAACGTTTTATCTACTTTTGATAGTCGTAACAGTAGGTTTTCCGTGTTCTTTACTCGACGTTTTATCGGAGGATCGTAGCACTCGTCCTACCAGTCCGCCATACTTGAGATATTGTCGAATGTAAATGGAAATGTTGTAGAATCCTTTTTTCATATTTGTCCTACGCATCATATGTATTGGAAGTGTCTAACCAACTAAAGTCTTCATTTAGCTATTGCCGTTTAGATGTCACGGTTGGGGTTGATATCAACATGGTTAAATGTTGGGAGAAGCCCATTTGATTACATCTGTTTCCTCGTACAAGTTATGCCCAACCTGCATGCCCAAATGCCAGAAAGATAGGAAGCACTGCGATCATCTTCGACCCACTATGAGGCCACGGGGAGAAATAAAGATAACGAAGCAATAGCGTAAACCCCAACCCATCAAGAACATGTTCCTAGATAAAGGGCTTGTCCTATCGCTTATGCAAATTTTCCCCTGAATCACTCCACTTTTCTAGTCACGTTTTCTGTCATTTAATTCCATGTCGTAGGCAAATGCTGTATTAATTTGCATAGTCAATTCGTGACCATAGCTAAGAGCCCTAAGAATGATTTACAGTATGTGGGTGCATTTTTTAGGGTGAACGAAGGTAGGGGTTAATAGGCATTAGCTATAGTCAGGGCCTTGATTTAAATCTGTTTATACATACATGCCACCACTTGACCTGAACTGCCACGACTTCGGCTATAAATCAACCAGGTAACCGTTCCCAAACCTAAGTTTAATATGTTTTTCAAATGAATACAATACCTTGGCAAAATCTGCGAATCTAGAGTAATAATTCATCAAGACCACAAGATTGAAAATCTTAAATCGTGTATCGTTTTTATTAACTCTTTCTTTTATTTTTATTGGTTTATATTGTCCTGATAGATTCAACGTAGATTCATAGACGCCTAATGATGTAAGCATCTGTCCATTGCTAGAATATATATGCTTGGGCGACAGACTGTATGGACAGATGTTTTCCTTTTACGCTTTACGTCTTTAGATAGCCCACTACTTTGTGTAACTATTAAGTATCAGAATGTATCTCTTGGGAACTATGGTTCCTAGAGTTAAGATTTAATAAGTTTGACATCATGGGTGTTAGCATAGCTTAAGGCAACCACATTGAGGGACACTCTGATGCCTGGGGACATGATATTATTTTTAATATCCTGTCCCGGCCACCTAATTTGTGTGATTTAATTAAGCTAATATTTTTCAAAACAGACACATTTTATACATTTCGTAAAACTGCCAGCCAAGATGAGCCATTCAGAAAATGTCACTGATATGACGTTGAAAGTACAGGCGTAGATGGATAATAAATGGAACAAACGATGGTTATGGGGACAAGTGGCTTATAGCGCTTGTTTATTACTATGGGTCAACCCCTCGTAGTTTATGGCCGCATGTCCAGAAAACCATCGATTTTTGTCTATAAATAAATCACGAGATCCAGTATGAGGATTATTTCTCGTTATATGGTTCTTATCGTTTGGTAGGAGGAAGACATCAAGCATCTCTAGCTGCTTTATTAGGCCTGAGTTATGCAACCTTCTCGGTTCTCCTGACAGTCTTTAATTACTGAAACCATTGAGTACAACCCCCAACGCGGGGAAACGCATGGGTCCTATTTCGCCCATGCGCAGACAAGATTACCTGCGGTAATCATTTTGAGATGGGCGTAATATTTGAGCATTACTAGCCCTCTTTTACAGCTGTGCTAAAAAGAAGGACAGAGTCAAATTGAATACGCGGAATTCGTTTAGGGAGATGTCTTAAGTGATTTGTTTATGCAAATTGCCGCATGAATATGTACTCGTATGCGGCAGCAGCTATGACGCATGATTGCAGTTAAGTTTAACGAGCTTGGGAACCTTCCTCCGAGAAATTGATTAAGTTTCTTATTGGCCATTTCTTCTGACATGCCCAAATTCTGAGAAGACCAACTCTACCCGTAGGGCTTCGGTTCCGTTAAACGATCGTATTTTTCTGGTACTTGTGCCACTTCCATTCCATTTAGCCATGTGTCTAGAAATGCGCGGGTTGCCTATTGAGTTTCAACAGGATAGCGTTGGTGAGTGGCCCATACATACAGACGGCCAACGGCTAACCTAACGTGGCTCAAGGCGATTCAGTATTTAAGTACGGATCGTTTCACATATCTTGAGTCGCTCATGACCCGCCGTTCTTCGTTCGTCATAATATCTGAGACAAGCATAAGAATGAATAATGCAGTAAAGAGAAGCGCATGTATGCATCAAGAGAAACCCAAGTAGGTCTGCGCAGATACAACCAGAGATGCAAAGTGACATGTAATGTACAATAGATGAGAGAGAGAGAGTGGAGGAGCAACCTCATAAAAGACTAGGTATCTGCGGGCAGGGATAATGTTTCATATTGACAGGCTAGTTTGTTAGTTTAACATGGTACATGAGCCACACAATAACTTATAAGGACCTTAAAGACAATTATTGCCATCCGAGAAAGTTACAACTGGATGAAAGACTTCAAAAAACAGTAACCATAACATTAGGTCATATATCATCAGATGTTATTACATGATACCACAAGATCAGTCTGTATCTCCCTCTGAATTGATAAATTAGTCAATGAATTAATCGGAGAAGATCAGTCATGAAAACCAGGAACCTTGATGAATGTTGAAACAAAATGTTAAAGAAATTCTGACAGCTATTTTACTCTCGGCTTCCAGCGTGTAGGCTGGAGTTGCTCGGGTGAACACCGAGCAGCTCAGAGCGTGACGCCGTCACACCGCGGCGCCGGTGTTGAACGGGCGGCATTGACACCCAGGCTTTTTTTTTCAAAAGGCTAGGATTAGGTAGGCGAAAACCAGCAAAGTGTCAAAGCATTGGAGCGGCTCCCGTTACTGATGGTAGGATCAGAGCAGATCAGTGCTCCTTTGAGGTTGTAATAAGACTCAGCGTGAAAGGCAGTGCTGGCCCCAGCTCACTGAAGTTGGAATATGGCACAATTATCACTGAAATAAACTACCAGGAATTCACAATGAAATGTCTTTAAGGAGACGATTGTAGCGATCTGCTGGATTACTTAATGCGGCTGATTCAGGCTGTCAGTTTGATAGCTCCCCGTCGTTATTTTCGTGAGGACTATCAATAAATAAGATGGCCGATGGCTAAACTGGTCCATTAACGAAATTTCTGTCTGTCTCCTCGGAAAAAATCTAAAACTGGCATGTCTCAAAAAATCTCCGAAGATGGGAAAATACTTTAGTCCAAAAATCTTAAAGCTTCCCAGAATGAGAAGGAAATTCACCAAGATGAAAACTATAGTAGAGGTTTATCAATTTCATCAGATCGTTCTGGAAAAAGTTGTAGTAAATGTCAGCTTATGTCTTCTTTCTGTGACAAAGTTGTTTATACTAGAATCTGTGGTATGACTAAAGAATCCTCCATGATATATGTTTTGTTTTCGGAATTGTGATCTCTGCAGAGTCAACTGAAACTCTCATACACTTAAGTAGATATAGTTTCATTGTGAAGGGGGACAAGTCGTCCACTCTGGGGGCCTAGTGTTACTGCTATCATTGACATCTGAAGTCATGATGAAGAGGCGCTGGCTGCGTATATTGGTCGTCTGACCTTTGCCTGTGACAAGCCACCGTATCGTTTTGCTACCTAGGTCCTGTTTGTTGTCGTTAGAATACACTAGGAAATATCATAATTTACCTGTGTGGGGAGGACTGGGTTAGATAGTCAACCAATTGCGATTGGATTACCTTCTCGATTATAGCATGGACACAACTGTTGCTTCCCACAGTGAGTCTGACCAAGTCGCGACATTGACAAGGGTGACGTCGGAATCGAGACTCATTTACGAGTGCTTAGTAATATGACGTTTAGAAACGTTAAGATAGAGGTGGGGATGGTTTCAGAGTGACTTCACTGACCGCCATAATTAACAATACTGTCCAATGCTGAATATGTAGAGGTGGATACAAGGCCTAGCATTGCTCTGAACGAGACGGGACCTGAATCAACTGAGCCGAAAGTGGTCGATGGGGTCTCGTAAACCACGAAAGCTGAGACTGTAAAATCCTATTTTAGTGAACACTAGGGAAAATGTGCCATCTAACCTAATACCTAATGTTAGAAAAAGGACAGACTACTTCCCATAGAGAATTTTAAATCGAAATTTCATGAATTCTGAGCTCGAATACAACCTCAAAAAGTCTAATTAGTACAATGAATTGTTCTAGCAATAATATAACCCCCATAAAATTTATTGTGTCAATTGATATTTCGAGGAAACCGACGTTCAGCTAGAGTTTAGCAGATGTGGTATTTTTCTACCGAGAGTTACAGAAGGAATAGACAGGTGGTTGGGAAATCTAGTCATGGTGGGACTGAGACGGGGCGGTAGGTTCTCAATTACTAGCCGTGGGCGGGCCTGGGTCAACGTCATGCGGTGACTACGAGGTGAGATTCAGTAAAGGAGACATCAGATTCCCGTAACGCGGACGATTAGAGCCTTAGATCGGGCAGTTACCGCAGTGCTAGGACCTACTAATCTCCCCGTAATGTAGGCTAGAGCTCTCACATCTCTAGTAGAGGATCTCTCACGTGGGCCTTTTGTTACGGTCAACAGCCCATTTGCTTACCCTATATCCAGCTTATTGAATTCACTCTATAGGGTTAAGTTCATCGAGAATTTCTAGGTCAGTCCTTATTGAGTACAAGCCCATCTAAATAGTTTCTAGCGCCTAAATAGCGGGAGATAGGTGGGTTTGAAAAGGTGAATAGTGTGGACTGTGATTCATGTTGTTCCTTTACTGCACAGATTCGCTGAACCGTGATCCTTTTCTGTCATCTTCCCTCATGGGTCCGATAACCCTGTTTTGCTACCAGAAGTTAGCCTGGTGTTAAAGATATGAAGATATACTAAAGATATACTGTATTAATCAGTCTTGCTTGCTTCTCAGTTCCTATTTGTACATTTTGCTACTATTGAATAATCAATGACGTGTCTAAACGAAGTTCTTGTGGCATGGTGACTCGTAAAGTCTATTCAGATATCTGTAAATCTTGGCAGGTCTTTGGTATACAGATATATGTCAAACCAATCGCAGTACCGCTCAAGTGTAAATACATCCGCTGTGGATTTTTCGATCACTCGACGGGCCAATCAGAATCTGACCAGAGTAGGGCCGGGGTTTGTGCGGGGCCCCCCGAGCGCCGTTACCTGGTATTTCCCGGCGGAGGAGAACTATGGAGTGGAGGCGGAAGCCGCGGGCGCTGTAAATCCTCCGGGGTTTGCTGAACGACAGCCGTGGGTCGCCGATAAAGTAGGCAACAGTTCGGAGCCATTCAAGTTAAGGGGGCAACCAGTGGCCTCCACTATGCCGCCACAACCCTCACAGTGCCTCTCACTCTCGCCAGCTGTCCTGGCAATTTCCCTGCACATCCTGCCATCCAACCGGTTAAATATTACATTCTGACTAACGCATAGCAACTCTATCGTCCAGACACTGCCGTCATCCACCTTAATCTAGGAAACTCCGGTGATGTGTAAATGGATCCATCTTTGATGGTTAACGTTGTAGAGAGAGCTACAAATCATGCGGGATACCCGTTATCCTACCATTGTTTACAGCCATCCTTTATTGCTAAAGGCATACAGCGATAAGCGAAGTACGAGTTGTCATCTGCACATACATGTAGTTTTTTTTTGTTTTTTTTTGTTTTTTTTTATTTGCAAAGTAATTCACCTAGGATAGGTGGTCTTCCATTACAGCGTGTTTCCAGATCCAGAAAATAACATTTCAAGTTGTTGTTCTTATTCGTAGAAATAAATTTACATAGGTATGAAGTATGAGATATGAGACTAGCTCATGAAAATTAAACAGGTGATATAGGCACATTTCAACGGACAACTAAACAGGCAAAATAGTCAAACAAACATACAGGTAGACAGCCGGTTGTCCTGAAACGTACGATAAGGTATGTTGGGATGAATATATGATGATATGGGATGCTGAGACGTATAGCATGTTTTGCTTGCCTAATCCTCATTTTATAGATTATCCAGGGCAGCAATCGCTTTCTTGAAGCCATTCTTGCCTGGTAGTTTTTTTATGTGGACAGGTAGTTTATTCCATTCAGTTTCTCCTCTATATTTAGGTGATTTTTTGAGGAATTCGAGATTTGGTTGGGGTAGCTTAAACATTAGCTTCTCTTGCGAGCGTAGTATGCGGTGCTCTGGTGTTTCAGCCAATTTTGACCGATTTTGAGAGTCATTCAGTGGATCCGACTGGGTTTCTGTTTGAGACATGCTTGATACTTGTGTGTCATTATGGAGAGAGATTGGTATGTCACCATGTATCTTTATGTATTCTTTTCGAATGAAGAATAGGGTTAGTTCCTTCCTTCTTCGTTCTAGCATTTTAGTTTTTGTAATATGGTGTAGCTCTTTGACAGTGTGGACCATTACCCTGTCGTTCAGACATACTCGAAGTGCTCTGTTTTGGAGGCGCTGGATTTTCTCTAGGTTTTTTTGTGAGGTGCCTCCCATAAACATTGCAGAGTAATCGAGTATCGGTAAAATCGCCTGTTTGTAGAACATGATTGCTATTTTGGTGGTCAGCTGGTACCTAATCTTGTTAAAGAAAAATATTTTATGGCTAATCTGTTTGGTGATTAACCTAGTTTGTTTGTCAAAATTTAGTCCAGCATCTATTTCTAGGCCAAGGTAGCAATATGAGTCCACTACGTTTAACTTTGTTAGTCCAGCGTATATGTCGGGGATTAGAGTCTTTTTACGTTTGTTTGGTGGCATGAACCAGCAGACTTTAGTTTTGTCAGTATTGACAGTTAGTATATTTCTGTTGCTCCAAGTCATGAAATGATCTAACTCAGTCTGTAGTATTTGGCCAGCATCTCGTGTTTTTGATGCACTGTAGTAAATGACCAAGTCATCTGCATAAATTATATAGTCAGCAGTCTTTATTACTTTATCTATGTCGTTAATAAAATAAATAAACAAGAGAGGTCCAAGTACGGAGCCCTGTGGGACTCCGTACTCGACCTCCTCCCAGGACGATAAGCTACCGGAAGTCCGTACTCTCTGCATTCTGTCGCACAGGTACAATTTCAACCATTCCTCGTGGGAGACACGAAGCTCAAGCTGGTTAAGCTTTTTTATCAGAATTCTATGGTCCACACTGTCAAAGGCCTTGCGCAAGTCGATGAAGATAGCACCGGTTATCAAACTCTTATCTCTTGCATCATAAAGGTGGGTGAGCAATTTGTATATCGCATCTGTGGTTCCCATTTTTGCCCTGAAGCCATATTGGTTATCGCAAAAAATATCATTTACCGATAGATGGTTATTTAAGTATGAATGGTATAATTTCTCCGCAATTTTGCCAGGGACGGGGAGTAAACTTATTGAGCGCCAGTTGTTGGGGTTGGTAGGTGAGCCTGGTTTCGGTAGTGGTATAACTGTTGCATATTTCCATTTTTGAGGAAATTTGCCTATGTCCATACATTGTTGGTAGAGAAATGTAAATTATTCAAGTGTTAGTTTCATAAATTCCTTCAATACAGACGTTCTGATATTATCCAAGCCCGAGGATTTGGTTGTTGCTATTTTGTTAAACAGGGTGTATAATTCTTTTTGATCAACAATAAAGTCTGGGGGGGGATTTGTTAGTTTATCGGTGTAGTTGGCTGTTGTGTCTGGATCCCCATTAGTTTTACTAGATTCGTCTGCATTATGTGCACTGGAGATATTACTATTTTGATTTGCTAAAGTCTTCCCTATATTTGCAAAAAAATGGTTTAAGTAATCTGCAGATAAGTCTGGTGGTATCTCTTCCGCAGTTTCCGGATCGATTAATTTAGGGGGTTGGCTAGTAGTATTTGGATCTGTTAGTTTCTTTATTTCGCGCCATAGTTTTTTGGGATCGTTTCCGCTCGCATTCAGTGAGTTTTTTACCAACTCAGATTTAGCGTTTCTTACAACCCTCCTGACTTCGTTCTTCAACATTTTAGCTTTATGCAGGAAAGTAGAGTTGCCTGTTTTGTTAAAAATTGATAGGGCGTGGTCTCTATCTCGAATAAGGGATAGTATCTCATGATTCATCCAAGGTGTATTACGGTCGCTCGTGCGCCAAGTTTTAATTGGGCTATAAAAATCAAGGTAGTCGATTAAAATCTGAAGCATGAAGTCCCATAGTTTATCAACTTCATTGAAAGTCCAGAATTCATCCCAGTAAGTGTTTGAAATCCAGTCTCTCAAGTTGTCTGAGGTATGTTTCAGATAAGTTCGTCCGGTAACAACTGCCGAATTTCTGCTCTTTTGAGGCTGGTTTCTGGTTGCGAAAACTGGTAAGTGATCGCTGCACAAGTAGTTTATGACTCCATGTTTCTCTACCAGTTAACTAGAAGTCAGTATGTTGTCCAAACAAGGCAGTTTAGCACTGAAGGGTCGCGTACATTGATTTACCAGTCGCTTAAGCATATAATCTTGGCAGAATTCGTTCATTTTTGCTGTCGGGGCACCAGATGTCTGTAGAAAGTTAACATTAAAGTCTCCTAGGACCCAGTACTCATGGTGTTTATAGGTAGGTTGTTCCAAGATATTACTCAGGTACTCGATAGCTTTATCTAGTTTGCCTATATGGGTAAAGTACACCACCATGATCAGAATCGGACATGTGAAGCGTTGCTGTATGTTGATGACTAGGCATTCAACGTCGTCGGTAATTTTACTATAATCTAAAACAAGTGTACTATACTGAGCAATGTCATCTCTTATATAGCATGCTAAACCTCCTCCGACCTTGTGTTCCCTATCCAGTCTGTAAAGTGTTTTTCCCGGCCATGAAACAAGATTACTTGTGTAGTTAGCGTTATACCAGGTCTCGCTAAAGGTTGCAATGTCTGCATGATTCAGACAGTGAAACACCTCTTCCTGTTTTTTGCACAGGCTCTGGCAATTCAGGTGGGTAATGTGCAGCCCTTTGTACTTATTGAATTCGTCAATAGATACAGACATGAGGGTGATAATGTGATGAAGATGGGTCGATGGTAAGTAAGGTGTTATGTACAATTAGTGATCACCCAGTGATGCGATTTGTGCAAGTATGGGCGCGAAAGACTGTCTACTATTTCTCCACTGTATCAGACAGTGAACAAAAAGTAGCAGCCTGAGTAATAATTAGGAGCCTAAGGTCCGATAAACATATAAGGGAAGGAGAGGTCCATGGAAGAAAGATTTGAGTCCAATAATCAAACCATTTGATGGTCATTTATGACTAGTTTTCGAGAAGTTACTCACATAAACAATATATGTTTATCTTTATAGTCCATTCTAGTAATTGTTAAATAGATATCAATTATGTTTATATTTAGTTTAATGTTTCATGTGATCTCGATTTAAATGTCTGATTTATGACTTATGATTTTGATGCCTTTCACCGTGGTTCACATCAAGTTGTCAACAACAAAACATCTCAACCTCGGATGTCTATATACTTTGTCTAGGGTCACTCAATTTTACCTCAAGTTAAGGTAAGGAGGGCCCCTTCGCCATAGGTATGGTTGTTGTTTTGGGTGTATGTCAGTTCAGGTGTATAGGAGGTACATAATAATTCGTAAGTCGATATCTCAACTGTTTCTATCCCAGTTCGTCAGTGGGTGGGTATGGACAAGAGAATGACTAACTTCTTACTTACAGTTTAGACGCAGCATTTTTTAAATTTTTATTCAGTATATAAGGCAACATTCACCCAGTGGGCGTTTTTACATGTTGTCGACAAAATCAACAGTAACATTTAGCACATTACAATAGCATTTTTAGCTATAAAAGAAGTATAGTAGAGAAGAGTTTTACAATACTAGACAATACAGTAGAAACATATAACAGATAGAAAAGATAATAATCAGTACAGTTATGTATCATATTATATTTACTATATTTGGCCAAGGGTATCTCTAGCAGGAACTCAGGACTATATCATTACTCCCAGATTTATGGATTTCCTAAAAGATGAGTTTTTATGTAGATTTTGTAATAAGAAATGTCTTCCGTTTTCTGGATGTTTTCTGGTAGTGTATCCCACCATTTTGCTCCTAGGTATAATGGACTCTTTTTATATCTCTCTAACTTCGGCAAGTCAATTTCTAGTATTCTTTTATCTTGATTTCTGGTATTTCTTGTTCGGGTTTTGCAATGCGCTGGGTCATTTGACCACCATTTTATGTTCATTAATAAGCACAGATGTCTGCGGTAAGACAGAGGTCTTATATTACATCAGTTATATAAATCATTTATGGCATGGTCCCTTTTATTTGTTACTCCTAATGCTACTCTCATACATTGGTTGAATGATATGTCTAACCTAGTTTGTTCTCTCTTACTTGCACCCGTGTATATATATCCCACATAGTCATATACCGGTAGTATAGATTGTTTTAGTATTTTTATTCTAGAGTCTTGGGGGATCTGGTCTCGCAGAAGATACAATTTACCCATTTTACCTCTCGTTGCATTTACAATTTTGTTTATTTGCTCTTTAAAGTTTAGTTTACTGTCTATCAACAGTCCTAGGTAATTAAACTTCCATACTCTTTGTAAGGCCTGTTTATTGACTATATTCCCTTCGATTTCTAGGTTTTCCAACTTTTTCCCAATCCACATTTGTGTGGTTTTCTTGATATTCATCTCCAATTTATTTATCTTCAGCCAGTCTGTTATTTCATTTAGTACTACTTGGGTTTTTTCTTTGGCTTTCATTGTTGTTTTATCACTGACCACTAAGGCCAGATCATCAGCATACATATAGGATTCACAATTTTTTATAACTGAGAACATATCATTAATAAATATTATGAAAAGGGTCGGTCCAAGGACCGACCCCTGTGGTATTCCACATGTGATGTATAGGTTGGAGGATTTTATACCCATAAATTTGACTGTTTGGCTTCGGTGTTTTAGATACGACTTCATAAGCTGGATAGATTTGTCATTTAGGCCTATTTGTTTTAGTTTGTATAGAAGAATTTCATGGCTGACACTATCAAAGGCCTTGCGTAGGTCGACGAAAGTACATAGGGTCATCTGACCTCGATTCAGGCAATCATGGGTTGTAGATATTAGATGGAATATAGCTTGTCCTGTCGACCTGCCAGGCATAAAACCGAATTGCCGGGGACTTATTAATTCATATCTTAGGAGGTGATTCATGAGTTGGTATTGAAGTACTTTTTCTATTATCTTTGACATGCAGGGAATTACCGTTATAGGCCTCCAGTTGGAATAATCATTTAGATCTCCATTCTTTGGTAGTGGGGTGACTGTTCCTTGTAGCAATGATTTTGGAAATGAGGAGCTTGATATACAGGTATTTACAATATTCCTCAAGTTTTGGGGGTTTGCCAACAGTAATTTCTTTAGATGAGTTGAGTTGAGATGATTAATACCCGTTGACTTATCAGATTCAAGATCTTTGGTTATCTTAATTATATTGTCTGTATCTGTTGGATAGAAGTCAAGTTCTTCTTCTATTTCTTTTCCTTCCAATCTCATATCTATTTTTTCCATATCAATCAAGCCAAGTTTCCCTATTATTTCAGCACCTATGCTGGTAAAGAATTTGTTCATCCCTTCTGCCTTCGCTTGAGCGTCTACCAAGTTTTCACCCTCAATGGTTGTGTCCTGAGGTCTAGGGTTCCAGATTTCGTTTAAACTTTTCCAGAATAATTTTGGATTAGACTTGTTTTTTGCCAGTTTATTCTCTATTACTTCCGCCTTATGTTTCATAATTTTTTTCCGAATGCTTTTCCGAAGGTTTCGAATTTCCCTGAGCGATTCTACTCTCATATGATTACTTCTCGAAATTTCTTTCAAAAGTCTCGCTCTTGTCTCTATTTCATTTATTATTTCTTTGGGAAGTTCCAATCCATTCTTAGTTGTTATTTTAAATTTCCTGATCGGACATACTTTATCTAGGAGGGTGTGTATATAATGTTCAAAATGTAGATTTAAGTCCATCTTGTCATTATCCTCTGGTAGTTTATAATTTTGCATATGTTTGTTTATCATTTCTCTCTTTAGCTTATTCAGATTTCGTCCTTTTACATATATCTCCTCCTTTTTTACTTTATTACATTTTTTCTGAGTGTAAATTGCTATATGATCGGGTTATACATATTTAGGTTACCTGAACTTTTAACATGGTTACAATTGCTGTAGAAGTGATCTATTTTTGATTTGCCTTTGTTATGAAAATAAATATCAGAGGTTTCTAAAATTCTTAGATCATTCGATGTTAGGAAAGACCGCATACCTCGGTATTTAGGGCACATTCTTGAGTTAGCGTTCACATTGAGGTCACCCTGAATCCAGATTTCGAAATTTTAAAATCTTTTATCTGTTATCACCATTTCTAGATAATCATAGCATGCCTTAACTTTTTTCTGCGGCGGTCGATATACGGAGATAATCAGCAATTTTCGTTTATTCGGTTCTTGTACTGTGCAGGTTAATACCTCATAGCTTGGAGTAGAAATACTGTAATCTTCAATTTTTTTGAAATAGGGTTTTATTTTCGTTCTAGCATACAGTGCAACCCCCCCACCAATTTTATCCTTTTCCTCAGCATAGCTTCTATCTAGTTGAGTTATAAATAACTGATCTATATGTAGTAGGTTATCGGGGTGATGTTCCCTAAGCCACGTTTCGGTAATTGTGATATAACTACATTGTTGGAAGAGTTTATAAACTTGATCTAGTTTGGCATATAAACTATGTATATTTACATTTAGGAAGACTTCACCTTTTAACTCAGCTAGTTCAGTAGGTGTTATATATAACATTGCAAAAGTTCATCAAACTCATTTTTATTATACCTTAGTTCCTTAACATTCCCTTGGCCAATAGTATTACAGCAAGACAGATTTTTCGAGACATGAAAGGTGCATAAGTGTATTACAACGACAGCAGTGAAATCCAGGTACTGTCGTAGCCTGCGTGGAAATAAATCTACAGGCATGGTTACTAGTGCGTAATGTGCGTTACATAGTTCCAACAAGTATTTCTGCGATTGTTCTAGGCATTCCATCGCCTTTTCAGTGTTCTTATACATGTTAACCATCCTAGAGTAGAAAATACCAATAGCGAGTTTTCCTATGTGTTGTTTATCAGGTAAATGTTTATACCAGTTGTATTTATAAAAATACACGTTATAGTTAGCGCCGCTAAGCTATAACTGATAGTAATACTCGTTGAGAGAAAATTTAGCGATGAACGATAAGCGATATACAGTAAGCAGTAAGTAAATAAGCAGTAAATAGTACACAATAAACAATAAACAATATATGATAAACGATAAACGGGCAGCAGTCCATTGCTTATCATGTGGATAGTTGTATAATAAAGTACAATCATTATATTATAATTATAATTATAGTTATATATATTATGTTACACTGTCCATTTCTTCTTTCTCATCTGATTTGGGTCATTTGACCTCTGAGATGTAGTTTTCCGGTATATGGTCATCTGACCTTTTCAACATAAATACTCTTGGTCATTTGACCTATCTTGTAACTCACTTTACTTGGTCATTTGACCTAAGATTACAATGGTGTGGTCATTTGACCTACTTTCTAAATACAGGTGTGGATATGTAGATGCATGCTCCTATACGATAAACAAGTCCCTATGGTCATATGACCTACTATGGTTGTTCAAAGATCATATCTCTTGTCTAGCATCTGGGCAACGTAAAGTAAAGTAAATAGAAGAAACAGGTCATTTGACCAAGTTTCTGTACTATTACCGTCCTTGTTTCTTATAGTCATTTGACTATTTGATTGCAGATAATTTCCTGTTTTCATTGGTATCCCTCTTTATCGGTGGCAACCATGGTACACATTTTTCTCAATGCAGTATGATATTAAACGTGCAATGCCTCTCTGAGCATCGTATCCAGGATGTATTCCATCGGGTAGTAGGTAGTACCATAGTATCGTATCGCAATTAGGCCTATTCCTATGTATTTCCCTAGCACAGTACGGTGTGTGTACCCCTTCGTCATCGTTCATGGTGGCGATTCCTTCGTTTATACGGCGTACGCGAGTATTTAAGTTTCGTTGATCAGCAACAATTTGTACAGAGCGATTCGCTCTGTTTAGCGCCATTCCATATATAGTTCCGATAACGACAGGTGTTCCCGGTGCGATAGCATGTATTGCTAATTTTGCATCTTCTAGGAGATCAAGTACCTCATCCACTGTGTGATCATCACTGCCGTCTCTCAGTCATATAAGTCCTGTTTCTCGGATTTTTTCAGTTATGTTGTTTATCCCACTGAAAAAATATACGGCATCATATTTCTGACTGGCCTCTCGTTTCGCTCTCAGCGCTTGCACTATATAACGAGTTGTTCTTTGGATTGTTGCTCCCGGGTAATATTCTATACGATAATCTCTGTATCTCCAGTGGTTTAAGTGTAGACCCATATGTCTTAACCTGGAATCACCCGCTAACAGATACTTTGCGCTAGCCATACTTCCACTATGTGCAGTGAGCAGAAACTAACTCCCACACATATATATACCCCGGTCAATTGACCCGGACAAGTTAATTTGTTTTCAAAGGTCACTACATCACTACATTTCCATCAGTGATCAGTACCAGTATTCGTCATTCTGTATATAAGACTCTGTACTATTACTTTACTCCTTGAGTTGCGGTTTTTGAGTCTGTGTGTGTCCCGTGCTTGACGTGTTTCAACCATTCTGCTCGCCCGAGACAGTGCAGGATTCGCGGCTCAGCCTTTCTCCCGATTAGCTAGCTGTGTCTTGTAATATGATGATAAACATAAATAAATGGGTAGATTAGGATAAGGTTTCATTCAAGTTCAAGCATAGTTAGCCTAATATCCAGACGTTTTTTAAATATGATCATTTGGCTTAATACCAATCAGTGTACTGCTCAAAGAACCTCAAGTTAAGGCTCGGAGTCTCGTTTAAGTCTACATTACGTAGTGTGTTTTTTATTATTAATGGTGGTTTGCAGGGCTTGAGCTTGATAGATCTGTTTGCTAAGTCAATGGTCATACAGGTCCAGTACAACCTCAAGTTAAGGCTGGGGACTTTGTATGTACGTAGGAAATTTCATCATCAGTATGTGGTGCTGCTTAGACTCTATTAAGATTCAAGTTAAGGTTGTGCTTCAGATTTTTGTTATTGACGCAGTGTAGGAGAAGCACTTTTACAAGATTATAACAGGGAATTTATGCAATACACGGGGAGCGTGTGAGAAGAGAAAAGAAAACAACCTCAAATTAAGGCTGACAATTCACATAGTGTAAGGCAAGGCAACTGTATCTTATCGGTGTTAGTTCTCATTCTCTGTTTAGAACTTTCCGCACCACCTTCTCAAATTGAGCCGCGATTTTGGAGACAATGTATTGTGTTGGGTGACAACCGTCATATAGCAGATGGTACCGGGTAGTGCGCTTTGTTGGTCCCTTTTTGCTCCGGTTGTACTTCGATTTATTTCTAGTATTATTGTGGAAAATGTAATCAAGACGGACAGTTGGTAGGTCACAATCTAGGTTGAGTCTAACAAGTTCGGCATTGATTAGGCGTACCGCTTCGTTTAGGGCAGGTTGGAAGGGATCAGGTGTAGGTTTGATGCTTGGAGTCGATGGGTACACCGTCACTACTTTGCCAGTGTCTTTGTCTTGGATACTAGTCGATCCCCATTCAGATTGTTTTCCAACAAGCTCAAACTTCCTACTACTGTCTGTAGGTGGGAGAATAATGATTTTGTTGTTGTACCGGGTGAGATCAAGTCCGTACAGGGTCGCGGCTAGTACATGAATCGTAGGGAAGTTTTTTCTGATACTGTTTAGGCAGTTACATATTTCACCACTGACTGAGTCCGCACATGATTCCGCGCTATTGAAGGCAAACTCGTACTTACTCTTTGGTGGTTTGAAGTAGGTACCCTTACGGGCCACGCACTTCTTGGTGATATTACATATGCCTCCACAGAATATTGCCATTGAGTATCCTGAACCAGTTCCTGCAGAGGTCGCCGGTACCCGATTTAATTCCGCCGACATGGCGTCACAAATGACTCACGTTTTGGCACCCGACAGTGACAGTACACAGACACAGATACCCGAGTTACGAAAAGCCTTGCGTAAAGGCGGTTGCAGGTGCTTTACGCGTGAGTCCCCAACAACCAAAATTCTCATGGTGATATCTTATATCAGTTTGTTTTCAGTACTCGCCTTGATCAGGTGTGTTCTTCCGGGTCTAGCGGTCTTTTGGATTGGCTCTGAGGAGTTCACGTACTGTCATCAAAAGCGTGCCATGTTGATTCGAGCCCCGCAGTGACGTGGGGACCCGGTCATACTGGGAGGCCCCAAAGGGGTATCCCCCACCCCAGTGGCGGTGGCTTGTTGCTTCGATTAGTGTAGCATTCCCAGTGTCTAACAGACGTTTGTTCAGGTGACTATTCTGGTCGAATTTGCTTAATAAAAGACTTTGCATCATTGAAATCGATTCATTGTGCCATGAGTGACCGAAAGGGGCTTTGAAGGTTTCCGAATACATCTTAGCATCGGATGCTCGGTTCATGGCGAGCATATATCGGGCTTCGTCATGTTTCCCGATCGCATTCAACTTAGCGTAGAAGTAGGCGTGTTCCAGAGTTTTATACTATCTCTCTTCGGTATCAGGGGATATTAAATGTTTGAAGGGGGCTACAAACCAGTTGCTCATGTAGGCCGTCTCGCCAGCATAAGTTATACCAGCTTTTGTCATTTGGATTTGTTCTGGTCCCAGCTTTGGGGCGGAAACATCTCTATTGGTTTGTAGTGGTATGTTTGGGTCTGCAGTCACTGCATCTTCTTCCATCATTTCTATCAGTCCACTAGGTGGAGTGCTAGTGTTCGAGGTATTCGAAGTGCCAGGTTTCTGAGATGTGTGGATTCTTCCACCGGCAAATAGCGATGGTATCTGTGCTCTATTTCTGGGTAGACTTCTTTGTTCTGCAGTTTCGTTTTGTGCTTTCCGGGCAGCTCCCGGTATTTTATGTAGATCAGAGAACGTGTATTTGATTCCGTCTATTTCCACATAATTGTCTGTGACCCTGGTTTTAGATCCATTTTCCCTTGCTTTCCTAGAAGCTTGGCGCAACTGATACTTTGCAGCCCTTGTCTCTTTATCTTCGTCTTCGGAGATCCACACTCGCATACCATTTGGCATCTCGCGGAGGCGCCATTTGTTAACCATTATAGCGTTTTTGATCGAGATGTTACTGCAGGCTAAGAGGATAGGGACTTTAATGTTACCCTCGTTTCTGTGACGGTTTCCCACAAGTCGTCTTACTTTTAGGAAGTCATCTGGGCCATACCTGACGTTTATTTCGCAACAGAGTCTGTCTATCACTTCCCAGAGGTCCGTGTCGGGGTCTGAGTAGATTCCATAGATCACAACATTTCGACATCGGTTTTCAACACAGTGTTTGATTGTGTTCAGTTGTCCTAGTACCTCAGCGTATGATTTTGTAGTCTGTGCTACATATTCGTCATTGGAGAGCATATCCCTTGCTGTTAGTTTCGATTGGAGTTCTTCAATCTTATCACCTTGCTCTTTTACTTGGGTTGTGAGGTTTTCGAAACTTGTTAGCAGTTCGCGGTACCTCCTTTCCTCTATGTCGATATTTCTTTCGATGTCAAAGCGGTTTTGGTCAACCTCTCGTGATAAACAGTCTACTTCCTCAGTCAGCACCTTGGTATGTTCATTTTCGACCTTTAGTGTACGTTCAATGGCATCCAGTCTTGAGTTTAGGGATGAGTTCATTTCTAGCACTGTAGCATGTAACGTTATATTAGATACTGCGTTGGCACCCTGCGTGGCGGTAGAAATACTTTCGGGTGTACCCCTTTCAGGGCCTCTATGCCGCTGAGTCAAGTGGGGAGTTCCTGGGTTTCCCGTGTTTACTACTGACGTCATGATAGTATTTTCGCTGACCGCCAAATTTGAGTTACAACTTATATCATCAGCACAGTCAATTAGAAAGCCACGGTCAGTTAGACTACATAGCTTCTTTAGTTCTGGTGAGATTGATGTACTTGACGTGGTTGAGTTTTGGCTGCGTGTACGTTTAGTGGCAGGCGTAGGGACGAAGTCGGCCTTGTTTATGTTTGCGTTCGTCGCCATGGGTTACAGCACACTAGGTCAACTACTGGACCCGTAGAACTGTTTCAAAAACCCTACTAGTGTATTAATCAGACAGTTTCGGCGGCAAAGTTATACAGGATCGTGTTCTAGACAATAAGTATGACACATCGATGTAAGTGTAGGATGTTAGCACTTACCGAATCCAGTCTAATTCCATGATTTTAGCGGACCTCTTGCACGTGTGTACTCACTCCATGAACGCGGTATATGTGTACTTCACTAGCATGTTTATCATGTTGGAATAATACTGCTATACACCCCAAGGGGATGAGACTACCATGATGTCTGTTAATCGTAAGGGTGTCGCTTAGTAACCTTTAGATACAAGTTATTATAGTTATTTATCGAATGCCCATAGAGTATAATGATGAACATAGTACTTTTTATTTGTTGTAAAAAAAATGGTGTAAATCTATTTATTATTTCTCATAAAACATAACATATGTGATGATGACACATAAAGAATGCCTGGAGGCATTGCTCGGACTAAAAGAGTTAAATCCTTAAACGCCCTCAAAACTGTCCGCACCTACCGTGTCGGTGCTTCAATGCGCGTTTGTGCATGACCTTGAAGAAACCTGTCTGGGAACCGCCTGGTAACAGTGGAGGCTGCGAGTGGCTGAGGTGTCGCCTGAAATGTCTGCTCATCCAAGCGGTTTCCCCGAACAGTAGCTAGGGTAATATCAGCCTCACTTTGCCCCTCATAGAAATCGGTTGCCATGTTTACCTGTCAAGAGGAAAGCTTTTTGTCCGGGCCTGGAATTACGTTGTTAATGTCAACGTAATAGCACGTATACGTGCTAATGCATTTGAAGGGATATCCACCCAACTTTTTATGTGGAACCAAGGAAGTGTAGGAGAATGGAAATAATAAGAAACTAAATTTTCCTAAATGTCAGAATACTATGCATTAATGTCAATACCATTACCCCTACCCTGGATAAAAGGAGAGAAGCAGGGGCTTGGGAACATAAAATTTTATTGAATTTTATATGGTAGTATATGGTAAAATTTTATGCCGACCTTATTGGACGACATATGAATATGATATTAATATGAGGATAAGTAATAAGGTAAAGGTAATTGACAAATAGAGTAACGGTCAATTATGATAAGAAAATATGATATACAATATAAATGTTAATTGTACGTGATACAATACATGGTAAATTGTATATGGTAAATAAAAAAGGCCTACGTGAGTAGGAAAAAGGATAAAAAAGGGCTACGTGAGTAGGAAAAAGGAGTGAGGTTGAGGGTGGGTGGGACGAGAAAGACTGGAGTACGTGTGTACTGCAGTAGAGCTGGAGAAGAAGTGAGACCGGGACCGATGGCGTGGCCGCGCTCGTGACTGCGCAGTACGTGTGAAAGCCGCTAGGGGGCAGGAGGGGCGCTCGTGTCGCGCTAGAGGGGGGAACACCAGGGGGAGCAATGACCACCCCTGACCAAAGGCCATGAGTAACCCATTAATAATAAATTATCAGATGCTCGGTTAATGGCGAGCATATATCGGGCTCCGTCATGTTTCCCGATCGCATTCAACTTAGCGTAGAAGTAGGCGTGTTCCAGAGTTTTATACTCTCTCTCTTCGGTATCAGGGGATATTAAATGTTTGAACGGGGCTACAAACCAGTTGCTCATGTAGGCCGTCTCGCCAGCATAAGTTATACCAGCTTTTGTCATTTGGATTTGTTCTGGTCCCAGTTTTGGGGCGGAAACATCTCTATTGGTTTGTAGTGGTATGTTTGGGTCTGCAGTCACTGCATCTTCTTCCATCATTTCTATCAGTCCACTAGGTGGAGTGCTAGTGTTCGAGGTATTTGAAGTGCCAGGTTTCTGAGATGTGTGGATTCTTCCACCGGCAAATAGCGATGGTATCTGTGCTCTATTTCTGGGTAGACTTCTTTGTTCTGCAGTTTCGTTTTGTGCTTTCCGGGCAGCTCCCGGTATTTTATGTAGATCAGAGAATGTGTATTTGATTCCGTCTATTTCCACATAATCGTCTGTGACCCTGGTTTTAGATCCATTTTCCCTTGCTTTCCTAGAAGCTTGGCGCAACTGATACTTTGCAGCCCTTGTCTCTTTATCTTCGTCTTCAGAGATCCACACTCGCATACCATTTGGCATCTCGCGGAGGCGCCATTTGTTAACCATTATAGCGTTTTTGATCGAGATGTTACTGCAGGCTAAGAGGATAGGGACTTTAATGTTACCCTCGTTTCTGTGACGGTTTCCCACAAGTCGTCTTACTTTTAGGAAGTCATCTGGGCCATACCTGACGTTTATGTCGCAACAGAGTCTGTCTATCACTTCCCAGAGGTCCGTGTCGGGGTCTGAGTAGATTCCATAGATCACAACATTTCGACATTGGTTTTCAACACAGTGTTTGATTGTGTTCAGTTGTCCTAGTACCTCAGCGTATGATTTTGTAGTCTGTGCTACATATTCGTCATTGGAGAGCATATCCCTTGCTGTTAGTTTCGATTGGAGTTCTTCAATCTTATCACCTTGCTCTTTTACTTGGGTTGTGAGGTTTTCGAAACTTGTTAGCAGTTCGCGGTACCTCCTTTCCTCTATATCGATATTTCTTTCGATGTCAAAGCGGTTTTGGTCAACCTCTCGTGATAAACAGTCTACTTCCTCAGTCAGCGCCTTGGTATGTTCATTTTCGACCTTTAGTGTACGTTCAATGGCATCCAGTCTTGAGTTTAGGGATGAGTTCATTTCTAGCAGTGTAGCATGTAACGTTATATTAGATACTGCGTTGGCACCCTGCGCGGCGGCAGAAATACTTTCGGGTGTACCCCTTTCAGGGCCTCTATGCCGCTGAGTCAAGTGGGGAGTTCCTGGGTTTCCCGTGTTTACTACTGACGTCATGATAGTATTTTCGCTGACCGCCAAATTTGAGTTACAACTTATATCATCAGCACAGTCAATTAGAAAGCCACGGTCAGTTAGACTACATAGCTTCTTTAGTTCTGGTGAGATTGATGTACTTGACGTGGTTGAGTTTTGGCTGCGTGTACGTTTAGTGGCAGGCGTAGGGACGAAGTCGGCCTTGTTTATGTTTGCGTTCGTCGCCATGGGTTACAGCACACTAGGTCAACTACTGGACCCGTAGAACTGTTTCAAAAACTCTACTAGTGTCTTAATCAGACAGTTTCCGCTGCAAAGTTATACAGGATCGTGTTCTAGACAATAAGTATGACACATCGATGTAAGTGTAGGATGTTAGCACTTACCGAATCCAGTCTAATTCCTTGATTTTAGCGGACCTCTCGCACGTGTGTACTCACTCCATGAACGCGGTATATGTGTACTTCACTAGCATGTTTATCATGTTGGAATAATACTGCTATACACCCCAAGGGGATGAGACTACCATGATGTCTGTTAATCGTAAGGGTGTCTCTTAGTAACCTTTAGATACAAGTTATTATAGTTATTTATCGAATGCCCATAGAGTATAATGATGAACATAGTACTTTTTATTTGTTGTAAAAAAAATGGTGTAAATCTATTTATTATTTCTCATAAAACATAACATATGTGATGATGACACATAAAGAATGCCTGGAGGCATTGCTCGGACTGAAAGAGTTAAATCCTTAAACGCCCTCAAAACTGTCCGCACCTACCGTGTCGGTGCTTCAATGCGCGTTTGTGCATGACCTTGAAGAAACCTGTCTGGGAACCGCCTGGTAACAGTGGAGGCTGCGAGTGGCTGAGGTGTCGCCTGAAATGTCTGCGGGTCCGCCCCCATCCGCCGGCAGAATGCGAGGTAGGTCGCGACGGCGCTCCGCTGGTTCGCGACCGTTCCGGGGGCACGTGCCTCTGATTGTCGAGCAGATGCCCTCGTCTGGAGACAGCGTAGCGCCGGATCTGCATGTGAGACGTAGAACAGGAATAAATGCCGCGTGAGTACATGGCATAATTTCAGTGAGGGAATGGAATTTGGTGAACGTGGCCGCTTTGTCAAATTCCCTCAAGGTCAGGTGGGCACGGCTGAGGGCATCCAAGAAAGACTGGAGTACGTGTGAAGTGAGACCGGGACCGATGGCGTGGCCGCGCTCGTGACTGCGCAGTACGTGTGAAAGCTGCTAGGGGGCAGGAGGGGCGCTCATGTCGCGCGAGAGGGGGGATACACCAGGGGGAGCAATGACCACCCCTGACCAAAGGCCATGAGTAACCCATTAATAATAAATTATCAGATGCTCGGTTAATGGCGAGCATATATCGGGCTCCGTCATGTTTCCCGATCGCATTCAACTTAGCGTAGAAGTAGGCGTGTTCCAGAGTTTTATACTCTCTCTCTTCGGTATCAGGGGATATGAAATGTTTGAACGGGGCTACAAACCAGTTGCTCATGTAGGCCGTCTCGCCAGCATAAGTTTTACCAGCTTTTGTCATTTGGATTTGTTCTGGTCCCAGTTTTGGGGCGGAAACATCTCTATTGGTTTGTAGTGGTATGTTTGGGTCTGCAGTCACTGCATCTTCTTCCATCATTTCTATCAGTCCACTAGGTGGAGTGCTAGTGTTCGAGGTATTTGAAGTGCCAGGTTTCTGAGATGTGTGGATTCTTCCACCGGCAAATAGCGATGGTATCTGTGCTCTATTTCTGGGTAGACTTCTTTGTTCTGCAGTTTCGTTTTGTGCTTTCCGGGCAGCTCCCGGTATTTTATGTAGATCAGAGAACGTGTATTTGATTCCGTCTATTTCCACATAATCGTCTGTGACCCTGGTTTTAGATCCATTTTCCCTTGCTTTCCTAGAAGCTTGGCGCAACTGATACTTTGCAGCCCTTGTCTCTTTATCTTCGTCTTCAGAGATCCACACTCGCATACCATTTGGCATCTCGCGGAGGCGCCATTTGTTAACCATTATAGCGTTTTTGATCGAGATGTTACTGCAGGCTAAGAGGATAGGGACTTTAATGTTACCCTCGTTTCTGTGACGGTTTCCCACAAGTCGTCTTACTTTTAGGAAGTCATCTGGGCCATACCTGACGTTTATGTCGCAACAGAGTCTGTCTATCACTTCCCAGAGGTCCGTGTCGGGGTCTGAGTAGATTCCATAGATCACAACATTTCGACATTGGTTTTCAACACAGTGTTTGATTGTGTTCAGTTGTCCTAGTACCTCAGCGTATGATTTTGTAGTCTGTGCTACATATTCGTCATTGGAGAGCATATCCCTTGCTGTTAGTTTCGATTGGAGTTCTTCAATCTTATCACCTTGCTCTTTTACTTGGGTTGTGAGGTTTTCGAAACTTGTTAGCAGTTCGCGGTACCTCCTTTCCTCTATATCGATATTTCTTTCGATGTCAAAGCGGTTTTGGTCAACCTCTCGTGATAAACAGTCTACTTCCTCAGTCAGCGCCTTGGTATGTTCATTTTCGACCTTTAGTGTACGTTCAATGGCATCCAGTCTTGAGTTTAGGGATGAGTTCATTTCTAGCAGTGTAGCATGTAACGTTATATTAGATACTGCGTTGGCACCCTGCGCGGCGGCAGAAATACTTTCGGGTGTACCCCTTTCAGGGCCTCTATGCCGCTGAGTCAAGTGGGGAGTTCCTGGGTTTCCCGTGTTTACTACTGACGTCATGATAGTATTTTCGCTGACCGCCAAATTTGAGTTACAACTTATATCATCAGCACAGTCAATTAGAAAGCCACGGTCAGTTAGACTACATAGCTTCTTTAGTTCTGGTGAGATTGATGTACTTGACGTGGTTGAGTTTTGGCTGCGTGTACGTTTAGTGGCAGGCGTAGGGACGAAGTCGGCCTTGTTTATGTTTGCGTTCGTCGCCATGGGTTACAGCACACTAGGTCAACTACTGGACCCGTAGAACTGTTTCAAAAACTCTACTAGTGTCTTAATCACAGTTTCCGCTGCAAAGTTATACAGGATCGTGTTCTAGACAATAAGTATGACACATCGATGTAAGTGTAGGATGTTAGCACTTACCGAATCCAGTCTAATTCCATGATTTTAGCGGACCTCTCGCACGTGTGTACTCACTCCATGAACGCGGTATATGTGTACTTCACTAGCATGTTTATCATGTTGGAATAATACTGCTATACACCCCAAGGGGATGAGACTACCATGATGTCTGTTAATCGTAAGGGTGTCTCTTAGTAACCTTTAGATACAAGTTATTATAGTTATTTATCGAATGCCCATAGAGTATAATGATGAACATAGTACTTTTTATTTGTTGTAAAAAAAATGGTGTAAATCTATTTATTATTTCTCATAAAACATAACATATGTGATGATGACACATAAAGAATGCCTGGAGGCATTGCTCTGACTGAAAGAGTTAAATCCTTAAACGCCCTCAAAACTGTCCGCACCTACCGTGTCGGTGCTTCAATGCGCGTTTGTGCATGACCTTGAAGAAACCTGTCTGGGAACCACCTGGTAACAGTGGAGGCTGCGAGTGGCTGAGGTGTCGCCTGAAATGTCTGCGGGTCCGCCCCCATCCGCCGGCAGAATGCGAGGTAGGTCGCGACGGCGCTCCGCTGGTTCGCGACCGTTCCGGGGGCACGTGCCTCTGATTGTCGAGCAGATGCCCTCGTCTGGAGACAGCGTAGCGCCGGATCTGCATGTGAGACGTAGAACAGGAATAAATGCCGCGTGAGTACATGGCATAATTTCAGTGAGGGAATGGAATTTGGTGAACGTGGCCGCTTTGTCAAATTCCCTCAAGGTCAGGTGGGCACGGCTGAGGGCATCCAAGAAAGACTGGAGTACGTGTGTACTGCAGTAGAGCTGGAGAAGAAGTGAGACCGGGACCGATGGCGTGGCCGCACTCGTGACTGCGCAGTACGTGTGAAAGCTGCTAGGGGGCAGGAGGGGCGCTCGTGTCGCGCGAGAGGGGGGAACACCAGGGGGAGTAATGACCACCCCTGACCAAAGGCCATGAGTAACCCATTACCCCTACCCTGGATAAAAGGAGAGAAGCAGGGGCTTGGGAACATAAAATTTTATTGAATTTTATATGGTAGTATATGGTAAAATTTTATGCCGACCTTATTGGACGACATATGAATATGATATTAATATGAGGATAAGTAATAAGGTAAAGGTAATTGACAAATAGAGTAACGGTCAATTATGATAAGAAAATATGATATACAATATAAATGTTAATTGTACGTGATACAATACATGGTAAATTTTATATGGTAAATAAAAGAGACAAAGAGCCATTAATAAAGGAGAGGGTGGGAGGGAGTAATTAAGAGTTTTTGTTGAGTAAGGATTGGACCAATGCACGGTTTACTGAGTCGGCGTCATTGTTCTTTATGTATGTCCTATGAGCGTTGGATTTCCAGCCGCCATACCTTTGGATGGATAGTTCTGGCATACCGGCCTGGTATGCCTGTGTTGCTGCAGCCTTGCGAAGGCCATGCAGCGTAAAGGTATGCGGCTGGTGAACGGCTCGTAGGATGTCCTTCCATTCTTTAGTCAGGATTCTGGTCGTGACGGTCGCTCCGTGTTCGTGCTGGAGGAACGGGTCCTCGGGGTTGGCCGTAGGGGACGCCACCAACATCTGACGTATAGCACGTACCGGACAGAACCGCGGTTCGGGTGATTCGTGCAGCGTGACCGTTTTCTCCTCCCCCACGTGCTGCATGTTTTTTGCGGCTTTGATACGGACGGTCACGCGTCGACGGCCGACCACCACATCCCGGCGCGATAGGTGTCGCGCCGCGTCGTACCTCGAGGCCGTTGGGGGCGCCACTTTGCTTTGTCTGAGTGCCGCGTAATAAATTATCAGGATGGCGGCCCGTAGAGCGAGGTGAATTGGAGAGTCCGTAAGGGCCGCGAGGACGGCCCGGATCATGGCCAATGGCACTGGTGGTTTCACGTTGGGCTGATAGGTCTTGTTTCGCCGCATCGCCTCGAGGGCCCGCTTGATCCGGAAGTCCTCCGTGGGTGCGACATCCCCTCCCGTCAGTCACAGGTGTGACCGCACGTGTGAGAGGTGATTCGCGACCGTGGCCGGCGAGGGGGCGTGGTCCGCGACATATTCGAGGTACGCCGTGGTAAAGCTCACCGTGGGCCTTTGCGGGTCCGCCCCCATCTGCCGGCAGAATGCGAGGTAGGTCGCGACGGCGCTCCGCTGGTTCGCGACTGTTCCGGGGGCACGTGCCTCTGATTGTCGAGCAGATGCCCTCGTCTGGAGACAGCGTAGCGCCGGATCTGCATGTGAGACGTAGAACAGGAATAAATGCCGCGTGAGTACATGGCATAATTTCAGTGAGGGAATGGAATTTGGTGAACGTGGCCGCTTTGTCAAATTCCCTCGAGGTCAGGTGGGCACGGCTGAGGGCATCCGAGAAAGACTGGAGTACGTGTGTACTGCAGTAGAGCTGGAGAAGAAGTGAGACCGGAACCGATGGCGTGGCCGCGCTCGTGACTGTGCAGTACGTGTGAAAGCCGCTAGGGGGCAGGAGGGGCGCTCGTGTCGCGCGAGAGGGGGGAACACCAGGGGGAGCAATGACCACCCCTGACCAAAGGCCATGAGTAACCAATTAACCGGCATTCAGTGATGCGTTTAAGGACGTAGATATTTTCATTTAATCAGAATGGCTTTCGAGCCAATACCGTGTAATTTTGGCTTTATCTGTCCTACACGTCAACATATCATAAAACCAACTACTGGTCGACACATCAATTCAGATAGTTTCTATCAAGATTTGTGATTATAAGGATCAAACACATATTTCTACAGTTTACTATCTAATATTTTGAAGGCTGGTCAATTAGACAGTTGCATTGATTCTTACTTTTACATCCATTTCTGTGTCATAGTTATATCTACCTCTGATATTACTCATGCACGATACCCATCTTGTTCGAATTCCCATGGGTCTTTCAGAAAACGCTAGCTATTCTTTAGAACTTAAAGTCACTTTAGCTAGGTTGACATTCATATTGTCTATGTTGTTTAACAATGTGCGATTACGTAATATATCAACAGCTCTTGGTCAACACAGCTACGCCAAAGGTAGAGTTGCTATCAAGGTGCCTGTATTTTGCTTCCAGTTGAAGACATAAATCTGCCAGCATAGGAGTGTACAACATCATAATATAATAGTCAGTGATGCTGTGTCAATGAAGTAGTAAAACTAAACTTGGATTCTTTCCATACAGAAGTTCTTCTTTTTATGTCTTTATTGTTCTCTATGGCTTACATTGCTTTTCAATGCAATGGACTACCTGCAATGGTGTATTTGGTTTCAGTCAGCCCTATGTAGCTGGTATAGGTTTTCCAGTGAAAATTACATATTCTCTGGACCTGACTTGGATTGATTTATTTTATGTATGCGATGCAGTTGAGATTACTTAATGAGGCGAGGTACGATGTACAATACTATACTTTCACTCCCAGTAAATCGATATTCTCTTTGTATGAGACTTCTTTGAAGATATTTTCCTGAAAGCCTTCCCGTTGATATTATACATGTGTCTGAAAAACGTCTAATCTTTATTTTTGAGAAGTCATATACGTCCGCCCCTCAGATGTTTTATAATGTAATTATATATCATAATGGTGGCAGCCTGACGCTTTATAAATCTTCTTTCCATGTGAGTAGGAAGCAGTAGATAAACCGGGCTCGGTTCCCAGAAGCAGCCTCTTGAAGTGCATGAGGGTTGCGGTAATTTCGTCCATTCCTATATCAATATCTACACTAGCCTCGATGGAGATGAATGGCATCCAATCCATCTAGGAATTTAGTAATCTCTCTCTTGGTCGTTGTAGATGGAAGAGTTCTCAGATATAGACGAGAATACGATCTCTGACTTAGCCTATGAAATCTTCAAGAACGTGTTCAGGTACCACCTATTACGATGTCCCGTTTCCTGTCTAGCTCTATTCATCTGATAATCACCTGTGGGGTTGGGCCTTGAAGTTGCTATCCTTTCGGTCGCATCGCCCGTGAAAGATGCCCATAGCCACCAAACTGCTTCTGGTAGCACCTCAAAGGGTGCAGGGTGTGTGACACCAGTCTATCAACGCACCTTGCAACCGCCCCCTAATCACGGCCTGCCTCTTCCCATTTGGACTGCGAGCAGCTCGGGGCAGGATGTGGAGAGCGCCAAGGAGCAGTTGCCCTTCCCTCTGAGAGACACCAAACTGGGCGTTTGTCAATACAATAATGCCGGTCGACTGGTCACTGAGCGAGACATAAATGAAAATCACCCACCCCGAAGGCCAGTGCACCGCCCGGCCCTCTGATCTGCTTTATGTATAGTAGCAGCGTGTGTATCTCAGGTATTCTACTCCTCTGGTAATAAGTTATTTCTTTCGGGTAATTAGATTTTCCCAAGATAGATCGGTAGGTTTGTTTTGCTCCGGTATTTTCTGATTAGTAAGGGTAGGATAAGATATGTATAAAAGGGTAGGATAAGATATGTATAAAAAGCTAGACAGTCATTTAACCATCATTGATGGATTCCCCATATAATTGATATATAGTAGCTGAAACTGAAAGGTACCATAAGAAAGGTCAATGCCAAAAGGATGGCAGGCTAGGTTTTAGCTTCAACATAAAATGCGGTACCCTTTCTGATTAAATGGCAGCATATCTTATAAGAAGATTTTATTTTAAACAATAGTCTAGAATATACCAAAATAAAGTGCAGGTCAGGGACGCGTGAAGCTAAGTTGGCTATCTATAGTGCCTATAGTATTTCTTTCATTCTCCTAGGGGAGCGACCCTCGTCTCCCCCACGGGCTTTATTACCCGGCCAGACACAGTCGTCTGAGCTGCTCATCGCATATAACAAGACAAGACTGGCGGCTTCTCACAGGCTCTCCAGCCCAACTATGTCGGGGAAGTCCAACTTAGCACGCCAACTTCGTCTCTAAATATAGCAACAAAGAGCAAGTTCAAATGAACAGATGTCTTTTTCACAGTATATTCTTTTGTAATTGGATACTCGTCTACATCCTTCATATGTTAATTCCGTAGTTGATATCTTCAATTTTTTAAAATTTTACTCGTATATCAATAATGTAACCCAGAGTGAACGCTATGGCTGAGAATGTCAAATTGAACAAATTGGACTTTAAACTACCCAAACAAACAAACAAAGGAACGTCGTTCGAAGAGACTACACCTTATTAGATTTCATATTCTGTAGTCTTTTATATATCTAGCAACATGCATTATTGATTAAATAGTTAATAGCTCCGTGTATTTGTAGACCACAACTTCTAAACCATTTGTAATTTAAAATTGTCTGATGCATTTATAAGCCATGTATCTGTGTACAGTAAGATACTTCTACCTAACAATACGGGCGGGTGTATACATATATGGCTAAGCAACGCCAATGCTTAGATTTACCTCTTGTTCACCCCTACCCCCGACCCACCCACCTACTCTATAGTATCTAGAAGGGTGCACTTGGGACTACCTCGGCATCAGGAAGACCGCCGCAAAAATCCCAATAGCCATTGCTAGGGCTTGCCAAAGGCTATCGTGGTTGTTGCTCAATTTGTAGTAAATCAGTGTTATGCCAAGCCGTGCTTTGGTGGTGGAGGTAATGGCAGATCAAGGCTTGTTCTGGATGGACGTGAACGAGCCGTGTGTAGATCTCTATAGCGGGCGGATTGGCCACCAATTCCCAACTACAGGCAGTCTGTGCCAAAGACTACGCCTACTGGTCTGTGACACCACTGACCTTGTGGAGCTATGGAAAAACTCTACTTTCTGAACTTGGTATTGACTTCTAGTCTCTAAAAGTATTTATATACTCGAAAGATAATCCTACGCTCTTTGAATCGTTTGTACTGAAGTCGCTGTGTCGCATTATTCAGGCATAGATTACCAGAACATGCTATAAAATTAACTTATTAAATGACAGACGATGTGTCTTTGCTCAACGACTTGAAACTACTCCAAAATAAATGATCTGATGTAAGTGTTTCTGTGTGCATTTTTCGGAACATGCATATTGAGTATGTATATATATATATATATATATATATATATATATATATATATGGGCGGGATAACTTGGACAACAGGACCCCAGGAAGTTATCCAGGTAAAGACTCACGCATGCGCGATCGGCATCGCGGTTGACCGTGTCACTTTACACCCGTTCTTCAATCAACACAGACGGGAATTATATATATATACATATATATATATATATATACATATATATAATATTAACCTTCATTACATAAATAAGTGAGACAAGGCAGTAGTTGGTGGAATTAATTACATAATAATTAACAAATAACAGGCTTTATTCAAGTAAATATACAACGAGTATAAAACCCATAAACCTGCCACAATATAGTACATAAAAATGGGCTAACTCCCAACTGTAATAAGATTTAAAATTTTTCTCAGCAAGTGAGAAACACAAGTGTGGTGGTCGGTGAGCAGAAGAGGAATGAGGAGATTACCGTTATGAGCTGCTCACCACCACGCGTAACGAATTATCACCGTGGATATCGCATTATCCACAGCAACTACCTGGACAACGGAAACGGAGTAACTCCGGAGTGAATAATAATGACCATTTCATTCAGTATTTATATATATATATTAATCATATATAATAATATAATATTAACCTTCATTACATAAATAAGTGAGACAAGGCAGTAGTTGGTGGAATTAATTACATAGTAATTAACAAATAACAGGCCAACCACCCGCCAACTACAAGGAGGAACTACTTCAAAATTTCATTGACGATTCCATCTGATCGTAGCAGAACAGAGGAATCGGGGTGTAAATATCGATTAACAATCGAAGACCTCCAGTTACCCCTACGTTTTATGGAGTCAATAGGGACTCCAAGAGATTCCATCAGAGAAGCTCCCCCATGACGAAGGGAGTGTGGAGTGATATTCTTATCACTCAAGCCTAAGGCTTTAATTTCCCTCTGGAGCTTATAATAAAAATAATTATAAGGCATGCAACAGTTACCCACCACCGATTCAACATTAAACAAGGGGTCTGATGGGGCCAGGGAAAAAACCCTAATAAGTCTAGACAACAATTCAACCAGACAAAAAACGGAACCTGGGATAACACCCAAAAACACTGAGAAGTTCTGGGTAGAAAATTGATCTGTTTTCGAACTACGAATATTAATTACCAAGTGATCTGACTCAAAAACCAAATCAGAAACCAACAGTGTATGTGGAGAACTGGTATAATGCGATTTCCTCAAAAGGCTCCGGAATCCCAAAACGCAGGCTGACCAAAAAGATAAATCGTTTGGAACAGACAAATCCAGGTTCGACAGAATAGATTTCAAAATATCCACAGAAATGGGAAATTTAGGATCCGATTTCGGAGCAACTCTAAGTAAACCCTTGATCAACAATTTCAAACTGAAGTCCTCTGAGAAATCCTTAAATCCCAGAACTTTTTGATGGTACCAAAGACCAGAGAGATAATTCCTTATCGAACTTGCTGATAAAAAACCCGATAGATACGAAGCATATATCCCTGCTTGAGATGCGGAGCATGGGAAGAGAACTAATGAATATTTAACACAGAACTGACGATAATTCCGGAGCTGAAATTCTCTAACCTTCCTATTATTAGAAGATACCCCGGAGTTAATAAGACCTTCCTTTATTCTAAGTAACTCAGACATTGGGGGGCCTGGAAGTAGAAGAGCAACACATATCCATGTCTTCAAGTAATTTAAAGCATTTCTTAGAGTAACCAGAGTATCCCAAACGAGATAAATAATCAGCCAGGGTGTTCTCTTCAGATCTGATATAACTGGCATGAAGGTCGAGGTTGTTGATAAAGCAAAACCAAAAAATATCCCTCAACCAGCCCATACATACACTATTACAGCTTCGACCGGAATTAATCATGGCAAGAACCTGCATATTATCGGTGATAATATGCAGTCTAAAATTTCTAAGGGAAGGTCCCCAACGCCTGACACCAACAAAAACTGGCCAAAGTTCATAAACATTGATATTAGGATTATCAATTACCTCGGTGGGGCCTAACTCCAGGTGATCCTCGAGACCCGGGGCATTGAGATTGTTCTCCCAACTTCCATAAAAGAAATCTTTCCCAGCCCAAGAACCAAAACCCAACATAGAGGAATCCGAAATCAATGGGATATTACACAAATCCTTTATGATTATCGCCCTATAATTAAAAACCTTGCAAAACCTTAGCCACCAATCGAAATCCTTCTGAGTTTCATCATCGATTCTTCTGGATTCGTATCTATTCAAACTGGCACTGAGGTTAAAGAGTCTTCTACTGAAAGTACGACCTCCTCTAACTATTTGACTATTGAAAGACATGAGACCACCTATTCTTTCAAGATCTTTCTTAGTAACACAACCTTTCTCCACAGCATTTGTTATAGCTTCCTCTAGATTTTTCACTTTTTTCTCCGGTAGGGTCAAGGACATATCCACACTATTTATCGTAATTCCCAGAAAAACACACTCTGTACTAGGTAGGGTCAACTTATTCATAGAGATTTCGAAACCCAATGATATTACTATATCAATAAACCTATCCCTTTTAGACAAACAACTCTCGTAGCTATCGGAGATAATTAGAAAATCATCCAAGTAGTTAACGATACCATAAATACCCCCCTGACGGGCAGAATCAACCAAAAAGTCAGATATTCTACTAAAAATATTCGGAGCACACCGGAGACCGAAACACAAGCGATTGTCAATAAAGAAATCGTCACCTCCCCCCAGGTCCCACCTAAATCCTTGAAAACGAGTATCGGTGGGTGCAACGTTGACAGACCTATAGGCTGCTTTTAGGTCTACTAAGCACATGTATTCACCTCCAACAAGAGTATCGGCGGCTGTATATACTGAATTGTATTTAAACTCCTCGTAAGTAGTTTTCATGAAATTGTTTATGCTTTTTTCCTTAGGCATTGAACAATCAGTTATAGGTCTGAGCCTACCATCACTCTTTTGAACCGCGCCTAGGGCATGGATACACCTAGGCTTACACTTTACTTTAGTTATTTTGCTGGATTTTAATTCACATTTAACATTATCATCCATTTCCGACTTAAACTGGTCAGAAAGAATACTAGAGTAATTTTCACAATCGTAACTAGCATCACAATCTGCATCAACTATATTAAAACCGTTAACCACGCCCTCAAAGATATAGGTTTTATCAGCCTCTGATAAAATCGAATTTTCGTTTCCGCTGAAAACATATCTTTTAAATTGACAAGGTTTTAACTGACTCTTTACATTACCCACATAATGAACGCAAGAACAGTCAGATTCACACCCACCGGAATTATCCGGTAGTAATCCTCCAAACTCCGGAGAAACAAACGCAGGAACCGTTAAATCCAAATCACTTTGCGACACGTCAAAATCTACATACGGGGCTTTGACCTCGTACCCAGATAACCCCGTGCATTCCGGAGTTGAAACAATGTAGCGATTTACAAAACCGCAATCTATTTCTGGCATGTCGCTGCGGACTTTTCATTTGTTAGACTTGTTACTGACTTTGCAGTCATAGGCTGCGTGAGACTTGGAGTTACAGTCGCTACAGACATGGCGGAATTTACAGTTCTGGAATCTGCATTCCCCTGAATCTGAATTAAATAGTTTACAAACTCCGGTAAGTTCAGATTTCTTTGTTAACGTCTGAGCTTTAGATTTCTTAGCACTTATAGTACCATCATAAGAGAGATATCGTACAATTTCTGACGGATCTATTTTAGCGAATTCTTCGTAACCCAGTTTTTCAACCCTCTCTTTTACCGCCTGATCATACCTCAAAAGAGCATCCTGGGTGAACACTCTGGTATCTGCCTTTTCAGCGATTAAAGAAATGTGATCTACGAAACCAGTAATATCCTGGCTTTCAGCTAACATATATTTCAAAATTTTCATGTTAACCACAGTCAGTTTCTCTAAAGTGAAAAGTTTCTCGTTCTCCTCAAGATATGATTTTGAGAGATATTTACCATCCTTTTGATTTTCTTTCTTAGTAGCTTTGCTTGTCTTTCGTGTAGTATCAGAATCGGCGATAGACTGGGCTCCAGCTTCACTTGTATCGCTTGAACTTTCATCTGATTTCTGTTTACACGCAGGGGAATCGTCTCGTTTCGATGATCGGCCTTTTTCCTGGAAAAGTTCAATTGCCGCGAAAATCGTCGATTCTAGGCGATCCATTCTCCTAGACATCTCAGCGTTGTTGTCATCTTGAATCGTCCTATCGTCGAGGCCGACCGTATCGCACCCAGACGTGGCGGGTGAGGGAGACTGCTGTCTACCCATCTTCACACGGGACGACCTGGAAGTCCTCAATTCCTCCTCTTTTTTCCCAGAAAAATTCCGGGAATTATCCTCAATGTCCGGGGACATTGCCCTAGGCTTGCTCCTCCGACCCATAATTTTCAAGAACCGTCTTGAAAAACGCCCAGATTAAAAATTTTTCTCAGCAAGTGAGAAACACAAGTGTGGTGGTCGGTGAGCAGAAGAGGAATGAGGAGATTACCGTTATGAGCTGCTCACCACCACGCGTAACGAATTATCACCGTGGATATCGCATTATCCACAGCAACTACCTGGACAACGGAAACGGAGTAACTCCGGAGTGAATAATAATGACCATTTCATTCGGTATTTATATATATATATTAATCATATATAATAATATATATATATATACAGATCAATATAGGTAATATATATATATATATATATATATATATATATATATATATATATATATATATATATATATATATATATATATATATATATATATACACATATACATACATGTACTTACTCATCCATTCAACTTGTGGAACAGTATCCAGACCCCATTGCGCCGTGAAATCCTACGACATATGTGTCTTCCCGTTTGTTCTGTAGACATCAATTTATATTTTCAGGTGTTTACTCATTTATGTAGGAATCTACTATTATTTGAATGAATATTATGGCATACTAACTCAGAAATTCAGCCCAATACAATATGTTGCAATTTAGTATGGAATAAGGAAATCGGGGCTTATTGTGAGACAGCTGTACCTTCGGGTAATCTTAACAACAATTTCTGTGTAACCTTTTTATTGCAGCAGACAGTCGATGAACTAAAATAAACTGGTGTTCATTCAGTATAGATCCTCTCTAATGAATTCTCTTCAAGAATAGAAAAAAGTTGTAGTGTTATCTTTCAAGGAAACCTTTAAAAAGTGATAGAAGAAAACATTTCCAGAAATATGACTCCCCAATATTGCGCTCGGCAATGGTGGTATTGGTGGTGGTGGGGAGGACTTTAAATAGCAGGCTCTGGCCCTGTGGCTATGCCAGCTGGAGAATTCTACGTCAAGCAGACGTAATAGTCAGCCAGCATTACGACTAGCCGTCCTCGAGAAAGGTTAATTGGTACTGTGTGTGTTTGTTAGTTATAGTTAGCTACTCCTTTGTCTCTGTTACCTATATTGATCTGTATTATTGTTTATCTTCGTTCTGTTATTGTTATTGTTCTTAGTTTTTACGCGTGACCTATGTTCCGTTTTGTTGCCGCTTATGGCGACCATAAATATGCGAATAGAAAACCATTTCACATATATTATTATATATCAAATCATAGTATATATATATATAGTATATGTGAAATGGTCTTTATTGGAATTGTTGCAAGTCCATTATTTCGAGGTTCAAGTATGGGAATCCATACATACAGTTTCAAGTACATGTATACATTACGAACTTTTTTAATCGTTAGTCGCAAGGACAAAATGATGAATGGGTAGCAGTTGCTGACAGCATCTTCTGCTTAGCACTTTTCACCAGCCTTTGTCCTTCTCCCATGAAACCTTCGATTTTATCCCCTGAACAATTCCGACAGGAAAAGCTGAATATTGATTTACACCGCCTTTAACTAAAAGGAGCCGTCTTAATGGGTATGCGAATCTATTCTTCCAACAATGTGAATCAGTAATTTGATTTTCATTCTTCTTTAAGTAAGATTCCTCTTCAGAGGGATTTAGGCTTTCCAATTACCTGTCCGTTTAGTTCATTGTTAGCATTAACGAAATGGAAATACTTGCGTTCATTTTACATTATTCGTAATTAATTCATGCGATCACTTGAATGAAGAAATTCGCCCGTCTACTCTTTTACGTCTTATCGCAATGTTAGACTCGGCCACACAGTGGGAGTTCAAAAAGAGCCTGAACACCCGGCAATCGGTGGTAGACTAATTAATCTTCATTGGGGTTATCACGACACGTGCAGAGAATGGTGGGGTTATGTTATCAGTGCGCCGGAGTAAACTCTGCCAAGACATAATGATTGATTTACATTTCTGCCTTTACTGAGTGGAGTGGTGGTGTTGAAGTGTCGTCCTCTAAGATATATGTATATATAAGTGGAGTCATATACAATATCAAAAGAAGTCAAGTGAAATTGTGACAACTTGAGTGAATCAGAATAGAGGTTAGTTTAAGATGTTAACAAACATTGACGGGCAAGTCAGAATCCACTGAATGGTGGAATAGAAGTCTCAGCTGAATATGAGGGAACTCGGAATCGAGGAAAACCCGGTACCCTGTCAAGAATGTTTAGGAAACTATATGGTTAAAAGAAACTTTCTCATATACTGTATTTGCAGTTAATATGTAACCTAAACTTAACAATTTTCGATCGGAAGAAAGCCGTGCCGGGTTCTCCTAGAACATCCGGAGCCGCGTTCTCCCGGGAGCCGAGTTCTCCTGTTACTGTCCTACGGAATAACTAAACACATTCTGACATTTAGCAAACGTGACTATTACGTTTGTGCTGGATAAGACTCCCTCTGTTGACTGCTGGATATTTCTGTTTAATGAACGGATGGGATTTCAGCTCATGTGCATTTCAACAGAGACTAAATGCAGGCTTCAACTGCGTGATATTAGAATTATTCTATCGCGGCGGAAATCCCCATGTTGAAAAGCTAGATCTGTTATTCGAGTTCATTCATCATTCAGAACCACTTTGCTAAGTAATATCTTCGTAATTCTACAGTCTAATGGTTAAGTATTATTAATGATATCGACATTCAACTCTTGATACGCTATTTGAATTGGCATTTGTATTTGTTATGTACTCCGAATGAACTATTTCACCGTAGAAAGGTCATCAAAACGAGAGTTTGGTAGACTCCCATATTACCGTACAAAAGAATTTCTGGAAGATTGGTTTTGATTCTTAATACAACACCCCTTTATATAAAGTTATGTAAATGGATGATATAAAATTGTGCATCAACTTACAACGAGTTTACTCACTGTTGATAAGTAAGGTATGAAACATTGTAGTCTATTTTCAATAACTAAACTTTCTACAATGGATTGGTTGGGTATAGGCCTACATTGTATAATAGTGGCACCGTTTCTGATACCATGCACTTAGGTGAATTGGTTGTCTGGTCGTAATCAAATCCATCATGAGATTGCATTGCCCAACGTCTACGATGAGCTAGGATTCCCTGACTTTAAACGTGAGCTATCAGACTAGTGTAGCCTTTGCTGCTGCATTGTGAATCCCAACTTTGTTATAATGTTGAATATTTCTTCCGCATACGCTCACTTCAGTAAACTCTAGTTCAAAACACGATTACGGCAGTAAACGTTGTCTCATCGTGGAATTGGAGGGAGGGTATACATTCTTCTTTTCGTCTGTTGCAAAGTACTCACACTCAAGTGTCAGAGTGCGTCATGATGGATGAGACAGCACGCCCCGGGCGTACAGACAACTGGACCCCCCTGGAAACGTTACAGTGTTTTCACAGCGTGCTCAACATGCCGCGCGGCCATCGTAGCGGGGGGTAGAGTGGTGCACCCTATCCTCCTCCAGGAGGGAAGAACCACTGATGAGAGCGCGTAGTGGGGTCGTTTTACATGACATCACGGCAACAAATCACCTTCTCCAGGGCTTGGTCTGCTTGATACCCTCCCATCCTCGCCTTTTCTTGGGAGATCTGTTTGTAAGGCCGCCGTCAACATTGCGAATGAGACGAGATGGCATTTTTATTGTATTTGTATCGTCCGTCTCTGTCTGATTTTTGCTTTGTTTGTGGAAATATATACAATAGACCAGCTAAATATTAAATAAAAAGTTGCACAATTTTTATAGTAGTATACATAGAAGATTGCAAGAAAGTGCTAAAGTTATTCAGTTACGGGTTGCTATGATACGCTGACTGTATACATCAGTGTGGGCTGCTCATACCGTTTGTTCTGCTCACAGATGGCTCTAAGTCCCGACCTTCCAAGCGAGCAGCTCCTCCTGTTTATCACCGTCCAGTAAGTTGCTTCACGCTCCAGTGAAAGCTCTTATCTACATTAGCTACTCAACCGGACACCCCCCAAAAACAGGCTCATCCCCCGCAAGCCTCTGAGAGTCGTTCGGATCGTACACAAAGCAGGGCCTGAGAAGAAAATATTACTTTGGGGGTGTAGTCATGTTTGTGGTCGCGATTATTTTGTGAGATGGGCGGTTGGGGCGTAGGGTTTTAATTAAGGGACTGTGAATCTGTGATCAGGCTTCTTAGGTTCTGATATCGTGATATCCTCCATATCACACTGCCATCCGCTATGTTACAAATGGGCACACTGTGTAGCTTCGGGATACTTGGAATAATATTTACCGTCTCTGGATACTTTCAAGCAACATATCATAAACACATCAATCAAGAATAATAACCGTGCGCTGCTCCATCTACACTAAAGACTAGAGCCGGCCGGGATCCTACCCAGATAGAGGCTCTCAAGTAGAGGCCAACGAAGCTTTACTCGTGGTCAGACTCATCACAGTTTATTCCCAGAGCTGGTCATTTCTTGCAGAGGCGTAGAGATTGCTTAATAGACCCTCGCAGATAAAAGGGTTTACACGACGATAAGACTACCTACAACGGCCGTAACCCTCAAAAACTCAGCCCGGTTACAGTTAAATTGTATTCTCCATTATAACACCCATGTTAATGTAATGTTCAAGGTAAGAGGCGACACCAACGACTGGACATGTGTATATGAATGTTTTAAGATGAACGCTTTACGATTTATTGATTGAAAATAATTGCATTCTCTACAATGTGAAATTTAGGTCTACCCAGTTCCAGTAATTCGGATGTGCAAGTTCCTGCTATGGGCCATACTCCTAATCATCATAGATCCACCCTGGAATGGTGCACAAAAACACATTACGTGTGTCATGTGAGAGCCTTCCTCCTTTAACAAAGGCATAAACTAAAGGAGATTTATGTTGACCTTTGTCGTTATCTTCTCTGGACACCAGACACGACCAGAGGGGGCCCCATCCGTAGCCTCCCACGTCTGATGTCATAGGAAGGCATGGTAGTTCCAGTTGGAGTGTTATTTCATGCATGAGAACAACAATGATTGCGCAGATGTCTATTGACCTGGGATCACCTTTCTGCCCCTCCCCGCATACATACTTAGCCTGAGCTATTCCCGTCCCTCACCTGTTCTCATGAGACTATCTTGAGTCTAGATTTTCACATCGGAAATAATAATTAGGTGTAGAACTAAAATGTTATAACCATCGCCACTCCAATAATTACCCAAGTTAAAACATTCCCTCGCTTATGGACAAATATGAAAATAGAAATACAGCCACACCTGGTTAGTTTGTGTCGGTGATGCAGGGAACTTGACACGGATCGCTCGGGGCGAGCGAGTCAAGGAGTTAGAGCAACCCACTATAATTGTCAGCGGAGACGGGCGTGGCGCGTGCGTTCCGTGCCTTTGACGCATTACTCTAAGACAAGCTGTCTGTCGTCTGATCTGTTTGAGGTCTTTGTGGGAGGCCTTTGGAGGCTCGGTAAAGAGTGCGGCCCGGAGGTTGGATGTGTGGAGGTCATCAGCCCTCTCATGCCTCGACGTATAATACCCTTGTTTTGGTCAGATCCAATGGCTACATAGAGTTTGGTGATTTTACGCATGCAATATCCGCTGGAGATTATTTATGTGCTACCTGTCTGGCTCATTCACCCGACTATCCCTCTGCCTTATAGCGCCCTGGCCGTCAACCGCCCTCCAATTACCCACCAGGCAGCTCGACCAAACTATGCCTGCACAATGTTACTGTGCAGCTGCTGAGATGTGCCGATTTTCTATTTCCAGAGATCGTGTTAATCTCCGTCATAAACTTATACATACGCCACAGCACTCTTCATGTTTTACTTCTAGTTACGACAGTAGCCAGACATTTCCCCTTCTAGATTGTGTTTTAGATTTTTTTCTAAACATGGCCTGCATTCCTGCTAAACACTTTCCAGCCTCTGTAGCTACATCCCATCTTCGCCAGACTGCCTCCCTCTTCACCTCTTGTGAGTCTTGATTGCCTAGGTCAACATAATTGAATGGTGAGTAATCATCCAAATACCACACGGCGATGCGCTTCAAGTCATCATCTGGAAAAATGGTCTCCATGGGTAAAGGGTTGCGCTCGATGTTACACACATGGACAGATTGAGCTGGTCGCGAAACCCTTCTCTCCGATATCAGTCCCCAGCAGTGCTGTGTGTGTCATTCTTAGTTTCAGTACAGTAACTTGATGCCTCATGCTCTAAAGTGGCCGCGGAAGCCATTCGCGGGAAGCCAGTCGATAAGCCATTCGTTGAGTAGCGGTGAATTGGAATTAGCGCACCAGTGCACTCTAATCCGAGCTGCTTGTATAACAGGTCGTCAGCTGACACATGGAGGCCGAGAGTGGGCGGGGATTTACGGTCCTCATCACTTCATCATTCCTCAGGCAACATTAATACCACTGCCAACAAATTACTGGTCCCTCAGTACTGCTTTTTTGAATATCAAGAAACCTTTCATACTCTTTGAAAAATATTAATCCAGCAATATGGGTTTGGATTGACAATGAAGTGCGACTTACCTTCATAGGAAGCTAGCCTTCAGTGGTGTATTAGTAAAATAGAAGTGAAGCTGTTTCACTCAGAGGAGCCTAGTGAAACCTGAAAAGTTGTTCCAAGCTGCACTGATAATCGTGAGTAGAGCTATATTGAATTGTCTTCATTAAAATTCTTTTGTGAAATACTAGGTACAATTATTGAGGTTGGGTTTGCAAGACATTTAATCAGCAGATGCGGCAATATGATGGGGAAAGACTACCATAAACTCTCTCATTGATCTAAGTCACTGGTTTGTCGCTTTCTTAGAAAGATTTAAGAGGCTTACCACAGTATAAACAATTAATGCGTTGAGTGGGTCTTAGTGAGATAACGGCCAAGATTCCTCACTACTTACTCCCGCGTTTCGTTGGTGCTATAGGCGAAACAAATTCGATATTATTTTTATTTTCGAAACATCACCTTTTGGTTTTCTGTTTCCTTTGAGCTTTATGCAATATTATGGAGTAACTATCTTTATCAGTTGTCCCATGAACATGCGCAATATCGTGAATCGTGGGCCTTAAAACCACAAGTATTTACCCTTTAGAGTTATTATCACATAACCAACAAATACCGGTAATTTCTTTTCATTGATCTTTTAATATATGATCGCTGGAATTTACTTTATGATTTGTTGACGCAACGTTTCGGCTATGTAACTGGCCTTTACCTTTTACGTGAAGAAGCTTATAAAGATCCCTCGGCTAGGCCAGATGATACCTATAGGTAATACCCAGCCATGATCGAATGATGGCTATACGCATTATACATCCGATTCCGCAGAATAGGCTCATTATATTAGAAATGATCGACAAAATGATGCAATTTTCACACAAATGTGTGTATTTTGATACCATCATTGTAAAAAAAAAGTGAAATAAAATGAAAAATCTGTTTTCATCAAAATCCACACGCATAGTAACGGAATGACGCCATCAACTCCTCATGAGCGGCGCTACAATGCACCATGATCGTCTTGACAGTGCACAGTGCTCGCCTCATTGCGGCCAATGCGGGGGTGGGACCGCCATTCCCGAGTGGTGCTGTTCCGTAAAAGATAAGGTTAATCTAAGTAACCCTCACAATTAGTCGAAATCTAGCATAAACTAGAGAAAGACTGCATGCAAGTCCAAGAAGGCGTAATTTTCTTGATCAGGACCATCAAGATGTAGGACAGGAGGCAGTACGGGCAGATTCAGGGGGGAATCGGTCCTGGACCCCTGCGTGCATAGGAGGTGGCTTCTGGTGCTTTCTCTTGTGCGGAGTACGTAATTCTTTGTGATGTGCGTCTGTAATAATCAAATTGCCGCGCTCCGTTATTGGTCCATGTAAGGATAATGAAGCCACGCACCGCCTTTTTTCTGACGGCGACCTGGCGTCTCCCCACGGGGCGCCACCAGTAGTTGGCAAGCCTAGAACTGACCACGTGACGCTGTGCAGTGACGTGGATAGGCCTTGGTATGCTCGGACTCGACTGACGTCCACACGCCGGAAACGACACTGGACGTGATTCGTAAACGCGCTCAGCGTCTGCTCACGGTGACCACCAGATGGCAGAGGAATCCCACCCACAGTATCGTCTATTGTGTAATGGAAAAAAGCCCGTCTTCACATGATAATGCCATGTCGTATTATCTATAACTAGAAACAGTCATTATTATATTTTTAGCTTTATTCGATTACCTTTCCTCATGCTAAAACTTCACAATTTACCAAGACTTCACTAATTAGCATATCAGCTCTATCACCTAAGCACTGTTGTTGCTATCACGCTGAAATGTTGCGTATTTTCGGTCTGATAGTTTTTTTCAATTTTAGAATAAATCTATTTTTGCCTGACGAACTTGAAGGAAACAAAAGGTTGGGTCAACAGTGCAGATATTCCTAAAAACACACTTGACTATTCGCTACAGTGGACGATGACCGGTGAGGGTGCCTTGAAGGTGAACTATCTGAACCCAGTCGGCCCCGTTTGGTCTGATTGTCGTGTCGTGTTAGGTGGAGGCTGTCGGCTGATTGAGGAAGTAGTCGCCGCCAGGTAGTTGAGCGGCGTCGGCGGGCATCGCGCCTACTACCGCCGTGTGGGGGTGACCCGCCAACCAACCACTCATTAGCATGGAGGTAAACGCTTGTACATGCCCCCCACCCCCGCATGTTGTAAATGGCCCGTCTAGGTTTATGGCCTGTCTCACTCGCCTTCTGTACATTGACCATTTGGACTTTCCCATGCTATCAGAGAACGTTCACAAGAGTGCAATTCTATGATTGTTTTGTTGACAGTAATTCAGTTTACTCAAACAGATGTGGTTAACCACCAAAATTATCTTACATACATAACATTTGTAGATCTGTAGATTATCGTGTATAGCCAATAACCCATCGATCCGGGCTTAAATGGAAGCCAACCGTAAGGTAGAGTAAGACCCATGAAGGCTTCAAATAGAATATGTGAAATAACAAGAGAATTTTCACGTGTAATTACTTATCACATATAATGATACCCTGTTCGTTTTGATAAAGACTTATCGGAAAATCCTTTCGCTATCGTGGTTATCGCATTCATACGCACACTGTTGAAATGAACTGAAGTACACATGTTTGTTATTCTGATCTGGGACAAGACCGTCAAGGATTGGTGGTTATAGGGCACACATAAAAGAATAGGGTAAATTGGATGGAGTCAAGGGAATAGAGCGTTGACAAACGGACAGGACAGCAAGGGGACTGTGATAATGGGATAGAGCAATATCAGGCGAGCAGACGAGCGAGGGGAATGAGATGAGAGGAAGCGAGCACTGATGGGCAGGTTATGAAGATAATTGAGCATAGAGGACTGGAGAACGACGGAGTGCACCGAAGATCAAATTACATGAGCTGGGTTGCACGTTATCCGACAAATGACGGAATTCTGACATTTCATGTACATCGGCAACACTCGCAGTGTTAGAATATATATCGATGAATAGTCATTCCAAATAACGTAATAAATCATTCTTTTTTATAAGCGGTTCAGATTTCCGAATTTTTCCTCAGACCCGACTGTCATTCATACATGGAAAATAGAAAGAGAGGGACAGTTAGTTGTGATAAAGGACATGATGGCATGAGGGTATTGTGTAGCTGTGACCCTCTAGCTTGTGCGGTAGCTACGGGCTACTCTGGCCTTCTTCCTATAATAAGGATTCAGGTGTTTGAATAAGGACATGGCAATAAAAGAAATAGACTGTGAAGTATGACAAGAAGAGGGAGGGTTTTCTAGATACTAAAACCAAGAGTGTGGGCACCACCATAAAAATAATGAACGTATTGACTATCCATACATGAATTAGATTGAAATGCCAAAGCTTTGACTGCAGCAAAAGTAAAGGCAGATTGTGATCGGAACGCAGTAGTATGTTTAGTACAGTGTCCGTTAGCTTGGCAGCAAGAGGGGGTAGAAAAACATTGAAACTAATTCTTCTTTGGCCATCAAGACATGATAATAGATGGTGTCGACATTGCATTACGACACCTATTGTAGACGTGGTAGTTTAATTTTAATTGAGGAGAGTATTGATAAAAAAGTAATAACATATAATGTGCTTCCAGCACAATAATCATCGACCGTCACAATACCAGAGTAATATCCGCTCATTTAAGCTGCATGAGGTCCATAGCTTAGAGTGTCAGCAGTCGGCTTTGGTACCAGTCGATCGGTGCCGACCAAATCTGATTTATTTGCGCTATGCAATTGCAGTTCGAAAGTTGATTAGATTTGTGATGTCGTTTCTATAATATTTCATCTATTGAAACTCATTCCACAATAGTTCTTGCTCGAGGAAAGAATATGACGAATAAGCCTACGATGTGTGCATTGCCCATTATGTAAATTAATTTCAACATTGATTATTATTTATTAGACCAGCGGCGCATTGTATATAGGAGATGATAACAACATCAATTTCCAGTGTAATATCTGTAAGCAAATCCCCTCATTCTGCATTGTTGCAATGTTGACAAGACTCATGATTTGTCACAAAAGTTAGTAATTGAAGCGCGACTCCCAGATCCCTGAGATAATTCGTAGCAGTGCATTAAAACTCAGGCTATGGACCTCTATACATGTTTATGAGTCGAAAGAAATCTAGTAGTCCAGCCGAAATTTTGGCAGTAATTGTTGTAATGAAAGAAGCATTTTATGAGAGAAAAGTATTCAGATCTGTCAGTTGGTGTAGGCTTTAAGATGACGACTTCCTACGTGAAGACTCATATTGCGGTATCAGATATTGCAATATTGATATCTCGATTAACGTGTAGCAAAGACGTTAAGCTGATGTGAAAGAGAATCGCTATTGTTATCTGCTATCTCCTTGGGTTATTACCTTATTATTCGTGTGCTGTCACCTCGCTCACGACCTGCATTTATTGTCAGAGTTATGGTAACTGATGGTAACATCAACGAGACGATGCGCCTGAATTATATATAAATTCCCGTGTGAGCTTTCAATAGTTCCTAGCGGCAAATGTAATACTTGCCGTTATTGCCCCTGACTCCTGTGGGATGAAATGATAGCTGGCGTACATTGAATCTGGAATGTAATCTCGATTGGTTTCTACAGCTGTTATCATGAGCAGAGAGTTAGTGACATAGAGTTCGGGTAAAAGGTGATTGAGACGCTGTGCCCTGGAGGGGACGCGTTTATACTTGGCGCATCTAGCGCATCTAACGTTACGGCCCATCCTAGCTGTATGCGAGAGAATGGGGCTAGTAACAGCATGTACTCATGGACAGAGAACCTCGAGAGAATATACTGCCCATGGTATACTACATCATAACTCAGGATGAGACGAGGCTGAGGAATCTATCTACTCTCACCCCGGTAAATTTGTAGGGGTGAGATTTCTACCGGAATTCATCACATAGATTCGATCACCACCCTTTTGGTGTACAAGGACATTGAGAAAGTCTGGTATGGACGTATATGGGTTGACTGGACGTTGAATCAGACCAACAAACACACTATCTATTATTATATATCTATGGGCGAATGTCTCACTGTTATTGACCAGGACTACGGATTCTGTTCGTCACTCAGAGACTAAAGAATATTCATACGTCCCTCCGTACCACGTGATCACTGTAAAATAGCGTTTTTAATGATTCCCAGGTATATATCTTTTTGATAGTTTTTATTATGGTCATAAATGACAATACATTTGTTTTTTAACCGAAACTCGGCTTAGGCGATCTTCCGCTATGTCCCTCTGACCTAATTGAAGAAAATACTAACATATGTTCCATTATAAAATCAATTTTCCCGAGGTAATAACAATACACATGAACCTCTTAGTATGTCCACATTGTTTCATCCAAGTCGCCGTAACTGTACTTTGCTAAAACTTTAGCAACCAAACCTATTGAGTCGTATGATGTTTAGTACCAGGTTGGTTAGTTGAATGTATGATCGTTACTGATAGCCCAATGATGACGAACCCATGATCTTCAAAGTGGGGACAGATGCATGGATCCCATGGAAAATAATTCTATATGATTAAGGAAGGGCGCAAAATAATGACAGGGATCTGACGTTCTTCATATATTTTAGTCTGGTGAATTTTTGGTAAAGAGGTAGTATATGGAAAGTAAGATCTATGTTCTCACAATTGTGATGAATTACAAATACCTCGTCATGCATATGACACGTACATTAGCATGCCATAATCTTGTTTATCTCACCCCTGGTACAAGTTTAGCCATAGGAATAGCTTTAGAAAAATATACTCAACGATCACCCTGGTAAAGTGACAATACTACGCCACGGCCGTGGCGTAGTGGATTTGCTAAGTATATTCCGATTATTCTGAAGTTGTGATGTTATTTAAACGATAGAAAAGGGTAAGATAAATTCAGAACCGCACTCGAATCGTAAAATAGACAATACTCCACTCGTTTGGATGGGCCGTAATCGTCACTCGGCTTCGCCTCGATGACGATTGCGGCCCAGCCAAACTCGTGGAGTATTGTCTATTTATACGATTCTCGATGCAGTTCTATATATATACTATGCAAAATATCCTCATGTTATTAGGGCAAAGGTTGAAATGATCCCGCATGTAAGGTCCATTAAAAGGACCGACTGCGCCCTATGGGATCACCGAAGGATGAGAAGTGCCCCGCCCTCATGCTAGATATGCCATTACCTGACAGTCAGGGCAGTGATTTGCATCCCTGCCCACGCGGATCCCACCGTATTAGGCCTATACGACCCTTAAGGGCGGCCAGTGGGTCTCTCTATATATAATCCTGCTTAGTAAAAGCTAGCAAGATATTATGTTGCTCAAAAGGGTGCACTCAATATTCTCAGATAAAACATGAATATTGAAAGTGTTACCGTTCGTCAGTGGATTTATTGCTTCGTAATTCAGATCGAGCGGGCTGGCTGTGGGTCTTTCCGTTTTGTGTTTAGTTTTGAGTAGTGGGGCGTTTACTCCTGTTACGGCTAAAATAATCACAGCAATGTTAATTGGAGATAGCGGGTCGTATTACAACACAAAATACATCATTCCTGTGAGTTTAAGGATAGTGGAATGCTGAGGAATGAGCCATGGCCGGTTCCTTGAGATTGACGTCTCAAAGTATTCCAGAAGCGTGGTTCTGTCGGTGAAACATTGCTTTGCAAATCGGAGAGTCCTGGCACGAGCCTCGACAATGGTGTTCTTTTTCTTCTGCGATGCTCATCTTACTCTTATTAAGACAACTAAGAGATACTGATATTTATAATGCATTACAATGCAGCGTTATATTGTCTGTAGCACCCCTGGCGTATTCTCCAATAAAAAATACTTTTATATATCTGGCAACAACTGAGGATTATTTGTAGTGAATCTTTTTCATCCAATTCAGGGGAAGACTTCGCTTCACACCTGGTGGGTGTTCTTTGGGGGGTTCTTTGGGTGCAAAAAAAAGTTCAGTCACTTGCTCGATAGTCGCGAAGACCGCCACGTTCACCTACAACAACTGAGGATTAGTCATGATAATGCCTCCAGCCACCACTTAGGAAAAGTGGATTTAAATCTTTGCGACTCATATTGATCCTTACTATGTTTCAGCCAGAACACCATTTACAGTTATAAAGAGTGGTTTCAGAGAGGATATCATAACTGTATGCTTCTTACTATGAAGCCACTACAAATCTTATATTGTCTGATATTGCCAGATAGAGCGCTGACGTTAAATATCTGATATTACAGGAGACAGGGGACATGTTAACATATCTGGTATTAGGAGAGGCAGCGGAAGCATTAAATTGTGCGAAATATTAGAAAGACTCAATATATCAAGGTGTGTGATTAGGCGAGTTAGACGGGCGCCGATACAAAAACAAGGGAAGACAGAGAAAAGGAAAGATGAGTTTCTTGCTGGGCGCATGAAATTATATCACAAAGGACGATCTTCATTTCTAGGACTTCCCAGTCATAATAGCATGGAAGACAGATGATGCCTTCCCACCTGTTCGTCGTAGTCGATTTCTTCCCCAGCTGGATCCCCTCAAACGACAGCGCAACGTCGTGGAACCACTCACTAGGGGCGGACGTGGTCGGCATTGTTCTGTGGCGTATTCACCCTCCGGTCGCCTGCACGAGGGATGTAGGGGGTCCTCGGCTTAGGTAGTGCCCCCCCCCCCTTTCCTACAGATTCATTTCCGAGGCGGAGAAAGAGGGCCTTGTTCACCACTGTCGGCTCAGGAAAATGGTACGCACTCTCAAGCATTGACTCCTGCCAGCGTTGCTTGGCACAAAAAAGGGAATCCTGCAAACATTTCAATATCATATTGACCTGGGGCTTTGACAGGGGGACGCTTCTGGGAATGCAGTAGTTGAAACCTGTCGCTCTCCGTCACTATACCTCGTTAATTTCGGGAGTCATTGTAGGTTTTACTTTAGTTTATAACCTGATCAGAACAAGGGTGGGAGAACATATTGGCATAAATGCCCATGCATCATTCGTTTGTGTATTCTGCTGAACATAAAGAAGAATTCACAATATTACCAAACATCGTGATCTTCAGTGGCATGCGTAACACGCTGGGGCTTCAGGGACCGCTATACATGCCCCGAGGTGCTTCCTGTCATCTCATTTCATGGATTTGGCTCTCTCCTGGGTATGATCCTGTGATTGCCAACGGGTAAAACGTCAAGACTATCAACCATAAGCTTGATCTCCACCGCATGACACACGTAATGATGGCAGTTTTTATTTTAAACAGAAAATATATCCAAACACTCTTTAGAGTTGATTCTCTGAGATAACTCATCTGCGGGCTCCGCTAGTTAAATTACCTGTTTCTGAATTGGCTATTAGCAATGCCGTTGAAATTTGCATCTCTCCTGGAAGGCGCTTGTCGTATAGCGTGTATGAGGTCAAAATCTATGTACTCACGTATTTTCAATATATTTAAGATTTTTCTCTAAATTCCGTCTGGTATGGAAGGTAGATCCTGTCATCCTAGTAGCTAGTGTTTACATCATTTGGAGGTGTTGGTTGTTCGTAATAGAACAGATACCTGTCGCTGTCCCATTTTAATATCGATGACAGCTTTCTGTATTTCCATGGAATTCCACCATATGACTTTTTAAACCCTTAAATTCTGAAAAAAAGAAAATTTATAATCAATATACGACGTTCAATCTCTTGGGCTTAGAAAATCACAGAGGCTTGTTTTAACAGCCGACCCCATGCTTACTTGTATTTCATAAGAGTGTGGACTCTTGGCATATGTTTCCATCTCGGACATGAGGATCGATTGATACCAGTGGGATGCGAAGTACAAGATACCTGCTTGTCTGAATGATAGATCGCTGACATATCATACCAAGATACCGATGATCTTAAGTGTTTTGCCTGTCAGGGAAAGAGAACAATTGATCAGTGTGGTGAGGTGTCTAGGGACCACGCAATAATCTGTAATAGTTTCTTTTAGTCGCCATGACAGGAATAAGGTGAGATATGAGATGAGCAGGCTTTGCAGCTTTGTAATGAGGTCATTTCCTCTGAAATGATCCCCCGGAATCCACATCAGATGCGACTTGTACAATCCCTCCCCCTCCAGCTCCCTGTTCTCAGGTCTCTGGTCAATGAACGTCAAGATCCTGATGGAGTGAGACTGAGATGTGAGATGCTGTAAAAAGGAGAAGGATGCTCCTTCGATTAAGTCAGATCTCGATGAAGTAAGAACAAACCAATTAAGTGTGTCGAGAGATGGAGTGAAAAACAATAGAATCGATTACGGTTAACGGTATCTTATCACTGCCCTGTCTCCTTAATTACATTTCTATCGCAAGGGTGAATGTGGAGTGGACGCGGGCTCGGGGATTTCATTGAGTAATGAGTAGGTATCAAAGATTTCCTAGAAACTATTTTTTCTCTATCCATTAGGTTATTTCCCTTGCGAAATGAAAATTAGATTCGGTTGTGGAGATTGCATCGATTTTTATTCTCGGTTTCATAATCATTAATAGCGTAAAGTACAAAGAAGACAGGTTATTTCGTCAAATGTTTAGTGACTATGCACATATAAATCCACCGAGCTAAATGTATATAGCATGATAGTTTTTATCATAACACCATGATCTGTTCTAGACTTAATTGTGGTGAATTGTCTTTATGTTTGTGTGGTTTTGTGAGAGTTATATTTGATTATCTAATTGGTAGTTCCATGACTTTACATGGAAGAACGCCTTCGAATGTATTACGTCGTTAATTTTTGTGAATTGAATTAAAAAAATATATAAAAATTGCATTTGTGCAAATGCTCATACAGAAAATAATATCTGAGCTGAAATGGGATGGTAGGTATATTGTATAGCGATCCTGGTAGATCCGATTCAAAATTTGTATCTTTATGCACGATGTCATATCACCGGCGATAACGTGGTCGGGAACCTGATCGTCTCCATACATTCAATTATGACACTATCCCTTCACCACTCTCCACCCTACCGCTGCAACCAGTATATCAGCATTCTCTCCAGTCATCTAGAAATTGGAAATACGAACTTGGGGTGGCTAGCCTCCAGTAGATTATTTTGTCTTCATATTTCGTGCACTATGTTATTATTCCTCATAGATTTAGGGACAATACACTACCAGGAACTAAGGAATACTTACTTCTATCTAAATATACAAGTTGGCGTTGTAACCAAGGGTGGATGTACTCGGCCTGTCTGTCAATGTTAGAGAGGGGGAAATGCCATTTGCTGCTTCTGCTGAATTTGAGAGGACGTTGTACTATGTTATGGACTGTTTCCCATCTGCAGCACGTAGGCCCACCAGACAGTTTGTTCTTCATCAGACCATGGCGAGCTGGTCTGAAATAACGATGAGAGCTTCATCTTCGTCTTTAAGCATTGCCGGCCGCACGTGTTTGTTCTGAATTGTGAAATCCACTCCGCATCGGACTGGTATCAAAAAGGCTCTTGCAAGCATTCCGGGTCCCTGTTGGATTTCACTGGTGCACTACATGGTAACTGAATTAGTTGATGAGATGCTGACATCACTAAACGGGATTCTATGTTAGGTAGTATCAGCATTGGTTAGTGCTAGTTGTGTTGCCTTCAATCTAACGTTGTGGGCGAAGATTCCACTCTGGGGAGATCAGCTTGAACAGAAGCCCACATTTCTCTAAGATGTCGCGTACTGCATTTTGATAGGAAACATGGTTATATTTGCCAAGCCATATAGCAATCGCCGGACATGTACATCCAGGGATAATCTTCTTATTTTTATCCCTTAGATGGTTCAAAACAAACATATATAAATCCTCCTCTTGTTCACACTATAGATTCCAAATGAACACAGATATGTATTTGTGTACATGTATATGTACAATTACTTCTCGTATTTGAGCTTGCCAGAACGTACTGGCTAATTAACCCTTTCAGTCCCACGCTCCTGAGAGCAACTTCACACTAGAAAAATAGGTTTTATATATGTTGTGGTCATTTGAAGACATTCCAAGTGATCGAAAAGTTTTTTCACACATGAACTCCATATTCCATTGGGAACCTAAATCTGTTGTAGTTTATTCCAATTTTGGTTGCCATGGCAACCGTTACTTCTATTTTTCAGGGAAAAGTGTATTTTTTGCCGAAATTTCTTGAATAACTTGACTTTACAGTGGTTAGACATCAAACTCTGATGGAAAAATCCATCAATATATCTTTCGGTAAATAGAGTTACCAATCTGGAAGGTTTTTACTTTCTTTGGTTGCCATAGTGACCCTCAAAATTGGTTACGAAGGCACTATCATAGACGCGCTTGACCAGTCACCTGAAAGTAATAAACCAATGTTTTCATGTGAATTTATTACAAAAAGTGCCTTTGATACATGTTATGCCTGTTTCTCAAGTTTTTGACTGATTGAAAAGATTTCTCATATATGAACTCCATATTCCATTAGGAACTTGAAACTGGTGTAATTTATTCCAATTCTGGTTGCCATGGTAACCATTCCTTCAAATTTTTTAGGGAAAAGTGTATTTTCTTGCAGAAATTTCTTGAATAACTTGACTTTACAGTGGTTAGTCATCCAACTCTGAGGGAAAAAATCCATCAATATATCTTTCGGTAAATAGAGTTACCAATCTGGAAGGTTTTTACTTCCTTTGGTTGCCATAGTGACCCTCAAAATCAGGTACGAAGGCACTATCATAGCCGCGCTTGACTAGTCACCTGAAAGTAATACACCAATGTTTTCATGTGAATTTATCACAAAAAGTGCCCTTGATACATGTTATGCCTGTTTCTCAAGTTTTTGACTGATTGAAAAGATTTTTCATATATGAACTCCATATTCCCTTAGGAATCTGAAACTGTTGTAGTTTAATTCTAATTTTGGTTGTGATCTTCCTTGCAGAAATTTCTTGAATGAATTGACTGAAAAAAAAGTTTTCACACATAAGTGTTTCACATTTAGATTGTTTCTCTAGCAACCTCCTATAGAAACCAGTGTTTCTAATGCAACCTTCTGATTCTGCTTCAGTCACATCTTTTTCAATATATCAAGTTAATGTGACACATCCTAATTCATAGCCTTGTAGTAACACTCCCACTACTACAACCTATTAGAGACTGTGATAAAAGGGTTGTATTAGTGAAGTGGTCACTTTACCGAGAGTGTGATTTAATGCTAGGTTTACACCATCACACCGGCAGTCCCGGCAACCCAAAATTGCCGTCGACATATCTCGACTTGTACTTTGGCGTAGGTCTAAACTCATCCGCACTGTGAATCTTAAGTGGACTTGGGGCATTGCCGGAAAGAACTTCTGACTGTCAAAAAATCTGCAACAGCAGTCCCGGTAACCCCCTGTGGTTTATGATCATCGTGGTTGGGCTTAACTGGACAGGGTGTAACTTTACTCAAGTTGAGAGGCTTTGTGGTCGTAAGTCGGCGGGGTTTGGTCATGGACTTCGCACAGAGGGTCGAAGACTTAGGCCCTGCTAAGTTCTTCAAGGCAGGGGGTTATGGAGGCGGGCGACTTACGACTACTTTCGCTGGATGTTCGCGTCCACCTAAGCCCCAGTTGGTCGACTTACGACCAAGTAAGATCTGTTCCCGTCGGCTTGTGTCCCCGTTTAGATATATAAGACAGCATGGTAGAGGGGTCTTTATTCAACTTCCAGCAGCTCACTTACTCACCTCAACAATGCCTCCATGTACACGTACACGCACATGTAAACAAGTACTGTTGCTGACATGCCTGCTGACACGTCTCCCCAACCAAAGGCAGCACCTCCTCACACCCCAGGTCTTAGGTCGATTTGAATGCGCCAGCAACCTGTCAGGGTTGCAACGTAAGTGGATGTTTGACGGAGCCATGGTGGTATGCTGACCAGACCCCGACAGGATGATGGTCTCAACTTGAAGCAGTGTTGCTTAAGTCACAAGATATTTGCAAAAACCATAAAAATGCCATAAAAGTACCAAGTCAAGTTAAGATTCTGCCAAAATCCATTAAAAACTCTTGAAGCAGGCATTACATATATTAACAGTATTTTTTTAAATTTCATTCAAGAACTTGGTGAATTACTGGTACACCTTTAGTGATAATGCCTTTACACCACTTGTAGGTTGTTATGGCAACCATAGAATTTGAAAATCATCTAGATACCCCTACATAATGTTATATAAGGAATATAAAGCCACCGGGTTTTATATGAGTATAAAACGAAGAGAGAGTCTGCTACATCCCACCAGAGGTCCTATGAGGTTCTCCTGAGGTTGGCGTTGGATCCACGGAGGCGCTAAAGTCAAGACACGTGAGGGAGTCGACCTGCTGTACCTAGACTAGTCCCAACCCCTCTTTCACCTCGCACCCTCAACCAGATCGGATGTATATCACCAGCAGAAAAAAATTTTCATCGCGTGGTACCACAGGTTGGTCGTTCTGGTCTCAATGGTTTCAATTGTTTCAACCCTCTTGTTACCTTCAGCTTCGTTTTGCTTTTAAGCAATGTTCTACTGTTTTCAGTACTGTTAAATGTTACTTTTGAAATGAGGCGGTGTGATAACTGCCACCGGGAATTCGATGCCCGTTCCCATAGGGACGGGTGCCCGTTTTGTCGAGTCGACGAAATAGAACAAGAACTTAAAGAAAGTTATCCAGAGGAAGAGGTGGAAGATAAGGGTAGAACAATTAGAATTGAACGCAAAATTTCTGCGGCCCCAGGTTGGCTTCAGCCTATGACCGAAGATAATGAAAAACTACGAAAAGAGGTTAACGAATTAAGAAGGGAAGTCAGTTCGCTCGTTAATTTGATGAAAGGCATTAAATTGCCCGAGGATGGAGCGACAGGTTTAGCGGAAGAAAGTTCTTCCAGGAACACCCCTGACCGCTTCAAAATGGGAAGTGCTACTCCACTCCTTCCAAGAAGTGGTTTTAAACCAGTTTCCCCGGCAATTCGTGGAACTTTTTGTGCCCCGGAAACTCAGGGTCCGGAAAAACAAACCGAAGTAGTACATTGCAGCTCTAAGACAAAGCGTAAGTGCAAATATTTCTCTCTTCAACCTTTTTTCCCTCCGGGAATAGATACACCCACATACGACCAAATGCTCAGCGCCTCATTGGGTTTGCTACGGTCAATCAACGAACAGGGGTTAGATAGCTCCACGTATTCTGACATGTATCTTATTTGGTGGATAGGCGTTCAACTCACACCGGGAAAAGTTTGGTCGATTACGACGAAGCTGTATGCTTAGAATGCGATAAACTTGGCCTTGAGTATTTTTCGTACGGTGACAGCTTCCTCTCGGAAAAATACTTAAATTTTGAAACTACTTTTTCGTATGTTTCCTTGAATAAAAAACTCAAGGAATTGGGAGATGAAAAACACGAGGTGGCCGTAACGCTTGGTCAAACACGGACGATACTGTTCTACGCCCTAAGGGAATTTGCTGGAAGTACAATTCAAAAGAGGGTTGTTCATATACCAACTGCTTGTATCGCCATGAATGCACTCAATGCGGTTCTAATCACTCAGTTCTAGTGTGTAAAAAGAGTACGGGTGAAACAAAAACTTCTAAATGAAGTAAGGTCTACCGGAGGTATCGTTTTTATCGCCGGAATTGTTGTGATCTCGATGTATATGATGGTAGTCAGGATAAAGAATGTAATTCTCCTAACATTTGTGTGGGCGGGCCAATTGGCACGTTGGGACCACAAACCATGTCCAGCGCAGAGGTCGTTCCGGACAATTGCCCGGGTTCTTTCAATTCTATTTCTAACCTTTCTGGTACTAACGATGTTGCTAGAAAAATGTTAGATAATGTTTGTTATTTCACCCGTATAGACTCTATACATAGCAATGATCAAGCGATACCTGTTGCCCCAGTTAACTCTAATCAAGAGTATCAAATATCTTCTATGGGAGCGATATCAGATATTGAATCTCATTCCTCTCAGTCAACGGTTGATGTTTTGACGAATTCTACTGCGAGTTCAGTGGAATTCATAGAAAGTAATTCTAACGGACATAGTCCCCAACCTCAAATCGATGTTGAAAATGATAATGGATTGTGTAAAAATTCGAACAATAATGTATGGATAACAATTGATCCTGTTCCGGAAAACAATGAATTAGTGAATGATTCTCAGGGTTTCGAGGATGAGGGGTACGGACTTGTAAATGTCATGGAAAAAATGCATACACTGCACCCTCACCGACTATTTGATACCGACGTGCAGTCGCTGGCCACCACCCACAGGCATTCAGAAAAACTAGGTTCCGGGTTATGGGGTATAGCACGTACTTCAAATGGTATACCCGTCATCAATGTAGATGACACTGTGGACAGCTCCAGTGATCAGTGGCCGTTCCCTCCCTGCCAGCATCCCGGCGCCCCGGGCAACTTAATATTAACGACTTGTCATGGTAGCTGTCCCCTTGTCCCATTACCGAGCAAACTCGTCGTGACAGTCTTCACCCGCCGATCAATGTAATCAATTGATTTCAGCTAACCCGCCACAATCATTTCCCTCGGACCTGTTGAAGTTCCCGGGATCTTGAGGTTGCCCTGATCTGCATTAGTTGACAAGGCTAATCCAGATTAAGAACTAGGTGCGCTGGATTATTTTCGTAAATCCGTCGTTTTTGGACCTGTTTTCTTTTTGTAATGGCCGGCGGGATTTGCGATGAATTTTCTTGACGTCGGACATTCTTAGTGCGTCATTTGGTGTGAGCAGTGTTGATTAATGGGGGCTTTGTAATGGCGCCTGTCGCAGATTCAATACAATGACCACGTCGCTGTACACATTGAGAGGAATCAGGGATTAACCACGTGAGAAAAGTACCTTGTATGCCGATAATCCTTTATCTCACCCCTGGTACAAGCTTAGGAACAGGAATAACATAAAAAAAGACAACTCAACGATCATCCCAGGTAAAGTGAAAAAAACTTCGCCATGGTCATGCCGTAGTGAAAACGAGATGACGTCATAGACAATTGGCCAATTAACGGTCAAGGTTTCAGAGAGAAGACAAGACAAGAGATTTAAACCTCCCTAACAATGAAAAAGTCACTTTTGAAATAAATATTTGAATGTTTGTCCTTGGGACTTTTAACTTTGAATTTCCAACAATGCTAAAGCCGATCGCCTTTGGGGACTTAGCTTTTTTCATCGAATTACGTTTAGCTATCATATTCAATCAGTGTATGTCCCGATAGTATATCTGTAAATAATCAATGATTGGTGCAATAAATTTGTTCTGTTGTTGGTGTACTACACTATTACCTGGAGCAGATCGACACAGAACTAGTTTGAAGAAGCTATATAATCAAAGTGGTGCACATCATCACTTTGCGAGGTTTTCCCCAGGTTCTAGGTAACCTAGTATGTCACTCGGCCAGGGTAATTAGTTAGAATCATGAGTGGATGGCACGGCAAAGTTTTCGACCATTTATAATTCTTGTCACCTCATCACTTAACCACCCTATATTCGCGGCGAACTGTCACTATATTAAAAGTCCGCCATCAGCCTCGTATGTTATAGTACTCAGATTATTCGGTGGTCCCTCCATTTCTAGTCTCAACAATCTGCATTCTGAGAACAATAAATGGCCAGCCTGCTACCTAAGCCTTCCCTGTGAATAGGATAGTGAATGGTGAACAAAGGATTGTCAAGACAACGTCTACGCTATATGGTATGCTTATTGTAATATCACCGGGCATAGAACGGATCATGTTTCAATGCATTATGTTGTGACTTGAGATGCCTCAATTACCCGCTCTAATGAGGAATGGGCTAGTTGTACATTAATCACTTACCTCCAAACTATCCTTTTTCTTCATCACATATATGACATTCTGTCACTTAGCGGCTGAAACCGGCCTCTTAGAGACAGCGCCATCAATTCTTGCTATTAGAAGTTAAAGGCTTAGTCATGCACACAGTGAAATTGAATCAGAAATATAGAAGTACCCTCAGAGAGTGGTGAAGATGCTGATATTGCATACTTCAAATAGAAATCCTGACTTTGATGCTGCGTCTCCTATTGTAGCTCTAATGACTAAGCTTGCGGTAGCGACTCAAGGTTCTATGTGTATATACAGCGCAGGTGGTCGTAGCTTGTAATAATAGATGCTCCTGATGAAAAAATTAATTAGATACGCCGTCGACCAGCTATTTACAGCTGCTTCCATCAATGACTATTAAGTTAGACTTATCATTCCTGTATTGTAGAGTATGTCTTTGCAAATAAGCAGCAGTGGGGACAAATGTGATTCTTTGTCCTCATTTAGTACGAGTGAGGATTGACCAGTCATAACAAATGAAAAAAAAACACTGGTTGGTTTTCCTCGACAGGGTTGGCGTCGTAATAAGGGTGGACTCAACATAGTATGCTAAGTAGTAATGACGATAAAGCCTTAATATTAATTAGAATGATAGTTCTTTTATTTGATACTCCTATTCTATCAAATAATGACCAGAGATGGCGGATTTCCACTTTTCCATGTAAATGCATGTTTCCATTTTCAGTACCTGTAATTCTTTTTCCTCGTGTATTACAACAAATATTTAAACGCAGCCTCATTCACGCCTATAGAATAGTGGTTTAAACCTCTCTACATGCCCTCAGCCCCACACCATGGCCGACACTGTTATGTTTTCCATGGTTTCTTGGTCTCTCAGGCAGCAAGTTCCAAAAGAAAAATATTTTGTCTGACCACAACTGATATCGCTGGATGACAGTGCAATAATTACGGAATCCTTATCTAAATGGAAGGACGTGTATAGGTATTTCGAGAAGCAAGCGGCGGCTGTGACTGGTTTACTCTACGAGTCAGAAGTGGTCATTGAACTGCTTTCTCCGTATGTGCATTTTATGTGCGTGTGTGTTTATGGATCTTACAGAATTGCGCCAGAAACTCACTAATTAACGCCAGCGCAGAGTAACCCGATTGCCTACATAAGTATGTTACACAGTAGGTGATAAACCGCACTTATATTACAGCATTAGGATAATAAACATGTCTTGATTCAGGGGCCAGGATTTAGCATGCATCTCGCCAGTTGTCTGGGGGTGGCCGTCATATACGACTGATAGTACAATCCTCCCCAGCACCTCCAGCCATCCCTTTAGGCCTTGCTAATTTCCCACGATGGTTATCTAATTGGCGGCCAATTACTGTCAGGCAGCGGCTGAGATTGATTGCACTGTATATCAGCAGGGATGTTGATATGGTGAATATGACAGCGGTGTTGTCTGAAATGACAAGCCGCATTGTTTGTCTCAGGGGAACGTCATTTAGGATTTATAATATGACGATTTTCCTAGTTTATTTCTTATGGATCTATAACCATACAGAGCCGAATGTACACATTTTTTTATACATTTACCTTGGTAATTGAGACCTGGAGATATTAGAGAACAATTTGTTTATTATAATAAGTTTATCGTACTCTGTTTAACAGGAAAATATTGATTGAAAAATATTTCAACGCCAATGAATGCTGCATACAGGCAGAGGAGGGAAAAAGGTATTCGCTTGGTACTCAATTTATCATTAAGCCCTATTCAAGACCCAACGATCGGACCAGCGTGCTCCCAATTCAACGTTTTACTAGCCTGGCTCCTTTCATTAATATAAGCGCCAGGGGTACTTATATCAATCAATGAATTATAAAAGGTATTATTTCATATTGCTATCACCTATGGCTTTTCAGTCATCTGGTACACTTGCCTGGGAGCGGGAAGAATTAGACAATACGCTACAAATTGTTACAATGTTTCCAATTCCCTGTTATAATCTTGCCTCGGCTTCCGAGTCTGACGAATTATTAGGGAAAGAAGTTACCACTTGATATAATTTTTATTCTATGAAAACATATGGTTTGTTTTATTTTTGCAGGACACTCTTTATTACGAGCAACTCAAGAATAACGTGTTACAACATGATCTGCTCGTAGACAACCTCATATACAAGGTGGGCTAATTGATTTGATATTTTGGTACATACATATTCATATATGCAAATATCTATTAATGGAATTTTAATTAATCTATGTCACATTGTCATCATGTTAGAGATAAATGATATGGTAGAACCACTGCTATAACAGAAGCCAATCTCCCTCACACCATATCTATGTGGATTGGGAACTTAATATGATAAAGATATTTATTATAATTTTCATGTGTTACAACCTGCGTCATCATTCTATTGAAACTGAATTCCCGCAACTGCGCATGAACAAATCTTGATATTGTTCGCTTTCAAATATGAGTGGCAGTTTCCCTCCCATGAATCCTTTGAAATATAGTTTGTTCTTTTTGAAAGTGTTATTGTCTCCTGTTATTGTTAAGCCGACCATAAATACGATATGATTTCTGTAGAATTGGAGAAATGATAAACAGCGTGTTGAATGATGCCTTCAGGACATTTCAACCCATTCCATCGTTGTGGTTTTTTCCCCAAAGATATACATTACTGATAGAATTCGTGGATGCCTGTCTGTTCGCAGAATAGGCTTTTAAGAATCTTTAAACAAAGCTAAATTTCTAAATGGAGGACTCCTCTCAATCAGTAGACAATGCTGAGAAAGAATTGGATTTACAATTATTCCCTGATAATACGCCAAAGTAAGTCTTCATGACAGTGTACTGTTTGCGTTAAAATCTGAGTGGAATCTATTCCATGTTGTTTTGAAGAAGAACGAGGTGAATAACCAAAACAACAAGAAATAGACGTAGATCAGTCACACTCCTCACGTCTCTTTATTATCATATACCTAGAAATAATTGAAAAACGAAGTTTTGCTACGAATCACGTGGTATGGAGTACATGATTTATTAGTTCTGCACAGTGTGCACAAATGGAATCCATATAGCTGGCAGGCAAATATGAGACATTCGGTTGCCGGGCACTCCCTCGTTGCAATCATTATGGCTCACATGTTCTCCACAATGATCATTGATACGCAAGCATATAGCTTTGAATATTTCTTAAAGTCCTTTCATTTTTCACATGGAGACTTGCCACCGGGTCATACTACAGTCTTTTTTTTATTTTTTTTTTATTAGTTTATTGCATCTCTCATTTCTGAGTTTTTCAGATACAAATTGAAACAATCAATATTTACATCATGAATACAGCCAGTAATGACAAATAATGGTTTTACTCCTACTCTTTTATCTAGCTGCAAAGCTAACGTGCCCTGTTGTTCATTACTACTGATAATGATCCCAAGCTTAACGCTTAGCATTCATACGCAAAAGCATAACTTGATATTAAGCAGACCGAGCTATATGGTCATGTAACAGGTTATAAAATATCGAGCGATACGTGACTGTGTTCCGTCCTCGCTTACTTTATTCAACGCTTACACTCGAGCTCTTATTCCAATGCTGCTGCTATACACGACTCCACCCCCACCCACCCGAACAAAAACACATAAAAACAATAAAATCTGAATCTCTATACCGTATACTGTGTGCTTGTGTTTGTGACAGGACGTGAAGCTGACGGCTACAAATGACGATCAGTATTTCGTCTTTGAAGACTACCTGTACCAAGTAAGTCCTGTCGTGCCCAGCTTAAATATATCATGTTTTTTACCCGTGGCCAGGTAAACCCATGGGGGCCTGTGACTGCCAGTAAAAGAGTGGGCGGGAATTATTCGTAACGCGTGGCCGCGTGACGTCACTCATGACGCCGCTGTAAGGAGAGTTGGTGTGCTGACGACACTCACAGTGCGTGATGAAGTGTGACAGAGCGTTACGGGGCGTGAATTTGGCGGCCAAGTGAATAGTGCACATATTGAGAGCAGAAGTTGAGTTGAATTCATAAGATGGGATTTATGTACCTCACAGGGTATTTGTCTGAGACAAAGACAATAATAAAATATAAAAAAATCCCGCAAAAATGTGACTTTCTCAACCTCCAAAAAGAAGAGAACCTCACTCCTTGCCCAACCACCCCCAACAGGGGGGAGGGACATGAGGGAAGATCTTTGTTCCAAAACAAAGACAATAATAGATGGTCGTAAACCACGAGGGATTTAGTTTAGTTGACGCATAGTAATACACGAGCGCTAGCGAGTGTATTACGTCGTCAACCTCGAGTGGTTTACAGAGCCGCCTGTCCACATAAGCAACTTTTGTTGTATTTATTATCCATCTTTTCGAATAAATTAAACCCAGTAATTGCCATATTAAACTTCCTAAAGGGTACAACAATAGGGACTATTTCTTTGCTCTATAGCACAAGGGGACTATTTTTCCCGTATACCATGGTTTTAAGGCCTTATACCACAGATGTGAATCTGTATCCCACAGTTATGGTATCTGACAGGTTTTATACAATGGGTCGTGGTTTACTGAGTCTCCATACTTTTTCAATGGGGTCTTTGCATAAGATGGATAATAAAAATGCTGCAGAGATTCTCTACTGGAACGCAATCTCTTCATCTAAATTGTAAGGTTCCTTTTCCATGAGACTTGTTTTTCCCCCTAACAATTAACTGAATCTCATGAGGTTTTTAACCCTGTGAAGTGGGATTCACACGGTGGGATCCATGTACGTCACAAAGTGTTTGTCTGAGACAAATCCTGTTGAGATTCGGTACTGGAACGCAATCTCCTTGTCCGAATTGTATGGTTCCATTTTGCTGAGACGAGTTTTTTTCCTTGGAATTGTCAGCAACAATCACCCCTAACAATGAACAGAATCTCATGAGATTTTGACTTAAAACAGGTTTAGAATTTAGAGGGGTATTTTGGTGAGACAAATGTACTTCACACATTCTTCCCCAGTCGGTCAGTCTCAGTGGTCCTAAATTACACCTATTCACATGGGGAAGTACCCTGAGTCAGCGACTGTGTACCCTGTGTAGGGGTGTAGGGGTGAGGCTATGTACCATGTAAGTCTACCCATGTGAATTGAATCCGCCATAGTTCCCTGAGACTGTAGAACATCCCAATCTGTGAAACTTTGTACCCAGCAGCAAATTGTCGGCGACTGGTGAAAAGGTGTGAAGTACACCAGTCTCAGGTACATTTGTCCCCCTTGACCTAGAGTAGAATTCACAGGGAGGGCTCAAAATCTCGTGAAAAATCTCGTTCCTTGTTAGGGGTAAATGTTGCCAACAATTGCAGGGGGGAAAAAATGTCTCAGGGAAATGGAACACTACAATTTAGACGAAGAGATTGTGTTCAGGTACAGAATCTCAGCAGGATTTGTCTCAGACAAATACCCTGTAAGGTACATGAATCCCTTCGTGTGAATCCCGCTTTAGGCCGACAGACGTTGGAAATTTTACACCAATTCACACCATCCTGAGGATCTGAACGAATCAGCTAAGTAGGTATCGATGGATTGGAGGACACCTTGCGGGCTGGGCCAGGTAACAGACCTGTTTGAAGTCTGTCCATGCTTATTCTCAGAGAAATAACGCAAAGTTCATCCATCTATAGCTAAATTAAGCTATTGTTTTGAAACAAATGATAGCTTCAATGCCCCCATCAAATCAGTGGTTTATCTGGAATTATATTGTAAAAAAAACGTGTATCTCCATTACCTTATCTCAGTAATGCTTTAATATCTTGGCTGCATGATAGGGTTTCTGTTCCACGTTGGAAGCAAAATCATTTCATTTATTTCTTGAACTACCTATATCTTTGCCGCAAGTACTGGAAATCACTTTAAGCAACCATCTTACAAAGACCCTAGTAATCCTGTCATGGAATGTTTCTGCATCTCTTTGGTTATGACATATCTTTAAAACGTGCAATTTGTAGAATAAAGGAAGTCGTGTTGTTCATTGGCTTCTTGCAGGTTCTGCTGCCGTTCTCGAGGGATACAGCCGTGTTAGAGCACTTCCAGTACAGCAGCGCCACACCGGCCAAGTCCTACATTAGAGGAAAGTTAGGCAATGAGGAGTACGCTGTCAGCTACCCTCCGAATGGGGTTATTCCTTTCCATGGATTTGCCATGTATGGTACGTGCCTCCTTCATTCTGTTTATCACGGTGCGGGCGTGCTTCCACATTGCTCTGAAAGATTATCAGAAATTTGGCCTTCTGATATGTGATCTTCACTGGTTATGAATGTTCTCCTATCATACACTGTTAGCCTCTATAGCTGTCAAATGTTGAGGTTAAGATGTTCTGGCATCTTGGTGTATGCTGAATAATTTAGGTTTCCTCATATTGTTGTATGTTTTTGGGGGGTTTTTTTTGGTTTTTTTATTAGCAAACAATTCGCCTAGCAAGGCGGTCTTCCATTGTGCTTACAAGGTTCATGTCTTGTTACATTTCAATCCGTTGACATTACGGTAATTTATTTAATATGATATAGTATAATAATATTAATTACATGGTGCGACGGTGATAGAAGGTGATAATGAATGTGAAGTATGAAATTTTACAGACTGATACCGACTGGTTACATGGGAGATTATCAAACTCCACGATATGCTACAGAAGAAATAGTGACATGGTGGGCGAGTTCATGCCTACATCGAGATCAAAATAAGGGAGCAGTATAATAGATGTCTATAATGCGATTCTGGATTCATAATCAGTTTATGGTATAAGTGTGTTTCTTAATACTTTGCTTAAAAATAGCTTTACTGGGTGCTGACTTAATGTCCTCTGGGAGCTTGTTCCAGCTCGACCTTCCCCTGTAGCTAGGCGATTTTTTGAAAAACTCGCATCGAGGCCTAGTCATTTTGAATAGACGTTGATCATGAGATCTAAGTTGACGTGCGGCATCCATATCTGACCTCCCACATGTCATGGTGTTGTCGCATGTGGCCATATATTGCTTCCTCATATAGCCCATCAAAAGTTCTTCCCTACGCTGCGATAAAGTGGGTACACTGGTTTTTTCATGCAGTTGTCTTATGGACAAAGTCATAGTTCGATCATTCATGCAAATACGCAGTGCTTTGTTTTGTATACGCTGTAAGGATATACAATAAACATTGGTTTTTCAGTTACAAAAACAGTTTGTTGCGAACGAAAAATACTGATCATACAGCATACAGAAGAATGCCTAAGCACACACTCGGTGTATGCGGGACAGAATAGGTAATTAATTACGCGAGGCACTTACCAAGTACTGAAGGGGAACTTACGTCGGGTTCTGAGTGTCCTTTAAAAGTACGCACTTATGTGTTATTATGTGATATTTCTATTAAGAAATAGACATTATCATTGTCTGAATTGGGCATATGTACTATCTGAATATTGATACTGTTACGGAGTTTGATATGTTAAAATGAGGGTAATCTATAGATAAGATGGATTCTCCTTCCCATCCACCTATCATGGCCATGCTATCCATCTTTTTTAGTTTTGACGACCATGTAGTACAGGTCTCAAGGGGAAACGCTTTAATGTAGGCGATGTTCATAGATGTTTAATATCATCATGTTACCATGGTGATAGTGAGCTATTTTACTACAAAGCTGGAGAGATGGCCGTGAGCCATCAAAGAGCAATGTTATAAGGCAGACTCAATTCATCACCCGGTAATGCATTAAGGGTGGGGGGAGACATCTTTTTTGTGTTCGAATTCAGATACAAATACATGGTTAAGGCCAGATGATAAAAATAATATGGAGCGATTATGATATCTGCATCCTACTTGAAGTTGTGAGAGGCACAAAGAAGAACTTCCTGTTATCGATATGGGACCTGGTATCGGTTGAAGACAGGTCCAGCAGTGATTATTACATCGACTTATTTTTAGTGAAGATAATTTCAGAATTCCCTAGCCAATGTATTCTATGGGAAAATAAAATAACATACGGAAATTGATTGGTTTGGTCATTTGGAGAATATGAAATCCTGCTGAGTGGCGTATTTGAAATAAGGAACTAAAGGACTTTTACTGGCATTCTTAGGTTAGGAAAACATTAAATTCCTAAAACAGAGCAGATGGCGATTATTCCCATACGCCTTCTGATGATCAAGAAAAAGTATCGAGCGACTTGAGTGTACAGGCTTTTTGCATGGATTTCTTTTTAAATCCTTGGACGGGTCAAGTGCGGCTAACATTACATTGCCCTCATCACAAATGCGTCGGGTCATGTTGCGACGGGTTGACGTGAAGTTGGTGTCGCATTCCCCACACAGCACTACCAAGGGACATCCCTGGCTGTTTATGGCGTGCTGAGATTTCAGTCCTGTGTCGTGGATGTCATGAGCAATTTGTGAAGTGCCCCTGACCACACACTGAAAGGAACCGTACTGCTTGTTGTGCCTTTGTTAAATACTCACTCAGAGTCAGATGCCCTACCATAGTTATAGTATTCTCACCTTTTCTCTCATATGTGCTTTGTAGCTTATTTTGGCGAATGTATGAATATACTATTGCGGTGTTTAATGTCCTCCTTTTGCAGATGTTCTGTTGCTTTTCAATACATATGATGAAATGTGTGTTCTCTAATTGAGCAATTGCCAAACATTGAATATATATATATATATATATCTCAATGATAACATTACCAGGCTCTGGGAGATAGTTGAGGGTTTAAACCGTCAGCTGCTATTGCTGGGAGACTTTCAGTCTAGGGTTTATAATCTCCAGACTTACTCTATGATACTTGGCCGTAACGCCTTGGTGCCTTTCAATCCCTACCTCAAAATAGTTTTCCAAATTACTTTCTTCGGTGTTCAGGAAGCATTTCTGCTTTTATCTCTATCAGCACTGTTCTACCTTCTGATGTCAGCCAACTAAGTCCGCCTTGCAGTAGTTGTAAAGGTCACGTGGAAGTAGCTCACATGACAAGACTTCTCATAATACTCGTTAAAGTTCTCAAAAGCCCAGCAGTTGGTACGGCCTATTGGCAATACATATGGTTTTGTTGTGTGTTTTTTTTATAAAAGTTAATCTCAAGTCGCATAACATCATTACTGTAGGGGATCAAATAACAATTTACTTTCATACTTTGTTGTATATCTAAAACACTTCGAATATCTCTATCACGACCATTTCATTATGAATTCACATATCAAATTGCCAAATGTTGTGCCAAATGTTGAATTTGAAGAAAAAGTTCTGCTATAGCTGGTATCTTCTAAATCTCTGAGCTTCGCAACCATGTTCATTGTAATATGAGTCACACTTTCTAGAATGCAGTATGCATACACTAACACACGGAATTGGGGGGGGGGATACTGATATATATGTAATCTGATTATGGAAATTATATGAATTTAAGCCAGCAGGGAGCGTGGCGTTCTAAACTCACCGGGTAACCTGACGGCTTGCTCCGAGACTACACGCCCACATATCACCCATTCCACGCCCCAATTTCGTCCACCCACCCACACCGAAATTTTCATGTTTCTCGTTTTGCTACAACGATCTTATAAACATATTTTCTGTGACTGCTTCCTAATAAATTCTCTGTTTACACTGAAAAACACTTGTTCGTAATTACATATAATATCCAAGTTGGTAGAGAACGACTAACTCCGTGTGACTCATATAAATCAGACGACTCCAGAATTTTCAATGACAAAGCTTTATTCTCTAACGGGTCAACGTTTCAGTCCTTTCGGACCTTCATCAGGACCAAGAATCACATATAATATGTTTTCAGTTTTATATAAAATGTTCCTAAACTGCCACCACGCCTCTCGTCATATTTATCAACCTTGAGATCCAGTTCCTATGTATGAAGTCCATCCCACTTCATTATGTTTTCAGTGGCCCCTCTGTGCTACGTCTATAATGACCCCACTACGCTGTACTACGTCTTCAGAGAATTCTACATCCGATTCTTCACTCGTCTCCACACTCTGTCTTCACACCCACAGGTGAGAGTTGTTTAAAAGCAATTCTGGATTAATGAGACGTGGAAAAACACTTATATAGTAAGCCAAATGCTACCTTGATAATGATAACTTCCTGTCACTTTTGAACCAGGTTGCTATGCTATCTCCAGGTTACGATTGTTACCTGTGTAACAACAAGCGCTGTCACTATGGGAACCAATCATTGCTGTGTTTTCACTCTCAATGACAGTACAGTATTGGAGTGTTGTTCACCAAGCTTATTTCTAGCTTGAAATCTGTTAGATTCAATAGATCGATCTAGTGATGAATAGGGCAAGGTTTCACCCAATTCTGACTCAGCAGGCATCTTAATTAATTGGACTAGGTCACTGGATGTCATGGTATGGATGTGAGTGAGGTGTTAGCTTCTACTGAAAACGTTCGCAAATGTTCGCCAGAAATCCACTTAGAATAGCTGAAAATGCAGGAGCTTCCGTTGTGTTCGCCGCCTGGGCCCCAGGCTCTGGCCCATACGCCCCCCCCCCCCCCCCCCCCCTCCAAATGAAAAAAGAACTTTTGGAAAAAAAAATATCGGCACTTGTTATATTTGCTAGTCCCATGCCTGCATCCTTATGCGAGGTTGACTTCTTAGAATAAATGGATTACCAGTATCAATTTCCCGCTCAAAATGCTTTTACGGTGTGTTTGTCCGGCATGCTCGCCCACCAAACCACGCAGCTCATCGCGCTGTATAACACTCTTGTGTCTTGCACAAGAGCTGCTTCGGCTGACACTCATTTGTGTTATTTCTTCACCAACTCCTGAGTCGTGTACGGATGCGTTGGACTATAGTGTGATATCAGTTCCACCCAGTGCAATTTCTTTTTTCAGTGTATCTTGCGATTGATTTAAGCGATATTTTCTTCCGCTTTTGTAATAGTTTGTGTCACAACTCGAATGTTGAGAGCAGGTTGATTCTATCGGTTGTCATTTAAATTATTTGCGCTGCGCGTGGCCATCCGATGCTATCATAATACACTTAGACAGATCTTACATTTTCCCCTCGGGGGTTCAACCGAGAGTCATTTTACACAGGGTTGGGGTGAAAGTATCACACCAATTATTACTTAGGAACTCTTTTGAAACCAATTATTACATTACACCTGAAGAAGGCCGGATAGGCCGAAACGTGTAAATATCATGTAAATATATCTATGATTACCACATTAAAATATTTACGGTGATTACCATAGTGGTTGGTTTAGTAATATAATGATATGTCTTATATCAATTTTCGGAAATTATAGTGAACGCTGTTGAGAACATGATGGTTTTAGGTTGCGCAGTTTGTCCAGGCTCACCTTGCATTGCATGTAACCCTCTGGGTAACGTTTATGGTTTCTATCTCATAACTCTACAGATGCCTCGTGTTCTGTTGCATACTATGAAGAGACGTCACGAGTTTGAGTATGAGTTTATTTATGTCACGCATTTTGTTGGCTCCATAATTTCACGAGTCGAAGATTTTTTCAGCATTAGAAAGAAGTGACATAAACAACACTTTATGTCACACCCGTGACATAAAGAAATCCCATGTTAAGCCTATGGAGATTTTTATTAGGGGTAGGATAAAAGTGGGATATGTTATGAATGAGGAAAAAGTCTATAATCTGCATGAACGTCAATCAGTGGCTTCCAGAGATACTGTCGTTATTATTCGTTTGTTTTTCTCAAAAGCGTGTGACGCAAAGTCATGATAGCAAGCATCACCACTCCCCAGCATGTAATTGAGTCCGGTAAACCTATTGAAGCTGTGGCAACCTGAGTAGGGAAAAGAGCATATGGCTGCCTGTCTCAGGATCTTTGCTTACCTTAGATGAGGGAGGACGCCTGCTTTCAAGATTTAAAGACGTTTTAAGATGTAAAAGGATGGTAATAAGACAGCCAGTGTGGGACGTCCCTTTTTCCTAAGGGGGCATATTACCTTCAAGGGGACTACACAGAAGCTCATTACTGCCTGGGTGCGAAAGAAAGGTAGCAAGACTGACACTTTTGTCTGATACATGTGGCTGCCTGCAAAAGAGAGGGTGTGGTAGATATTTGGAAGGGCGGGGGAGGCACTACCGACTGCAGCCTGATATATGGACCGGCCAGATGAGATATACTGGCGAGAAAGACCATCTCGATCCTCTGACAAATCTCCTTGTGTAAACACTCAGTTGTGAGCTTTATCTCTTCACTCTGTGGAGAAATGGACCGGGCAGTGAATATTTCATCTGATTTTTTATATATTTCATCTGATTTTATATTGGGAATAATACTGCGCGAGTTGAGGTCTTATCTTAATTCCAGGTATGAATCAAATACGCTAATCAAGTTTGTCATCGATGTAAAATATCCGTATGAGGCTTAGAGTCCCACTTCCAATCTGCCTGACTACATCTACATCATACTGACTGAATCAAGTTCTTTGGAGATATACAGACATTTTAGAATTAGAATCGTATTTTGTTTGTTATCGTTATTGAAATACTTTGTAATCACACAGATACACTTGCTAATTGCTAGAGGATCCACCGATTACAGAGTCTCCGTACCCAACCTATAGGGACTGTGTAATTCACAGGGTGGGAATTACAGGTGCTTGTAATCTACTGGAGATTACAGATAAAAGTCCCTTGTGTACAAAGTATTGCGTGATAATTTGAATTTTCAATGCTGAATAACGAATAGAATATCAACTGGTTTCAGATTAAAGCGGTCTTAATTCGCTCTAACATTACTACGCGTCTAGTCCCCGGAGATTACGGCCGCCTGTAACTGAAAGCAGTTGATTATCATATCAACTGGTTGCAGCTTTGAAAACGTTATCTTAAGCCCTTAAACATACGGGCTAATACTCTTAAACTCACAATGCTATTCACACTGCCAAAGGGAAATGCCCCCTAGGTAAAGACAAAGTATGTGCTTTGAAAGTGAGGTTCTGACATAAAGAATAGCTTTTTCCCACGATGGCCGGTTAAGAAATACCTGGAAGTGTTGTACTGTACCAGATCCTAATCTAGGTGTAAGCACTGACCAGTGATACCTACTGTAACGCCAGGATAGTTACTCTTGTATGTTGCACAGGGACACAAATTTTACAACTCCCTTGGTACACCATGTCCAGACAGCAATTTTATGAGGCGTCTGGTTTGCCTTTGTTAGTTGATGTATTAGTCTCTGGACGACGTAGTAGATAGGTTGTAAATTCCGTGTTTTTGTTGATACAATGAGCTCATAGATTGTTTATATTGGTTTCTATTGCAGCAACTTGAGAAGACATGGTGACTCAAAGCTACCCGTTATTCACTCCTTTTTATTAATTGTGGGCTGTTTTATCATTGTGGATAGGCTGAGGACAGGGTGTGCTTATTTTGAGATTTGAAAAAGGGCATCCCTATAAGATTTTTTGCTGATGATCAACAAAGCAAGCGATAAATAATTGTTTTATAATTAGCATATCGTCTCACCCTCATCATCCTTTTGTATCATCTTTCCAATTGTATATAGCCCGTTTCGTTGGTAATAGCTGTAAGTAGAAAGCTCCTTACAAAAGCCGAGTTTTGGAAGTGGCAACATTACCCGTTACGTCTATAAGTCGTCGGCAAGGCCGAGTCAGACCCAACGGTTGTCCCCATTAACTTCTGATCCCAAGAAGATGATGTGAATATCAAAAACATTTGATAAGGTGAAGATTTATCTAGAACTGCATCGAGAATCGTATAAATAGACAATACTCCATGAGATTGGATGCTCTACAATCGTGATCGAGGCGAACCTGAGTGACGATTACGGTGTATCCAAATGAGTGCAGTAGTGTTTATTATACGATTAGAGTGCGGTTCTGGATTTATCTTACCCCTTTCACAGTTAAGGACGTTTAGATCTCTTGTCTTTTCTTGTCTCTTCTCTGAAATCCTGGTCAATCGCCCAGGACGTCATCTCGTATTCACTGCGCCACAACCATGGCGTAGTATTTTCACTTTACCTGGGATGATCGTTGAGTTGATCACGCGTTGATACATCGACTGATTGTGTACATTTACTTGGTTTCTAAAGCGATTAATATGAAAATATCATCAATTATGGCTCTATAATAAATAAAGAACAATATACCATGTTTATATATTTTTCAGGGAATTGTGAGCTTATCCCTCCTCTTTGAAACACTACTGCAGACTCACGAACCTCAACTCTTCTACCATCTAAAGTCTGTCGGTGTTCAACCGTAAGTAGTTTTATCCTTTTTCCAGCCTAGAACCTGTTTGTTTCATTTTGGTCTTGATATCACTTACAGTAGAAATCAAGCCGCTGGTGGTTTACCTGCCCTCTTTATCAATTTTTAAGGACTTCAAAGTGTGCCTTGTATTCTATTTGTAAGAGATAATAAAAGTACAAGCATTATAAATTACACATGATACACTTCTTGTAGTTTTGTGCTGCCAAATCTGATATAACGAATGGGACTACAAGGTATTGAATTTCTGGATATATATTTAGCACTGACGCCTGAAATCCCAGTCTGTAATACATCTGTAGAAGATAAGGTCCTGGAATAGTTCAGACTTTAATTCTGAAGTTTCAATACTACACCCGATGGCCTGCATATTGAAGATATTTAAATTGAGAGAATGATGGTGTTTTTCAGACTAAGACTAGCCTTCAAATGGCTGATCCGGGCATTTTCCGGTTACCTGTCGAGTGAGCAGGTACTGCTGCTATGGGACCGGGTCCTGGCTTACAATTCTATGGACATCCTGTCAGTGCTGGCCGTTGCCATTTTCTCTTTCCGTAGATCTAACCTTATCCAAGTGCAGACCTTTAATGCAGCTGAGGTAGGTGGCTTTGACGTATATTTCTGTTTCAACAATATCATGAATACATTTTTCTATTTCCCTATAGAAATAAGTACTAGCAGGAGAGCGTTTTTATAAGACGCATTGTGTAAACTATCTTTGCAGCCTATTTTATAGTGTTCCTCATCACGAGTAGACAATCAAATTATCTTGAGATAGGGGCCATCCATAAAGTACGTACACAGAATTTCTGAATTTTTGGAACGCCCCCCAACCCCTCCCAGTCCTGTAAGCAATAGAGCAAAGAAGGAGCATACATAAAATTTCCTAAATCTTTGAACCCCCCTCCTCCCTCTTCTCAGTGCGTATGTACTTTATGGATGGCCCCCAAGTATTTCTAGAGATCCGATATTCCTAGTAGTTGACACGTTATGACATGGATCAAACTGAGGCATATATGTTGCATATACATCGCAGGAAAGTCCACCTCTATGAGGTAGTCTCAGATTGTTATAGGAATTTATATATTGCCGATATCTCCATATATTTTTGCTTTCATTTTAGGCGGTGCTAGCGGACATTACATCTCTGAAAGTCATCCCGTTGATCCAGCTTGCGCTCTTCTCAGAGTGAAGAATGTACCATTGCATCAAGTCCTATCCCCTGCCCTGCGCTGGGGGCTATCCTGTACTAACCGCACAGAGCTGCTCCGGGTTAACTCTCTGACCTGAGGATGCCTCAGATATATCGCAGGTCAACTCCATGAATAGAGGTCCCGCTTAGACTCTCCTCATTGACAGCACGTGGCCAAGGTTTCCATATCTGGCCAGTAGTAAATAACTGATTGATGTTATGAGGGTACAAACTCTAGAGAACACGGTACAGAGAAGGCACGTAAATTGTTAGTAACTCTAAGGATTTACTGCACGACGTCATATCAAGTCCTATTACAATATCCCAACTTGCTGATATTAAAGTATTGTACATATTCCTTTAAAACCGCAGTTGGATCTAAAAGAAGCATAAGGAGCCTTTAATCAGGTATTGATTTACTTCAGTTATTTAGCTTCTTCTGGGGAGGCAGCTTTGTGATATATGCTTTGTGATTGCGCAGAGAAAAGAGGGTTGTATATTTTGTGTGCATAGTGTTGCAGATCATTTGCTCCAATTCGAGCTGGAAGAAGGCGACATCGCTCCTTGAGCTGCTGATCAACCTACAGATTTAAACTATCCTCGAAAGACGTTGTGAGAATTGGGAGCTTGTGAGGGTTATGACGCCCACAATTCTCGGAGAAGAGCTGGTTTTCCTATGTTATACTGCTTTGATAACACACATCTGGGTTATATTTGCATATGTCATCGTTATATTCAGTCGGGTTTAGTCAGGATTGTGATATTATTCAGTGATGGAATATCTTTTGTGTCAGCCAAAGTTTAATGTAAAAAAGTTCACTCGCAAAGGCACTTTCACTTATACGATGTAGACATAAATCACGAGACAAGATTTGACATAATGTAGCATCGGCTCAAATCATTAAATCTTTTCTTTCACTTCCTTCACAGTCATTATCTTCAACTTAGATGAAGGATGTTTAACTGAAGTGTCACAATGAATGCCTTTCCAACAGGAGGTCTGCATAATACGATGTGTTTTTTCATCTATTCATGCCATTGAGAATAAAACCTGTATTTCCCATTTTATCCATGCTGACGAAACTTAAGAGAGATTCCATTAACTTTTCTTTATCTCAGTTTCACATGCTGCTCTTGGAGATGCGGATGCTGAGATCTATTTTTGTTGAGACAAGTGCGTCCATTTAGAAATAAAAACCAAATACATGAACGTATGGCGTTTCTTCTCCTATGCCTGTTATTCTTTCAGGATTTTCAAGGTCCTGAAAGTGTCGTTTTCTTGAAAGGTCAGGACATTATCCAGATATTAACAGAAGGCAAAATGTCAGTATATCTATAGAAAAAAGTAAAGTCGACAGGAAGTCGGGATTTTTCGAAATTTTGGAAAATCAGAGAGTTGTTTTGGATCAGTAGAGACCCGTTTCTCCATTCAAAGTTTATTCCTTTCAAACTCAAGTTTCACCGAGAACAAATTGCAAGAAAAGGTTTTGTGGTTTGATCATGTTAGGGTGGTTAATGAATATTACCAAAATATTTTCCACGGGTCAACCCCCACGCATAAGGCGGCCATCTTTAAAAAATAGCAAAGATCAAGGCTTATTCTAGTTTTACAGCCACTATTTCTAGAATATTCAGCTTAGAGTCTTCAAAAATGCATGGCTTTGAAGGACAAATGTCATATCTGTTTCCTCTTTTCATCAAAATGGGCCCCAAATCCACAATGGCCACCACCTAAAAGCACGCTTGTTTGTCAGTTTTGGGCCAAAATCGAACAAAAACAGGCATGTACTATTCCATTAATGGACTCTATGGTGACAAATCACCACTAAAAATCCTCAAAGAAATCGAGACATCTAAAGAAAATAGTTTATTGCATGAAAATATATAGATATTAGCTTTAATACAGGTTTTGCCGATGATCAGTTAGCACCTAAACAAAATCACCTATAGTCTATAAAAATCAAATGACTTGAGATTTTCTGCTAATTGGCTAGTAACTTTATTATTTTATGCAAGATAAATATGGTAGAATGGTAACTGGACTGATGGCACCTCTTTTCTGTGTTACCTGGACTGATGGCACCCGTGCCTGGACTGATGGCACCACTTGCCTAGACTGATGGCACCACTACATTGTTTACCTGGATTTATGTGTTTAAATGGAAAATACATTTAATCTGTTGTTCATCCTGTAACCTTGTGGTAATTCATTTAAAGTTAAAGAGCATACACGTATGGCCGGCTGTGTTGCCGGCCGGGAACCACGGGTGGCCGGGCAGGACCTCTGTCGGCGTCGAGTGGGGCGGCGCTGGGGCTGAGGAACGACCTTGAACCTATGAAAAGAATTGTTTTTTAAATCCATTGAATCCAACTTGGACCTAAGTTCATAGTGCCATAAGGCTGTAGCAAGTATATCATAAAGAGTAGTGTCTTTGTGAGTGATGCCATCAGTCTAGGTCCTGGTGCCATCGGTCTAGGGAAAATGTTGCCATCGGTCCCAAGAGGTGCCATCCGTCCAGGTGCCATCCGTCAGTGGTGCCGTCAGTCTAGTAATCGATAGAACTACCCAGACTGCCTTTGAGGAAACATATCTAAAACTCTATCTTTGCTGCCACCTAGTAGCAGATCTATTGGTAAATGATCTGGAACCAGTGCAGTGAAGACATCTAGAACACAAAACAGAATGGAGATCACAAGATGATTATTCAATAGAGATCACAAGATGTACAGATAGTCCAGTCAAAGAGAGGTGGGGAGTTAGCTCAGTGGTTAAGGCACTAGGCTTGTAACCCCAAGGTTGTAGGACTTTGTGGGTTTGAGTCCCACTGCAGCCACTCTTCTCCTTCAACTCCAACAGTGGTAGATTTGCTGACCAATACAAAGGCCAATCGTTCTCATATCATGTCTATGTGGTGTTGGAACTAAAAGAAGTCTCACCTTGATAAATGTGTAGGGGTGTGACCAAATGATACATATGTTGTAGATGAGCTGTGAAACATAGTGAATGTCTTCAAAGAAGTCCTCAAGATCTACCCAACCTCATGCTTTTGGTCATAGACATGATTGAGATGACAAAATACTTGGCGGTGCGCGCCCATCCGTGAGTAGGCGTTCATTGAACTGTAATTGCCAATAGGAGGAGAAGGATCCTTCCCACAATGCAACTGACTGCCCCAGATTGAAAATCGGACCCTTTTGTACGGGTAATACGCGAAGAACTGGGTCTCCAGTGGAAATTGCCTGAAATCCTCTTTTGAATAGTGTAGTTGATATTGTGCACTGTTGAGGTTGGTAGGCTGGATATAGACTGCCCTCGGGCCCTACAGGTCTGCTCCCCAGCTCTCCCTGCCTGTAACTGGCGCCGCTGTGGCCGCGTTTGATAATATGGTATGTGCAAGGTGCATGCTGGGATGGTCCCCGCACCCTCGCTGGGCTGAGACCAGTATCAAGAAGGGGCATAATTATTCATGATTTACTATTACATTTATCTTATTTGGACTGATTTAAAAATTTATTTTTTCTTGGTTTCGTAAAACATTTATACATAACTTGCCAAAACCGAAATTATGGCAATACCATAACAGTTATTATCCTTGTATAGCAATTTTTGTCTCTGGCCATCATGTGAGACAGATATTGTGGGCTCTCGACAGATCTGGTCATTGAACAGTGCCTTATGAGAAGTGTAAAAACAAAAGGAGGGCTCACTCGAGGAAGAGGTTTATCTGAAGAACAACAAGCTCTATGAATTCATTCTATCCCAGCATGCTCATTGGTCAATTATACCATATGTAGCCGTTGCTGGCTCTGGCCTCATCAGGTTTCCCACTTTTGGAGTAGATAGTAGGCTAACTACTTTGGTGATGTAAGTTGCTACCCTATGAGAACTCAAATAGGTTGGTTCGTTTGTTTTCATCATATAAGCCGGATGACTATATATTCCTAGTAACACAAAACTTAGGTAAACAATAGTCCCTTTAATTTGTTGTCTTCTCCTAAAGGGCCCCGTTGCTCCTGTATTTGTGGTTTCGCTAGCTAAACTAGGCTCGCAATTTTATTTTCACGATTACTTTAACGATTGGACTAAAAAGGCGTTGCTCTCGTAATATCAGATCTTATCCCTATATCCATGCGGTATCGCTAAGTTTTACGATGCGATAGCGATACAACAATTCAGGGGCACATATTGAATGAGACAGGGGAAGATTCATTAGTCTTTTAATTAAATACAGAAGGCACCAGAGTTAAAACCGGTCTAACATCTGGTGGTGTGGATCGCCATTTTCTAGAAGAACTAGGGGCAGGGCATGGTAGTGCCACCATGGATCGTTATTGAGAATCTCAGGCAAGGCCACCATGGATCGTTATTGAGAATCTCAGACATAAGGAAGAAACCAACAAGTTTTAGTAAAAGTTGTTGTTCTCCACGAGTTTGCTGCTGAGTGATATATGAACGAGGCGACAGCCGAGTGAATATCACATAGCATTCAAACGAGTTGGAGAATGACTTCTTTGACCAAAACGAATTGCTTTCTGTATTTATCTCGCCCCTGTAAACACTAAAAGAATGGACAACACACAGGATATAAATCATGGATAACGGACTGCAATACTCGTAGGGGCATGAAGAACGAGTTCCCAATGTTAAACCTATGGACGTTTATTCCAGGGGTGAGATAAAAGGCCATTTCTAACCAAAGTGATGTGATCTGCAGATGATCTGCACTGGTGTGAAGGTCGTAAAAGGTATCGCCAAAAGCCTATTTTACGCGGCGATGCGCCTATGCGATTACGACACAATCCGCAAAATGTCAGGAGCCACCGTTTAGGCCCTCAGATCGCTATTCTACGAACCACAGCTCTCTCGCAAACGTGGATCAACGGGGCCCAGATATCACTCAGCTCCGTTTCCTGATATCATTCTTTGAAGACAACTTACGCCATATAGAGAATCATATGAAATTTTGTGATGTTTCATGATAGAATATATGGCTAATTAGAGTGATGGGACACTTTTGTGAGTAGTTGTGGTGATGGTTCATAGGTCAGCATGGAGCAATGAGAGTTGAAACAGGCCCAGGGAGACATATTATCATTTAGGCCAAAGGTTAACCTAAGAATCTAATCAAGGGTTAAGGGTGTGTTCCATCAACTAGGCGAAAACGTTGTACACCAACCACACAGCATTCGCCAGCAGACCTGGCTTAGAGCTGCTTGTTGGAACAGTTTGCAGTGGTTCCAGCAGGCACTGGCTCTTGGTTGCCAGGTGAAATCCGCTCCTGTTAGAGTTTGTTGGAGCATCACTGGCCACTGGCCAGCTGAAATAGTCAATTCATGCTGTACCTGGCATCCCACCTGGGCTACATAAACTGGCAGGGCTGGTGGGATTGTGTAACCCGAAACTGATTTATCAGGTTTTGCAGGGTGAAATGCACGGCCGGCAGGTAGTTTTGAAGAGGCTATGGCACCCGCGTTGAGAGCTCACCACCAACACTGCAATGGACACGGCCAGAAACCCAAGGCAATACCTGGGAATTGCAAACCTGTGAGCAGAAACCAGAAATTCAGACAGTTTGGTAGTTTGGGCAGAACTTTAGCACCAGATTGTGCCATACACATTCATACATCAGCACCTATCTTTATTTACCTTCAATATTAGATAAACCACAGTATTCAGCCGAAAATTGACCAGCAATGCATCTGTGAGCTTTGCCGGCACCTACATTGAGAGCATGTCACCAGTACCACAACAGACACCATCAACATAAATAGGCAGCACCTGCAAGTCACTAACCCGCAAACGGAGACCTAAAGTTCAGACAGTTTGGGTACTTTGGTCAGAATTTTAGCACCAGAGCGTGCTTTACACATTCATAACATTAATTCTTTATCTTTATTTACTGTCATTATTCCTTTAACCGCAGTATTCAGCAGAAAATTGACAAGCTCTCACCGTTCTTATACAAATCTCAACATGGTCGCAAACTGCTTTGCTCAATCTCCAGGTTTTGAGCATCCTGACTTTTTTTTAAATTTTTTGTTATTTATACTGCCTGACCTTCAGCAATCGCTGGTTTGGCATGGCGTAGTTTGTGTAGGAGCATTCAAGGTACCCCTATTGTCTGAGCAAGGAGCCCGGCTAGCACTACAGTGCAGACAACGTCCACCAGACGGTGCCAATGTCCACTTGCCGCTATTGCGCCTGGCAGGTGCATGCTCTTGGTGTGTGGTCATCAGGTTTTGGTTGCTGGGTGTTTGCTGGGTGAAATAGATGCGATGGTGGAACAGCTTGGTAAAAAAAATTGATATTTTCAGGCAGCCGAAATGCAGGCATCAGGTAGGAGCTCGGCTGAGAGACCAGCCTCGCATTGAGAGAACACCTACTTGGTGGAATAACCCCTTTTAATCTATTCCAAATTATCATCAACCTAGCCTGCCTCACCCACTCTCGGGTACACGCTACAATATTGGCTAGCGTCCAGACTTTACATTAGCAGTGCAGTTTTGGCCTCTTGGGCATCATGAGGCACAATATGGACACGATCACGAACGATACTTTTTAAAATAGATTTTATTGATAGCCATGTTTATTTCATGTTATTTTTTATCTGCTCAACACTTCCAAGCTTGTCTTATCAGTAAGCCTTAATATATCAATATTATACGCTTACCCTGACGCCTGGAACTATGGAACTGTCCCAAGCTAAGCCCTAACAAGACGTGAAAAGCCTATATAGAATTTACTGAATCTCATCATGTACATACTCTAGATGTAAGATTTCAAGATTATATAACTTATTGTTTAGCAAAACGAGACTGTAGCGACTCAATTGTATATTTATATTTGTTATCTGATTGCTACTTTTTATCTCTACCTATACTATAACAGCAGGTACAGGAATTAGATGTAATGTTAACTTACCGTTAACATATTCACATACGTTATCCTAAAACAAAATCAAGCACAAGAAAAAGACACTGGCCCTGGAACCTACTGAAGATAGGGCTGCCTTGCACCCTAGTCAAGATCCTCCAGAATAAAATCTACTGAAAAATATTCATCATAGTACCCTAATCAAATCAGTACTCAACAGTTTAGTCTACTTACAAATGATAGGTACCGAGTGAATAATTGCCGACAAAGATACGTTGTCATACGTGTATCAACAATTAACAAAACTCGAATATTTAAGGATTTCGCATTCCTTGTGAAATCTTTGAACGATTCGGAGTTCTCTCCAATTACCTACCCCTTTACCACTACCCGTTCACTCTTACAATTTTCTAAGGCAACTACATACAGAACAACTCGTTCACGATTCCAATATGATATTTTCCAATGCCTCTCACTCGGGGATGGGGGGAGGGGTGCAATTCTGTCATACCTGCACTCATCAATGAGTGTAGCTAAGCATTATTTATTCTATAGTTACAGTTTCAAGGCCAGCCATCTTGTAAATAAGACTCAAGAGGAAGGCCATTTTATGATAAAACCAAGCAGGGAATAATAACACATGTATATTATCGGACCTGAACTCATAAGCTCGCATACAAGAACAAATTTCAATATTGTCCTGATTCTTGCATTAAACAAGGAAATTACTTCTAAAGTGTTTTCCGAGTTTATGTTATCTATTTTATCTTACTTTAGGATGTTATTACTATTTTGTGGTTGATTCCTTATTCCACAATTGATACTTGTTAATGATAAAAACGTGTTCAATGCATTACCCCTCCAACACTTTATCATGATATGATGGGTTTTAGTAGAGTTTGATGAATTACATATTCCCAACTGCAAAGATTTCAAATAAGCAGGAAATAAGAGTGAGTAAAATATACGAGGATTTATTAATAAATAAATGCAGTAAATGGTCACGCAAGGAAGCCCATGTCACATCATCTCTCAGACTAGGCACAGGTGTTTAATTATATCATTCCTGCTGATTGGACGACGTATGAACAGTGGTAAGAAACAGATATGGGAGCTCCCAGCCGCGATACGCACAACAGACTGATGAACAGACCAACTAGAATAAAATTGTATTAATATTAGAGTCCCTAGTTCATTCTCAGCATGATCATGCTAACTAGTTTAGCAATCGCGTTAATACATGTATCTAGAATATCATTGGTAAGCTGCTATTGCCAATTTCCCAGTCATTCTTAACGACAGTACAACCCCGTGCAAGGCGTCACCCCGTGCAAGGGATCACCCCGTGCAAGGGGTCACCCCGTGCAAGGGGTCACCCCGTGCAAGGGGTCACCCCGTGCAAGGGGTCACTTTGCTCAGAACGGTTCTCTCTTCGATGTTAAACTTCACCCAGCGTAATAAGCAGGCAATATTCTGATAACGGAGGGTGTGCCCCCTTTGTGTCCCCTTAAAGTGAGCTTCATACAGGTCGGTGAGAGAAGTCTCTACGACTCCTATGACTAGCTGACATATTGACTTGTTTCTTGGTGTGATATACAGGAATAATATGTACATATGCACTGAATGACATGAGAATTCGCAGTACATACGATAGGCCTACTGATAGGTCATTACCTATACGACACAAAGGGAACTGAACATTAGAGGTGTGGTCATTAGATACAGTATTCTACATAGGTATATGATCATATATATATATATATGGTTATTATCAGATTACTGGGCTATAGATGAACAACTACAAACACACAGATCATGTACGCTCTGCCCATCATAGTAGCTCGGAGACTGGCCTTGGGCTCATGGGACATATAAGGTACATCATTTGACTATGTTGTGGAAGCAGACATTAATGTCAAATATCATATTACGATATGGCACTAATGATGGGCCTAATGCTCGTGAGAAATGGAAGGTTTTGCGGCAACGCAATTCAACTGCTGTTTCATCAACTAAGGATAACTATGGAGAGCCATGGAAAGCAGATGCGTTGCTTTGCGTCGCAGCTAAATGTCTGCTATTCTAGAACTACGTGACTACCGGGGCCAGGCGCTATACATCATTCTAAAACCACAGGGACACTGGTATTGGTTTTGAGAACCAACACACATACAATTAGATGGTAATATAAAGGATAATTACGGCGAACAGTATTCATGGATATCAAGATGTCTTCGTGTAAAAACATAAGGATTGATATATTACAAGGCGACAACAGTACGGTGTATGGTACACTATTTTTATCATACACAACAGCGCACTTGGGACATGGGCCAGAATAATGGGAGAGTAAATAGTCGTAGGTGGTGTCCGAAGGGACGCACGGGTTGGTTTACGGGTATCAGGACACAGACACGAAGGCGGTGTTGTAGCCGCTCGCCTCCCGACCTCGCACACGGAGAAAGTCCAGCACCGTGCTCTGCTTGTACTCCTCCCAGCGAATGTTCACATCCAGCCTGTCCACCAGCTCCTCCTCGGACGGGAACGCCTTGTACTGCCAGGCCAAGCAGAAAGTTGATGAGACATATAATCAACAGTATTTGTAGACTTCAAGGGATAAAGGCTTAATCAGGAGTGTTTTTTTAAATGAGTCAAAGAAACTCAATTATGATTATTTATTAAGGTCGTAAAGACTAAATGAGGAGGTCATCTTCATGGTAAAGTCTCAATCGGCAGTACTTGGCTAATTAGAGTGGTTAAAAAGGATTAACTATCACATTATGACCAACAAGAAGAGAGCTCTGAATATATGAAAAGAAACCATGAAGACGAACAAAAATGTATAGCAATGTCGAATCATGTTTACCGGAAAGAAATAGGCCCTGATAGAAGATCAAGAATAAAAAACTGTTGGGCAGTTTTATCTTTCAAGCAAAGAGATTCGAAGACCAGCCATCTGTGGGTGACATTTCCCCATAACATCTCTCGTCTCTATTACATGTATCTTGCACAACCACTAGTAATCTTTATGAGTTTATGAGTCACACTGGAACTACTATCTAAGAGGTCTATTCCACCAAAAAGGCCCTCAGCAGGCGGGTTTTTGCGCTCCAGCAGGCGTTTGCCGCCGGGGCCGGCCGTCCGGCCGCCCCTAAACTCCTAAATTCTAGGAGCTGTTCCACCAAGGCCCCACGAGGCGACCAACAGGCGTACACAAGGCGCCCGGCAAGCGCCCGGCAAGCCGGCCGGACCCGGCGCGGCGTTACACCCGGGTGGGTTCGCTATTGCCGTCTGGTGGACATTAGCGGCACTAACGCACAAGGCCGCGGTTCTCTATCGATCCGATAGGCGGCGCGGCGTGCGGCGATACACTACGCCGCTCTGAACCCGCGAAAGTCGCGTATCGAGCGGAGCAGTGTGTCGGCGTGTCGGGAATTGTACGGGAACGGTCAGAAAACGTCAAATAACCGCGGATTTACAGGTTAAATCGAACAATGAAGGTAAATAAAGATAAGGATTGATGTTATGAATGTGTATGGCACGCTATGGTGCTAGAATTCTGCCGAAAGTGTCGGAATTTTCGATGTCCTTTCGCGGCTTCGGGTATCGCCGGTGTCGGCCGCGCAGTGTTGTCGGCTTTCCCTCGCCGCGGGTCCCGGCAGGGCCCGCGGCCGTGCTTCTTTCGGCGTAGCTCTTGACACGCCGGCCGGCCTGCCGGGGGCTTAAAATCAAATGAATCGGTTTTCCCCTGCCAGGGCTTGCGGGGGATGTTGCGCTCATAATACCCGCCCGCCCGCCCGGCCTTCTCTGTGGTTATCACTATATTTTGGTGGAACACCTCCAAAATTGGCTGTTGCACCGAGTATTGTCCCCGGCCGGCGTCCGGCGGCCACCAACAGGTCAGCCGATACTGCCCGGCTACGAGGTTTTGGAGGCACGGTGGCCGGCAGGGTCCGGCCGTGAGGGGCCTGTGAGGTCTCATGAGCTGTTCCACCAAGCAGATTATCGCCGCCGGCGGGAGGTTTGGGCCGGCTATTGCCGCCGGTCGCCAATAGGCGACCACAAGGGGCCCGGCCTGGGCTTGTGCCTCCTTGGTGGAATAGGCCTCTAAGTGCCATTCCAGCAACGAACTTCTTTATCTGAACTCGATAGGACGCCAACGTGTTTGGAAATACGGGGTTGTGGTGTGATACATGTTGAAACTATGGCGTATATATTATGAATAACAACTAATACGAGCTAAAGCAAATACCAGAAAAAAATGAATAAACTTCTATTTTGTTTGTAGGTTTACAGAGTAATGCTACTCTATACACTCTGAAATGTCACTTACCTTGAGTTTTATTAGGCTGAGAATCGCCTCGTCAGCATGCTTCATGAAGAACTTTTTATTGATTTGTAACACCTCGCAGCCACCGCTCACCTATATCATCGACACACAATCAAATCAGTGTAAGTGGGCGCAAATGCTGACAGTAAATTTAGAGAAGTTGAAAACAAGTTTGTATCCTGCTCTGTTAGATTTTGCTATTTCAACTACGCGCTGTCCTGTTATAAATATCTGAATATGTGGCTAGGGTTTTCACTTTTCAAGCTACGGCATCAAAGTGACTGAGCAGTCGTCTGTTTGTGTTATCTATAGTCAGACCACTAGCTACCAAGGCGACGTTGACAACAGAACAAAGCATATGGTGACACCAGTTGTTGACATTGTGACATGACGATTCCAAGGGGTGTTTCCCCAGTTATGTGTGATGTTTTGAGGGGGAATCCCTGTTTCCCATAGCAGATTTACTAGGTGCTCACCAGGCTCGGAATAGTGGCAGACAGTTGAAAACTGTTGTTAGGAGTCTGGGTCATTGGGCGGTACTGTCATCAGGTTAAACAATAAAATTGACCTGTTGTTTCTGTGTGTGAACAAGGTCTGTTGACTTTATTAAATGATTGACAAATAGGGTTTATTTGTGAGTGTCACTCTGCAACGAAGTTGTTGTTGAGTGTTGGGTGGTAGAAAAATGCTGTGAGCTTAAAAGAGTGGTCTTGTCATCGAAACGTTCATGACATGTTTTAAATGTAGACAATCCCATACCAACTTGAATAAGTGTAGAAAAAAGGTCCTGGTATAAATGTTGATATATGTAGTTGATAGATGCTAACTGACTAGACAATGGATAGGATATAGATTATCAAATTGTGTGACCGAATTGAAATGCCCGATTGCCATTCCCGTAACAAGATATAGAGATATTAATGTTTAGGAAATGGGATACCACTATATTTTTTCTTAAGATCAAACATCCAGCAATCATGAACTAAGGTTCCTTGATAACTGAATCCCTCAGATAATCAGTTAGCTGCTATATTGATTTCTTCATGCATGATGTATTCTAGTAGTGGATCAAACATCCAGCAATCATGAACTAAGGTTCCTTGATAACTGAATCCCTCAGATAATCAGTTAGCTGCTATATTGATTTCTTCATGCATGATGTATTCTAGTAGTGCTGCATATAGATAGGAAAATTAGATTAGAAAATGGGCTTTCAGCAAAACACGATACTTACTAAACTTGCAGAAGGGCCACGTTCCTCTGGTTCAAGGCACGACCGCAAACCCTGCAATGATATTAAGCAATAATTAAGATGAAAATCACCTGTATTATCGTGAAATCAACAGCTTGTAAAAGGCATTAGGTCTCTGAAAGCCACACTCTGAACAAAAAGGCATACTCTGAACAATTCGTTTCACACAGAAAATGATGATCTAACTAATTGTTATGATTAAATCAGGATATCACTACATAATTTCCGTCCACTTTTGACTCGAAGTGGAAGACATCATTTTGATTGCAGTCGCGTAAGATATGGCTTTTCTTTAGCAATAAGACTACTATGAAATCTCATTTTCATCTGTGGTATCATTAAACAGTTCCTTTTATCTTCAGGGCATAACAGATAAGCCATGCGATTGTACTGGTATTTTAATGGGACCACAGTAATAATCCCTTAAATGGATGTGTGACAGTGGACTCTTTTCTGATGGCGACAACTCACAAGAGATTTGCCACCAGATTTGATTCCATCCGTGTTAAACAAATTAGAGGGGTTTTGGTGTGCAAAGGAAACGATTCTTCATAATGTTTGTTCAATTTAGGATGGCACAAAGTAGAGACCTGTTCGATCAAGAGCTTGACTTTAAAAATAACCAATACAATTTCAGTTCAGTGTTCTAAATTGAGGTTGCCACATGGCACGAAAATGATTGACTTTGAAAAATAAAGGATAGTTAACGGCAAGACCCCATAGGTCATTGCCATGTATAACGTTGGGAATACGACCGTCATAAAAAGCGGACACTTCAATGGGACACTTACAAATACCCGCCCTGGATTCAAAGACTCTAGCTGCACGAAAGGAGGCACCTTCACCATATGCGCGTTCTTGCTTTTAGCAGACGTATGCGTACGTGGCGTGCTCGTACCGCTAGCGCCCACTACCGGCAGTTGTACGGACAAACTGTCCTCAGAGCCTTCTGGCGGACAGTTCCGGAGGCTTGTGCTCATGTAGCGCCCCCTGGAGGGACTGTCCAGGTTCGGCATCAGCGCTGACGATGCGGAATGTTGCCTCGACGCCATTTTTGAACCGGAAGTGACATCCCGGATGACTCCCCCTCGGTTTGAGTGACCAGGGATGCTTTTGTTGATGGCAAAATGCGGTGGGGAATTAGCATCAATGTCCTCGATGCGAATCTCCACGGATACGTTCTCGGGAATCCTCCCTGTGGTCGGCCGCCGCGCCATGCCCGCCACATCCGGCTTCCGGCCGCCCATCGTCGTATGAGGCCGCAGCTTCAGCGCCTGGTCGCTTGACGCCTCTTCTGCTTTCATTGCATCGCGACGGGAAGGCTCCGATATTTTCCTTCTTATATCCGCTGCAAGACCGCGCCCACGCGCCCGCTCCGACCGTGCGACCGCCCCTGGAGCCGGCGCCGTCGTCGGGGGCGGCGGGTGGTCGCCGAACTCCGAACTCGTATAGCGGCCCCCGATGCTGGACACCATCCCAATACGACGCCGCCTCTGCTGGGCCAGAGTCAGCCCCGGCGGTGCCGACGTCAGTGCTTTCTGTCGACGTCGCGGGGAGTCCATCTTGGCGACGAAGTCGACGATCTGCCTTTGCCGGAAGTAGGGGCTTTCCTGGTTCCGTCGTTCCTCTATCGCCTTCCGCCGCGCGTCAAGGTTAAAGTCGACGGCCGCCAGATGTTTGATGACACGTGCTTCCCCCTGATGGAAAGAGAGTTTTAATTAGCCTACATGGCTGACTGACAGGTCTATCACGACCAATTGCATAGTACGACGAGACAGATCAGAGGTCAATGGTTCCAACTGGCATAGTGAGCAGTGACTTGCTGGCTATCCAGACCAGCGTTACAAAGATATTCTATTCAGTTATAATGTGCAAATAATTTCAAGAATAGTCACAAAATTGTTATATCGATATGCAGGGGATATTTCTTCTATCTTTCGCAATCAACATAAATGAGGCAGGGCTGCTAAGTTCGAGCAGACCTCTTTGAAGATACAATTACGGCAGTGAAAATAATCTTGTTTGTCATCATTTATCCATATTCTCCAGTAAAACGTTTATATGTGGACGCTAGTACCTGACGCTAGTACCTGCCTCCGGCTCCAGGTAACGCCACTGAGGATAGCGTACGTTATGGCGGACGGAAACCAATAGTTCTGCCTTAACGGTCAATTATTTATCATATTGCAAACTGAGAGGAAATGAACCCATTCGTGCTCTTACAAAAGATGAATTGACTAATGAACGATCGCGATTGCTGAGTTTGCATCTTTCTCTCTGATAGGTTTTATAACCGTAGGGATTTGGGAAGTTGGATTGAATTTTCAGAGTAGATACAATATTTATAGAGCCTGATTCGCCAAGATGTATTGCCAAAGGGGACGATGAGAGTGCATTTGATTAAATAATGATATCTCACCGATTTTATTATGTAAATCCACTCCATCTCGTTGCTATCTTTCACCATTAGACGGCCAAACCTGGAAATTGAAATAGATCATGGTTTGATTAGTTGCGTTGACGTGATCGTAACATATTTAAGCTTTATACGCATACGATAGCAGTAGGTAGTATTAAGGCTCATCTAGAGAGAATATATATCAAAAACATATTTCCATGTATCCAATGTTTGTATAGACAATCGACAACCCTTGATAGTGTAAGGGGTAATACTTTTTGATTGGATTATTCATGGACTTGGAATGTACTAGTATAAAAGTAATGAAATACGGCACACATGTATAGTTATGACATAGGTGTTAAATAAAATTTGATGTACAAGGCATTGTCTGGCTCTCACTTGTAGGACAGCACTGTCCACACCGCAGGGTTATCCATCAGTTTGTGCACGGGGAAATGTTGGAACACCAGATCTTGCCTGTAGGAAAATGTCCAAAAAGAAACACTCAGGAATTTGTAATTGTTGCAGTTTTAATATAAAATAGTGTTCCTCCTTTTTCTGAAATAACAGTTTCTGCCGGTTATAGGATACACACCCACCCCGGTATGTCTAACTGGAATAGAAACAAGAAAGACTATTCTATTCATTAAACAACACCAATATTTATCTTCGGTACCCGCAAGACCTTACTGAAACCAACATATAACTAAGCAATCTCCAATCTTACAGCTCCACTCTTCAGGTATAGGGAGATATGCACAATATAACCATGACTTTGATCTGCATGTTCTTATTCTCCGAGTAATAATATCCGAGCGACAGCGAGGATATTCCTTAAAGTAAACCACAAGGAGAATACGACTATAGAGATCGGAATCATGGTTATGTTGGATCTATTTCTCACCATTGGAAAAATATAAGTTATCATTGGTAACACAAAATCGCCCGCAAGATTCTCATGCACCACTTTGCAGGAACTTCTGAGTCGGATACGGGATGCCATATACCACTCTGTAGCGATCTGTAAGCTCCTATATGTTTAGTATAGACTCCGTATTAGGTGGATGATATAATTTGGTAGTTTCATCCCTGAGCACCTTACTTTACTATTCGATGCTCAATAAATCTCTGGAGCGAAATACCGAAATTGCACTAGAATGAAAGATTTCAGTAATGGTAGTACGTTATTAGGCACATATAAGATATTCAATAGGTACTCACTTGCATATATCCAAATATCTTGGGTCATGGGAATCGTCGCACATGTTTAGTATGGCACGATAGTCCTAGAACGAGACAATTACTCCATGTAATCATAATTTTGCATGTAAACATTTGATATACAGTTTGCCTTCATGCCAAGTGCCCAGCGGTTCTATTCATAATCGGAAAATGTGTTCTGTGATAACTGCAGGCAGATATAAAGGTTGTGAGATCTTTGAGTCCTGTTTTGGACGGAACTGGTTAACCATCATTTATTATGATATGAACCTTACCGTCAATCAAGAATATTTTCCACACAAAAAAATTGAATAAAGATTTGTTCCATACCTGTCTGTGAATTGTAATAAGTTCTACTGTTGTTTGTGTTAGCACCGTCGTCCGCCTTGGACATGCACACTTTAGATCTTCCTCCTATTAGATTTAAGAAAGCACTGTCAGACCTTTGTAGAAATACATGTATATCGATTTGAAAGTACCTGACCTGCTATGAGAATATAGAATCAATAGAAATAATGTTGCAAAATGTTATCGAATAAACCAACCTTTCAATTATTCATGCATGTAGTGATAAAATTAAATCTCACACAGCAAACGGGAATACCTTAATTTTGTTGATTGTGTGAGTAAGTATTTATACATACATAATCCCGATCGATTTGAATCATCTGCAAAGCTATCAATAAAGCAAGGGCACTTACCCCGAATCCCTCTCCTTGTTTTATTTCACGTAGTGCCTTTTTATCTTTTGCCTTTTCTACGACTGAAAAGACATGGTATGTGTTTCTATATAACCAAGACAAAATATAATTGACGTTATGTTTCATACCTAATTAAAACGAGTTGAGATGTATCAATTGAAAAACAAAAACTCAAAAACTCAAAAACTTTTCACATAGGTATCAATCTAGAGCTTGATCATCAATTTGTAATCCTTTGTATCGTATGTAAACTTTAAAATGCGAATCTCATAAGTTCCATTGATAGAATCTACATCACTTTTGCAATATATTACAACACAGGCTTCATATGATATGGTCCGGTCATTTAGACCGGGCTGATCAATGCTGATGTCTGGTGGACAACACACACCACACACTCACCTCATACCGTCACGCTCACCACTCACCCTCATTTCTTCACCACCCAACGATATTAAAACTCCGCACGTTCATTTCCCAACCACCTACACCTATCTTATAATACTCTACTTTGTAGGCCAATTTTATATATTGTATTACTTCAACTATATTTTACTAGCTATCAATCATATATTTTGATAACTCAACAATCTACAACAATTGTAATATCTATATCATCATCAATTTGACTAATTATCATTTTCATTCATTCAACCATTATAATTTCTTAAACCTATTATCTCCAGCAGCTTCATCTTATCTGTCCCTAGCTCAGCAGTGATAGAGGAACGGTGGGGGATGAAGTTAATATATGTACTTGGCAGTTTATGTTGTCGGAGTACCACCAGATAGTTTGAATTATTCTGGATAGTGCTTATTTAAAACAGAAGTATACTTACGTTTTCCTGAAAGCACAAAGAATATGCTATCCGCTTGACTGCCCTGTTTTGTGATAACGCGGTCCTTCATATAACTGGAAGAAAAGCATTTTTTTATCAATCGCCAGGAATTGTCCAATGCCCCTATGAGCTGTCCCTCTCAAAATACAGAGCTTTAATCCTCATGTTATAGCCTGTCGAATTGCCTAATCGAATCTATTGTGAGCGTGCGTATCTATGTATGATACCAAATTCAGAATCTAATCAAAATGTACATACGTGTCAAACCACATGCATTGAACCATCTGTCGCTGGGTCTCTAAGGAAAATGAGTTGAAGTCCGGAGATGCCCTTTTAAGGAACCTTAGGATCTGCAAAGGACATTATGATGATACTTATCCTTTATATTACAAAAACTGCTAAGATAACAAAGCACAGAACTAATATACGTCAATGTGACAATCACAAGGGGTTGATCTGCTGTATCCCTGTGTGAGAGGACAGACCAGCATAGAGTATTAAATTGAATTCGATCCATTACCACTCTCTTGTGATATATTTATGTCAGCCTATGCTCTCCTTGTGAATGAATTTAGCAGTTCAATGTCATGTTTTAAATTTCAATTTATAAATCGAGGATGGAGTGTTATTGGAGTGGTCAATTTGATGTATAGGATAACATAACGTTGAATCAGGTCATTCCTAATCAATGGTAATATGCTAAACGAATGTAGGCCTACAAGGTAAAGTGCCAATCAGAATATTATGATTTTTAAGTGCTGCGTACATGGAATCAAGCAGATATTGACAGTATCTCTAGATGACCAGATCAGGGTGTAAATCTCTTGCGTCTCTAGGAACCACTCGACAAGGTGGGCGATAATGAGTATCCTGGTCAAAGGTCGTCTGCGCCTACTACATTATCACCAAAATCATGGACTATGCATTTCCGCTACTGAAAAGAGTCCTGGTCTACAGTTGACCTGCAGGTAAGCTTTATTCTTATTTGCGCGATAGTAGAAACAAATCTCTTAACATGTACATATATGTATGAATATACTTTTCTTCCTAATGACATGGGAGTTCTGTCTTAAATCTTACACAGACTAGAAATGATTATGATACTACATAAGGCCAGTTTCTATTGGCCGACGAAAACTGTCCAGATGTTTTTGAGTTTTCCTAATAGCCTTTTTACATTTTGTGTCAGCAGTGTTAAAGGTCCGTCGATGGTGCCTGACTGTAGATCGGTGATGGCCAATGTCAATAGGCTATTATTGAGAACTCAAAAACTCAAAACCGTTTTTGTCGGCCAATGGAAACGGGACCTATAGCTAACATGTAACACCCACATAAAATTGTTGCTCAGAAATCTGGTCAACAGAATGCAGAGATGAATCCAGATAGCGGTATGTTGTAATTAATAGGTAGCCTCACCTCATTACTCTGATCGTGTGTCCTTTCTCTTGTTTCCTTGTTCAACAAACTCCTCATTTCATCTGTCAGCTGAGGAAAATAAAGTATTATGACGTTATGTGAAATCTCTTTGGCTAAAGATGTACGTGCTCAACGAAGAATACTAACGCCGTTGCTGACGCCTACCCTTTCAGATTATTTTACGCAACAGAGAAAATAATGAATATTGGGAAGCAAAAACCCGCCTACCTGGAAAGTGACAATACAATCCTCCAGGAAAAAGGAACAAGGTAAGTTTTAAAGTGGTTCAGATTTCCATTGAATCGAACACCCTTCACAGTTTAGTATGCATGGATGTACTGAAGGTTACTATACGGCACTGATGTCTTAAGAACACTGAAGTGTACCCTGACAAATGAAATTTCATCAAACCTTTCTCAGGTCTTTTTCGATGAGGACAAGGATTGAATTACTGAATATAAGAGTGAGGTGTACATAGAAAATAATCTATGATTTTGTGGCCAGGCCGTCGTAAACGCTGATGCTCGTGTATTACGAGGCCAACCTCGAGTGCTTTACAGAGCCGCCTATCCACGAAACCATTGTTTGTGATATTCATCATCCATCTTCTCGAATAAATCAATCCCAGAAATTGCTATGTTGTAGGGTATATGATTAGGGATAAGTTTGTTTTGCTCTCCAGTCCAAAGGGACTAATTCCCCGTGATCAAAGGCTTTAGGACCGAAATCAATTGCTTTGAGAACGTAATCAATTGCTATGGTTTCTGACATCATGGAAACACGTGGTTTACTTTGGTCCCCATTCCTTTTCAATGTGGACTTCATAATCGATGGATAATAAAACCTCATTAAAAGCTACTTCACTCATAAATTCCAGATACACAGGGATGATAATAAAATTAAAGAAAATCTATATAAGGACAGGAAGTATACTGTAAAACCATCACTAAGATGGTGTTGACCAATTGCAAATGATGGGAAAAAACAATCAGAAAAGGAATGCAAACTGCGAACTGTAACACCCCCAGTGCAGACCTATACTATCTCGTGGCAAACTCTTGTTTGTCTATTAAGGGAATTCATGTCTGAATACGGTATCATATGGGGTTAAAAAGAACTTGCTAAATGGATTGGAGATTTTGTAAATTCTACATGATGATTTGTTTTGTCGCTTCGTATATCTCTCACTGAATTCTTTCGCGAAACATATATATGTCAGTGTAATATAGCATTTGAAAAAAAAATTGTGTATCTCTCTTTTTTCTACAGTACACTTATGATCATTGGACAAGCTTTATATGACTACCACAGTACGAGACTAATGACAAGCTGTGTTGCAGCTTGTTAAACAATATGTCCGCCAACATTGATGGCTTGCAGCCTTTTCGAAGTAGAATGCGGATAACGGTGGTCGATTAAGAACAAAGGGAAACGGTTTGATAAAGAGTGGATGTATATCAAGTCAGACGCAAGTAGAATACAGGAGTTCACGTAAAATAACCAACAAGGAGTCCCTCTACGTCATAACAGAAAAAATCCAAGAAAGTTATAATATCTGCTGTCTACCTTGTATTGGAACTAGACCTACCATTCGCTCGCCCACTAAATGCATGTCCATATAAGGACATGAGCGGGGGCGAGCAGCACATAAACACTCACATCGACTCGCCTCTCCTTGAAGTACTCGCTGCGGTCAAAGGTCAGCTGGATGAGCTCCTTCCTCTCGTTGGAGACGAGGGTACGGAAGGGGCGGACGCGTTTAGGTTGATTGGCGAGACCCGGGGTAGAGGAGGCCACAAAGTTCTCCATTTTGCCGTACCACTCTTCACTGCAGACGGCTTCGTACACCAGACTGGAGAGGGCACGGAAATAGACATCAAAATAGGTGATTATCAGTTTCAAACCGCTATTAAGGTAACATCGATTTAAAAATATATACACAAGGGCATTGCCTGGACACACTGACCAGACACTGTGACCTTACACTCAGCATATAATTATATAGAGTACCCCACTGAGTGTCCTAAACACGAGTCTAGGATACATGGCTTTGATTACGTCAACAACACAGGAGGCTTTGGTTTATATTGTTTATATGCATGCATTTAATGTAAGCCTATGAAACAACGCCCACATAGACATACTCAACTGTTGTTAACTTAAATCATATAAGAGCCGATCATACAGAGCTATAAACAATGGAGCTGTGATTAGCACGCTTAATCCGGCAGAGTGTCCCTAATTCAGGCACAGACCTACTAGTCGCAAGGCAGACATTCGGGTTTTAAAGATTAAAAGCTGCCCTTTGTCAGTGGCGTCAGAATAGGGGGGCAAGGGGAGGCGGCCGCCCCCCCCCCCCCCCCAAACACACACACACACTTTTTTGCCAGCCCCCAAAAAGTCAACACCTTCAAATTTGACTCAATCAAGTGTAAAAACTGTCTTGATTTTTCAACATCGAAAAATGTCAAAATCTAACTTTTTAGCATGCAACCGTGGCTAAGCCTTGACTTTTCACTGTGGAAAAGTGTCAAAGTCTGACTTTCTAGGCCTTGACTTTCCAACACAGAAAAATGTAAAAGTCTGACATTTTAGAATACAAAGATGGTTAAGCCCTAACTATTCACCGTGAAAAAATGTCAAAGTCTGAATTTTTAGCGTGCAATGATGGTTAAGCCCAGACTTTTCACCATGGAAAAGTGTCAAAGTCTGACTTTTAAGCGTGCAATGATGGCTAAGCCCTGACTTTTCACCATGAAAAAATGTCAAAGTCTGACTCTTTACCATGCAATAATGGCTAAGCCCTGACTTTTCACCATGGAAAAGTGTAAAAAAAATCTGACTATATATATATATTGCTTGGGCATTCGGTTCTTCTAGCATGGCGTCTCTCAGTTCAATATTAGTTGGAAGTATTAACTTAGAGGTTGGGGCTGATCACATTGACCTTGGTATTTCCGTCACTCCAACAAGTGGGAGCATATACCCTGAATATATGGTTATGAAAAGTTAATTGGCAAGGTCTGTAACATAACACGTTATTAGAGCTGATTGTATAGCACATACTCTTCTCCCTGCTATGTACTGTAGTACAATGATTGGCATTGCAGACGGTGAAGTTGGCCCAATTTATCAAAATATGTCTGAGGCATGTAAATCCTTGTACGCGGTTGAAACTACTGGTGGCACCACCATTATAAATTGTTTCTCTTTAGTTTTAATCATTAATTTTCCTTGTTCTCTCTCTTCGTGATATGATGTTCTTCAGAATAAAAAGTCGATACATTTACTTTACATTACAGCCCTTTATGCGGTCTCAGAACCGTAACACAGAAATAACCGGTAAGATCACAAGCGTGGGTGGATCTATGATGGTTTGTCATGTGAGTTTCTATCAACACTTTGTAATAACATTTGTATGTCCATGTTCATGGTATGTAAAATGAGTAGATATGTCAAAGGTTCTATAGTAGAATAAGGATTATAAGATCAGAACAGATGTCAAGATCATATTATAGAAATGTTTCTTCCCAAAGTTGGCGAGGACAACACATTTTATTGTGTACTAGCATAGAGCATTTTCTTAATAAACCCGTTGGATTCTATAGATTAGAATATACCATACTTACTCCTTACACACTCGGCAGACTCGTTGTATCAACATCACCGCTCGTGCTGCCCGTCTGAACTTTACGTACGGCTGTCAGAAACACGTAAGGAAAATACGTTAAGTGGCCTGGAACAACTTGACTCCTCCTCGACTGTACGTACAGTTCAGCCAATTTATGGGTTGTATGTGGACCTAATAGAACCAATATCTATCAATCATGGGTACATGTAATGCCCCACTCTCCCTGAGAATATTTGTATTATGTATCAATCGGAGTGGAATATGTTAGTTTGAAGTATTATGACGGGGAAATATTGGCAGTGTGTGTTGTTGGATAATTGAGGCAATAACCGTAGCTCGTGGACTTGTATAAATAATTGATGATGACCCTGAGATAATGTTCTCTATGAGCAATTTGTGAAAATGTAAAAGCAAGGATGCATATACTGCAAGATGATACCTACCGATTTGGCATCGCTTCCCAATATTTTGACCATTATTGAATTCTACTGATCGGATCCTTGTATACAACTAATCACGCGTGTTCCCGCTGGTAAAAGATCCGTCACATAAGCAGTGCCCTTTTGAACATGTCTGTTGCTGGTGAGATCACTAGACGATCTCAAAACAGAGATGTTGGTGTTGCAGGTCAAATTGTGCATGTGGCCAGCCTGGGAGTAGGTTTTGCAGTGTACCCTACACCGCTAACTACCGACAAAGCAATCAATGTATACATACTTCAGTGACCATTGTTTTCAGGAAAGGGACAAGCCGCGCTTCTGCACGGTGTTAATCTGCACTACATTTGACGATGAATCAGTCTAGGGTTCTAAGCATGCAGTCCATTCGAGGTGCCATGTACTTCTATGCGAAAGCAACTACATGTGTATGCCACTAGATTCAGAGTACCAATTATCTCTATCACATAAGGATTGTAGCCAAACCAGTACACTTGGATAACCATTTATATCTAGCTTAAAGAATTCGAGTTTGTGGTTAAATGGCAATATCAGTTTGTAATTTAACCAACACGTTATTATACATACGATAAAGTCGGGTATCTGATGAGGAGAATAATGAGAAAATATTGTTAATATTGTAAATACAATTAGTATGTATATAAGTGCAGATTATTCTTTTCAGTCTAGTCAGGAATATGATGATATTAACAGAAATCAGTCGTTTTGTACGCACTTCTTTCTAAACTATAAGTCGACTAAAGATTTATCTTTAATCTAGTTTTAAACATAACTTTATTACTTCTACTTATTGTAATCATTCTGGATACCGATTTTGTGACCAGATATGATCTAATGAGATCAGGGGCCCGTTTCATATTCTAGGCTCATACACGAAGACCCCTTTCTGCACCCTATATAAGGGTTATCATTTAATAATAACTAAGTCTGTTCGCTGAGACAGTATTAGTCATCCATAAGGTCGTCCATGAGTGTTTATTAAAATGGACCCACATCGTCCCTGTGTTTCTATGGCTTACAGAAAAGCGTCTACATGTACAATCTTGGACTAAAATACGGGCCCCAGGTTTGATAGTGTATAGTTTTGATTCAAAGGTTATACAGTGTCCTTTATACATGCAAACTTTCTGAAGGTCTAGACATTTGATTTTGAATCACAGGGTAGTATAACAGATGAATACAAGTCTAAGCATATGATAGATGTTTAAACCTCTAGAATAAGCTATTTCTGCACAGAAAGTGTTAGTAGGGTCGGAAAAAGATTACCTTTGGTGTTTTGGGTAGGTAGCGCTGGAGAACAATTTAAAATGAGTATAAGTAGTTATATGTAGGTGCAGCAAAATATAAGTATATTAAATACGAAATCCTAGTGATAGTAGTTCCTGTACACATTTTGAACATCATCAAAGTAAAGATTTATATCACAATGTGTATTCCTTCAATACATATGAAACCAAGACACATGGAGCTTCTAAGACTACGCATATCAAATCCACACATACATACATACATACATATATATATTTATATATATATATATATATATGTATATATATTTATATATATATCGCTGTTTAGCATCTATCTACATATATCAATAAACATCGCTGTTGCCTTGATAGTATAGTCTACTATAAAGTCACTTTTCAATTTGCAGACGTCTAGAAGGTAACACCAAATGAAGGATCTGTTACCTCTCAAAGATGTGATGGTCACACATTCACTGCTATGGAAGATATTTATTGTTAGTTCCATTGCATGGTTGAATACCAAATAGGCACTTCATGATGAATACAGTACAATTTCCTACTGCTCAGACTCATCCTGGAGACAGGCCACGGACCCCGACAGTTTCTTACGATAGTCTACTTAATGACCTAGTCTAATACGATTAGACTATAACCGACTAAGCCCTTACTAAGCAGATTATGTATTTGTCTTAGAACAGACTGCGCAGATAAACACAAATATCTGCTCAGATTGTCCAATGATAGTAAATTAGAGATTTTCCGTGATTTAAACTAGCATGGAAACTCCATGTGAGTAAATTGACGTAAGTCATCAATAAACCGGTTAACTCATTGATCTAATTTTACATTTCTGCCCCTGACTTTATGCTAGGGGGCCACTCTATATGTATATATTGGTTCTGTATGGTCCCTTTGACCGATGACCCATCACACATTCACCATACTGTATATATACCATGCTGGTACAATCACTTCTCATTGGCTCCCACTTCACCTAACCCATTGGACGTATTCACGCTACCACCTGTATAATCTTTATCTTATTATATACTACATGCTGATATCCTTTATTGATTGGGCAGCATTGAAATATCTGTTACAGACTGAAATGATTAGTGATATAGTGATATATGTCAGTTTAATAAAACCATATTTATTTATTTCTGAGATTATTGGGAAATGCCTTATGATTTAACTGAATAATTTCTAGGTAAATATATTTATTAGTATATTGTAGTTGTAGGTGTAGCAGAGTAAAATCTCTACTTACCCTGTATCCTAATTCAGAGCGACACGTTCCTTCTTGACTACTTCTCGAACTTGACCGCCGCCATCTTACTGACGCACGTACCACCGTGATGGGGTTTGCCGTCGGCATTACTTCCGGTGCAAACACAGAATCGCGGTGTTCATCCCGTGACATCACAGAATCCCGGCGTCCATTCCGTGACGTCAGAGTTTCAGGGTGCCCGCTCTGAGACGTCATAGACTCGCGATTCCCGTTCCGCAGTGACGTCACAGACTGGCGATGTCCACCTCGTCCCGTCACGGGTTCCTGATGATGGCCTGTCCGTGACGTCACGGAGCTCTGACGTCTTTTCCGTGACGTTGGTTCTCTTGATGACTGGTTTATTTCCTGTAGGGGCATTCCTGTCGTTGGTGTCTGAAAGTTATTACTGCTTGTGTGTCTACGATGCATGCGTTGACGGTACGTCTTGGTGAGCGAGTGGATTGCCTCCTGGAGGCTGGGAGCTGCGTCCCCTGATGATATCACGGACATGGTGATAGATTCTACAGCACACCTGTCCAAACAATAAATAACTAGTATTAGTCTCAATGAATAAGGCGAATACCCCTATGATACGGACCCCAATTCCCCCTTTCTATTATTGACGAAATCATTTACCTGTTTCTATTGCCAGCAGACCTGCCCTTTAGGTATCCTTCCCTTGCGGTTTAAGGCCTAATGACAGCCTGATTCAGGCTTTTCACAAACGCAGATCAAAGATCAAGTTCAGCTGTCTTTGTTACGATAATAAAAGCATTTGTCATATTGGGCAATAGTTGATTAATCGGCCGTTTCTGATAAATCACCTGGATACTCTTCATCTCTGAGAGGTTATTGTGCGACAGACTGGTAAAGGTCCGCTGAAACAGGCATCGATAACTACAACTATGTCGTGTCCTTGTGTTTCCGATGGCGCTGATATATGGAACAAGACTATTCAAATATATGTTGATCTAGTCAACCTCTCAATAGATGTCTCAACTGAAGAATACCAAGATATTAACTCGCATGCATTTGGAAATGTGTCTATGTCCGAATGTATCATCCCATGTATTCCATGCCTTGTGATTCTACACTAGTCTATGCATTGTCCGGTGTCTCAGAAAGCCTGTGGTTGGGATAGAAACTCCGGTGTAACTCGGTACTTCATATCAAATGACAAATTGCAATTCTAGAATAGAACAGGTTTTCAAAAGCACAAATTTGTTATGTTTGTCAGATGCCGTTACTATGAGGCGTTCATTGTTGCTGCGTCTCGTCAATGGCATGCAAAATCCAATCATAAGATTAGACCTTTGTTGTGAGACTCGTAATTGCTGGTGTGAATGTCCTGGCGGGCGCTTGGCGTCGTCACAATGAGTGATCATTTGCACGTATCACGTACCGTCCGACTGTCTGGGATCCAAAAGGTAAATTGGAACCCTGTTGAGTCCACATTTCCCTCACCTGTCAGCACCGCGCTACCTCCCCTTCCTGGCCTATTCAAGTATACCACAATTGGCCGGACACTTGAATAGGAGATTTCCTGCCTATCCTTTTCGGTATTTTTTTCTCCTAAACAATTGATCGAAACAGTCTTTGGAAGTGTGGATCTTTCTTGTAACGTGCGTCAGCCCTGGTGTGAGCTGGGTCCCATTGTTACTACATGTCGCCGGCCTATCTGAGTTGATCGTCCCATTGTACACACACACTTGTCCACACGCATGCCATATCCTGCCCCTCCAGACCTAAGTAGCCGCTGCTCCGAGATCCTTGCTATACATGTATGCAGAACAAGATCCAGTATAGCAGTCCTTCGTCTATTGGGCCAGTTCATCCAGAGCTGGTGCACTGTATTTCAACCAGGGATTAGATCCTTTGCGCCGGTATTGGGGATTATGGCCACCTCGATCCCGCCCTATCCAATCTGATCAGAGCGTGCTGGAGGGGGTCTGCAGGCACCACACACCACCTGTAACTAGAGGCCAATGTCCCATCGACAGGAGGAAAAATCATTACCTGTTATCCCTACTTCCTACACTAGACATTCATCAGAATACCAAGACCAGAACAAAGGAGCTTTCTTTGCGGGTCACACGGATCCCTGAAGTGGTGCTCACGTTAATGTATCGCCGTTTTACAGGAGCCAAGCAGAGAAGAGCTTCCTCTTTCCTTTTTGCATCCAGAACTTGGCTGGGCTCTTAAGCCTTAGGACCTGGCAAGAAAATGACGGGGCACTTTCCTTATGATGTTAGCATGAGGTATTACTGATACCAATATCAGCAACATTCTGGTGACCCTTGTTCAATCAGGGCATTGAAAGGTAATTTAAGTCTAGATTGGAAAAGATAACACGGTTGTTAATGGGGAGAAGCTTTAACCACCCGGATATCGCTTGTAATACCCAGAGGACAAATCAGCACTTTGCTACCTAAATCCCGTATGGGTTTCCTATTGAGGAACCGGGGGACATGGCATTCTGATCCATTTGTTGGCATAGGCTTTTTCCTGGTAGGTGCTGTATGGAAATAAGCGGCTTATAGCCGAAGTCGCCTTCTAGCGTGATTTGTTGGCATTATAACTATGCACCAATCGTCCCTCTGTTATTTTCAGAACCGGTGTAGGGATATGCAAGCAGCATCGACAACAAATTGGCAATTATATGCATCTGTATGAGGAATGCTAATCCCAAAGGAAATGCTGCATTGAACTCTGACTCAACATGAGGCTAATGAACCATTCATTTGCAACAAAAAAGAAACATTGTTCTAGTATTTACAATTAATAGCTTATCTTTCTTAGTATGAGCTTACCATAAATGCATTGCTCCCATGGTATAATTTCTCTAGTAAATACTTTTTAGCTGGAATTGTAAATGTATTTTAGTATTCCAGCTAAAAAAAAATCAAAAATCAATATAAGCCCCATACTATAAATACAAAGGGGACTTTTACCGAAATTTGTCCTGACAGACGTTTAGCTGAGATGAACTTAGATGATGAAATTCCTGAGAAAAAAGTATTTGAGAAGAATCGTAGGTGTTTGCTTGCTCAACACCTTTACTTTCATTGAGTTTATTGTGCATTGTCCCGAGAGTCCTACATCTTTTCTAACATGCCAATCAAACAAATTTTGGTACAGATATATATATATATATATATATATATATATATATATATATATATATATATATATATATATATATATATATATACTCTTCCTGGACCTATAAGTCGACACCGACGTTTTGTGATTGCCCATATGGCAGAGCGGCCCCGAGGCCATAGCCTGGGAACTTGCTGGAGACCGTGATATTGGATTACTTCTCGCAGATCAGGGTCTCGATACCGTGTGATCCCGCTGCAGGGCCATAGCCCGAACACGGTAATTATTCTCACTGCCCAATGCAAGGATACACCTATGCTCGAGTGGCCACTTTCATTTCAATCCTACAATAACCTGGCCAATAGAGGGTCGTGTTCCATTGAAGGGAAATCAATTTTCTACCAGTCTCAGTTAAAGGGATTAGTAGAAAAATACAGTATGGGCGCTGGCGTGGCCAGGAATTAAAAAGCAATATATAATGTTCTTTACTTTAGGCCATACTTTGGTTGGCCATGACCCATGACACTGATTAGGTAATCGCAACTCATGCAGATTGAGAGCTGACTAATACTGGTTTCGGATAAATAAGTTATCATACTCTGAAAAACTATGTTTGCAGCAATAACGTAGCAATTTTCGTGTACATATACCCCATTATACTGATTGATATCGGGCATATCACCTATGCCCACCAACACCAAAACACACACCTTCAGACATCATACTGAGCAACACCAACATTTCTACCCACCAATATTCACAATCACCAGCACCAACACCAACCAACCGCAACAACCTATAAGACATCAAAATATCGATGCATTAAGCCCATAAGACACATGCTGTCTTGTCAAAAACAAGACAGCATGTGATCGTCTGTACACGCACCTGAGCACGAGAGCGTTATTATCAAGGGTATCAATGGTCTAAAAGGGATAAACCTTGAAAAGCTTGGACGATCCACACAAACAACACTCCAGGTTACAAATGACAAGTCGGAAAAATACACGAAAGTCACCGAGGTTCTCAAATTCTGGAGAAAACAACTCACCTGATCAAGAAGAGACGGAATCCAACATGGCGTCCGGCGGGCAGAAGGGTAAACCACCAAAGTCCATGGAGGAGGTATGGGACTCTCTCCAAGTAATCCTTACGAAACTTGATGCTACAAACGATCGGCTGAAAGAAAACAAAGAGAGTATGGACAAATCGCTTAATCAAATCTCCGAAAAGGTCGAGGAGATAAAAACACACAACGCTTCGCTACGGATCGAGGTAAACAACATGGCACAGCATGTCGATGAACATGATGACGCGATAAAATGTCTACAAGCGGAAATCGGAGATCTAAAAGAATCTAACAAATGGCTACTTGAAGAAAAAAAACGCCTGAACCTGATAGTAGAGGGAATACCCGAAACAAGAAATCATGTTAAAGTGGATTGTAATGAACTTTTTGATGCGATCGGGGTAAATTATGATACCGACGATATCGAGGCTTGCTACAGGATGGGCCCGGAACCAAACGATCAAAATAAACAAACAAGAGCATGTGCGATCATGATTAAACTCAGGTTCGGTGCGCAGAAAGGAGAACTTTATAAAAAGGTGAAAAATCTTAAAGGGAAAGACAAGTATGCAAAGGTATTCATAAACGATGACCTTCCGCAAGAAGAACAGAGACTAAGAAGAGACATGAGAGAAATAGCCGCGGTAGCCAGAAGTCTAAAAATGGATTGTGTAGTTAAAGGGTCGAACCTAGACCTAGCAGGAAGAAGATACACAAGCAAACAACTTGACCAACTCCCAGACAACCTAAAACTAAGTGAGATAAAAACTGTCAAAACTAAGGATGGCTATGCCTTCCAGGGTGAACACTCATTTCTTAGTAACATGTACAAAACAAACGTAGTAACAAACAAACATACTAAAACTCCATTTGTATAAGATTTTGTTGTATATATGTTGTGTGCATGCACCACAAAAGAGGAAACTGTACCTACCTGTCACTTTTGGTACGTTGAGACCAGTCCACTGGACTGAGGACCATACAGTATAAATAAACGTCTTAAAAAAAAAAAAATGTGTCAATAAACACACAGACCCATCAATAACACCCATGAACACCAAGATTCACACACTCCAGGCAAAGGGAGATGTGGGTGTAGGACAGAGTAAAGCCAATAAAGCCTATAAGATACCGACCCAATGGCTGTGCCCAATTCTACAGTTGCCCGACTACCATGTCAGATATGACCGACTGTCCCCGACCCCAAAGATTTCGATCGAGGCACATTCACTGACTGTTCCCGATTCTGAGAAGGCCGTTTAAATATAGATAATACCGAGCCCCCAGTCCGATTTATCAGTGTATTATATCGATCTGTAGGGGTGACATAAGCGATTATAGATCTGAAAACCGTTTTCTGATATCTTAAATAGAACAGAATTTATTAAACTTTGAATTATTGACAATATAGACCTATCACCTGGCCAGGGCCCAGTCGTGCCAGGCTGCCGGTCATTCTCTTTGATCTCAATCGGGTTGTTTTGCGAGGTTATAAAATGAGTATGGGTCGTCCGGAGGAGTCTGCATTTCGATGTCTTATAGGTATAAGACATCAACATTTTATAGGACTCTCACCGAGCCGATGGTCGGGATGAATCGGAACAAATTTCGATGTCTTATGGGCTTAATGCATCGATATTTTGATGTCTTATAACTATAAGACATCGACATCGACACCCCCCCCCCCCCCCCCCCTTAATAACCTCGTAAAACGACCTCATTGAGATCAGAGAGAGTGGACGGGAGCTGAACCCGGTTGGATCATGAGCCGGGTGATATGTCTATTTAGGCAATAATGCAAAGTTTGATAACTTTTGTTCTATTAATGATATCGGAAACCAGCTCTTAGATAAATAATCGCCTCTGTCTCACCTTCGAATCGACATAAATTACTTGTATGTAGAACAGGGGTATACAAATCATCGCTGTCCAAGCGGCATACACAGAATTGGGAATAATCTGTGAAGTGCGTACATCGACATCTTAAGGTCGGTGAGAGTTGGTCATATCTGACATGGTAGCAATGCCCGACGCATCAGGAAAGGTAATAAAATTTGGTCGGTGAAGTACGTACATCGACCCGATTGACGCAGATTGTCACAGACCCGACGGGTCCATGGAGCAAAGGTAGAATCGCCCACAGCCGTCGGGTCGATGTCTTATAGGCTTAAAAGTTGTAGGTGTAGGACAGAGTGGGGTCAGGGGCATACCCAGAATTTGTTCCCCTTGCAACTGAGAGCGACAATTTCCAATCGTCACTCTAAAAAGTGGAATATGCCATCTTCTTGACTACAAAAGTTATAAGTCACACCAGGTTCAATTTTCCCCTCAGCCAACCATGCACTACACGTGATAAATATATTGACTATTCTGTCATGAAAACTTGTAATTTTGTTGCTCTAGAACATTGATATACACTTAGATATATTCCATCCCACAATAAGGCATTTTGTAGTTCTGAAAAAATGTGTTCCCATCTTATTATTGCAGTTGAAAAAATACCTTCCAGGCAAGAATCACTTAATAAATAGCTTTAGATTTAGCTTCTAAAATGTTCAAAGAATATTCTCCTTGTCTTTGTAGAAATATATTTCTGTTCAAATCCCTATATTCAGGCTCAACGTACCTAATAACCAACTCTACTGCCCTTTAAACTTAAATCTCTCAACAAGGTAGCATTCACACTAAACCTTCTGTTAATATGTGTATGAGAAATTATCCCATTTGAATTAACTGTATCTGTAGCCTGTTTTATCCCTGCCGTCTCCCAAACTTTCCTCCGTATATTTTGCCGTTTTCTTTTTTCTAAATTTTTGTTACAAAATATTTGTAAGCCTAATATTCAATTTTTTCCCAATGCTACCCGATTTTAATTTTCAGAAGCGCACATCCTTTTAATCCATATAACTCTAGAAGGAGTCATCATAATTTCCAAATTAAAAAGAGCCAAACCCCCCTTCACTGGAAGGCATAGAGCTTTGTAAAGTGGGATTCACACGAAGAGACTCGTACTTGGGACTGGTGTACTTTACTTGTTTTCCCCAGTCTCCGATAATTTTCCCTCAGTCCAATAATCTCATAGCAGAATTCTGAAATAAAGCTTTCCCAGCCTCTAGGGAAAATGGTGGATCTGATTCACATGGGAGGATGAGTTTTACACGGTACAGAATCTCCCTTCCAAAAGTACATAGTTTATGGCTTGCAACTTTTTCCTGTGTGAATGCATTCCTTGAGACTCAATTACCTATGTTCAAGGTATGTAGGCCCTAGCACAGGGCCTTCTTCCCATGCGAACCTGTAAAAAGGTACATCACTGAGACAAGGGGACCCTCACTATCGGCAAGAGATACGCCAGTCTCACGTGCATCAAAATCCCCGATAAAATCTCAAACAGTTTTAAATTCCAAATTGCTTTAGATTATGTACCTTGACAGGGGAAATTGACTGCCAATTTTCCCGTCTCCACCTCAGTCTCAGGGAATTGAAACCCGGGGGTGTCACACGAGAAGAATATGTACCAATAAATAATCTCAGGAAAATTGTCTCAGACAAACCCTGCTTGAGGTGAATGAGTCTCTCCGTGTGAATCCCACTTGAACAATTTTTGGCATTTTGCTATTTCACATAAAATTGACAATAATTTTCTTGAATGCACAGATGACTCCATCAGGTACAAATGTATTGCTGCAAGGAGACAGAAGGACTGGAACGACGAAGGCATTTATTACACACACTTTAACACCTTTAATAGACAGGTTCCTGTGGTTTCACCTGCATTATTGATGAACGTGTGAGCATTAATGGCAGAGGCAGATGTCACATCAAGCGCGTCAATGCTTGCAGAGACACCTAACGGTTTACATCAGAACTTCTTCCCGGAACCGCTGACGTGTCATACAACGTTACTAGTTTGCTCCTGTGGTTTGAACTATTCAGACCTTATTTTATTGGCCTCATGTCGTCATTATACTCCGGCGAGTCACCAATCTTCATTGAAAAGTTCCAACAGTAATGTTGATCGAATGTTCTGTCCTTGATGAACCATATAACTTACTAACGAAGAACTTGCCTTCATCTACCACACGATATTCACACGCCCAGCATATCATTCTCGCCCAGAGCCCGTCAAGAACAGGAAACCGTTTCTCTAATTCTCACTGGAATAAGTACAAAAACAGAAAAAAGCTATTCCTAATGATATAAAGATTTCTAATCATAGGAGTTTGCTAAGGATAGTCATCATAACATGCAACGTGTTGTTAAACTCTGGAATATCTAAATACCAAGTGCAAAAACAAAAGAATCCTTAATCCTATGAGAGATTCTAATTATAGCAACTTGCCAAGACCATTAATCATGGCATGTAGCGACACGCCAATCTGTTGATATGTTGCTATTGATTAAATCTACTACCCGCCATGTCAGAATGTATCAAATTACTCAAATCTTATAACATGAACTGTCTGTCATGTTGGTGTTTTTTAATTACATTCAACACATATCTCTACACCAATCTTGGATTGGCATTGTACTAGAAGACTCCGATTTGCAGTACAATCCAAGCACGTGTACAAAGGTGCATGCGCCAGTAGGTGAATGGATTCTCTAATAATAAGGTAACACAGAAGCATATGGCACTAGACTTGAAATGGATCACACTGATACAGGAAATCAGTTATAACGATGACAAACTGTGGGAGCGTCACATTTTTTGCGATGGACTGGCACATGAAAAACAAGGCGATTATGATTTTGAATAACAAACAGAGCTAGATAAAAAATAAATAAAGATAACAGTGACGATCATTAATCAGTTGAATTCATAATAACTCAAAGTTGACGCAAATATGACCCTTAATGCATTGTTCCTTAAATTCGTCATGGTAATTATGCTTATATATTGATCCATATAGATGCTTCAACCATCTTTCTCATGGTCAGCCGATATATCCCATATATTCTACTTACCGATTAACACATGTGATAGACAAGGTCGTTTCTTATAAGGGATCGTTCATTATCTATGGCAGTGAGGGGTGTTGGTTTTACTCGACGAATCCTCTAAAATGAAGCAAATACTGGTGAACAATAAATCTATCCGAATGTATGTTATTGTCTTTGTATCTAGTTTCCACCTAGATGTAGATGGTGTACAGAAGATCAACCCTAATCTGGGTGGAGTCCATTCATTGGATGTTGTTGTTTTCTGAAAATAAATACAGCTGGATAAAAAAAGAGGGGGGGGGGGTCCATCTGATATAGTGGGGACATCAAAAAGACGACTTGTATGTGCTAAACTACTTTGCATAGCTAGCATTTGACATTGTCTATTGAGCTAGGTATAGATACTAATACAGTGGAGTTGCACCACACAATTTCCTGCAGCAATCTCCTGACATTGGTATCAACTTTGGTAGTCTTATCATGTTCTTGCACAACCTAACCACAAACTGTAGTTATTACAATTCTGAATTAATCATTGTGCAGAAAATAGTCCTGGTTTGTTTTTCATATATCTGATGTTTTTAAACGATTCGAAATAATAGACCACATTAGTTTTGACATCATTATTGGTAGTTCCTTGCTGACACCTGGCAGTTTAATGCCAAACATACAAAACTGCAAACACCACATTCATACTATGGCATAGGAAATCTGCTCCATTTTAGTGATGAATGTTTGTAGTGGGATTCACATTGAGAAATGCATATAGTTGAGACTGGTGTATTTTACACCTTTTCCCCAGTCTCTGAAAATCTTCTCTCTGTCCAAAATTCTCAGAGCAGAATACTGAAATTGAGCTTTTTCATTCTTGACGAAAAGTAGCAGATCTGATTCACATGGAAGAACATTGAAAGGACTTTGGAAGGACACCCAGTACATAGTCACAGACATGTTCCCTTTCATAAGGTACATAGTCTATGACTTGCAGCTTTTCCTCATGTGAATAACTTGAAACCAAAATACCCATGGCTAGTACATATTCGCTGGTGCAAAGATCTTTCTTGCATACGTACTTCTAGGATAGCTCCCAAGCTCAGGACCGTTAATTGTTCACTAATTGTATCATATTCTGCATTTATGTATTGGCCATCACTATGGCTATTGTCCCCACAACAATGAAGGCCTCCTATATGTTTGTTCAGTTGTTTTGTTTTTGATAATATATAAATCTTTGTAGATAGTATTTGTCTTCAAGGGACAGTTTCTGTTAGCAACGTGAACCTTTCCCAACGAGCCAAGTTTTAGAAAAGGAAATATATCAGAAAACTGTACGTGCACAGAATATAGAAGTATTGGGACCATACTTGTATTGATGACACTAACATTACCAAGGCGTGAATCGAGCCATGTGGTGAATCTTCATGAACTGAAGACTTCCGACTCGCCAGGAGACCATGTGCGCCACCTAGTGCAAAGTATGTGAACCAAGTTGCAAGGGAGCACTAGGGCAAGGATTAGGCTCATACAGGACCGCCAGGGTCTCCCCTCCGTCTAGCTGAATTCGGAGGAGTTAAAACCCTTGTTTTGTGTCCCTTAGTGGTGTTGGATATCTCTTTACCCCCAGGCTTCGGAAATAACAGCGTGATAGCTGCTTGGACATATATATATATAGGCTCTACGTTGTACTCATATCTTCTCACGAAGACTGTTGTTACTAAATAAAAATGACTTATCTAGATACGTTGAACAGATCACAGGACAAACTAAATCACCCATGTAGTATTGTAGCGGCAGTGGCGTCAGAAAAGGGGGCAGGGGGTGGGCGACCCCCCCCCCCCTTTCTGCTGGCCCTAAAAAGTCAGCAGCTTCAATTTCACTTAATGACGGGTAAATATAGTGTCGTTCAGAACCCAAACAACTAATCTTTTTGCATTTAAAAATGTCTGATTTTGTAGTAGTCTAGTTTACAGACTCAAACTATTCCTCTACCAGGAAAGAATGTCAAAGTCTGACTTTTTAGCATGCAACAATGGCTAAGCCTTGACTTTTCGGTATAGAAAAATGTCTGACATTTTGAAGTGTACTAATGCCTAAGCCTTGACTTTTCCAGTGGGACAGGCCAATATCAAAGTTTGACTTTAACTATGTGCGAAAAAGGTCAGCAATTTTACAGGTTTGAAAAATGTCAGGCTGACTTTCGAGTATGCAACAATGGCTAGGCCTTGACTTTTCTTCATTGGAAACTGTCAAAGCCTGACTTTTTAGTGTGCAACAACGGCTAAGCCTTGACTTTCCTGATATGAAAAATGTCAGTCTGATTTCTAGCATGCAACAATGGCTAAGCCTTACTTTTTTGCGTTGAAAATGTCTGACATTTTCATCTGACATTTTCAAAAGCAAAGTCTGACTTTTTAGCGTCCAACATTGGCTAAGCCTTGACTTTTCAGCATTGAAAAATGTCAAAGTTTGACTTTTCAGCATGCATATGCAACAATAGCTAAACCTTGACTTTTCGGTGTTGAAAAATGTCTGACATTTTGAAGTGTACCAATGGCTAAGCCTTGACTTTTCCAGCGGGACGGGCCAATACCAAAGACTGACTTTAACCATGTCAGAAAAAGGTCAGCAATTTTTCAGGTCCCCCCCCCCCCCCCCCCCCACACACACACACTTTCAAAACGCTCTGACGCTCTGAGCGGCAAGACGCGGACACTGCGTTCAACCCCTCGACATGCCATTATCAATATTATCTCATAGATTTTAGTTCTACACGATTCCAAGGTGTAAATCACGCGCTAAGACGGCAGGGCAGCTATAACATGGGACTCAAACATTAGTGAAAGGAATTTTGCAAACCGAGCCATTCAGCACCTAGGGTGATTACCCAGATATATAACATTCGCACATCAGTTGAGCTGTTACATTGATCATGTGAGCTAGACAAGCTAGCGGACCGTCATCTATAAACCGTCCAAAAAAGATGGTTTAATTGATGAAAGAAATTTTGTAACTAGAAGCAATTCAAAAATCAGATTCAAGGAATGATATTTCCTTATCAATACATATACCAAATCACCTTTGTATAGAAGGTTGAAATTCTGGAATGCCCTCCCATCCCGGGTACAACGTGCTAGCTGCAAAAATGTCTTCAGAAAAGAGTTGCGCTCTTATCATAAACAATCACCTTCAGGTACAATATAACGTTGAATGCATCTTCCTACCTCCAGTGTAGCTCTCATCAAACCAAACTGAATCATATACTTGTATTGAAGTTCTTCACCCATTATCTGTTGTGAGTCTTGAGCGCCAGCAAGACTGTATTCACTGGAAGATCTGGATAAAAGCATTTAAAAAGATTCTTATATGTCAACTGTCAGGTTTTCAAGAATCCTATGTCCCTAAATCCTTTATGATATACTTAGTAAAGAACGAGATTTGTATTTTCAGATAAGGTATTTTACTATTCACGTATGGAAACCAACAAAAGCCAAAAATGTTGCAGCTCTTCTAATGTATGCTTGTTCTCTTATATGTAATACCAACTATAAATCTAATCTTCACTTACCCCTATATACTCAGATGTCAATGGATTGTAAAAAAAAAGTAATCAAATAAAGCTGCTTTAAAAAAAATAAATCTCATAGGGGATATCGTTTCAGGTCCTATCGGCAGGTCAGGCGACTGTACGGCTTCTCCCGTGTATACAACCCTGTCCGCCCTAACGAAGACGTCCTGAAAACGGCCCAGTCTGTCCTCTGGTTAACGGTAAGTAAGGCATCGTACAGTCAAGCAACTGTGGTGTGATATGTGTATGCATGCGTGACCATCTAACCGATGATGTACGCATTGCTGTATTCTGGAGATGTCTGTAGGCATCCGGTGGACGGAATTACCCATTATCCCTGGATAAAAGAGAGGAGGCCTAGTTGGGCAGATAAAACTTTATTGAATTTTATGAGTAATCACAAGGATTTTAATTGTCCATATCAATATCAATTAAAAATGAGAAGTTCATAATATCAATAATGTATGTAATAATTGAGCAATGAGTCAATTATGAAACTTGCATAATACTATATAATATAAGAGAAAAGGCCTACAAAAGTAGGTGAACTTGAAGAGCTGCGAGTGGGTGGGTAAAAAGTTGATACGTGCATGTCGTGAGAGATCAGAACCGAGAGTGAGGGAGAGTGAAGTAAAAAAAGCACAAAGGAGCACTTGGTGTGCGTAGTGCCAATGTAAGACACCAGGGGTGCGGCGCACATGTGGTGTGTAGTAGAGAGGTAAGACACCGGGGGGAGTGAACGACTACCCCTGACCAAAGGGATTAGAGGACATTAGGGCCCTCGAACTGAATGTCGGGACATTAGGGCACAGTTGAGACCGTTGGTGAGAAAGCTACAGTTTCGCCTCGGCCGCACCGCAATGCCGCGTTCAAACTTGCGGTACCAGGAGCGAGATTTGGCATAAAATAGACTTTAGGGCCCACCAAATTTTGCAGTTTTGGTTAAAGTTTTTAAGCTTGTTAGCGCTAAGAACAGAAATGAAATGGCTTTCACAAATTTCATGAAATGTAAGTAATGATTTGACTTGTACGCTGGTTCTTATCTACCTATTCCATTGTTAAAGACTGGTGTTCCCCAAGGCAGCAATTTAGGCCCTCTTTTATTTAATTGTTATATTAATGATATAAAAGATCTTGGTTTTGTCACTTCCCGTATATTTTTTGCAGATGACTTGGTCCTTTTTACGTCGGAAAATTTTCATTCTTCCTAAATAAATAGATTGGAAATTGATTTAGAGTAACTTGATGAATGGTGCACTGTTAATCAAATGCAGATAAATGTAAAAAAAAATCTAAGTTATGCCTTTTCGGTAAAAAAAACAACCCTAAATGAAATAGATTATAGTAGTCCAGAGAATGCATTAACCGACACCCTCCCGCACTGTAATAGTTACAATTACCTAGCTATTACACTTGATGAAACCCTATCCTGGGAGAAAAGTATTAATGAGACTATAAAACGATTAAACTACAAACTTTTTAAATTAGCAAAAATTAGGAAGTACATATCAAAAGATTTAAGCATTAAGATATACAAAAGTATGATTGCACCAGTCTTTGACTATCCTGGATACTTCGTAGGAGGGGCAAATAGACTATTGTTGTCAAAGCTGCAAAAAATATCAAAATAGAGGTTTAAGAATCTGCACTCGGTCGAACATCGGAGAATATTCAACCAAGATTTTGCATGATCTCTGTTATGTCCATACCTTAGAGAGTAGAAGAAAATATCTAGACCTACTGTATATATGCGTAAATTTGCTAAAGATATAGAACCGGAAGGAACCAAAACAAGGGGACAATGTAAAAGATTGATAAAACTTCACTGACATCTTTGTTCAGAAACAAAGATGCATGGAATGATCTCCCTATGGCAATTCAAAATGGATCATTGTATATTTATAAAAAAAATTATTAAGCTTACATTTTTGTCTTAGTAGTTTAGAACAAACTTTGTGCCTTAAATGGATATTTGGATAAAGACTTGTCTCTTTCGAGATGGAATCGTTTGTAGAAGTCTATTTATATAGCGTAGCTGTTAGAGCGCACTCGTTACTAAGACTTCATAGGTATAGCTAAGGATTAATTGGTCTTTCCTTCCGCTTCTATCAGCAAATCTCATCAACTCATCCAGTGTAACCCGTATAACACATGATTTGTTTTTAGAATGACCAGAATAAATGCTTCTGCAGAAGTCATTTTTTGTACCTTTTGTACAAATTTTGAAGAAAAAAAATGTTGTGATAGGTGGGCCGAAGCGTCCTATTGAGTGGACCCTAATGTTCCGACTTTCGTGTGGTGGGCCCTAACGTCTACATACCACCAAAGACCATGGGTAACCTATGTTTTTCACACATGCATCTACCTCTCCCTCTGACCTTCTATCTGCAGCCACGCCTTATTCGCTTAATAACTATGCCAGATGTCTCTAGTCTGTTGCATGTAATAAGTACTCTTTCTTGTACTTTCTTTTGTTCATCAAACTGTGTGTACCCTGTCTTATCAACCATCAAGGTATATCTGCGTGATTGCGATCGCCATATCAAATCCAAAAGAAATAGAAAAAGCTGATACACTAAGAGCTTGAGTATACTCAAGTATTACATTCTATTTGTCGGTTGGAGGAATGATAATATACAACGATGATATGCACCCATAGGTTATAAACATATTTTAACCTTAGTTAAACCTCCGTTTGTAAACTGGGGTATCGCCGCATATAGAAATCTTTATTGGACGATCTCATGTACAAACTACGCGGGATTGTTACATGTAAAATACGAGGGATGGTCACTTGTAAGCTACGAGGGAAAGGCACAAGTTTAACAAAATTGATTTTGAAAAAGTACAACTGAAAATAAACTAAGATCAAATCTTTAAAATTTGATTTGGGAATAATGTTTACTGCCTAGTTGGTCTTTGTGTTTTACTTTGTAACGGCCAGGCAATTAATGATACAACACTGAGATGTGATCGAAAGTTATATGGGACAGTAAAAGGCATTCCAGTGTGGTAGCTCCATGCCCCCTCCCACTCCAAGGTGTTTCATGTTACATTTCTTTCACCTTTTCAGTTACAAAAGAGAGTATATATCAGACTATATAAGAGACTATATTTCATTGATACAGTGCAAACTTAGAGAAACCTATGTATTTATGATATTAATGCATATATTATATACATATGCATTTATACACACATATATATCTAGGGATCATGATTGGCCCTGCCTCCACACCAGCGGACAAACGCGTCGGCCTCCCAATCGAGTAGGCAGTATATACCTCCAATATTGTATAACCTTCTATCAGAAAAAGATATACAAGTAACTCTAATCAAGATATTTTGAAACTGTTAAATTCATTATAGCCACAAACAATACTAAATTGGGAAATCTATGGAATACAATATCATTTTCTCGATTTAATGTATACGGATTTCAACGTTGAAACATCAGAATAATTCCCGTAATTTCAGTATGATGTGTGTCAATCGCTTATATCAATTTTTACATGTTTTTGCGTGGAAGTACTCACCCTTTAGTGTTGGTATGTCCCTAATATACATACAATGTTTCTCTGAGGAAGAATATATTATGCCGCGTCATCTAGACTTAATTGTTTTCAGCCCTAGCCAAAAGCGGACCACATACAGAGACAGGTAGCAGCATGGAATGATACGTAAATATGCAAATACCAGCCCAATCTGAGCACAGCCACTGAGGTATATGTGAGGTCACACCCCTTATGTGTGGTGTCAAGTGTCCATGTTTATACGTGGAGTCAAATATTCTATTGACCGGTTCACGTACATGGTGCTTTCGGGGCATGTATAAATACGGGATTTGTGGGAGCCAGCGCAGGCGACGTTTAATGTCTTAAACTGTTTCTTTAACTTTCGGTCGAGATCATTGAATGAGGCCTTGACTAAGCGGCAATATTTGCACATAGAGAAGCATGTGCATATTTGTGATGTTAATCCTCCCATGTTATATACGTGGAATAGAGGAGAGTTCGGCGAAAGGGGCGCAGGATTCATGTCTTTGAGATTAACGAGGAGTTTTGTATCACTGCTCCCACGTAAGTCAACATGTCATATTCATGTAGAAGTCAATGTTGTAGCAACCTACTCTAAGTAAGTGAAGTATTCGATAACAACCTCCGCCCCCAATACGGAGTCAAAGAGTACTCAATGAAGTCACAGAAGGGGCCCAGTGTAGAGGAGTGCAGTTAATCTATTGGGAGGTTTTTTTAAATATATATATATATAGGGCGTCTCTCCGCGATACATGTGAACGGGGTTAGGGGCATTAGCTCGGCAGGGATCCACAAGTCAACGTGCTGCCAAGCGAAACACCCCCAAACCCGGATTTAGTCGCCCTCCACTCTGCCGAGACTCTTAACCTGGAGAATCAAAGCTTAGCGGGGATTGTGGAGAAACTCCAGCCATCATCCTGCCAAATCTGCACATACACAATCAGAGAATTTGAAGGCTGTCTTCAAACACACAGAGCAGGACCGACACTTTCCGATGATATTCCACGCTGGAGCAGTTAGAACTATTTTCTAAGATGTTGGAGGATAAGAAAGCCATCGTTCATAACAGAGGATACTCCTGCGTTTCAGATTCTAGCAAGACTGGATAAAACAAGGGGAATCGAACTGGTGACTGTGAGAAAAGGCAACGTGTCGCCAACCCAATATGTGTGCATGTCTCATGGAGTGCCTTTCAATGTGATTTAATGTACATAGTACTGTAGACATACACACCGGCCACTTTTGAGTGGAGTGCTTCTTCTTTTCGACGACCACCCGTCATGTTGGTGATCAAAGGTATCGGACCCTTCACCAGGCCTTTTGAGGCTGAAGACTGTCGGACTAGACACCCTACTTTGCATAACGTTGGTAAAGAAGGGCGCTCTGCCAGTGTTTCGCACACCTCCTCGCCTTCATCCTACTTAATTGCTAGGAGAGTTCCCGTTCCCAGACCAATAACAATTGGTCCTACAACAACCACCGCTAAATGTGCCATTAATGTGGGCAGCATCCAGCCAAGGCATTATGTGAGAATAAGACCGGCCCGACCCTCAGAGGAGGTGACATTTCGTTGTCCGAGCATACCAACGATACAGGTGACTGATGTGCCAGAGCCACGGCAGGTAACACAGGTACCAACAGACTTCCACCTGCCTATGACCCTAAAGGTGTCCAGATCGCCCAGCCAGGTCACCTTGAAAACAGCATCCGTATCGCCCCCACCATCACCAATCAACCAATGCCCATTGATTACCAGCGTTTCAAGTTCGAACGGGTTTACTGGCGGCGACCAGTTGAGGGATCTGCGGCAGAATTACTACAAGAACGCACACTATCGTACAATCAAGGATCCAAGGAAACAGCAGCGATCCAAAGCCAGGACGCTCACTGTCTTGCTGAGAGTCAAAGATCATGCACCTCGCATGGGCACTTCAGCGCCCTCCCGGCAGCTGACAGAAGGGTTACAGTGGCCGAGAGACAATGCGCCCATAGACAGACAGTATCTGAGAACAGTTATACCACTCAGTAAGGCTTACACCAATGATAAGGTGGTTCTTAATATAGGGGCCGCACCTGCTCCCCCACAGCTTTCCTTTGCCTCGAGGTTTCATCAGAATATACAGGTAGGTTCCTCTTCGTGTGATGTATTGTAGTTACCTACCACATATAAAACGTTAGAATTTCGTCGAATCCGCTTGAAGTTGCTCCCGCACATAGAGACATAGTGAACCAGACCTAGGCCTGGAGACTGAGGAGCCACGAGAGTGAGAATCTCGTGGAGGGAAAAGCTAGAATCTGTTCTTCTTTTTTGTAGATGTATCGGCAGATACACCTTTTCTCTTATGATTTATTTCGAGCCATGCCAAGATCAAAGTTTAGTAATGTAGTTTTTTCTATCTACTAGTCTCGAGAGAAAGCAATGAGACCACTACGCTGGTACTAAAAGAAAACGTAGTTAGTGAGCCTGTAGCGATTGCCGTTTGACGTATTTTGCCCCACTATGGGACAAAAGGCCGAGAACCGAATTGCTAAGGTCTCACTCACTACGTTTTCTTATCATATACCTAAAACACCAAAGAAACACTACGTCTCAGTGGGCCCGAACATTATCCAATGCACCATTGACAGCGGGTAGTATTTCATAGACGTTCGGTCATATGTGTTTAATAATACCGCTGATGTATGCATGCTAATTGTGGTATGGATGTGTGTATATTTGGCTGATGCATTGCAGCATTATTGTTCAGACATATCAGATGCATTTGCTGCATTGATTGATTACTGGTAGAACTTGTCCGATGCATTTCTTCATCAATTGTGGAATATGTTTGAAGCTCCCAGAGAAACATTGCCTCTCACCCATAGTCCTACGCACCATCCATACGAGGGCAAAAATACGCTGATTAGTAGACAAACCTTGCCTTACTGCAGCGTTACAAGCGACGCGATCGTTGCACACGTTTTTTTTACCACATAGACACCCCTCCCCCCGGCGGGGTTCATGACCCCTATTGCGATGGATTCAACGCACTCAATCGCAAGGAAAATCCAGGGTATGTCCCACTGATGTGATGGATTCGTCGCAACATGTGTGGCACCACTTGTGTGAAAATAATTCTGCCAACAGCGTACAATGACTTTTCTGTTTACAAAATTATTAATGCGACAATCGCATCGCACCAGTGAGGCCAGGCTTTTAAAGCCCGGTCCCACTAGTGTGACGGAATCATCTCAAATCAATAAAATGTCACAAACTGCGGGCGAGGGTAATAAAAACGGCGGCGTCTGTCGCATCGCACACAATCGCTCCTGTGGGGCCGGGCTTGCTCTCGTGTGCGATTGTGTGCGATGTGACGGATCCGCCGCATCGCACATCTTGCAATATTCATGATTTGCAATGGATTTGTCGCACACGTATGGTGTACTTCCTTCTATATTTGTATTCATATAAGACGTCCTGACCATGCTGTAAAAGCTACAAAACGAGATGATAATTTATGGTTCATACGGAACGAGGCATTTACGCCGAGTTCCGTACAAATCGTAAATTCGAGTTTGTGGCTTGTACAAGCATGGTAGGTCGTTCTATATTTACTGTATACTTGCTCGTTAGTCGCGTTGTGCCTCGTACACCCTATATTTACTATATACCCGAAATTAAGAAAAATCATAATTTTCATTTGGCCTAACAACTTATATTTTGATAAACGTTTACGGAAGTGTTCCGTATTTTCCGGTATGGAACAGTGTCCCGTACGGTATCTTTACGTTATATGGCGAAACGGTGCGTATTTACAGTATATACGGCATGGGTATAAAGTAAAAAAACTATACTACATATGTGCTTCATTGATTCCATTTAGTAACCCTGACCACTGGTACCTGGAGCCGACTACAGTCAATAATGACAGTATCCATTTAGATGCCAGGTTTCAAGAGCCTCGGGATTTGGGAGAGAATTAAATATCGCAGTGATTTCAGTCTGTTTCAAAAGTAATTCTGACCACACAATCCAGTGGCCTATTTCTCTTTGTGTACTTGATATGTGAAATTACATTAATTATCAAACATTTAGAAATCATTAAATATTGTTATCTAACTGTATGTGTCTATATTCCACCATGTCGAAAGAACGTAATTATATTCGATCCAGTATTGGCTATTCAAAAAAAATACAAATTTCGTAGATTGGAAGTTGAGAAAAATAATACGCAAAGAGTTAAAGAACAAATGTAATAACTAAACTCACCTCTGTTTGGTGTTTTTCTATCTAGACATATGTAGGTCGTCTTATGTGGCAGCTGGAGCACAGACTGATGTTCTTTGCCAGGTCCTTCTCTGCCTCCCTATCCACACACATAACCCTGGTGTCCCCTGACGTCACAGTAGCTTAGAACCCGGGCTTATGAAGTATTAATGGGCGCTGAAAACACATCCCTAATTGGCGACCCTACTGTCTGATACCAGCTTCAGAGGTGGCGTGTTCAGTTCTGCGTGACTGGGCCCGAATTTGTCACGCGTGATTTGGTTTATCGGGACGTGATTGACGGAAACCTGACCTAAGAGGCAGAGCAGTACGCAGAGTGATGGTCTTGTGTACTGGTTAAGCGTCTAATGCTAGACCCAGATAATAAAACCTACTTCCTACCCATAACCATCACATTTCATTACATCATTTGATGACGATGTTAAATTGCACTTAAATAACACTGAGTGAAAAATGTATATATTTCATCTATACACCACCGTATAAACAGGTGTATATATGCACCTATATTGTGCGCCAGCATGTGGTGTATACAACTGAGTTTTTACATATATACTTCAGCGTAATGGCTGTATTTACCACCCAGTGTATATGAATAGAAATAAATTATGTGCGATATGTACATACGCTGATTGTGTACATGTTACTTACGTTTGGCATATATATGTACATGTATATAGATAAAGGTGAAAAAAGGATTATCTACTCCCCTAACAACCACACTGACCTGCCGCCCTGGCACCACCCAGCTGCCTAGCCGCCGCCCCAGCATGTGTTTATCTTAAGTCCTCTGCCTAGACACATTATCTGAGTATTGTCTATGGGTGGACGCATGGCTGTGTGGACGGCTGTGTGAACGGCTGTTCCAATGGTTGTGTGGGGTGCCGGCAGTGGCAGTGGCAGTGGCAGTGGCAGCGGCAGTGGCAGCGGCAGTGGCAGCGGCAGTGGCAGCGGCAGTGGCGGTGGCAGTGGCAGCGGCAGTGTGGCACTGGTTGCTGTGGCTGCAGCGGCTGCAACAGCTGCAACAGCTGCAGTGGCTGTGGCAGGTGCAGTGATATCTGATCAGACCTTGTACTATATATGTACAGGAATAGAACCATATCCACAGAACAATAGTATTTTCGAAATAAAATCTGTTTACAAAAACGGTAAAAAAACAACAGAATGCTGGGCTTACTATGTGTAATTAATCAATTGAAAAACAATCAGGTCTTATAAAGATTTTATAAAATGATTTGGTAATATAAGACTACATTTTTTATATAACATTGACTTGGGTAGTTATTGGCAAATGAATAAGAAACAATACTGTTGTCCCCAAGTCGCAGAGATCGGAATGATTGGACATTGGCGAAACTATGCATAAACATAACTCCAACTGGCCTATCATGGGATATGTCCAAAATCAGACGTATATATAATGCTAAATAGGACCAAATTATTTACGCCCGAGGAGACTTGCATGCACAGAATGTAGACATATGTGAACAGAAATCGAAGTTTCATGCTGTTGAAATGTTACTTTGCGATTCTGAGATTTCCCTAACTGCATTAAGCTCAATGTTCTTAATGCACTGCAGCAGCATTGTGATATTCCTATCCATACTTTCTGAAATGTCAAAGCACTTTGAATTCAGATTTCCCCTTCTTCTGTTCTCTACTTTACCCCTCTATGACCCTTCTTCCCCTACTATAGTCTAGACTGTATTATTGCGTAATATCATAACTCTATGACGATTTATGTTTGCCGTGATTCAGGATAGGCAAACACCTATCATGGTGATCCTTAGGTTGAGATCTGAATAGACAAAGTAGGCGGGGTGAATTACTATCTTTCTAAGATAAATCACCAGACGGCAGCACACAAGATGGCCATGGTCAGGAGGACAGCGTGGAGGGTTGCAGAAGGCACACGCCCTCCTGTTGAGAAAGTGATTCCTGTACACCTGTACACCTCACAACATCTTCAGCGTACTTCTCCCATACATATAGCCTAGTCCCAATACGCTGAATTCCTAATATCGTATACCTATATTTCTGAATGTTACAGCTGGAATAGTGTACAGATTATGGTGGTGTTGTATATTTAATTCGATTATAAGCCCATGGACTGTCCCTGTTTGAGACTCCCCAGCACCGAAACGGATCCGAGATATATCAACTGGAGTCGTGCTACTGAAGGGGACCAGCTAAAAGGAATTAAACTAGGCCATAGATTTAGATGTTATGCGGCTGAAGACGCACCAGAAGATGATCTGTTGGTGATTGGGAGCTGAATGGTTACCTTGTCTATAATGATTGATCAAAAGGGATTACCTTCAGACTTTATGATTACCCTATTTGATACACTTGCCGCTTATAGATTTGGTAGAATTAGGTGAATTCTTTAGTCTAGGATTGTTGATCGATATCACTTCATGGTTCGACTTAAAAGATTGGCTTCATGGATGTACTCACATCCCGCATACATAATCTAAAGTACAAACCACCACCCGAACTTTTGTTCTCTGTATTTAAAATGCATTACCTATGAAAACAGGAAGTAAATGGGCATGAGCCAGACTGCCTGACAACACTTCCTCTTTATGCCTCGTTTAGGTTCCAGAATCTAATTGTCCATTACATATTCATATTGAAAGGTTATTCGCACATCCAATGCATATATATCATAGAGTACAATTTTAAGATACAGATTGTAAAAAGAGATGATACTATTTGAAATTATATAAACAACATACATTTAAATGAAGTAAATATGATTCGATTTTCAAAACAGGACAGTATAAAATTTTGAGCTCCTTCAAAATTGCTTGTCTATCAGAACAATTTGTCAATTTGAGAATCTCATATAAATGAACGTGCAAAGGAAACACTATTTAAAACGAGCATAGGTCTGTATATCCATTCACCCCTATTACATTTATTTCTATCTATTATTATATAGCCATATATATATATATATATATATATATATATATATATATATATGTATATATATATATATGTATACATGTATACATACATATATATATATATATATATATATATATATATATATATATATATATATATATATATATATATACATACATACATATATATATATATATAGTAGTCTACTTTGAACAAAGGAAAATATAGGATTATAAGAGCTCTAAACGTTTTCTTTCCGCTACAGAATTAGACGCCCATGCTACCTGCAATGCGGTACCCCGACAGACCATGTTAATAAACATGATTAAGCGATAGCAGGCATGGGTGATGAAAAATTCAAATACATTATTGCTACAGAGACTCTCCCGGGGGATCCGACCTGTTGTCCTTAGCGACGCCACGCGGTCTCGGGGGTGGGCAAAGACAAGTCGGGAAAAAAATCAAATTAACGTCAGAGAAGGAGATTACGGCCTGGGGAGGTGTGGTCATGTCTACATCAGCGGCATCGGCCAACATGGCTCTTTGGGCGCAGTCCAGGATTGGGCACTGAGAGCGCAGCCAAAGGAGGCAGTTTAGTGGTGGCAGTTAAGGCCAAGACGTGAGCATTCAACCGTGACTGATGCCCACGAGGGTCAGCCACTTACTAAAAATGATCAGATTGCTGTGGGGACACATTCTCGTTCACCGAGGCCAGGCTTATAAGGCCATCTCGCCTGCATCGTATGATTTTCCATTCAGCTTCTGAGGATTATAAACTGGATTTTTTCCGTGGCACTAAAACGTGCTAAATAACTAAGGATCATGACTGCAATTCAATAAAACCAGGGAGGGTAAGTCAACCTGGAACAGCCATGAGGAATTTATTACTGGTTTTTCTTACACAATTGGAATCGTTGAGTTTCGATACAACAAACGAGGATAATAGCATAGATGGACCTGAATGATTGAAGATCAAGTGGAACAAGTGTAGAATCCGCTTTGCCGAGTGATAAGGCAAACCATCTGACTTGAATACTGTGCATATAAATTAGTCGAAGAGGACTTAAATCATATGGAAGGACTTTGTTTAGATAAATATCTAAATTGAATAACTATGTCCACTCTACTAAGAAACAGCGTCGTTAATTGATTTGGATCCCGGAACAATGTTTGGAACTCAAAATCAAAATTTGAAATTTCAATGTTTACTTTAATTACCTACAGATTACATAGTTGTTAACGAGGTAAGTTTATTACCCAATTTCACTTTCGAACACCTTCAAATGTCACCAAACATGGCGGGCGAGGCTCGGAGAAGGTCTAAAAGGTGTTCCCAGGACCTGTCGAGTAACACAGATATCGTGCTGCCCCCCTTAGACGTCTCCAACAGCTCCGAGCACTTCCTGAGCAGGTCCGAGCGCTTGAAGAGCAGCTCAGGACATGGGTGGGCCCGCCTAGCCAGTTACAGGGACCGTCCGCGGGCCTTTTCCTCCCTACCTAAGCTGTTCACGGGGAACAGGCGGGAGTCCCGGCCCGAGGAGAAGCGCCTGCCGCCTCTAAAACGCACCAACACCGTCACCCGATTCCTGATCTTCGCCCGGCTAGCCAAGAGCTTCGCCACCAACCTCGAGACGAGGAGACAGGCCATTCCGCCCAAGGAGAAGCTCAGTAAGGAGTTCTGGAAGAAGGCCAAGGTGAAGGTGAGGAGGGAGGCTGTGAAGAAGGAGGTGGAGGTGCCCAGAGGTCTGAACAAGGTGGTCTACAGAACGGGTAAAACATGGAAACTAAAAGCAACGGCGTTTGTTGGAGAACCAGGGAGAATGGACGTGATCGACAAAGCCCTCAACAACGTTCTAAAGATTAGCAATAACCCCGTCGATACTCTTCTACCCAACAACCATCAGGTGAAGGTCTTTTCTTTGAATGATTTGTCGTTCTCTCTCAGCATGTGCAACCACAAACCCTACAGGGACATATAACTAAGTTTATACCTTTGTCAGAGCAAAACACTCTTTGTATCTCTTCGATTTTTTCATTATCATGTGCACCAAAAAAACTAAATAGAATATATCTATCTGATAAAAGCTTGAGACTGGTAAGAAGTGAAGTATATAAAGACTTAAAGGAAATGTATGGTAATTCCCACCTCTGGATCATGACATTAATGGGGAGAAACCACAGTTGAACGAAATGACTGTAGCAAATGAGACATCAATATTTTACATCATAAAAAAGCAAGAGGCCTAACCAGAACACTATAACAGTATTTGCCTTCATACATGTATGTATGGATAGAGCTATGTGGTTTAAGGTTAAAGGGCTAACCTATAAGGCTATATTGTTATTCAGGTCCCACTCCAGGGGCCGCTGTGAGCGTGTGCTACCCTCACACAGTCCTTCGTAATGTTAACGGTATGGGAGTAGAATTATGGGCAGATTGCCTGACACGAGCATTCAACTTTCACATAGTCCAGAGCTACTGTCGAACGGGTAGATGAACTATAGATGAAATAGGGAGGTCATTTCAGAATGTGCCAGAGTGCATTTCATTTATATAGATTTTCTTTTCATATGAATGACGTATGAGGAAGTAGTAGCATTTTTAATATACGTGTTTTATCCATATATGTTTCCGTTTACGGATAACCTTTCGACAATATGATATGGTTAATTCTTAGTTGAATGGCTTCTGGGAAAGAGGAAGTTAAATAGAAAATATTTGGTGGTAGAGACAAATCGGGTCACTACATAAGAAGGCGAACACATATAAGTTGTATCGATATTTATATGTCCTCATCTGTCAGAAATAAAATTGAATCTTCATATTACATAAAACTATTAAAATAAGTATGTAAATGGCAGATACGTAGAATATACCGTAGGGGTTACGTGCGGTGAAAAACGTAAAGGTGTCAGTGGAAGACACTCTCAGCAGCACTTCATTCAAAATAATCATTGTTAGATATTGTTCTTAGATAGTAGTATTGCCCGTATTTCTTTCAGAAAATGTTTCACAACCCTGCACATTCTTCGGTATCTACCCGAGATCGTCCTTAGAAAGACACATACAGAAAGCAAATGCATCAAACTAATATATGCAATTTACATACTGGCTTTCTTTAATCCACCATAATTACTTTCAAGTAAGATAGTATGATATTATGATTATGTTCAGTTGTTTAACCCGCTGTACAAGTAGTTAGCATGTATTCCTCTAATTTGTCTCTGAACATTAGCCTGGCGCATGTGGTATGCTTCGGGTTGCGATAAAGGGCGCATACGGAAAAATAGTGCATACGGAAAAATGGTGCGTACCTAAAATGAACTGATATCGGTACGCCACCATCTGAAAAAAGTGGATGATAAATACAATATAGACTAGTTTCAGATAAAAGTGGTTGCATGCTTCCCGGAGTTGACTCTAGGCAATATACTCGTCAAATCCTTACGTCCGCTTATATCCGAAACTAGTCAATATCATGGATATCTCCGTACACTTCAGCACTCAGTATCTCTCATAGTACTTTTTACGTTGATATCGTTTGGAAGAGGTATCGACAGAATCTTATGTCTTCATTCATATCCATTTAGTTGCAACTTGATGTTGGCAAGAAGAATTTATTTCTGATACCAATTTTTCCAACGTGTCCAATGACGGAGCTATAAACACAGTCCCTGGTCCAACATATCTGAAAGGCCTACTAAGAAATAGATCTTGTAATTTGTTCTTATTTATGATATGTTTATTTATTTTCTCACTCTGTGTAAATAGCAGGTCAAAATGAGTGCCACATGTCGATGATCGGACGAGAACATTCCATTGTCGTTAAACAGATAACACTGTACTTGATTGTAAGAAGAAGCTAGCCTTCCCGACGCAGACAAACACACCATGCAGTAACTTCATATGCCTAGTTCATTAACACCAACCACTCCATCCACCTAACAATGCAGGAATGTTTTTCTGATATCATGCTCGGGCTTACCAGATATATAATTTATTAACCCAGTACGATTAAAGTGTTGTCTCTGGAATATCTGAGAGTATTGGGTAATTGTAAGATACTAAAAAATGTCTGTTACCACTGGTGTATGGTCGTATGGGCAGAGCTTGACCCTTATCACTGATAAGTAGTTCGTAATCACCGAGGGCGAAGGAGTGAGAGTACCATGCTGTAGCCCAATGATATAGAGGATTAGGCCACCAAAAGGACCTAATCCCACTGTATGTTGAAGTCTAGATTTAGATTTGACATGGCTATGACAGATCTGAGCGAAACCCCTCACGGGGTACGACAGGTTCTTGACTACGGGACTGGTAGGAACGATGTACAGAAAGGAAACACTATAGATCGGTATAGTGTAACGTATGACTTACAGAGACGACAGAAAGTGAAGAAATTACAGAGCACAACAGCCACACCTATTTATCCGATACAGGACAATCCAAAACACATTGTTAGTGCAATTGCCTCGAGGAATACACCTGACTGGACTGGAACTGTTCAACTACCAACGGAAGGAGAGCTGGGACTTGGGACAACACAAGGCGGCCTTTTGAATCCAGATAGTGTGCTAACTGCTGGACATTATAATGTGTCCAAGCAGGGGCCATCTGTTAAGCAGGATGCTCTGCGTAAAGTGTGGACTTCTTTTGAGAAAAGCAGTGTTATCCCTGACCGAAGGACTATAAGATCGGCGTCTATCAATCTGCAGGGGGTGTCCGACGTCAGTTTGAAAAACACCAGACAGCCTTTCAAAGCACAGAAAAAGCTAGCATGGGAAGATAAAATGGAAAAGCAGGAGAACACTCCAGATGCGACAGATTCTGCTGATGCGATTCCTCCAATTCAAGTGTCGATAAGAAAGGAGATGAGTGTGGTGGGGACTGGCGTGCCGAGACGAAACTCTTACCGGAGATATTCTCTACGGACGGAGGAGGAACTCGAAGCCGAGACAGAAACCTCTGCGGGGAGGCGCACCCCGAGTCTGGGCACGGATTCCGCCGGCCCTAAACGCACGAGGAGACTCTCACTGACCCTCACGAGCAGCTCACGTAAACTGATCGACTCCAAGGACACCCGTCAACGGCGGCTGCGACGCCTCAGCAGCAGCAGGAGGTACAGCGAGTCAGCTAACCGGGAGAATGCCATGCTGGAGGACGAGCGGGCGCTGGACAGGCTCCGGTATAGCTTCCTCACTCGGGTACCTGGGACCCTGGAGGAGCAGGTGCCTCGCCGTCCCTCCGCCAAGTACTCCCCCTGGAGGACGCTCGCCCGGTACAGGGCTAGTAGTGGCAAAGGCAGGACCAAGAGGCAGACACCGAGTCCTGAAGACCTTGACCTCTGGTTCCTCGGGACTGAGAGTAAGGTGTGCTGAAGCGGATGTTTATAAACTCTCACTAACACGACCACGCTATGGGTTTAGTGGTTGATATATCAAGAAGTTGTTATTAGTAGGCGCCACAAAGAATCAAGAGAGCAAATCCGCCCAGAGGGGAGACGGTTCAAGTGTTGGTGTCAGGCTGGTTATTTGAGGGATCTAACTGTGAAAAAAAGTCTACCATACGTATAGAAATGGCAAATGTGTGATCATTTCCCTTGAATTTTTTTATTACTAGCTCGGATGAAGGAGAACATCTTAGTTCACTTGGACATTTTGCCTCCTTTGACATTATAATTATTAGCAAGAAATATCCCTTGGTATCGTTAGGAAAACTGTCCCATAGCCTATATAATATCGCTTTTTCTGACATATTGTCGGGATGGCAGTTAGACCTCTGTTTGTGTTGAAAATGTACAGAATGTTAAGCACAGAGCAACACCAAGAATCCAGGAAGGAAAATATTACACCCGTGGAAAGCTTTGATATTGTGTATGTATCAAAGTTTTACACTCCCCTCCTACATTCCATTTACAAACCATTTACCAAAATGGATAAAGGGTCGATATATATATATAAATATATATATACACATATATATTCATACATACATGTATACATACATACATACATACATACATACATACATACATACATACATACATACATACATACAAACATATCACACATTTACGGCATTTCATCTCAAAAGAAACGTTTCTCAGGAAAAATTTACCTTTTTGAATTATTAATAAATGAAATTTCTTCTCTTCATCGATAGCCCCTTGCACGGTTTCGCAATGCAGTCAGAACGATACAATTTCTTCTCAAGGCAACAGTTTCTACTCGGTAAGTTTGTAACCTTGCGATTTATTGGGTAAAACTGTATGTTCAAAAATCAAGATTAGGGTACACTCTACAAAATTGTGATTATAAGGAATATTCCTGTTAGATAAAAGATGCATATTACACGGAGAAGAGCCAAGGGACAATAAAGTACGCAATTCCTTACATTTTCACCTATTCTTATCGGTGTTGCTCAACCAAAGGGGGTCTTAGTCTGGGGTTGATTTCCCATTATGATACATAGCTAACGTTTGCTTATATAATGTATATTGTTTCTTATGTAACAGACGCATTTGCCAATTATGTTATTTGTTTAATTACACTCTCTCCCTATCCTTGTTAAATACACAGGAGGGCACATGGCCTGAATGTACTGTCTGTTACATTTATCTGTAGACATGCTGTGTTTCTCCTCTTAATGAAATACAAAAGGGACAATAATTTGAAGCACAACCCCTTTATATCATATGTATATATCATTTCAATCTTACCTGTTCAACAATTTCCTCATTCCTTCGGTATTAATGCAGCAGAACATACAATAGCCCGTAAGCTTCTGCATGGAGAGTGTATATCGGTTTTGCTCATCTCTTCGAATTACGTAATCAATGCTTGCCTATTAGAAGTCCACTTACTGCGGATATAGGTGATGGAGGTTATAGGTTTGTGAGCCGGATGAATAGGAGGATAAACAAGGAAGAGGATGTGGATGATTAGTTATTTATCGTATTATACTGCAAAACTATAATACATGACTCAAATCACTCACGTAATTTCCATATTGTTTTATATATCAAGTCATTTCTTTTCATTCCTCTTGAGATTTGGCCTTAAGAGTTCATTTCAGAACATTAATGAATAACTTGAATATTCCTTAATTGTATTCGTCATGCTGTTTCATATTACATGGTGCCTATACTGAAAAAGGAAGTAAAATGGAATAACAGGTCACAGGATCATATCACGCAATGAAAAGAATAAACCAGAAACGAAAAAGAGTTATTGTTTGGCATCTCTTCCGAATATCATTTCACTTATGGGCGTCAGGGGGGGGGGGCGTTGCTCCATGTTTGCGACACATCTACGGATCGTATAATTACGACCTGAGGGCCTAAACGTTGCTCCCGAAATTAAGATGATTGCATCGGAATCGCATAGCCGCATATGAAATGTGCCGTTTAGCGATTATTTTTGCGCGGACCTTCACACCGTGGTGGATCGTCTGCAGATCGTAACACTTCAGGCTATTCAGTTAGCGATTAAGTTATTTTATCAATTTTGGGTATATAGTAAATATAAAACGACCCACCATGCTTGGCCAAGCTACGAACTCAATGATAATTCATAGTGAGTATGGAACTCGGCATAAATGCCTCGTTCCCTACAAACCATAAATTATCATCTTGTTTTGTAGCTCGTACAGCACGGTCATGTCGTTCTATATAAATGTGTGCCCCTGAAAGTGCCATATCGCTATCACATCTTAAAAGTTGGCAATACCACGTGAATACAGCGATACAATCCGATATTACAGGAGCACCACTCTTCCAGTCAGATCGCTAAAATAATAGTAAAAATAAATTTGCGATCCAATAATAGCGAATGAAACCACGAAAAGAGGAGTGACAATCCTCTATTGAATTGAAATGCATCGTTCGTCATACTTGCTTTCTTCACAGTATCTGAAATACAATTTCCCATCTCATGTGTTTATCTAGGTAAATACCAAGATAGGAAAACGACTCACAAATTGGTACAATCCCAATTTTGGTAGTTAATTTCAACGTGTTTGAATTTTATTTGTCTGTGGTGTGTAGTATCATTGCAGATACATAGTAACAGAGATTTCTTTTCTTCACATTGATAGCTATTTCGCTATCCATGTATTTATTCATTTTTGCAAGATTGGATTGCAGTCGATTCGTGTTCCTTTCCATGGTCTTATCATCAGTATGTATTAATAGATCATCGGCAAAGTCAAATTGAAGTTATTTAGGAAAATAATCTTTCAATATAAAGGGATGTATTGCATTCCCTTGGAAGACCACCTTCTTTAAATCGGCTATTGAGGAGAGACTTGTTGTCTGTACAGGGTTTTCAAAATAACCAACAATCGACTGTAGAATATAAAATCTATTCGTATTTACTGAGAATTCTTTGCAGAATTAAATAGAGTGATTAATACAATCACAGGCCTTACTGTGGTCAATAGATAAAGATGATGACAATCAGCCCTTATATCCTGATAGTTATAATACATTATTTTAATTAAAACATAAAGGTGCACGTCGGTTAAGCAGGCCTCCCCTTGAATTATCATATGACTAATGATATTCTGTTTTCCCTGTGAAACAGGCAGGAGGGGCAGCGGTCGGAAGCACGTCTCTTGTCGTTCGCGCAATACCAGGATGAGATGGAAGCTACACACAGCGCCATCTACGGAACTGGACTGGCATTTAATCCACAGGAGTACAAGGCTGTTAGAGAGGTAGGTCCCCTAGTGACTAGCTCCGGTAGGATTTATGATGTACTTTTTACCAACCACCTGGTGCCAAATGATACTAAGTGTTCGCATTCAGGGAGTTTGGCAGGGAACCATTGATTTACATTTACTGATTTGCATTCTGTTAGAAAACAACTTAGACCCTCAGAGGTCTAAATGGAGACCAACAAAGATTTTATAGTAACTTTTACAAAGGCTTTGATGTACCTGTTGGTTTTCATATTGATGACTGCGTATCTTTCTATTACTAACAATTTCTATCTCAGCTTCAGAAGGAATAATACAGATAGTCATGGTTGCCAGTTTCATGTCATTCAAAACACAATTTTTGTTATTGCCTAGATTCCACTGCTTCGGCATTTCAGGGCACAGTGGGACAACAGGTTTCATTAGACAATTAGATTAAATAGATATATAGGGTATTATCTCTTCTTTTTATTTATCCTGACGACACTCAACAATACAATTGCTGGTTTCCATGTGCCACCAGTTTAGGCTTACAATAGTTGTGTTCTATCAATCTTACAATTTCCATGATTTCCACAATTCTCCTTTATGTATTAGTGGGGGAAGGGGGGAGTTACAGAAGTACACTCACAATAATTAATTAATACTACACAAATTCCGGTACAGCCGCCGTTTATTGATATGCCATACTGCCAGAAGGAGCGGGGACAGACCACAGGTCTCCCTTTAGGAACCATACACCCTAGGCATCCCAGCAGGGTAGGATAACTAGTCCATTGTATACTATACTGCCGGGTCTCTTCTTTAGGACGGGCCCGGGTTCGTCTATATACAGTCCAGTTTAAGATTTGCCAATAACTTTAGCCAAGTATTTTACCCAGGTAGACATCAAATTAGGCCTAGGGTGCAGTCAATCCAACAACTGGGAATATCAGCACGGTATCTGAGGGGTATATCAGTGGTCTGCGTCTTGGACGTACCACCGTGTTGAATTACCAGTCAGGGCACGGTCCTTGCCCTTTTTGCAAACTTTAAGAATAATTCCTACAGTTCAAATACCAATGCTTAGATTGTCCATTAAGGTAATTGGTAATTGTATTTGATCAAATTTTCTACGGTGGGTTAGTGCGTGAAGACGTCTATTCCCGTTCGCGTAAAAAAAAATTTGGTAATTAATTGGTAATTGTACCTTTTCTTAGGCACTGTGATTGCTCTACGTTTAGATCCAGCTGAGCCCGGAGACGAAGGCGGTGCTGAGGATGGAGCCGGCAGACCGCACAGATGAGCATCTCAGACTCGCTCTGGTCAACTTGCAGCAGGCTGTGAGTGCCTTCAGCGAATATCCCACCAACATCAAGAAGTCACTCGTCAAGGTCGGCTGGTACGAGCGGTATGTACAACAAGTACTTTTTTTGTAATCTTAATTTGTTATAAACGTCCGTAGGCTTAGGGGGTGCGTCCACCAACCACGACAGGGCTGCGACAACGGCTTTCCGACAAGGTCCACGACAGCTCTACGATTGGAAGCCTTGTCATAGCCTTGTCGTGGTTGGTGGACCACAGTTCCCGACAAGAGGCTACGACAAGGCCACGACAGGCTGCGACATGAAGCTTGTCGGGGGCCTGTCGGGGCCCTTCCGACAAGGTTACGACAAAATCGAACATGTTCGATTTTGGAGCCGTGTCATGGCGTGTCGTGGCGTGTCGGGAGGATGTCGGAGAGGTCTACGATAAATATTTAGGTGGAGCGTGTACTTCCCGACAGGCTGCGACAAGGGCTCACGACAGCTCCCCTCCTCACAACAAGGCTGCGACAAGGAGCCGATAGGAACTTTCTTGTCGGCGCGTGTCGCAGCCTTGTCGTGGTTGGTGGACGCCCCCTCTTAAGGCCAGGAACCCACTGCCTACGACACAGAATATTTCGATATTCCAACACAGTGACAATGCAGTAATTCAGGTTCATACTCTGACATTCTATAAAACCGAATTGTGCAACATTCTGGCAAGGCTATGATGCAGTAAGTTTGATTCATAGCTATGGTGTAGCCTTATTAGAGCCATATCGTAAGCAGTGGGTCCCGGTTTGACATTAGGAACTCATGCTCAACAGGCTTGCGTGTATGGTAACTCATACCTAACGGACGATGAACAGATAAATATGTCCAGGCTAAGATAAAATCAGAAACATTTTTGTTTGGTCTGCGTCCCCGTTCGCCATCTTGTTTCGCGCGCTACGGAATATTCACTCGGCTATTGCCCCATTGATATTCCTGCGCATTCCAAACTCGATGGCAAATCGGGACATAGACCAAACACTCGTCAATTTCTCTCTTGTTACTACAGTAAAATAAGATCTTCTGTCACCAATTTCTAAATTCACATATCCACTGTTCAAAACCCCAATGAAGGGACTCGAATCATACAATTATCCATTAAAACTACTTTAATAGTCTGCCGTTGATTTTACATTCGCGAGAAAAGGAGCATAGCGTGGGACTGTACATATTTTGAAATAATTCCCGAGACATCCTGATCTATCAGATCCAATTACAAGCAACATACAGCAGATCATGACTATTTTGGGTTATTTGCATTTAGCTAAATCAACAAATATTTTCTGAATGAGATTCCGGTACTTTAATGTAAATGTATATCTTACCCAACTTCATAATAGAATAGCCTCCCTTCTAGTTGATATCTGATAGATCCTTTTGTTTTTACAGTTTATATTGCTGTTTATATATGCTAAAAAGAGCAAAGGTCTCTTGTTGCTGGTTAATACAAGTAGACCAGTTAACTATATGCTGAATTTTCGGGTAATTGATTTGTTCCTTACCAACCTTAAATTAGTAGAAACAGGATTACTTATGTGTCATTGATAACAATTTTTAATAACTACTAATACATAATCACTAGATAATGTCTTTTGCTCTCTTGGAATTATCATTTCATGATGATAAGCATGATCTGTAATTGCAATTTCACAAGGGAAATGTTAAGGCTACGACTAACACAGCCTAAGCGTTGCCAGTTTCCGTAATTCGATTATATTGATTGGTTGGCGTAATTCATAATCAATAGAGACTATTGAACAAGGATCAATATCATTTTCCTAATGCCTCTGCCCCGTACCTCTGTATTCAACATTAAATGGTTGCAGCTACCAGACGAAACGGGTCATCATTCGGCAAGGACACAGAGCAGAGAATTTCTACTTCATCATATCTGGAACAGGTGGGTCCAATGTGGTCATCCGAACTTTATGATCCTTGAGGAAGCACTTTCACTGGTTTTAAAAAGCTTTTTATTCGTTTAACTAATGAACTATATAACTGATACCATAGATGAAGGAATACAGCCATGGTATGATAGGTTGGTCTAATAGTCTGTAGGCATGGTATGAATCCGGTAATTCGATATAATTGGCGTGCCAGATGAAAGGAACTCTCGGGACATGAAATTTGCTTATAAATCAGCGTATTCAAGTGGATTGTATGATATGGAAGCGGGATCCCGCTATTATTTTCAAATATGTTCCATATTTGTTTTAAAGGCATTAGGCCTTAATTAACTCTGAACCTGTCTCACAGGTTACCGGTACAATATTTTCATTATTATCCCTTCTCTCTTTTATCATGTGATACGGTGATGTATTTATTAAAGAAGTATGGTTTGGAAACCCACATTATTGTATTTACCTGACACGTCCACACTGTTATTACATCGTACCTGAAGTAGCTTTCTTTGTGAAGTGCTGGCGGGTTTTTTTTCAGCAACGCTTTTAACAACCATGGATTGCTGTCATTTCTAACAGCAGTATATCTTTCGTATAACAGTGAATGTAATGGTTTATGACACTTGAGGAGATCCTCAGGCAATTTAGACACCACGATGCCAATTAACATACATTTTTAGACTAAAGCCTTTCATAACCGCGTCATAACTTGGTGAAGCTACCTCAAAAACTGATATTATCTAGGAAGCAAATGATGAGTGTGAGGGATATAATCAAGCTATAAGACATAATTCAAACTATGTAAATTATTATATCAGACTTTCATTGAGAGAGGCTGAAGAAATAGTTGAGGTTTTATTGAGACCATTAATCATTGGCTTTATCCATAATGTCTTCCAGCTGTGGTTACTCTGCTTGTTGTGGACCCGTCATCAGGAGAGTCGTACGTCCGCACGGCAGCCTTCCTTGGTAAAGGCAACAGCTTTGGGGTAAGCTTCAGCACCTTTAATATGTAAAACAGAAGCCAGTTTAATATTCTCAGGGTTCAATCTACATGACCTTGAATAATTTCAACTGTCTTGTGCTATGAAGTCACTTGTACTCGTAGACCAGTCACTTTGCTATTCATAACGGAGACAGTTCAATGGGACTGTTGTTTCCCAACTTTCCGTCACACCAATGTAAACATGATTCCAGTTGTAGTTTACTGACAACTCAGCCTGTGTGTTACAGTTCAGATTATCGATTCATAAATTATTCCTAGTATGTATTGTACATTTTGTTGTTTTTGTTGATGAAAGACAACAATTGATTATTCCATGTGTATAGTACTCGGCCAGAATTCAACAACCATTAAGTGTATATCATGTTGCCGTTACTATTTTTCCATCTATGATGGTGAACGGCAGTACTACCTATACAGCACCGTTATCTCGCATCGTCCACGTTGCAAAAGCAGAGGATTCTATTAGAAACGACGCCATCTTCCATTGGCAGACCACAAACCTACAGCCTTGCCTATATTGCAGATTGCTTTAGTAACCTTTGGTCGCCATTGATTAATTGATTCTTAACTGCAATAATCGAAGGACGGGTATTTCTTGTCAGGGTAAAGGGGCAACCTAACTTCTAATGGTGCAGTCTTGCTTGACATGGCATTTACCATGTCAGATTAAATGCCTCCAATAGGCAAATGACATTGCAGCTAAACGTATCGACTTACAGCTTTTATACTTAAAGCCCATGACCCACTGGGCGATATATCTCCCTGCGATATTGGGACTTCCCAAAATCACATGGAGGGGCAGTTTATCGCAAGGGCCGTTGACCTCCACATTTGGGAATCACATGGAGGGGCAGTTTATCGCAAGGGCCGTTGACCTCCACATTTGGGAATCACATGGAGGGGCAGTTTATCGCAAGGGCCGTTGACCTCCACAGTTGGGAGTGCACGGGTACAGGAATCGCATGCACTTTTGTGGTCCACTGTGCGCTGTTCCGTGCGATGAATTCCCTTGGCTGTGTTGTTGTTGACACCCAGTGGCCAAATCCAGTGGTCAGATTCGTCCAATATACCAACTGGGTACAAAAAAATCACAGGGAAACTTGTTTTCCTCGTTGGTCTGGGCTAGCCTGCAATTCCGGTACGGGCGTGTTACAGTATTCGAGGAACAGAATCACAGAGAAAAATTCAGACATGTTTGAATTTTATCGCATGCGATCCCAGGTCCCTCCGAGGTACAATATGTCGCCGAGAAAATGTACCCTCCATAGGGGTACATTATCATATTCTAGCGTTGCCGTTTATGAAATGTCTATCAGCAATCACATTTCAATCCACTCTTATAAAGGAATACCTAGAACTATGCCCAGTGGTATATAATAATACTGGGTTATTGCAGCCTTTAGAAAGAGATTAATAATGATGGACCTTAGATGAGAACTGCTTCGTCGATATCAATATCCTACACATTAATCAGCCTACCCTGTACATCAACATACCACCCAGATGTTAAAAAGCGAGCCTCTCCGATGGGAAAAGTTTATCCGAGTAACAATTGATCGGCGCTTACAGATCGATTAGGCATTTATTAGTTTGCCCTTCAGGGCAGTCACCTTATCATCATTAAAAAGTCATGGTAGCACTCTTAAAATACCAGGCACGAAAGGCATGGAGATCTACTTCAGTTAACCTCACTTCTCCCATCGTATAATGTTAGAACTGGTAAAACCCGGACCCCCTGGAGTATAAAAATGAATCTCCACCTTTGTTTAATATTAGGTGTTGTTTTCACTTTTTACTCCATGGCTTGGACCGCATTTGTGGGTGACTAATTGCATGATTAACAGCATCAAAAACAAGATAGGACTTTTACATAAGAATTTATTATTTGTGACAGTGGTTCAATAAACAGTATATATATAAAACGTAGTAAAAGGAGTAGATATACATTTAGAATGTAGGGTATGGTGACCCCTTGAATGGTGAAGATAAAATATAGTGTTAAGAATATGTGAGTTGATGTTAAGGGATGTAATAGTAACAGTAAGGAACTGTATTTGTGATATTGATACTACTTTCAATATTTTCCTGCATGAATCATATGAAATAAGTATTTACTAGGAAGGATTCATTTAATAGACAACCTTGCTATTTTTGTGTATTCCCCACATTAACTTTTAATAGCAAAACGAAAAATGAAAATAAGGGTGTTTTCCATAACGTTTTACTGTCATACCTTAAAATTACCCTGATGCTACTATTTGAGACTAAAATCCAGTGGACCTTGAGAAGTTGTACTGAGGTACGTTAATCCTTTAGGGATGGCCGCCTATGGCAGATTTTTTCTTGATCCTCAAGGTATGCCCTAGAAACCTGGATATGTGGCAAAATGTATTTAAAAGAATTCCCAAGTAATACAATTTTGCTCCCTGGAAATTCTGGGTTTTTTTGGGTTTTATTATTTTTTTTCTGAAACCATTCAGAAAGTGAGTCTAGCTTATTTGGACTGACATGTATCTCCATCTTGTCAGATTGGTTTAATAAGTGATATGGAGGGTGGATATGGGGTGGAGTAAAACTAGAGTACGTGCCGTTTTTCAACAGGAGCTGGGGTTGATGCATGGTTCGCAACGAAGTGCTACAGTGACCTGCAAAGAGGACGTGGAGCTGCTGGCAGTCGGCCGTGAGGACTTCGTCGACATCTTCATGCATATCGAGATTGACCGCGAACCGGATCATATCCGCTTCCTGCGCAGTCTGGACATCCTGGATGGCTGGCCCGTCCAGAAAATTCCCTGGGACGATCCCAAAATATGTCTTTTCACATATTTCAGGTGATTATCGTATTCTGTTATTTTGTGGTTGAATTCCTGATTAGTCTCAGAACAGGCCCCCAGGGGCGATTGTTGCTCCTGTATTACTGGTATCCTTGGCTTTAATTGGATCGCAAATTTATTTATACGATTACTTTAACGATCCGACTGGAAAAGCGTTGCTCCTGTAGTATCGGATAGCATCCCTATATTCATGCGGTATCGCTAATTTTTATGATGTGATAGCGATATAACATCTTTAGAGGAACATATTGAATGAGACAGAGGAATATTTATTATATCTTGAATCAAATACAGATGGCACCAACGTTCAAACTGGGCTGACATTTTGTGGTGTCGATAGCTATGTGCAGAAGGTTTCAGAACAAAGGTTGTGGTGCTGTGCCACTACCGCCCTGATGTGAAGGTCTGTGTAAAAAGTATCGCTAAAAGCTGTATTTCACGCTATGATACGTCTATGCGATTACGATGCACTCCGCTGAATTGCGGGAGCAACGGTAAGGCCCTCGGATCGTTATTATGCGATATGCAAAGGTATCGTAAACCTGGAGCAACGGCCACCTGACGCGTTTCTATTGGCCAGAATGTTTAGTTGCTAGAGCACCGAAACTCGTGTAGCCCTGCTATTGCGTTGGGCGCCTTCCCTCCCTTCATACAAAGCGGCACCCATCGAAGCGAAGCACTTTTCTCAAATAAAGCATACCTATGTAAATTATCCTCAAATGACGTACCATTGAAGACCTCACACATTCACTTGGATTCAGAATTGTTAAGCCTATTATCAGAGAATAGCAATTTAAATCCATATACAAATCCCTTCTTACTTGTACTACTTACTTATGAGGCAATGAAGGGGCTTTACGTTTGTAATCTTCCTCGTTGAATCATATACTTCATCATATCGTTAAGCAATGGATACCATTCATTATAATGTAAATTCCCTTTCTCTATTATACTTGACAAGGATATTCTTTATATAGTATTGATGGGTTCACCGTATGTAAACATTCGCCCAGCTTTGACGATATGATAGTTTTATCCTACCCCTAATATAAAATCCCATAGGCTTAACATTGACTTTCCGTATGCGCCCATATGTCGCATACGGATGAAAAATCGCTCGTAGGAGCGTACAAAAAATGGACCAATCAGAGATCAGCAGCTGAAAGTAGTTCCAAGCGCCTCCAGAGCAGCAAGGAGAGCTATATAGAGGACTTCAGAAAGTCTTTATCGTGTTTTTTGTTACCATCCTCACATAAAAATATCGTTTACAGGGGGTAGGATAAAATCAAAACCTTATTCGTTTTAATCTGGGCTCCCGTATGCGACTCCTGGAGTATTGGCTCCGGATATCACTACGCCAAACTCCAGATATGATAGTATACATAGTATCAAGATCTGTGTCTGTTTTGTGGAATTCTAGGCGTGGCACCGTGATGTGTAAAGACAGCAGCCAAGCCGAGTGGATCTATTTCTTTAAGACTGGATCATGTAGGGTGCTTATGGCACTCCGCTCCACCAAGCCTCAGTTACAGAGTGGATCTAAACCGCCCTCCAGACGGGAGTCGAACCAAAACACTCCACGACATCCAGGTATATATATATATATGTACATGTATACCCATCCAAACTGTGTAATGGCGGTTTTGGAATGGTTACCAAGAGATACACAATATGATAGCCCCAGTTAATGCTTATATTCCGACTTTATTGTTGAAAATGTTCTTGACAAATTGGTATTCGGTATTGGCGCTCGATCTTGGATATTGAATGAAGTATGAAACAGTGAAGACATGTTTCCCGATCTAGGACGGACAAATTATACTGTTTTTACCAGTATTTTAATCCAATTACCAGTCAAACGTTTGATATGAAATGCTATGGCGCAGTAAAATATGTCTCCATACAATGGCGAAACATGAATTTTGTAGGTGGTAGTAAACTGAGCCGACTAACCCAGGCCCTGCACGCACCACCACCGCCCCCGAAAACAAAACGGACGCGTCACGGGGGGCGGGGCCTGCCACCCCTCCACCGGAAAAAGGGAGAGGAGGAGGAGGAGGAGGACACGGAAACAGGTTTGTACAGCTCTGTGTGAGCACCAATGTGTGGCGCCGTGGGAGGCAGAGATAACCTAATGGTCCTCTTAGAGCTCTACAACATAAATCTATAGAAACTTGTTGATAGAACCTAGCATAGTATGACGTGGAAATGTCTGTGGTGTGCTTGGTCAATTTGAATTCAATCCTTATGAACATGAGATGAAACGCACCCTGCACAAGACAGCAGGAAGTTATGTTTCGTCAAGATAAGCAATGATGTAAGTCTCCATCCATGCATCGTGTATCAATCCCATGCATCATGTTAGATTAGAAAAAGGAAAAAAGTCTTTATGTGGATAAAATTCATTATAACAGAAAAACTCGCAGATGCAACGTCAGGACATCTTGAAACTCTGGAATATGTTTGCCCCTTCTTATTTTAGATGATGATGTGGGCAATGAACACAAGAAGATGATACTTAGTCTCTACAAGGAGAGGCACCCCAATACAAGGGTAGGTCACTCTTAACGGGCCTTATACACGTATCACTTATTATCCTACCCCTAATATAAAATTCCATAGGCTTAACATTGAGTTTCCGTATGCCACGCTGCCAGGCATACGGAGTTCTATATGCCACTAGTGGCATACAGAATTTTTATCACATAATATTCCAAAATCGAGGAGACAGGGTAGGATAAAATCAAAACCTGATTCATTTTAATCATGGCCACCGCATTCCACTCCTGGAGTTTTGGCTCCGGACTTCACTCGGCTTCGCCTCGTGAAATCACTATGCCAAACTCTAGTCGAGGCATACGGTGGCCAAGATTAAATCTCATCCAGTTTTACGATAGTAATACAGTATAGATAGAAAATAATCGATGGCTTTGTGGACAGACGGCCGAAAACCACGAGCGGTTAACAAATAAACCAGATATCTCATTAAAATGGTCTCTGGCAGTTTCTGAATAATGGGCAGTAGTTTACGGAATCCCCATGTATACATTTTCAATGGTTTGTTTGTTTGGGTAGTTTAACGTCCAATTGTTCAATTAGACTTATTTTCAATGTGGACTTTGTATACGATGGATAATAGAGTACGGTATTCTCAACGTATTTGTTATATGTGTTCATACCATGAAGAGGAAATAATATTTAAACTGGTACAATCAGGATACCTCCGTGTTATAGTGTGGTACTAGACAGATTTCGCTCGCATTTCTCCCTCTCTATCTCTCTTGTCTCTCTTACTCACTGTTTCCACCTCTTTCTTACTCCCTCCAATACCCTCTCTCTCCATCCTTTTGTTCTTCGTTTCCTTTTTTATTCTCTCTTGGTCACTCTACTCTCTCTGGAATAGCGGTCCCCGTGGGAATTCTGTTGTAGATACTTGAAACAAGCCCTCCGGTGTGCCATCCGTTAAAGAGTATCTCTTGTCTGCTACACTACAGGTAGGTGGGGGAGAGTTGCTCACTCCCGCCCTCGAGCGAGTGCTACAGCCAGTGGTGGAGGATCCAGTGCCACCTAAACCGGAAGTAGTCTTCGTGCAGCTACAGAAACTTGGCCCCAAGGATACCTTTGTGAGTACCTCTGTAATGTCTGTGAAAAGTGTCCCGCAGACAGGTTTATATACAAAATGTATCTGTTTGATTCATGAAATACCTCAAATATGACACGCTGCTTGATATCTTACGTAAAAAAATCCAAAAAGCAAGCCAAGTTCACTGTTCATCATATTTTTCGAATGGAAAAAGAAAATTTTGAAGGTTTCTCCCCTCCTTAATACGAATTTCAGGAAATATACTTCAAAAGGAATCTCTAGAGAAATGTTACAGTAGAGTGAATCAAAATCGCCTAGTAATTGCCAACAAAGTAATTTACACCCTGCTCCATTATGACATTGCATTAAATAAGGTATTTATTGCCAACAATTATGGTGTTATATGCACATAATCCTGGTGTCCACAAGTTAGAGTTATATGCACCTCTCGTTGGTGCTTGAGGAGAGTGACATGAAAATACCTTGTTGGATAAACTATATTTTTGACTGGAATATATGTGAAGAAGCGATTGGACATCGTCTGTATTACCTGAATAAGAAAATATGCATTACTGATCGCTGTAACGATGAGCTTTTGCATTTTTCAATGTATACCGTAATATGACCGTAATATATGATTGACGAGTCTATCCTCGTGCCCTCTATGTATTGTATGGTGGTGTCTTGCAGGGGGTCGCAGAGGCAGCCTTCAGTGTGGTGCAGAGTGACATGTCCATGTCCTTGGTATCGGACGGGGCTGAAGCCGTACTCATTTCACGGAAGTTCTTTCTGCAACACCTCAGCGATGAAAAGCGCCGACAGCTTCGAGAGACGGTGAGTGAGTGAGGGTTGGAGTTAGTTGGTGCGGATTTCCTGTAGTTCTGATTTGATTTTAGTATGGATGAGTCTGTGCTATGACAGGGCTGTACATATCTGTTGGCATAATTCCTTTGAGTGTGAGTCTTAAAGTTATTTTGCCTGGATGTGGGAAATTATATGGAAGGGGTAAGATACTGTAAAATACTGTTAATCAGACTGAGTTAGTTTAAGATGATTTGGGATTGTAACTAGTACGGTTGTAGAACGGTGATAATTGGTATTGTTTGTATTAAACCAGTGTGGGTTGATTTGAATATGAGGGGGATTGATAGGGTTGAAGTGTACCATGTGGAAAAGGATTAATCGAATAACAAGAGGCAACGACATATTTCATTAGCGTTGGTTAAAGACTGGACTAAATAATGCAAAATATACACCAATGGATGATCGCGAAGGCGTTCACACTAAAAAAGAGAAATACCGAACAATTGTATTTGCGTTAGATTAACAGAATATGGTACAATCAAATCGCTATTATGATTATTTTTCTTGGGGATAATTATAGTTTATAGTTGATCCGAAAGTAGAAAGTTGTATTATACGATATCAATATCGAAGAAGCGAGCGTGGTACATTGTTTCTATTCTTTAATTCAATACTTTTTTCTAATAGGTTCAACCATATCCAACAGAAGAAAGTCTCCAGCAGAAGCTTCAGGATAAAACCAATTGGGAGGCCTACAAGAATGAAACGATAAAGCAACATATGACTTACAAGCAATTCGTGAATGATAGTTTAAACTGGTGATTAAGATTCGGCATATTTTTTTAAATCACTGAAACTGCTTCAACCCCTGTTTCTTGTGCTTAGCTGTAATCTCTACCATTTGGTTCGTAAGTTACAATGTTTTCTACTTAACGTTATCGTACACATCCTCAAAGTTTACATTGATGATGTACCCCAAGATCCAGTCTATCTGTATCTAAACTATAACCATTGTGATATGGATAAATATCAAAGGGTAGGTAGGCTAATGGCGGACACGGCGTCACAGCTTGGCTTGTCCATGGTGCTATATTAAAGTCGTTACCCGAGATTCCTTTTGTAACCTAAGTGTCAGTGAATGCATATGTCTGTACCCCTAATTTATATCAATGGTGTCACATTGAGACACCAATCTGAAGAGAGGATCTTAATATCAATGCGTCCATTAGTTAAAGTTATTAACTGAGTGCAAAGATAGGCGATTGTATCATCAGATCAAAATCTTTACAGAAGAATAAGGCATGAATCTACTCCCTAGTGATGATGTTTGATTAACAAAGCAATAATAAGTGACCAGTAACTGTTAGGTAAATGTCAACACATTCCTTTTATACCGTTTTAGTTTGCCTCGTGTAATGTCACCCCACTTCAAATATGTAGATCCTTTAACATGAGAAACAATACCCGGTATTCCCATATTAATGAATTGAATAACAGCCCCCCCCCCCCCCCCCATTATTCTGAGGTAACAGCATTTCGTTGGCGACTAAAGCCTACGTATTCTAAGCCTTGATTCCACTTTGTGACATATTATTGAGAGAATTGATTATGTACCAATAACTTTCATATAGACTCGGATCTAAAAGTTCTTGTTACTAGCGACTGTAGTTATCCATGAGAGCGTTTGCAAGGAAATAGTCTTTCGTAATCATGTGCCATTCCCTAGCGCTTCGTCTGTGCGTTTTGTATATGTATGGTGTTCCTGAAGAAAGCTGAAGCACGATCGATATGTGCCATTTTAATTGAAACTTTATCTAGGACAAGTTTCTGACAATCGACTGAAATTCTGCCATTTTACTTGTTATAGTTGTATATATATTTGGTCTATATGTTTCAAGAATTAATTCAACCATGGGAATACCATTCAAGCAAGATCTTGCTGCGATTTTAGGAACTGAATATGCGTATAAAATATCTATAAATCATATTTATGAAAGTGATGTTGTTGCTCTTTTCTTTTGAGCCCTATATGTTAGCGATGAATTTATATCAACCATCCTTCACGCCGCACCATCGACCGCTATACTCGTGTACAATGTTCATAAATGTATGAAGACTTACTAAACCTTATAATTGTGAGCATTCACTGTAAGTTCGTCTTTGATAAATGTGCGTGGAATTCCAAAAGAGAGGAAAATGTATGCTTTGGGTGTTATACAGTTACCCACTTGTCTTTCCACCCAACCAGCCAACATCGAGCTAGGATGTTGATGGATCAAACTCAATACATAACCCCCAACTCGCCGACTGGTCGTATTCGATCAGCAGTACGGGAGTGGGATATGGAAGGGTTCCTCTAAGACACTGATAGGGTTGTTCTGTGCTATCCACAAAAACGTATTGTGTACGTAACCACAGTGTTACAGAATAAATATCTAGACTTCTGTGTATCCGCCTTTAACCTAGATTAGCAACCAACCCTTGTGTTGTCCTCCTATGGAGATATCCCCTCCTACCTCCTCCACCACAGAAACCCTCTGTCCCAAAAGGTTGGCGCCTTATGGAGATCAAAGACAAAAGATCCCTTTGGAAATAATAACAAGAATGAGATGAAAATCTTAGAAATGGCTCAGACTTATGAGACCTAGCCCTTACAAAATGATAATTACAGCCTTTTTCAGGACACTTTGAATTGCGCTTTTATCTTTATTCTTGATATACAGTAGAACCCCGCCTAACGGACACCCCGCGTAAGCGCTCATCCCGCGTTAGCGGACACTTTTGCTCGGAACAGAATTTTGTCCCTCTATTAGATGTTTATTTTAACCTCGCGTAAGCGGTCACCCCGCGTAAGCGGCACCCCGCATAAGCGGTCACCCCGCGTAAGCGGACAGTTATTTCGGTACGAAAAGGCCTAAAAACCCCGTGTAAGCGGCCACCTCCGACGGACACCCTACCAAAAATAGATTAATCTGTCCTTTTTATCAGTGTGTGTGAGTATATTCATAGAAAATACATTTTGTAATTCAATGTTTAATAGCTTCAGACCCAATTAAGATATCAGAAAATGGATTTCAGATCTATTATCACCTCTGTCTCCCCTATTCATCGGTATATATCACATCTATATTGGGCTGGAGGAAACTTGAAAACCCCGCGTAAGCGGAAACCCCGCGTAAGCGGACACCCAGCGTAAGCGGACACTTTGGCCCGGAACGGACGGTGGTCGCTTACGCGGGGTTTTACTGTATAAGAGAAATGGGAAACCTTTTGTCAATACAGAATGACACTGTCTGAGACTGTTGCCCAACATAAAAAAATATCAAAAGTATTCCCTGAGATGAAAATCTTTAAAATATTTCAGCCTTATGAAACATAGCCCTTACAAATAGTTACTATAGGCTTTTCTGAAACAATTTAAATTCTGATTCTATCTTTATATTTTAGTATAATAGGAAACTTTTTGTCCTCACAAAATGACACCGTCTGAAACTTGTTCAGTGGCCTTGACTTCTTAAGTGAACTCTATTAGAGTTTCGATTTCGAACATTTTTAGAGTGGCGATTTACAATCGTCGCTCTCAGTTGCGGGCTAATTTCAGCACAGGATCCTATGCATCGTGTTGTAATGCAATGCATTAAAGACAGTTATGATGCACAATAAGGATGGAAACTCTGAAGTTGTACCCCTCGTTTGTGGAACATATATGGGCTCTCAGAGGACTCTACACTAACACTGGAATCTATGAGTATTACCTCATTATAAAAGATCATGGCTATTACCACATTATAATATCAAGTAATCAGGCTCTAGAGCTCAATTGGAAGATTTCCTGGATTCATACATGTTAAGCATCATTTGATGCCAGAGATAATATGTCTGTATCTATATCTAAAGAGGCTATAGTTGAATCGGGTGGTTGTAACCTGTGGCATATACACCCCTGTTCATCCCTGTATCTTAGCCATTGCTGTTTACAAGTATTGTATTTGATGGTTTAAGAAGCCATGAGATTAATCAAAGTAACTTCTTGGGTGTTCCCTGCAAGTTGTAATGATGAACGATGATTAGGGACGATTTCTTGGATACAAAAGAAGTTTAAATAATGTTTACTGTTCATTCCACATCCTAAGTATCAGATATATATTCAATATAGTGTAATATCTTGGAGGACTGTACATGGTAAATATCTTTGAGAAAGAATAAGTCATTAAAGGTTATCTGTTTTCAAAGGCATCTTTATTATATCTTCAGAACTGGCCATAGAAAACGTCAAACAACAGTATATACAGGGTCCCTGACACTACAGAACACTGAAAAGTAGCTCAGAATGTTCTAAGGAATGTTACTAAATGACACATAGCAGAAAGATGCAAATAAAGAGCTTCTATAGTCTTAAGGTACCATATCTTTAGAAGTGGCAATCAAAAAAATCTGGATTATAAGATCATAAAACACTAAAAAGCAGCTTGAAATGTTTCTAAGGGATGCAACAATGTGACAAGAGGAACTGTGCTCTTAGTACCATCACTGGGTCCCTCTTGTTACAATAGTTATCGAATTTGCCAATGACCATGTCATAATTTTCATTATCTGCTGCTGGTACATAATCATTGTTACCTTGTGCACCATGCACTTGCACAAATATGAAGTTGTTGTAAATATCCACACCCCTATCACCTAGTGCTGTTAGTAGTATAGTTACTTTCACATCATCTGCCTTTGCTGCTGACTCTGTAGCTTTCATAAATAAACTAAGCCTTTTCATTAAGTTTTCCAAGCAGCTGAGATATCAGAAAAACTTAACACATAAGGTGTTGTGAAAATGAAGGTTGAGCAGGATGGATAAACAAGGTCCCTAGACTTGTAGGTTGTAAAGAAAGGTAGCAATACACTGTTCGGGTGTAAGTGGTTAAAAGAAATAACACTGGATTGGCCTAGGATGAAGAGTATCCATACATCACAGGACCCAGATCAGGACACTCAGAAGCAATAACATGTCACAGCCGCATCTGTTCCAGGATGATTTGGGAACCCTAAAGGACATGAAAGCCATATGTCATAAGACCCAAGGTCGATGTAGAAATTGATCATCTGGTGGAGCAAGGTATACTGTTAAAGGTGGATTACTGTGACTGGGAAGCACCAGTGGTGCCTGTAATCAAGAAAGATGGCTCAGTGAGACATTTTGGGGACTTCAAGGTGACTGTATACCAAGCATTGGAAGTCAACCAATACCCACTGCCAAAGGCGGTGGACATCTTTGCTTTATTGGCTGGGAGACAGAAGTTCTCCAAATTTGATCTGTAACATGCTTACCTTCATATTGAGGTCAAGGAGGAATCAAAGCATCTCCTCACCATGAACACTGAAAAGGGGTTCTACCGTTTCAACAGGTTAGTCTATAGGATAGCCTCTGCTCCTGCTATATAGCAGAAGGCTATGGACACCATATTGCATGGACTCTTAGGTGTACAATATATCATCGATGATATGCTTTTCACAGGGAAGTCAACAGAGGAGCACTTGAGAAATCTAACAAACATTGTGGATGCAGAGATGAATTCAAGGAGGTGAAGAAGCTTGTCACATCAGAGGAAGTGCACACACACTAAGATCCTAAAAAGCCGCTCAACCTGGCATGCGACACATCTCCAATAAGACTTGGTGCAGTTTTGTCCCACATCATGGCACTGAGAGGCAGATAGCATATGTGTCAAGGTCATTGCGTTGTTCGGAGATGAATTACATTCCAAATAGATAAGGAAGCTTTAGGGTTGGTGTGGGGTGCCAAGTACTTTTATAATTTTGTTTTGGGCAGTACATTGAGGGACCACAGACCACAAACCTCTGGTGGCGATATCCAACCCTGAGAAAGGTATTTCTATGACATCAGCTGCTAGAATGCCGAAATATGCATTGTTCTTTTCCGGACTCAACTAAGTATTTCTGTGTCTGGTTATATTAATGCATTTCTCATCTATCTCATTTTTACCTGCCTTTTGGCTATGTATATATTTTTGTACATATGATGGACTTGTTGATGTCCTGGATCATCTGAAAAGTGGTTGTAGAGGTGTTGATTACCTGTGACAGCAGATGGCACCTGGCTTTTTGCACCAGGTCGAAAATCACGAAATTGCAGCAAATGGACTATATTTTGAATATATCAATAAATCTTTCTTGGAAAATAGTTTCAATGGCCTATACACATCTAGGGCATTGTATGGCACAGTCCAAGACTTTAAAACCACACCTAACTCCAATATTTCTACAAAATATCGTTAAAAATGTTAGGGCGTCACGTTACGACGCCAGCATAAAATCGGGCATAAAATAAAATTAAAAATTGCCAGAGGACAACTGTTTTTAATAGCTCACATATATGCATCTTCCCACCATAAAAAGATTGGCCTATATGGCTTCCTTCATACTGAACTCAATTTGAGCTATTTTGGTGTGGTTTAGGCAGTCACGTTACGACTCCTACAAAATAGTTCCTGTTCCCTATGATATTAGTAATAGTTCTTTTGGGGTATCAAAGGGTAGATATATGGCTACAAAATAGCGAAAAATTGAAGTCTCTATCTTCATTAGAAAAAAAGTTATCAGCCCAAACATATTTTTTCGTCACATTAGGACACCGTCACGTTACGACCCCGCCACGTTACGACCCCATCACGTTATGACTTGCAGTGGGTCATGTAGGATCAGGAAAAGGGTAGAAATAGTCTTCCTGTGTTGGGTACATATATACTTATAGAATGGCAAAAGAATGAAGTCGTTATCTTTATTAGAAAAAGAGTTATGAGGCCCTACATATTTTTGCATCACATTACGACCCCCGTCACGTTACGACCCCCATCACGTTACGACCCCCCGATGGATATAAGTCCAGGGAAAGCTAAAAATTATTTAAAAAAATTCATTCTCTATGGATCAAATCAATTTCTCTACTGTCAGCCCAGTCCCTGGTGGGGGTGTGGACACAGTCATTAAATATGAGCCAATTTGGGGGTGGGGGGCGGTGGGGGGGGTCGTAACGTGACGTTTTTATTTTCATATTAGCCCTGTGCTAAAGCTAATTATGGTAGTTAGCATTCCCAATTTTTGAGTCTTTTGATATATAGAGATGATATTTGCAAAAGGAAAAAATGATCCTCTCAGATTTGATTTTTTGGGCAGTTGCTGCGATTTCATGATTTTCAAATACCAATATAAAAAAAAAATATGAAGTGAAGTACAAAAGTATGAAAGCACATGGAAATGCAGACAGTCTATTGCATTTGCCTCTACAAGACTGCCAGTGACCAAATCTGACATTCGGAGGGAAACTGCTCGTGACAAGATATTGAGTGAGTTGTTTAATGTGACTCAATATGGCTGGAGTGCTATCCAAAAGAGTGATGTGGATAATCCAGTTCTGAAGCTGCACTCGACCCGTCAGGTGGAACTGACTTTACACCAGGGCTACCTGATGTGGGGAACCAGGGTGATCATACCCAAGTGTCTGAGGAATTAACTACATGGTGGCCACCCAGGCATTGTGCGGATGAAATCATTGGCAAGGAGCTATGTATAGTGCCCAACATTGGATTCAGTTGTAAAAGAAGCATGCACTGGATGTTCAGGATGTCCGGAAGTGAGGAACGCACCACCTGGAGCACCTGTTTACCCATGGGAGTGGCCCTCAAGACCATGGGAACGTATCCACATAGATTTTGCAGGACCGTTCCTAAACACAATGTTTCTCACACTCTCTCCAAATGGCCAGAGGTGGTCCAGATGAAGAGCACTACAGCGGAGAGAACCGTGGATGTTCTCAGGACTATTTTTACCAGAAATGGTGTACCCTGTCAGGTCTTCAGTGATAATAGACCCCAATTTACATCAGACATGTTCCGCAGCTTCATGCAGTCTATCGGGATAAAACATACCACATCTGCTCCATACCACCTAAGAACAGATGGACTAGCTGAATGATTTGTCATTCAAGCTAGGAATGAAATCAAGTAAACACGATGGTGGCTTTGTGCAGAAGAAACTATTACAGTTTCTTTTCACCTATTGTTCGATCTCTCTGCAACAACCAACGAAAAACCAGCAAAACTATTAATGGGAATGAACCTTACATCGCGACTTGATCTCCTTCGTCCCAGTACAAGGGAATACGTAGGAGAACAACAGGAGAAAATGTGTGCACACTGACACACCAGTGATTGTGCATTTACAACTGGACAACAGGCTGTCATTAGATACTATCGAGATGAAAGGAAATGGGTATCTGGAACCATTGTCAAACAAACAGGCCCTGTCTCTTAACCTATTGAGGTGGCACCAGCTGTCACATGGCGTTGACATGTAGACCAAATCAAGGACCTGATCATCAGTTCAGAGGCAATTGAACTTATGTTCATTCAAGAATGGGTAAGGACTCAATCTCGAGAAATGTAAGATTGTAGTTAGTTCTGTTACATATCAAGGCCACATCTTTTCTGATGCAGGAGTCCATGTAGACCCTGACAAAGTCAGTGCGATCAGTGACTTCCCATCCCTGCAGAATGTTACCCATTGGTTGGGTATGATTACGAACGTTAGAAAATTAATTCCAAACCTGTCACAGAAGGCAGCCCCGTTGAGACTCCCTCAAGATGTTGCATGGCACTGGGACAAACCCCAGCAGGATGCATTTGAATTACTCAAACAGTGTGTTGCATATTTCTTGCTTTATCACACGCTAGAGGAGCCGTTGTTACTGTTGATTCTTCATTGTATGGTCTTGAGGCATGCTTGCTACAAGGTGATAGACCTGTTGCATTTGCAGAGCATTGCTTAAACAAAAGTGTAAAGAACTCTTGGCAAATCAAAATAGAGATGTTAGCCATCACATAGGAATATGCATATATATTTGTTATTGAACAGTCTCTATATCTGTCATCATATCTGTATATAAATTGTTTTTGTTGTGTTGACATAATGTCGAAACCCATATTTCCCGCTTGGAAGAACAAAATGTATATTTTGAATGCGAGAAATAAAAACTTATAAAAAAAAAAATAAAAAAAAGGGTTGTACTAAATTCCTTGACTACATCTATGGTTGAACAGACATAATGATCAAAACTGACCACAAGCCATTAAAAGCACTTTACAAAAAGCCAATTGGTTCTGCATCACCATGCATCCAGAGCATGATGTTAAGGATTCAAAAGTATTCCTTCAGAATTGTCTGGCGAAAAGGCAAGGACTTTATCATTGCTGATACCCTGAGAAGGGCACTGCAACCACTATCTGAGTCAAGTGATCTTGATGAGTACCAAGTACACTCCATCAGGAACTTGCCTATCAGTGAGATAAGGTTAACTGAATTCCGAAGAGAAACTGGTCAAGATCTAGTCTTGCAAATGGTTCAAAAATACACCAACCAGGGTTGGCCTGATTGCAAAGACTCAGGACCATCAGAGGTCAGACCATATTGGAATGTCTTGTTCTAAGATGAGATAGATTGATTGTACCAAGCTTAATGCATAAGAGCATGTTGAAACAAATCCACAGAAGTCACCTTGGTGTAGAAAAATGTACTAGTAGGGCTAAAGATGTTTTCTTTTGGTCATGCATGACAGCCAAAATATCTGATATGTGTGAACAGTGTAGCACATGTGCAGAGTTTCGCACAAAGCAACAAGAGGTGCCGATGATTACATCACAGGTTCCCGAATATCCATGGCAGAAGGTTGCCTGCAATTTATTTACTTTGATGGAGACATGTATGTTCTTGTTGCAGACTATTATTCCAAATTTGTAGAGTTTACAAAGTTGCAACAAGACACAATAAGTCAGTCTGTAATTTCTTTCCTAAAAGAACAGTTTTTTAGACATGGCATCCCAGAGCAGTTCATACCATATGGGGGTCCACAGTATAACTCAAAAGAGTTCAGTTTGTTTTCAAAAGAGTATGGTTTTGTCATCTCCTTTGTATCCACAGAGTAACGGCTTTGCTGGTTAAAATCATGAAAAACATTCTGAAGAAAGCGAAACGCTCTAAGACTGATGTAAACCTTGCTGTTCTAGAGGAGAGAAACACCCCTGTACAAGATTTGGGTTCCCCAGCCCAGTTATCACAAGGAAGAAGGTTACACTCTGTCATATCTGCTGCCGTTTATAGCCTCAGCTGAGGCGATTGAACTAGCCAAGACAGAAACGTGAGACCCCCGCCATTAGATCGTAAACCGAAAGTTGTTTATTATACCTTCAATCCTGGAGAGTTCCACAACAGATCTGACATCACTTTTCCTTCTCTTTTTTTCTAATATTCTTATGTTTTCATTGTAATCGCACATCATCATAAGACCATCATGTTTCTTATAGCTATAACATTACAAACCAATCGTGTTTCTTATAAAACTATCATGTCTCATCCATGTTATGACATTACAAGCTTGTCATGATTCTTATATATTATGACATAACAAAACCGTCATGTTTCTTACAAAACTACCATGTTCCTTACACATTATAACATTACAAGGTTGTCATGTTTCTTGTTCACTTGTTGTGACATTACAAAACCGTAGCATTCCTTATAAAACTATCGTATCCCTTACACATTATGACATTACAAGGTTGTCATATTTCTAACATTTTATAACATAACAGAACCGTCATACTTTTTCGGTATAACCCTCGCACAAGTTGGTCTCGTTTTCATTGGGTTTGACTCTACCTCAGCATTAGAACATCACCTGCTTCGTCATCACTTATAACCTCATTCGGTATGTATTTCTTTACTTGAGAATTGCTTCTCTTATACCTCATCCCTTCTGGGCTTTCGACTGTAACTTGGCTACCTGCCTTTGAAACAACTGCATATGGCTCGGGAACAAATGGTGTTTGCATTTTGTTTTCTACTCTATCCCTATTAAGTAGGACAATGTCCCCCAATTCAATGTCTGACATAGTCGCGTTACGTCGTCTGTCTGCTTGCATTTTAGACAAGCCTTTCTTTTCAGCGTCACGGTCACAAGTCTCCAAATCAACTACATCTTGTCGCAGTTCTGGTACCTTGGTTCAGATCTTCCGACCAAACAGTAGTTCAGCTGGGCTTTTCCCAGTTGTTGCATGTGGGATCGCACAATACACACTAACATATCTAAAGATTTCTTGTTTCCAATATTTCCAGGTGGCATGGGCGATACGCATTCGCTTCTCAAGTGATTGGTTCTCTCTTTCAGCTTCCCCATTTGCTAGTGGCCATCTTGGCATTACTTTGTGATATCTGATGCCACATTCTTTCATGAGTTTCTTGGGTATGAATAGGCGGGTACTGCGCAGTGCCACATACCCGATCGCACAAAGCTCTGAACTCACTGCTGCATACATCTTGTTTGGGCAGTCGTCCCATTTACAGGACTCAATGCGTCCCCTCACATAGGTCAGTTCTTCATCCTCGGCAGACTCTCTCTCTATTTCATGAATAGTCAGGGCCTTTGGTGTAGCGTTCACTGATACAAACAACACATAGCTCTCCATCTCATTATTTTTGTCAGTCGGTCACTGAGTCTTGTCTATCAACAGTCTTGACAGTGGGTCTGCTATGTTCGTCTTACCTGGTATGTATGCCACTTTAAACTTGTTGGCCTGCATTCAAAGCACCCAGCACTCGATTCATGCACATGGCTTCGACCTCGGTGAGCAAATCACCTTAAGGGGCTTGTGATCTGTATGGAGCTCCAAACCATAGACATACAGATGAAACGTCTCACACACCCACACCTGAGCCAATGCTTCCGTCTCGGTCTGAGAGTATCTCCTCTCGACGTCGGTTAGCGCTCTGCTGGCATACCTGATCACCTTTTTTTTCTTCCCTTGAACCTGCACCAGCATGGCACCTAACCCTACTGGGCTCGCATCTGCAACCACAATAGTCTTAGCATCTACATCAGACTATCCAAGAGTCTCAGAGCTTGCAAGTAGCTTCTTGAGTTTCTGAAATGACTCGACCTGTTCAGGACAACAACCAAAAGGTTCATTCTTTCTGGTCAGCTTCCACAGTGGCTCTGCAGTTGAAGCTAGGTCCAGCATGTACCTAGCATTGAAATTAACCAAACCGAGAAAACGCCTCACCTCAGTTACTGTTTCAGGCTCACTTGCCTCCAGAATGGCCTTCACCTTTTCCTTTGCAGGATGCATGCCTGTCTGGGTCAGTCAGTGTCTCATGAAAGTCAATTCCGTCACAAATAGTTTAGTCTTGTCAGGGTTCGCAGTCAGTCCATGTTCCCTTTGTCTACTGAATACCTTTGTCAGCGTCTCATAGTGAGTAGCTACACCAACAGTATGCAGAACTGAGTCATCTGAAATAATAACTACCCCTGAAATTCCCTGCAGGACTTTCCTAACTATGCATTGATATATTTCAGTTGCTGCATTTATGCCAAAGGGCATTTGCTTGTACCTGTACAAACCAGTATGAGTCACAAATGTTGTCTCTAGCCTCCTTGTCTAGTTCTATCTGGTGGTACCCCCACTTCAGATCTACCTTAGAGAACACTCTACTCTCTGTCATGTCTTGTAGGGCTTTGTCTATTGTAGGGATGGACTATTGTTCCCTAAGAACAGCTTCGTTCACACGCCTCGTATCTACACATAGTCTTATGTCACCATCAGTCTTTGGGGCTGTTACAACAGAACTTACGCACCTAGTTGCCTCATCTACGGGTTCAATGATGTCTCGGTCAATGAGACTCCGAATTTTCCCCTCAACCTTTTGCCGCAAACCAAATGGCGTATGTCTCAAAGGCTGAGCTACAGGTTTCACAGTAGGGTCTATCTTTAAGCTGACTGGTTCTCCTTTCCACTTACCAAGGCCACTGAGAACATCTTTATTCTCAAGTCTAACCCTTTTCCTGAGGACTTGTATACTCCCCTGTCTACTGTGAACTTTATTCACCCCTACTCCAATTTTCAGAACACCCAACTTCTCAGAAGACTCCCTCCCCAGAAGTGGTGCCCCGTCACTTTCCACGACTACAAACTCTGGCGCAATCTTGCGGCCCCCCATACATGCTTAGGCGGTATGAACGGTGGCTGTCACTTAGTGGGAAGATAATACATTTCCCATTCATTGTTCTTCAAATAGCTCTCCGCACGCACTGTTTCATCGCATCTACTATCAAGATACATCTTCTGAAAGCTGAGATTCAGGGCTCTCCTGTGAATATAGATATAGGAGTAAAGGGGCAATATTCTTTTAATATTGCCACTTTATTCAAGAAGGATTGGCCATGGCCTATATCCTGCTCCATGGCCACTGCTCTGTCAGGCAGTGTTTAGGTTATCCATTTGTTGATAGGTTTTGCCATTTTAGGTGTCAAATCACTAGTTTAGCCAATCAGAGGACATCATAGGCTTCACTTTAGTGCTGGTACAAAATCTCTATGACCAGAACAACTTGATCAAGCACCAATTTTTAAAAAAAGCTCTTCAAACAAATATGAATGAATCAAACAGATAAGTACCGCCCAGCCCTTCACGTCCCCGGTGTTGGGCAGCGAAGAAAAGATCTCTCTCACCTCAGCCCCAGCAGTATACAATAACAGGGTTCTCCTCTGTGCTTTGTTGTCATCCCTCTCAGGGTCAATAAATAACCCCATATGCTGTCCGCATATGCATTGAACTCTTACATGTAGGCCTCCCATCTCAACGACACAGTAGAAGCATCACCAGAAACATCAAATGGCTTCATGCCTCTAATATCCATGATTCAAATCTGTAGTCAACCACACAATAAATCACACACAGTAGGAACACCTCAAAACTAATACTATATCTCACATAAACTAGATCTCAATGTATCTCACACCTAGGCCCATAAATCAGAGTCACTGAAAATAAAACACGCACATTTGCAAAGTACACAGTAGTTTCACAATTCACAGTACCACAATACCACAATTCACACTACCACAATACCACAATACCAAAGGCCTAGGCATAGTTGAGTCAATAGCTCAATAATATAGCATAGATTCAGTCCCAAAGACAAAGTTCAATATGTGTGGTATACTCTATAGTCTCTCTCTGAATCAATCAGTTCACAGTTTACATGACAATTCACTTCAGTACTCACGGTTCTTGTTTCTAACACTCATATATGCAGCATTGATGACTTGGCTTTACTTCCCCTCAGGATGTAAACACCATAGCACAGTCACAGGACAGTCACTCACTCAGTTTCAAATTCACCAGTCTGTGTAGTGCAGACATCTTACTCAGAAACAACAGCGCAGCTGGCTACTCCTGTAGACTGGATTCAAGTTGTACACACCTTCCCCACAGTTTCCACGTCTTGTAGGGGTCATTACAATGTGTTTTTCTGCACTATGAACCCATATACATGTACTCACAGTACACATGAACGCATCACCATCATTCCACGTCTCATCAGAGGCCGTCTCAAAATGTCTACCACTTCTTCATGGTGGGCGCCGTTTTTTTTCCCTGTGTCACGCTTATCAAAGTTTGATTTCTTCTATGTGGAGGGGTGGATGTGGTCAAACCACATAGTTCTCCACCTTCCCCAACATTTCAGAAGTAAATCCTCGTCATCATTGTCGTATCTGCCACCCTTTATAGCCTCAGCAGAGGCGATTGAACTAGCCCAGACACAAACAAGATAAACACCCGCCACTAGATCGTAAACCAGAAGTTGTTTATTATACCTTCAATCCTGGAGAGTTCCACAACGCATCTGACACACTCCACTGTACCAACTACTGTAAATCAACTCAGACCAAAGCATGTTACAGTGAAATTATCAGATGCATTAGAATGTAAGGCCTGGAAGGCTAAGAGCTATTATGATGGGAAAACGCTTTCTCAGGAAAGACCAGAGCTACTACCCAGTGAAAATGTGAGGATGAAGACAATGACAGGTTGGGTACCAGCAAATGTAATTGAGAAGTGTAGTGAGCCTAGGTCATATCATTCAAAAGGGCATCAAAACCTACTGCAGAAATAGAAAAGACATATGTCAAACAAAAGATCTCTATGTCAACTCTCATGGTGCTAGACAGTGAAGTACTAGTCAGCCCAGTCCTGAGGTGCAGAATCAGAACCCTTTACCATACACACCTGAATGGTCCCGTTAAACCAGAAGGTATTATGCACGACCAGCCACAAGAGGTTGTGCAGGACGATGAGAAAGGTGAAACAAAGAATGATAAGAAGGGTGAAGTGAAAGTGTATACCAAAAGTGATAGAGAGGTGAAAACACCAGCTAGATTTAAATGATGTTCTGTTGATCCACAGTATTATTGGTTCTATAATGTATCATTACCTAATCTACAGTATGACAAAATGTATTTTGTTGCTTAAGAACTTATAATAAAAAAAACCAGATCTGTCAATGTGTTGCATGAACATAATTTTATATTGAATCATTTTTATGTACTCAACCATCCAAAAGGAGGAGATGTTACAATAGTGCAGTTCTACTTGCAACTAAAGATCCAGGACTGATGTCAATAAAGCTGTTGCTATAAGCTACAATGGTACCGATAACGTCGACTATGCGCTTGTCCCCAGTCTATTATCATTAACAAGTGGCACCGTCTTCTTGCTAATTGTAAAGGCTGGCGAAATTGATATCCCCATCCCATTCAACTCATTTCAAAGTTTACGGGTATCTAACTATCTCTAAATGCCGAGACTTACCAAATAATTGGTGCTATGGTTCTAGTGATGTGTAAAATCCTATTAGCACTTTCAACAAACTTTGCTGCCTTGTGGCTCCATTCATGGAGGCTGCCATCTTGGTGTATCCCAGAGTGCCTTGGTGAGGAAGTGATTCCTACTTCCTCCACAGAAACCAAATGTTAGGGGAACCAAAAAGAAATCCCATGTTAAAAATCTAAAACATGATGTAATAATACCTCCCTATAATTTTAGTACCTGTTCCTGGATGAGCCCACAAGGTGATATATTAATTGTATTAACAAGATATGTTTTATAACTGCATAAGCCCTCAAAATAAGGTGCTAAAGAGTTATTGTTTGTGTATTGACTATGTGTTCATATAAGCTACTCCCACACACAGCATAAAAGTGTGTGTTCATGATCTGAGACATTTATTTTAAGTATTTGCTGCTATTTGTCAGCCACAACTAGTCCTTGTGTTTGTCATTATATGTCAACACTTAAATTTATGTGTATTTACTAGTCATTGACTATGTCATACTATGAAACTATGGCTAAAAATTCTGTGTTACCTCAATTTTGTGCTACCCATACGGTACCTTAAATTGAGTTTAACTATAGTCTAAACACACTGCTTGTGTTATGGTATTATGACTCAAATTATGTGTCCCCTAAATTCTATACCACCTGAGATAGAGTTTGCCTATGGTTTGTGCACAACACACATGTTGTTTGACTCTCATGTAAACTTTTTCTGTTATTCTAGTTCTTACAGCATTACTGCATTATAGCATAACGACATAACCGATACTGCATTACGAAGTTACAAAGTTACGAAATAAAACTTTGAACACCATGTCGATTACCACTTGTCAGTCAATACTTGTTTAAAAACCAGGGCAGGTAGCTACACTAATACACACACACACTGCACAAATATGACATTGTTGTTGATATCTTGTTTGCATGGGCGCTGTTTTAACAATGACAGATGTTTATTTGCTACTTGTTTAAGTCAGGATCTAACAATCAAGTCAGGGCTATAGCCATCATTGCAAACTAAGAAGTCAGACTTTGACATTTTTTCACAATAAAAGGTAGAGGCTTTTTTCCATCATGGAAAGTCAAGGCGCTATACGGCATATAGCCTATGAGCCATGGGGGCGGCCATGACGCCCCCTGAGTAGGTGTTCTTCACTAAAGGAGGTGAAAATGTAGGTGTTCTTCACTAAAGGAGGTGTGAAAGAAGTGAGTGATAATTCAGAAGTGTCACAAGTCTAGCCTTGCTGACATATGTATATAAAGTGTTCCATGTGAAACACCTCATGTTCTGGGTTTAATCATTATGTCATCCTGCTCTAGGATGGGTGTAGAGAGTCAAGAAAACCATGGTAACACATTGAAAGGCAGTTGAATTTTGTAAGAACAAAGAGCCAGAATACAGGTTCTGTCCCCCCAAAGGTGCCTGCCATACTGCTGGCCACCTAGTGACTGCATTATGAAATAACAATGGCTCTGTCCCCTATAAGGCTTAGTCATGAATTGATTTGGTTTGTGAATTTATCTCACCCCAGATATTTTTTCTCCATAGACTTAACATTGGAAACTCGTATCCAACACCCTTAGATATTTAGGAAATATATCCAATGGGGGATAATGTCACAAATGTTAGCCCATTAGTCAATATTAAGGGTGAGTTAAATTCAGAAACCCATTCAAGTTTAGGGTCAGAGCTCGATCCCATCTCATTTGAATCACATAGCAATTCAAGCGGCTTCACCTTGTAAATTACTATGTGATTCAAACTCGATGGTATGCTAGCTCAGACCCTAAACTTTCATGGGTTTCCTCTATAGTACACATGGCAGAATTGACTTCGAATTGAAGTTAATCAGGTTGTAAGTCAGTTTTAGTTGGCTTCTAAGGGAGCGTTCATTAATTATCGCCCAGGGGGGGCACAGTTTTTGGGACACCAATCAGTCAAAAAAAAGTTGCTCCCCCCCCCCCTTGGAATAACAAAAAAAAAGTTGGTCCCCCCCCCTTGGAATACCCAAAAAAATTTGGCCTCCCCCCCTTGGAATGCCCAAAAAAAAGTCGCCCCCCCCCCCCCCATTGGAATAGGGTAAAAGCACAGGGGCCTTTTTCCATAAGGCTTTCCTTCTTTATTCTAAAACAAACCTAGCTACATTCGGTCATTTGTCAAAATTTTGGCCAATCTCGGTGGCTCAGTGGTAGGGGTGTTCACCTCAAGCATGGTAGGTCATGGGTTCAAACCCCAGTCGTGTTATACCAATTACTTACACAAAAATAGTACCCACTGCTCATTCGGTTTGACACCTGTCATTAGAATGAGGAGTAGTGGGCTAGGGCCCCAGTGGAAGAATGGCTATACCACCAAATTTGGTGATGGTACACACAATATTCCCTTCATAAAAATTACTTAAAAATGAAAATAAAAGAAACAAGTAACAAATAAACATCTGTTGTTGACAGAACAGCACCGATGCAAAAAAGATGGGGCGGTCTGGAGCAGGACTGAAATACACACCATTTGGAGGCCAGTTTCAATGTCAGTCATTGCCATCAGGAGTCACCTCTGTTGGAGAGGTGCTTGCAGTTGCACCACTGACAACCAATAGTGGAAAATGTCAGCCATTGCATATTCCTTGCCCAGTTTTGTAGGAGAGTCCTTGGAGAGGCTATATATCAGAGGTTTCTATGTCCTGCTTTTAACATATGAATTTGAATCATATACATGATTTGAATGATGAATTTATGTTGCAACTGAAAGCAACAATTTTTAAATTGTCCCTGTAAAAAGTATATGGTAGTGGTCACATTTCTGATGGTACATACTGATATGTGTAATAAGCATGTTGTGTCATCAGTTGGTAGTCATTAGGCTCCCTTGTAGAATCTCAAAGGACCTTCACTGTTTCTTATAGCAGAATCAGTGACATGCAAATACAGATGTTCTGTCAATTTGTCTGGCATGGTGTGAGGAATCCTTGGAATGAGTGGATCAATCTATGGTGTGGAACTACAGAAGGAAGACAAAGTCCCATATTCTTGCATGCACAACCCCTTTAAGTACTCAATGTAGAGTTCTCAATAAAGAGTCATTTGCTAATAGTGCTCTTCCATAAATATGGTAATCTTATTGAATTAAGCAGCAACAGGGGCGTTTGTAGCACTTGATGTTGTAGTAAATGTTCCTAATTCATCGATGTTTAAGAAAAAACTAATGATCTTGTGATACTGCATTGATTCTGGGATAAATGTGAGTGTTCGTCCATTGTTATCTCCCTCCACATAAGTTTGCAGGCTGAGGGAGGATGCACACCCATCTCGAATTGGCGAACAGGACTGTGACCATAGACACTTAACTCCAGGGAGTGAGACAACTATAGTTACCTTGTGCATTAATCATTATTATAGTTGTACAACTAAGATAATTTCTTGTGATATGATACAAATGCATTGCATAACATCAATTCTTGTCATTGAACACAAATATGGGAGTTGGCCTCCAACATCAACCCCGTGACAGATTTAGTGAAAAAATTTGGCCCCCCTCCCTGGAAATATCCCCAAAAAAGTTGGCCCCCCCTCCCCTTGGAATACCCCCCAAAAAGTTGCCCCTCCCCCCTGGAATACAAAAAAGAAGTTGCCCCCCCCCCCTAAAAACTGTGCCCCCCCCCCCCCGCCCCCCCTGGGCCATAGTTATTGAACGCTCCCTAAACACTTTGCTTGTGAACCGGGCCCTGGTGACAAAACGCGGAACTACCGGTAAGTAGTATCTATATAGGTCGAGTATAGCACATCGAGCGAAAACACGGGTCGGGTATAGCACACCTGCAAAACCTGGGTCAAGTATAGCATAGTACAAATTATGTATCGACCCGTGTTTTCGCTCGATGTGCTATACTCGACCTATAACAGGTTAGGAGTATTGACTTCTATGGGCTATAATAGGTGGTTTACCTATACTTCCGAATATCTTTGTTAGAAACGGTTACTACTATGTTTAAAGCAAAAACCTTGGGTTAAGTATCGAGCGAAAGACTGTTCAGTATAGCACACTTTACAAAACCTTGGATCGAGTATGAGTATGTGAGCTTTGCAAGTGGAGTTTATTTTGGTTTAAAGTCGGGCTCTTAAAAGAGCCCTGCAAAAATTATCCTTTCAGTAGGCGATCGAAAGGTAAGCAAGCAGAGTCAGCACAAAAAAAAAGACAAGCGTTCCCCGCTTTGTCAAATTAAAGAATCACACAGTTGAATGGTGATTTTGGTGTATAGCGAAACGTGGTACACATATATTTGAAGGCCTGATTCATGTTTTGCAAAAGGTGTCACAAACCCTCGATTTCCATATCTTGGGAGATACACCTCGTTTATAATAGAGTTGTATATTAGTTTTAACCGCCCTTCATAATTCCAGTTTTAAGCATCCTTTATAATTACATTTACTTAACCTAATAATGCTAAACAAGATTAAATTGGATCGATAATGTTTATATGAGCAGACTGTTTGAGGCGACCTCTAGCGGATAGATTCGATAATGTTTATAAATAAGTAGATTGTTTGAAGCGACCTTTAGTGGATAGATGAGGTGTTAATGTTTATATGCGTAAACACGGTAGCAGATACACTGGTTACCTGAGCTACATGTACTACGTTAGTTATTTGTAATGGATAGTTTTAGGTGGAATATTAGTAGAGATATCAGGCTATATAATAATAGATGATTTACCTATATTTTTGAATACCTTTAGAATTATTACTATTTATGTTTGAAGCAAAACCTTGGATTAAGTATGTGAAGGTTTGCAAGTGGAGTTTATTTTGGTTTAAAATCGGGCTCTTAAAAGAGCCCTGCAAAAATTATCCTCTCTGTAGGTCATTGAAAGAGGCAGCACAAAAAAAAAGACAAGCGTTCCCCGCTTTGTCAAATAATAAATCACACAGTTGAAGGTGATTTTCGGTGTACAGTGTAACGTGGTACGCATATATTTGAAGGGTGGATTTATGTTCTGTGAAAGGTGTTACAAACCCTTGATTTCCATATCTTGGGAGATACACCTCGTTTATAATGAAGTTGTATATTAGTTTTAACCACCCTTCATAATTCCAGTTTTAAGCATCCTTCATAATTGCATTTACTAACTAAGCGATGCTAGACAAGATTAAAATTGGATCGACAATGTTTATATGAGCAGACTGTTTGAGGCGATCTCTAACGGATAGATTCGATAATGTTTTATATATAGTAGACTGTTTGAAGCGACCTCTAGTGGATAGATTTGATAATGTTTTATATGAGTAGATTGTTTGAAGCAACCTTTAGCGAATAGATGAGGTGTTAATGTTTTATATAAAACAAAATACGATAGTAGATACGATACTCACCCGAGCTAGCTATATATGGTTGAGTATAGCTTTGCAGTGAAGTTCTGCAAGGAGAGTTTATTTTGGTTTTAAGATCGGGCTCTTAACCCTTTAAGGACGGCCACCTGTGGCAGAGCTGTCACCATAAGGACGGGTCCTATTGACAGTGTATATCTCTAAGGGACGACCACATTTTGGATAAAGTCCCAATTTGATGTTCAATCACGTGATATTATTGGTTATCAATAATATTTCACTTATTTTAGCTTACTAATATCGATTTTGATATTATACCTACATTTTCTGAAGATTTCATGTATATTGATAAATTATTTCCTAGTCAAAAACAATTTTATAGGTTTAAGGGAAATGATGCCTTGAGGCATCATTCGGCCTGGGCCGGTTGATGCCTCAAGGCATCATTCGGCCTGGGCTGGTTGATGCCTCAAGGCATCATTCGGCCTGGGCTGGTTGATGCCTCAAGGCATCATTCGTCCTTAAAGGGTTAAAAGAGCCCTTCAAAAATTAACCTCCCAGTTGGCGGCTGAAAGGTTCAGTGAACAGAGGAAAGGTTATCGAGAGAAAGTAAACAGGGAGAAAGGAAAAGACAAAGCGTTCCCCGCTTTGTCAAATGAAACAAATCACAAGGTTGAAAGGTGATTTGGTGTAAAGTGCAACGTGGTACGCATATATTTAAAAGGTGGATTCATGTTTTGCAAAAGGTGTCGCAAACCCTCGATTCCATATCTTGGGAGATACACCTCGTTTATAATAGAGTTGTATATTAGTTTTAACCGCCCTTTATAATTCCAGTTTTAAGCATCCTTTATAATTACATTTACTTAACCTAATGACGCTAAACAAGATTAAATTGGATCGATAATGTTCATATGAGCAGACTGTTTGAGGCGACCTCTAGCGGATAGATTTGATAATGTTTATAAATAAGTAGACTGTTTGAAGTGACCTCTAGTGGATAGATGAGGTGTTAATGTTTCATAGGAGCAAACGCTGTAGTGGATATACTACTTGCTTTATATATTTATGTTAATTGCTGTGTACTATTTGTATGAGGTAACTACTGTACGGTGGTTCGATTCCACCCCATGGTGATATAATAAATGCTGGTTGCAAAGAGGACAGTTTACCATGTGGTCTTGCAGTAGATACACGTACATAAACAGTGGGGAAGTATTATGCCCCAGTCATACTGACGTAAAGCTTTAACGTTTTAGTACGTTTTAACGCTTCTTAATGCTTGTTTACACTTTTGTATGCATTTGTGACATTACCGCGTTTATTTACGCATTTAAAATACGTAGAGATAAGTTTAAAATTTTAAAACTCATTCTGATACCGCATTTTTACGTTTTACATTCCTAACGCATTCCGACTTTTACGTAAGTTTGCGTTTTACCACGTGTCAGATGCATTTGTACATTTTAAATTTACGTAAGTTCGCGTTTACCACGTGTTAAAACGCATTTGTACATTTAAATGCGTAAAAAACGTAGACGTGCATACACGGAACCCGCAGTAGATACACGTACATAAAACAGTGGGGAAGTAATGCCCCAGTCACACTGGCGTAAAACGTCGTTTTTACGCATTTGAAGGTTGTGAGTTCGGCGTATTTGGTACGCAAATCAAACGCATTATCTTTTAGTACGCAATCCAGTCACACTGGCGTAAATTTTGATGTTTTACTACGTATTTAAGGTGGTGGGGACCACATATCAGCTTCGGTACGTAAGTCTGCGTTTACCACGTGTCAGAACGCATTTGTACATTTTAAATGCGTAAAGAACGTAGACGTGCGTACATGGAAAACGACGTTTTATGCCAGTGTGACTGGGGCATAACGCTTTTTAACGCATTGTGGCGTTTTTTAACGCATTCCGACTTTATTTACGCATCTCCACGTTTCCGTGCATTGTCGCACATTTTAGATTAAATGTGTAGAAGTACGTAGAGGTGCGTACACGAAAAACGACGTTTTACGTCAGTGTGACTGGAGCATAATTAGAGGTCACATGTTATCATTAACGTCCAACCAACAAATGTCGATATTGAAGATTTCTTATTGCGAATGATGAAGATTTAAAACAGTGTTCCTATAATAAGCGACAAATCAACATCATATACTATCGTGTTGACTATATCACCTATCACATAAACGTTTGTTTATTTAACGCCCATCTGATGAAACTGTGTATGTCTTGTTTGATAATATAGAAGATTTAAGGAACAAATATGACTATCATGAGTGGAAATCCAGCACCATATATTTTCAAGCTGATTTCATCACTCATGACAGAAACGTTTGATCTATATGACGATTATCTGATGAAACTATCCATGTCTTTATGATATTGAGTAATGAAGATTTAAGGTAATTGTTCACATCTTGGTTATATTGAATGATGAAGATTTAAAACAAATATGACTGTAAGAAGTGACTGGTCAGCATTATATACTATCACGCTGACTATAATCACCTATCACAGAAATGTTTGTTTTATTTGACGACCATCAGATGACTAAATGAACAAGTATTACAATCATAAGGAGTTATTAGCATTACAAATTTCATACTAAATGAGTCCCTTATGACTGAAACGTTAGTTCTATATGACGTCTATCTTATGAAGTTTTATTCATAGCTTGATAATATTTGAATAATGAAGATTTAAGGAACAAATATGGCTGTTATGAGGGTGTGGTCAGCATCATATATTTCACGTTGATTACATCGTCATAACAGAAACGTTTGCTCTATCTATATGATACCGATTCGATATATATGTCCATATCTTGCTTGATGATATCGAATAATGAAGATTTAAAAAACAAATATAGCTATTATGAGGGCGTATGTAGCATCTATACTTTTACGCTAAATACATCCTTTATGACAGAAACGTTTGCTCTATGTGACGTGTATTCAACGAAATTGTCCATATGTTGCTTAAAGATTTAAAAACAAGTATTACATTCTATATGATACCGATTTACAATCAAACTGTCCATATCTTGCTTGATGATATTAAAAAATAAAGATTTAAGGAACAAATATAGCTATCATGAAGATGTATGTAGCATCTATACTTTTGCGCTAAATACATCGCCAATGACAGAAATATTTGCTCTATATGACGTACATCTGACGAAATTGTCCATGTGTTGCTTGAAGATTTAAAGAACAAGTATTACAATCTATATGATACCGATCAAACTGTCCATTTCTTGCTTGATGATATCGAATAATGAAGATTTAAGGAACAAATATAGCTATCATGAGGATGTAGTAGCATCTTTACTTCCCCGCTAAATACATCACCCAGGACAGAAATATTTGCTCTATATGACGTATATCTGACGAAATTGTCTATGTGTTGCTTGAAGATTTTAAGAACAAGTATTACAATTTATATGATACCGATTTGATCAAACTGTCCATTTCTTGCTTGATAATATCGAATAATAAAGATTTAAGGAACAAGTATGACTATCATGAGTGGAAATCCGGCACCACATACTTTTAAGCGGATTTTATCACTTATAACAAAAACGTTTGATCTATATGACGATTATCTGATGAAACTATCCATGTCTTCATGATATTGAGTAAGGAAGATTTATTAAGGTAGTTGTTTACATCTTGGTTATATTGAATGATGAAGATTTAAAAAACAAATATGACTGTAAGAAGTGACTTGGTTAGCATTATATACTATCACGCTGACCATAATCACCTATCACAGAAACGTTTGTTTTATTTGACGACCATTCGATGACTAAATAAAAAAGTATTACAATCATACGAGTCATTAACATCCGATTCGATCAAACTGTCCATATCTTGCTTGATGATATCGGATGATATCAAATAATGAAGATTTAAGGAACAAATATAGCTATCATGAGGATGTAGAAGCATCTATACTTCCCCGCTAAATACATCACCCAGGACAGAAATATTTGCTCTATATGACGTATATCTGACGAAATTGTCTATGTGTTGCTTGAAGATTTAATAAAGATCAAGTATTACAATTTATATGATACCGATTTGATCAAACTGTCCATTTTTTGCTTGATGATATCGAATAATGAAGATTTAAGGAACAAGTATGACTATCATAAGTGGAATCCAGCACCGCATACTTTCAAGCTGATTTCATCACTCATAACAGAAACGTTTGATTTATATGACAATCATCTGATGAAACTATCCATGTCTTTATGATATTGAGTAATGAAGATTTAAGGTAGTTGTTCACATCTTGGTTATATTGAATGATGAAGATTTAAAAAACAAATATGACTGTAAGAAGTGACTGGTCAGCATTATATACTATCACGCTGACCATAATCACCTATTACAGAAACGTTTGTTTTATTTGACGACCATTCGATGACTAAATAAAGAAGTATTACAATCATACGAGTCATTAACATCCGATTCGATCAAACTGTCCATATCTTGCTTGATGATATCGGATGATATCGAATAATAAAGATTTAAGGAACAAATATAGCTATTATGAGGGTGTACTTAGTATCTAATACTTTCCAACTAAATACATCACCCAGGACAGAATATTTGCTCTATATGACGTACATCTGACGAAATTATCCATGTGTTCCTTGAAGATTTAAAAACAAGTATTACAATTTATATGATACCGATTTAATCAAACTGTTTATATCTTGCTTGATGATATCGAATAATGAAGATTTAAAAAACAAATATAGCTATTATGACAGTGTACTCAGCATCTTATACTTTCCCGCTAAATACATCGCCCAGGACAGAAACATTTGCTCTATATGACGCACATCTGCTGAAATTGTCCATGTGTTGCTTGAAGATTTAAAGAACAAGTATTATAATCTATATGATACCGATTTGATCAAACTGTCCATTTCTTGCTTGATGATATCGAATAATGAAGATTTAAGGAACAAGTATTGCTATCATGAGGTGGTATTTAGTATCTTATACTTCCATCTAAATACATCGCTCATAGTAGAAACGTTTGCTCTATGTGACATGCATCCGATGAATTGTCCATATGTTGTTAAGATTTAAAACAAGTATTACAATTTATATGATACCGATTCGATCAAACTATCGAATAATGAAGATTTAAGGAACAAATATAGCTATCATGAGGATGTATTTAGCATCTATACTTTCGGGCTAATTACTTCGCCCATGATAGTAACATTTGCTTTATATGATAGGCATCCAACGAAATTGTCCATGTGCTGCTTGAAGATTTAAAGAACAAGTATGACAATCATAAGTAGCCACTTAACATTCAAATTTCATACTAAATGAATCTTTATGACTGATGAAACATTAGTTCTATATGACGTCTATCCTTTGAAATTTCATTTCATATCTTGATAATATTAAATAATGAAGATTTAAAGAACAAATATGACCGTCATAAGGACGTATTCAACGTCATAAACTTTCATGCTGATTACATCGTCATAACAAAAACGTTTGCTCTATCTATATGATACCGATTCGATTAAACTGGTCATATCTTGCTTGATGATATCGAATAATGAAGATTTAAGGAACAAGTATCATTGTCATGAGGGCGTATAATAGCATCTATACTTTCACGCTAAATACATCCCTCATGACGGAGATGTTTGCTCTATATAACGTGCATTCAACAAAATTATTGTTATGTTGCTTGTCTTCTGTAATGATACTATATAAAGTACACACATTCACAAACTAAAACATCACTTAGCAATAAATCCTAATTTATATGCAAAAGAATTTAAAAAAACTATCACAAATTTGGAGGTATTAAATTTCAATTATCATTGAAAGTTTTGTTAGGAAAGTTTTCTATAGAAACAGGCATATATCACGAGATACAACCATGGTTTCAAAGTAGTGTCTCTTTTATTTATGATGGAATATTTATTAAAAATAAAGTAACTTCTTCTTGTGGGACTATCTTAAGTTTTTTTGATGCGTTTTTGCAAATGGGATCAGGCTGGTTTTTAAAAAAAATTATTGTTTTTCGATTAAGTATTTTTAAATGTAACTCTTTTGGAGGATGTTCTTCCATCATCCAGTCACACTGACGTAAAACGTTGTTTTTCGTGTACACACCTCTACGTACTTCTACACATTTAAATCTAAAATGTGCGACAATGCACGGAAACGTGGAGATGCGTAAATAAAGTCGGAATGCGTTAAAAAACGCCACAATGCGTTAAAAAGCGTTATGCCCCAGTCACACTGTCGTAAAACGTCGTTTTCCATGTACGCACGTCTACGTTCTTTACGCATTTAAAATGTACAAATGCGTTCTGACACGTGGTGAACGCAGACTTACGTACCGTAGCTGATACGTGGTCCCCACCACCTTAAATACGTAGTAAAACATCAAATTTACACCAGTGTGACTGGATTGCGTACTAAAAGATAATGCGTTTGATTTGCGTACCAAATACGCCGAACTCACAACCTTCAAATGCGTAAAAACGACGTTTTACGCCAGTGTGACTGGGGCATTACTTCCCCACTGTTTTATGTACGTGTATCTACTGCGGGTTCCGTGTACGCACGTCTACGTTTTTTACGCATTTAAATGTACAAATGCGTTTTAACACATGGTAAATGCGATCTTACGTAAATTTGAAATGTACAAATGCGTCTAACACGTGGTAAAACGCAAACTTACGTAAAAGTCGGAATGCGTAAGGAATGTAAAACGTAAAAACGCGGTATCAGAATGAGTTTTAAAATTTTAAACTTATCTCTACGTATTTTAAATGCATAAATAAACGCGGTAATGTCACAATGCATACAAAAGCGTAAACAAGCGTTAAGAAGCGTTAAAACGTACTAAAACGTTAAAGCTTTACGTTAGTATGACTGGGGCATAATACTTCCCCACTGTTTATGTACGTGTATCTACTGCGGGACCACATGGTAAACTGTCCTCTTTGCAACCAGCATTTATTATATCACCATGGGGTGGAATCGAACCACCGTACAGTAGTTACCTTATACAAATAGTACACAGCAATTAACATAAATATATAAAGCAAGAAGTATATCCACTACAGCGTTTGCTCCTATGAAACATTAACACCTCATCTATTCACTAGAGGTCGCTTCAAACAGTCTACTCATATATAAATATTATCGAATCTATCCGCTAGAGGTCGCCTCAAACAGTCTGCTCATATGAACATTATCGATCCAATTTAATCTTTTTTAGCGTCATTAGGTTAAGTGAATGTAATTATGAAGGATGCTTAAAACTGGAATTATAAAGGGTGGTTAAAACTAATATACAACTTCATTATAAACGAGGTGTATCTCCCAAGATATGGAAATCGAGGGTTTGCAACACCTTTTGCAAAACATAAATCAGGCCTTTAAATATATGCGTACTACGTTTCACTATACAACAAATCACCATTCAACTGTGTGATTCTTTAATTTGACAAAGCGGGGAACGCTTGTCTTTTATTTCAATTCTCACTTCACTAACCTTTCAGCGGCCACCTGGGAGGTAAATTTTTGTAGGACTCTTTTTAGAGTCCGATTTTAAACCAAAATAAACTCCACTTGCAAACCTTCACATACTCAATCCGAGGTTTTGCTTCAAACATTAAAAGTGATCATTCTAAAGGTATTCAAAGATATAGGTAAATCATCTATATTATATAGCCTGATATCTCTACTAATATTCCACCTAATACTATTCATTACAAACAACTAACGTAGTACATGTAGCTCAGGTAACCAGTATATTTGCTACCGTGTTTTACGCATATGAAACATTAACACCTCATCTATCCACTAGAGGTCGCTTCAAACAGTCTACTTATTTATAAACATTATCGAATCTATCCGCTAGAGGTCGCCTCAAACAGTCTGCTCATATGAACATTATCGATCCAATTGAATCTTGTCTAGCGTCATTAGGTTAAGTAAATGCAATTATGAAGGATGCTTAAACTGGAATTATAAAGGGTGGTTAAAACTAATATACAACTCTATTTATAAACAAAGTGTATCTCCCAAGATATGGAATCGAGGGTTTGCGACACCTTTCGCAAAACATGAATCCACCTTTTAAATATATGCGTACCACGTTTTGCTGTACACCAAAATCACCTTTCAACTGTGTGATTATTATTTGACAAAGCTGGGAACGCTTGTCTTTTTTTTGTAATTTGCTGCTAGCTTGCCGTTCGGTGACCTACCGAGGGGATAATTTTTGTAGGGCTCTTTTAAGAGTCCAATTTCAAACCAAAATAAACTCCACTTGCAAACCTTCACATACTCAATCCGAGGTTTTGCTTCAAACATAAATAATGATCATTCTAAAGGTATTTGGAATATAGGTAAATCATCTATATTGTATAGCCTAATATCTCTACTAATATTCCACCTAATACTATCCATTACAAACAACTAACGTAGTACATGTAGCTCAGGTAACAAGTGTATCTGCTACCGTGTTTTTACGCATATGAAACATTAACACCTTATCTATCCACTAGAGGTCGCTTTAAACAGTCTACTTATTTATAAACATTATCGAATCTATCCGCTAGAGGTCGCCTCAAACAGTCTGCTCATATAAACATTATCGATCCAATTTAATCTTGTTTAGCGTCATTACGTTAAGTAAATGTAATTATGAAGGATGCTTAAAACTGGAATTATGAAGGGCGGTTAAAACTAATATACAACTCTATTATAAACGAGGTGTATCTCCCAAGATATGGAATCGAGGGTTTGCGACACCTTTTGCAAAACATGAATCCACCTTTTAAATATATGCGTACCACGTTGCACTGTACACCAAATCACCTTTCAACCTTGTGATTTGTTTCATTTGACAAAGCGGGGAACGCTTTGTCTTTTCCTTTCTCCCTGTTTACTTTCTCTCAAAAACCTTTCCTCTGTTTACTGAACCTTTCAGCCGCCAACTGGGAGGTTAATTTTTGAAGGGCTCTTTTAAGAGCCCGATCTTAAAACCAAAATAAACTCTCCTTGCAGAACTTCACTGCAAAGCTATACTTAACCATATATAGCTAGCTTGGGTTAGTATCGTATCTACTATCGTATTTTGTTTTATATAAAACATTAACACCTCATCTATTTGCTAAAGGTTGCTTCAAACAATCTACTCATATAAAACATTATCAAATCTATCCACTAAAGGTCGCTTCAAACAGTCTACTATATATAAAACATTATCGAATCTATCTGTTAGAGGTCGCCTCAAACAGTCTGCTCATATAAACATTGTCTATCCAATTTTAATCTTGTCTAGCGTCGCTTAGTTAGTAAATGCAATTATGAAGGATGCTTAAAACTGGAATTATGAAGGGTGGTTAAAACTAATATACAACTTTATTATAAACGAGGTGTATCTCCCAAGATATGGAAATCGAGGGTTTGTGACACCTTTCACAGAACATAAATCCACCCTTTAAATATATGCGTACCACGTTACACTGTACACCAAGCGCAAATTTTTCTTATTTATGCCCCAAAATTCTGGACATTGAATATTTTGAATATCTAAATTTTCCCCAATTTTAAAATCATATTGGGTCATGATTTGTATAAAATCAGATCTACTACTAAGTATATGAATTTTACCTCTTTCTATTTTCATATTGATAAGATATAATTACCTGAGATAAAGATATAATTATTTGAATCTGAAATAGAAATATTATGGTTGTAGTTTATATTCTAATGCATTTGATGGTCTGAGATATACTGTAGAAAAAAGTAATTTCTTAGGATCATAAGTTAAATGTTTCCTTTGCTTATGTAAATTTAATATAGTTAAAGAAGGATATGTCAACTTACAATGTTTACATACAAATAATTTAATTATTTTTTTATAGGTCCTTTTTTATTTTTAGTAGCTTTGGATAATGCTGTAGAACAAAGAATTGGACAACAAGAGCAAGTATTTATATTTTCAGGAAGAATGTTATGTTGCATTACTTCCGCATGTTTTAGCAACCTGGATGTAATTTCGATATATTTACATAAATTATCTTGAATAATATCTGTCTCTTTTTGATACATAGTACCAGTTACTGGTATTTTTTAAGATTATTTACTTCTTCCGATAGTTTAATTTTTGGTGTGTGTGGAGATGCTTTCCTTAGTTTTTCATATTCTATATCAAATTCATTTTTTTCATTTATAGTTTTCTCATCATCATCTGCTAAAGAAGAGGAAAAAGATGAACTTATTCTTAAATCATTTTCTAATATTTGATCTAGATTGGCTTTTTTGCGTGGTGAAGAATGAAAATCACTTTCAGATGACAATTCGATATCATTATAAACCTTGTTATTAGGACTATATTTTTTTTTTTTTTTTTCTTTTTTATAAAGAGTTCTATCACTTTCACTATCTGTAAGTCTTTTTTCATTAAAAAGATTACTGATCTTTTTTTTAAGTTTATTTTTTTTAAAATTGGAGTTGTATTTTTATCACTCTCACTATCCGACAGTGATTTTTCTTGTTTACTTAGAGCAGAAAGAACATTTTCAGAAAAATTAAGATAGTTTGAAGGGGAAGTAAATAATTCATCATTGTTTTCTTTTGTGAAAATATACTAGATGATGAATGCAGTATTATATTAGTTGTTACATATTTTAATTTATTTGTATTCCACTAAATAACTAATGACCCAGCTGGTTTATCAATTCTTTCAGAAGGAGTAAAATGAATATTTCCTCCATGACTACCTCTATATATACATAAGGGAATGCACAATATGTTACACAAAGAAGTGAATATGATACTATCATTAGAAAAGGTATCTCTTTTTATTTCTTTACTATTTAATGTCTTAATGTTTTGACTGATCTTTTTGGTATTTACATCATTTTTTAGATTTTTATATAGTGAAACATATATGTAGCTCTTTATTTTAGGCATATATTTTATAGATATACTTTTATGGTTTTGCAAAACATTTAGATATATCATATGAAGTATATGATTTTTTTCTTCGGAAACTTTTTTCCAATATATATCATTATTTTATCTTTTTCGAGCAGATTTAAAACTATACACTCTATGATACTTTCTACAATACTTTCCATATTTAGTATATAGATAGACTATCATACAGAATCTCTATTAACTAGCACACAGAATTTCGGAAAAACCCTAAAACTTCGATTAAACTACAAGATGGTTTTAGATTATTTATATAATCTTTGATAATGTAGTATATTTACACTCAATTATTCAATCTTTTTAATATCATCACATATTGCTTTAAAATGAAGTAAATCTTTAGTTACGCAAGTTCCAACAAAGTTGTAAGAGAATGTAAGCAAAGGACTTTTACATGATTTATATTTGATGCGAAAATATAAATAGTTTGTTTTTTTTGATGAACACGAATTTGTAATAGATACCCAATATGATTCTACATCATTAGATTCTTTAATATTTATGTCATATTTACTGTTATATTCATTATAAAATTTCCAACAAAAATGACAAAATGAAATATCTCTTTCAAATATGAACTTAAATGTTAATTGAATAGTTCTCACATGAATACAAGCTTCATGTATTTTAAGAGAAAAAAAAGGAGATATTGGTTTTAGTGTTTTTTTTATAAAATCTTTAATATCATATATAATATATGGAAAAAGATTTACGCAAAAAAAACTAATAAAAGCTGTAGAGGTTATTTTTAAAGTATAATCTTTCTCTTTTAAGATAGCGCAACCATTATAAATTTTACATTTAAAAGGGTTCTTTTTATATAAAGAATCTATATCTATTATGCATGTAGGAGAACATGACATACCCAATATTATTAAGTTTATATTATATTCCACCTTCATAAAATAATAATTAGGTATATAAAACAATGCTGTATGGATGATGAATCATTAAAGTTAAAATAGTTGACCCTCTATTAACGTAATTAATATGGTCTATGAAATCAACACTTCTCATTGATATATAATCACTCTGATCTCTCACTATCTCACTCAGTTTTATATTTATATTATATATTTCTCTTGGATTTATATATTTTATTTGGAAACATTCAATACATTGTTTATCAAAATCAGTTATTATTAAATTTGAGCATTTTTTGCACTTACATATTTCACAATCAATTTCATTACCCTCTATTGGGTTATTTTTTGTAAGAAAAATTAACTTTCCCGTTTCCATTTGATAATGTTGCTTTTAATCTATTAATCAACAATTTTCATTTTATATTTATGATGATGTGTATTAATTAATATAGTGGGTACTAGCTGTGTTAAGTTATAAAAGTAATCTTACTGCTGACAAGTAGTTCCAAATTTAAACACAGTTGGAGGTTCTATAAGAATGGAATAAAGCTTTGTATTTAAATTAAAAATAGTTCTTTTGTCTATTTTGTTTTATGTAATCTTTCAATACATTTTTTACTAATTTCTGAAATTTTTAAAAGGGGATTACCAATTATATTACACGTTGAGCAAGAACAAATTATTTCTTTTGAGTTTTTTTTTATTTTCATATTTAACATAAAATTGTAGTCTTTATAATAAATGTAATAGCTTAAATGATGACGCATTAAAGTTACAGCTGTCATTAAATGAATCATTTCTTGTGTTGCCTTAGTAAGTTGAGAAAATGAAAATTGATTTTAAATAAAAATTTCTAAATCTTCATAAATATTAGCGGGAACAGTATTTTTTGCAAGCTCATTCAGCTCATATGAAAAAGAAATAAATTCTATACACGTTTCATATAATGAAGGGAAAATATATAATTTTTTATTTAGTTCTAAGGCGGCTTTACTTGTTTTTGTAATTTTATCAAAATCGCTTTTAGTATATGGAGGACAGATTTTTTGCAATATTGAAAAAAAATCTTTACTTATCAGTCTACAATGATGATTTACACAAAAAAAACAATTACATGCGGAGATTACCTGATTATTTTCATCAAATTTTTCAGCAAATGCAACCACTTTATCTGACATTATAAATAATACTTACATGATCTTGTTATATATATATATATATATATATATGCGTTGACTTCACCTGAAATAAATAAAATATAATTATTTAGCAAGAGAAAGCATCTTACAAGCTTTTAAGCATTTAGGACGTGCCGACAAACCACGATTAAACCCCAACGAGAAATTTTAAATAATCCCCGATAAACTCCGATAGAATTCTTATCGGGAACTCTCCGGGTTTTTGCTGACGTCGACAACCAGCGAGACTAGAATTTGTAAAAATATGATCAAAGTCGCGGACCTGTTAGGACGCACTTCGGTTAAAGCCGTATGGCATAGGCGGAACTATATAATTGTTGTCGACCAATCAGCGATGATGTTTGCACTGCCCCTTTTTGAATCGAAGCTCAGTGTCACATTTCCGCTCTAAGCTCTATGGAAACTTGATGAGGGTAAATAAAAGTTGATACATGAGTTAGAGCATGCGAGCGCCTTTTGTTTGACACAAGATACGAGTTTCTAGGTGAAATATTAACGGAGATATCAAAGATTGAATTTTACCCGGTTCACTTTGTTTGAACCGCCCGGTGGTCGACTATATAAAAACATAGCTCATAGGCGTTCGTTACGTCATCTATCGTCTCGTGGGGGGATTTCAATCAACACACGGAATGCGACTCAGCGATGATGTTTGCACCGCCCCTTTCTGAAATCGAAGCTCAGTGTCACATTTCCGCTCTAAGCTCTATAAAAACTTGATGAAAGTAATTAAAATTGGTACGTGAGTTAAAGCATGTAAGCGCCTTTTGTTTGACGCAGGATACAAGTTTCTAGGGAAAATATGAACGGAGATATCAAAGATTGAATTTTACCCGGTTCACTTTGTTTGAACCGCCCGGTGGTACTTGACTATAAAACACAACTCGCGTTTGAACCGCCCCTTTTTTGGAATCGAAGCTCAGTGTCACATTTCCACTCTAAGCTCTATAAAAACTAGATGAGGGTAAATAAAAGTTGATACGTGAGTTAGAGCATGCGAGCGCCTTTTGTTTGACACAAGATACGAGTTTCTAGGTGAAATATTAACGGAGATATCAAAGATTGAATTTTACCCGGTTCACTTTGTTTGAACCGCCCGGTGGTCGACTATATAAAAACATAAACTGGGACCCGTTTCAATAGTCTGTAGGACGTCCGTTATTGGGTGCAGCGACACGATAGCGACAAGTTGCGTTGCAGTAGTTTAGTGACAACCATTCCGGGAGTCCTTGTTACAGACAGGCGCTAATAGTGGCTTGTACCATTTCAGAAGTGGCTGTCCGGTCACTAAAAGGGTCACTATAGTGTCTATAATAGCGAGAGGGTATACCCTCTCGCCTCTAATGTCACAAACGTGTAACTTCACTTCCCATAGGAATTAAGCTGTGAAACTTTAACCCCAGTTAGGGACACATACAACTTATAAACATGCCTAATATTAAGGAGATTGGCTCGTGCAAACCAGAGATATTCACATTTGAAATTTTGTCATAACAAGTGTTGCTCTGGTGGCCAGTGTAGAATTATTCATGGCTGTCTCTAATTTATCCAGTGACCTTCACTTTGACACCACTTGTTCCCAATAGCACTAACACCATCCATTGTAAGGCCCAGGCAGTAATGTCACTATGTCACCAACAGTGAACAGACACACCACCCCAATAGTGACATGCCTATTGAAACGAGAATTAAATTTTGTCACTATTCCTGTCACTATTCCTGTCACTAGTCGTGTCACTAAGTGGCTTAGTGACACATTCTATTGAAACGGGTCCCTGGTTCCCTGCCCTAATGAATAAGGGACAGGTAACAGGTTCCTACGACCTTTTACTAGACTGTAGTACCTCCCGTTGTCGCTAGGGCCAGGGCATATATCTCCGCCGAGCCCCCTAGTGGATACCCCGGGAACCAGTGTATCTGGTGGTCTACCAATCCCACAATGCAACAGAAAAATGGAGGCGTTACCAATAATGCACCACGAAACTGCAACCCGTTACCTGGCCTTTAGTCTAACTAGGCCAGGCTGCCAGGCTAATAAAAACATAACTCATAGTAGCCTGGCAGCCTGGCCTAGTTAGACTTTAGGCCAGGTAACGGGTTCCATTTTTATGGTGCATTATTGGTAACGCTGTTGCATTGTGGGATTGCGCCACCTTAGTCTCTTTCACGACCGCTTGGGGCCTCCTCGAGCCGTGAACACGCCGTCTGGTGAATGGTGGCCGCACTACAGGCTAGCGCCACCTTGGCAGACCTAGAGCAGACGACACAACAAAGAGGTGAAGTAGTGTGTCAACTCCTAGTTTGTACTCTGATATCTCTTTTGGTGAACCAAGAATATGTATGTATTTAACATTAAGACTTATGCCTTGACTATGGTTCACTGCTGGTATAATGCCATGACGTTTGTCATTACAGAATATGAACTATGTAGTGATGTTTTTATATGGCACAGCGAGCGGGAGACGTACACTGCACCACTCAAGCGCTGCAGTGTGATCTGTTCTCGTGAGACAGCGGCGCGACAGCTGGCGAGTTGAAGGTCGTACCAGCGTGACGTCAGAACCCGTTACCTGCCCTTTATTCATATGGGCAGGGAACCAGTCCAAACTCATAGGCGTTCGTTACGCCATCTATCGTCTCGTGGGGGGGATTTCAATCAACACACGGAATGCGACTAAGATCTACCAGTCGGCGCCACTGCTTGCTTTGATAGGTGTAATAGTCATTTCCGCAATGAAATAATTTGAGACTATGTAATAGGTGTGATAGTCATTTCCGCGATGAAAATATTTGAGACTTTAATAGGTCTGATAGTTATTTCCGCGATGGAAATAATTTGAGACTTTGATAGGTGTGATAGTCATTTCCACGATGGAAATATTTGAGACTTTGATAGGTCTGATAGTTATTTTCGCGATGGAAATAATTTAAGACTATGTGATAGGTGTGATAGTCATTTCCGCGATAAATAGAGTCTAATTATTAGCACACGCTAATGTGATAGGTGTGATAGTCATTTTCCGCGATGGAAATAGAGTCTAATTATCAGCACACGCTAAAGTTAGATTCTGACATGCTTTATTGATGGGGGATTACACTGCCTGAGATCTTTAGTTTAATGCTCCTGGGGTACACCATCGAGTAGGAGAGAACGTTTAGACTACGATCAAATTATGTCATAGTTCAAGGTTATTCGTATCAAACATTTACCCTTTCGACACGGGTTAAGTTATTTGAGATTTGATAGGTCTGATAGTCATTTTACGATAAAATAATTTAAGACTTTGATAGGTGTGATAGTCATTTCCAAGATGGAAATATTTGAGACTTTGATAGGTCTGTTAGTTATTTCCGCGATGGAAATAATTTGAGACTATGTAATAGGTGTGATAGTCATTTCCACGATGGAAATAGAGTCTGATTATCAGCACACGCTAATGTAATAGGTGTGATAGTCATTTCCACAATGGAAATAGAGTCTGATTATCAGCACGCGCTAAAGTTAGATTCTGACATGCTCTATTGATGAGGGATTACACTGCCTTAAATCTTTAGTTTAATGCTCCTGGGGTACACTATCAAGTAGGAGAGAACGTTTAGACTATGATCAAACTATGTCATAGTTCAAGGTTATTCGTATCAAACATTTACCCTCTCAACATGGGTTAAGTTATTTGAGACTTTGATAGGTCTGATAGTCATTTCACGATGGAAATAATTTGAGACTTTGATAGGTCTGATAGTCATTTTCACGATAAATTCTACAGTGAAAAGTTAAGACTTGATAGTTATTTGAGACTTTGATAGGTCTAATAGTCATTTCACGATGGAAATAATTTGAGACTTTAAATAGGTGTGATAGTCATTTCCACGATGGAAATAATTTGAGACTTTAACTAGTAGAGTTAGTAGATTCATGAATATCTCCTAGGGAGCGTTGCATCTCTACAAATATCTCCTAGGGGGCGTCACGGCTCTACGCTATAAGTGTTCTTTATCAGCGATGTTAGCACGTTGTCTAAAAAGTAAGATAACCGATGGTGTGATAGTCATTTCCAAGATGGAAATATTTGAGACTTTGATAGGTCTGTTAGTTATTTCCGCGATGGAAATAATTTGAGACTATGTAATAGGTGTGATAGTCATTTCCACGATGGAAATAGAGTCTGATTATCAGCACACGCTAATGTAATAGGTGTGATAGTCATTTCCACAATGGAAATAGAGTCTGATTATCAGCACGCGCTAAAGTTAGGTTCTGACATGCTCTATTGATGAGGGATTACACTGCCTTAAATCTTTAGTTTAATGCTCCTGGGGTACACCATCAAGTAGGAGAGAACGTTTAGACTACGATCAAACTATGTCATAGTTCAAGGTTATTCGTATCAAACATTTACCCTCTCAACATGGGTTAAGTTATTTGAGACTTTGATAGGTCTGATAGTCATTTCACGATGGAAATAATTTGAGACTTTGATAGGTCTGATAGTCATTTTCACGATAAATTCTACAGTGATAAGTTAAGACTTGATAGTTATTTGAGACTTTGATAGGTCTAATAGTCATTTCACGATGGAAATAATTTGAGACTTTAAATAGGTGTGATAGTCATTTCCACGATGGAAATAATTTGAGACTTTAACTAGTAGAGTTAGTAGATTCATGAATATCTCCTAGGGAGCGTTGCGTCTCTACAAATATCTCCTAGGGGGCGTCACGGCTCTACGCTATAAGTGTTCTTTATCAGCGATGTTAGCACGTTGTCTAAAAAGTAAGATAACCGTTAAATCTGTTGTTATTCGCGCTGCTAAGTGTAGACTGTTAAAATCTCAGCTGTTAATGTTTCAGCTAAGCTCTCTATCGTAAAGATAACGAACACTTAATTCAAGACATGTAAAGAGAGGTGAATAAAAGCAAAATAAGTATAATTTTAAACAGATTACTGTTAAAATCCGAATTCCCTGCTCAATTGGAATTCGAATTTCAACTAACACAGACCGGATTTTAACTAACACAGACTGGATTATTTACACGCGATGCTGGTTTCCATAGTATTAGCGTTTTGGGTTGTTACTCAAGTTTGGGGTAGTAATTGCCCTTGTCAGATATCGAGTGATGACACTCTCACCTGTTACAAATGTTTGCCAAACCACTTCAATTCGGATTTTATTATTATAACAAATGTGCGCATCTCACCATGCAGCCATAAAAGACACTACGAATATTTATGGGCAACGTTGCCTTTCTTAGAAGAAATCGTATGCGGCGACAACGTGTACAAATGTGATACCGGCGTATGCACGTAAGTAGGTCTTTTGTAATTTGAATCATGATTCAGCATAGATGTCGAGCAACAGTTGCCTCTGTCAAACATTGCGTGGGACAAACGTTCTGGTGTGTTATAGATGTTCGCTAATTATTTTAACGTTCTGATGTGTTATAGATGTTTGCTAAATTATTTTGATTTAGACTTTATTATCTTAACCCTATTGCATTAAGTACCCATGACAAAGGTACAGTCGTGTAGTTGGGTACTAGTACCGGTGAATGCTATTAGAAGTGGGGTAGCTAAAGAGGAATTATATGCGGTAATAGAGTGTACAAATGCGATAACGACGTATGCATGTAAGTAGGTCTTTTGTAATTTGAATCATGATTCAGCATAGATGTCGAGCAACAGTTGCCTCTGTCAAACATTGCGTGGGACAAACGTTTTGGTGTGTTATAGATGTTCGCTAATTATTTTAACGTTCTGATGTGTTATAGATGTTCACTTTATATTCTGAAAGTTTCATGTTTATTTAACTAGTATTTAATTTATTTTAAAATAATAATAAATAACAATGATTCAGACTTTATTATTTTAACCCTATCGCGTTGAGTACCCACGACAAAGGTACAGTCGTGGAGTTGGGTACTAGTACCGGTGAATGCTGTTAGAGGTGGGGTAGTTAGAGCTATTGTAAAATTTTGTTTTGGATTATGCAACATGATACGCGATACTTATTGTTACTTGTTTAAACTCTTTTTATTTAATGGCTCAGTCACACCGGGGTTACGGAAGCCTACCGGAAAGAAACGGAAGAAAAAAATGGTCATCCGTTGACGTCCGCTTTCTTACGCAACTCCTTCGTTAGACCTCCGTATCGCTCCGTTCGCATCCGTACACATCCGCAGGGGTCCGGAAGAGGTCCGTCAAAGTTTTCAACATGTTGAAAACTTTGAATGGAGAGGTTACGGAAGAAGACTGATACATTTTCCGTTACTCTTCCGTTTTCTTCCGTTTCTTTCCGTTTCTTTCCGTTTTCTTTCCTTTTTCTTTCGTTTCTCTTCCGTTGCTCTTCCGTTTCTCAGCCGTGGTTTTTTTTCCTAACGGACACGTTACGGATGTATACGGATGGCAACGTATGTCAACGGAAGCCTAACGGATGCTTACGGAAGCAATGCGGATGTATAACGGAAGAGAAACGTAAGACTTGTGGATACAAACGTAAGAGTTGCGGATACATACGGATATAAACGGAGAAAAACGGCAGAATAACGGTAAGGGAACGGAGGTATTTCTTGGGGTACGGTTGCGTTACGGAAGCATTACGGAAACCTTTTTCACTATATATACGGTACAATTTCTGATAGATCCTCATTCTCCTTCTGCACATTTTTTTAATTTTTTTTTTTATTTGTTTTATTTAGACTGTAAGAGTTTTCAGCCCTAAGGCCGGTATGAATCACCCTTACAGTATCGTTGTCTGGGTTTCATCATCATCCATCATAGCTGTAGTTACCATTGGAAAATATATACATAAACTAAATATAAAGCCATTAACTCCAGCTAATTTCGTCAATAACTTTCCGTTATTGACATCATACATATATTACGGTATAATTTACCTTTCCAAAGAAAAAATATTGGCGCGAGTCACCTATCACATTATAAATAACAATATCACATTTCTGCAGGACTAGTACATTGGATTCCAAAAATAATACTCGAAACAATCATCAACATAGTTAAAGAAGCAATATAGGAGGAAGAAAGGGAGTGTTATCCAGTCAGCAATTCCTCGATTGATTTCTTTTTCATATCTTGTTTAAATTTGTCATACAATTCAATATTTCTAAATCTGGGTGCTAGTGAATTCCATAAGATAGACCCTCTGTATACTACGCTTTGCTTATACAACTCAACCCTTGGGCGCTCCGTCTTAAATACATTTGCCTCAGTACTTCTTGTATCGCGCTTCGTATCAACAATCAGTTTCAAGTCACCCTTCTTTTTAAACATATAATTTATGATGTGCATGTCCCTCCTGGCTTGAAGAAAAGGCATTTTTGACTTTTTATGTACTGCCATACTGTTTGTATCCTCAGGGAGATGACATGCAATTTTCAGTGCCTTAGTATGAAATGCCTGTAGTTTCTTCAATTTTGATGTTAATCCCTTACCATAAAATAAGTCCCCATAATCAATATAAGGCATTATTAGTGATTTTACTATGCAAAGTGATGTATGTTCATCAATAAACCTTCTTATTTTGCTTAACAAATATATTTTGTGTGCTACTATTTGGAGTGTCTGATCCAGGTGTTTCTGGAAAGAGAGGCTGGGATCAAGAGTATAACCAAGATATTTAAAGTGAAAAACCCGTTCCAGATTGATACCATCTATATTAACATTTTTCGGATCCACTTTCTTTAGGCGAGGTTTAGTGCCGAAAAACATATATTTTGACTTACTTATATTTATTGTTAACTTATTTTCTTTGCACCATTTGTTAACCTTACCCAGCCTCTCATTCATGACTGTCACCATGGTTTCATCGACTTTGCCTTGAGTGAACAACACGGTATCATCGGCATACAAATACATGTTTTCTCTTCCAATCGCATGATACAGGTCATTTATATACACCAAGAAGAAAAAAGGCCCAAGGATCGAGCCTTGGGGCACTCCACAGGCGATTTCCCCCAAACCCGAGCTTATTCCGTTTACCCTTGTAAATTGAGATCTTGATTTTAAGTAGTTTTGTATCCATATTAAAAAGCTTCCCTTGATTCCCAATTTGTTTAGTTTATGTATTAATATATTGTGATTTACCGTATCGAAAGCTTTAGCTTGGTCTATAAAAACTGCCATGGTTAGTTTATCTTTATTTATTCCCATTAAAATATCTTCGACCAGCCTTACTGTGGTATCGCTAGTGGAGTGTCCCGGACGGAAACCCCCCTGGACATCGATCAACAAGTTGTTAACATCTGTGTATTCCATAAGTCTGAGATGAACATTTTTTCTATAATTTTACTCATTACAGGAAGAATTGATACTGGTCGGAGGTTAGAAACCTTTTTCAAGCCCTTTTGTTTGATCAGAGGAACCACTCGAGCCCTTTTCCAAGTCTCTGGAAAAATACCAGTGCGAAAGGACAAATTAAGAAGACGAGTGACTCTTCCCTTCACTGTAGTCAAAGCTATTTTGAGAAACCTCATGGTTATACCATCAAATCCTGACGACTTCCATATGTTCAAGTTCTTTATAATATCGACTACTTCTTTCTCATCGGTTACTATCTCTTCTAGTGTTTGGTCAGATTCTTCACCATAAAACTTCCACTCTGCTGTTAAGTGCTGAGCCAATTTCGGGCCAATTTGCAGAAAATAATCATTTATGACCTCAGGAACTTCATTTTCAGGAATTTGAGTCTTGTCCTCAGTTTCAAGTATAATTTTTTGATTATTTGATTCATTTGGTAGTACGGACCTGATGTCTTGCCAAAACTTTTTGCTGTCGCTTCTGTGCCTATCTAGATTTTCTTTAACAAAATTTTCTTTAGCTTTATTAATCTGTTTCTTTGTAAAATTTCTCAAAAACCTAGCATGTATCCAATCATCTTTCCTGTTTTTCTTTTTTGCTACCTTCCATGCTCTATCTTTGTCCTTTATGAGTTCTAGTAACTCATTAGTCAACCATGGTTCCTTAGTCTTCCTGATTTTAAATTTCTTTATTGGGCATTGGCGATCAAGTGCTGATGTAAAAACTTCCAGCATATGATTCCAGGCTTCATCTATATTATCATTCTCTTCAAACTTCTCCCAGTTAGCATGTATAATATCTTCTTTAAAAAGCTCTTCATTAAAGGATCTGTAAGATCTTCCAAGAAATTCAATAGAGTGGTGTTCCTTCTTAAATTTTCCAAAAACAGAGAAGATTGGTGCATGGTCACTGACACTGATGTTAAGTATACCACTCGCCTTCCTATCAGTTACGTTCGTAATCAACCAATCAATGCATGTATTAGATATTTCACAGCTTCTTGTAAAGTCTTTTATGACTTGTTTCAAACCTTTTAATTTGAACCATGCTTTTAAGTCCAAAACTAGTGTATTTCTTTTCTCCATCCAGTTTATGTTTACATCCCCTAGAACTATTAAGTTTTTTCTGTCTAAACTTAGTCTGTTTATCATTTCCTGTATTTTGATCACCCCAAGTTCCGGGTCTCCATCCCTAGGCCTATAAACAGAAGCCACATAAAGTTCCTTTTGATTTTTTAACTTAACCTTAATCCAGATCGATTCCAAGTCAATAGATGAGGTGTTCATATCAATCATTTCAATCCCTTCCACATTTAGTTCTTTCTTATAGTAAATTGCTACTCCACCTCCCTTTTTCAATTTGCCCGTTGCTGGGTTCAACCATGATCTATCTTGTCTTATAAGTAAATAGCCATCGAGTTCGACCATCTCATCAGGTATCCATTCACTCAGCCATGTCTCCGATATACATATTATATCAAAGTTATCCTTAAACTGCAATTTTAGGAGCTCATACTTCGCTTGGAGACTACATGTGTTTGCATGGCATATTTTCAAACCCTTAACCTCCTGTACTTCATTTAGATCAAACATATGTCAGAGAATAAGATAACAAAATTATCAGGACTAGTCCTACCTGCAGAAATACGATTACACTTCATACGGAATTTACCTGAGAATGTGGCAGTATTTGCCTTTCTCGGTTTGCTGCCTGAGATCATCAGGCGCAGTTTCGGTGTCTCTGCCAGTTTTGGCTAAACGGCTGTATATGTGCCACGCTCACCTGCCAACTGCCCTACTTAGCTAATATGGACCACCTATGTTTTGCATATTGTTGATAAGTGTCAACAGGGCTCAGTAAGTTGATATAATATCAGCATGGACCACCTTGCATTTTACATACTAACATTTTTCAACATAGCAGGTAGTGAGTAAGATAAGAAAATGAGCAATCTTTTTACCCACCTAACTCTTAATTTTAAGTTCATAACAATAACAATAACAGCAACATTTAACAGTAAGAAAACAAAACAAATCACAGCATCGGAACTGGGAACCAGAAGAACTTATCATCATGATTTATAGTTTCTCCTACCTTAATCTTCATAGGATTTGATATATCAGAAAATTGAATACAGTCGACTCCCCATTCTCGTTAATTTTGAAACATTTTAAAATTAAACCCATTTCCCAAAAGTCAAGATTCCAATGCATCTTCGACGCCATTAGAATAAATAACCTTTAATTTGAAGCATTTTCAATACCTCAAATCATTGGAGTCTTGGGAAATTAGGTAGTAAAACCAACGTAATTTAATTAAATTTATCTGGCAAAATCAGAAATGGGAGGGAGCCAACGTATTTTCGGAGAAGCATCTTAGGAACTCGTCAGACCAGTTTTTCACCATCTGATCACCTGGGTGAAGTCCATCAAAGAGTAGATCATAGTTATGAGTAAAACGCCCATGTCTACGCATATGTGTTTGTCTAGCAAGCCACGGTGTACTGAGTCCTTTTTGCGAATTCCAGCTCGTTAGTGTCGAGTTAACATTACATATCGCAGTGTCAACTATGACTTGATTCTCGACCGAACTGTTTATCGTCCATTTATTAAGCTTCATCCCAACAATCGGGCAGATGATAAACTTAGTTTCCGGATGGTTAAATTCGAGCCATTGTAAGCCAACTTCAGCGTATATTTCGAGATGTCTCGTGAGTTCTTCGGCCGACCTCCATTTCATTTCAAAATATCTACCAGATCTCTCAGATACATCATTTACACCTGCCACAATATAAACGTTGTCTCTAGGATGTTGGCTTACGTGGTGATGGGTTCTTGATATCACTTGCTTCAGTTTCGCTCCGGAATGAGAGTAGATTGTCACTCTTGATCTCCTTCCCTCCTCCGAAGTCTGCAGGTCCTCTAGGAAACGTCCCCTACTATCCGAGATTATGACGTTTCGAGGAGCTGGCCTCCAGTTCCTCCAGTTTCTTGTCACATCGTAGTTTGTCGCCATAGTCCAAGGGATTTGTCACAGATTCTTACTCACTTTCTCCGTCACGTATTCGAACCAGGATATGACCCAGATTGTTGTTGCCCGTAACGGTCCGACTGTTTATTTTGGCGAAATCGCTCAGTAGCATTCCGCATCCCCAGAAACTATCCAGAGTCGCCTCGTATAGAAGTCCGTCAGTGTCATATAGTTTCAGCATTAGGTCATCGTTCTGATTGAATTTAAGTGAGACTATGTCCTCCATTTTGCCTACCTTCGCATCTTCCCATGCTTTGTTTGTTTTGATGTTCTTGACAAGTCGTTTCGCTTCTATCCCGTCGTCTGCTGCTCGGACTTTCAACGCGATCTTGGGTTCACCATTAGCCAGTGCTAGCGTGAAGGCATAAAGCTGCTCCGCTGAGTTCCAGACACTTTTACCATCGTTTATTACACACGGGTAGAGGTTCGACAAGTATGAATGTTTAGATTGGAACGCCCATCCATCTTCAACTTTAACCGTTTTAGCAGCCTCAATTGTAATATCCGCTGGCAGATTTTCTTTCTCTCTGTACGTGTATGCCTTGTCATCGATGAGCAATTTCCCACCCTTCACTCGCGCCTGACGCCCTTTTTGTTTCGCATAAGCTGCAAGACAGCGCAGTTCCCTACGCTCTTCTTGTTTTTCAGGTGATAGGTCGTCCAGAATAAAGACCCTTTTCCACCTAGCATTTCCCTTTAGTGATGATATGTTTCGGAAAATTTCCGATTTGAGGTTTTGTGATGCTAGTTTGACATAAACACTCCTAGGTCGCTTAGCGTGTTGTTGTTTAGGTCCCAGTCGGTACACTTGCTCTATTGGCGAGACACCTCCGTACTGCGTAACCGATAGATCTTTCAATAAATCCAGCACTACTTGCTTCAGATTCTCTCCCTGATTTTCGTTCAGGCCTTCTATTATCAAATTGGCCCTCCTCTGGTTTTCTTCGAGAAATCTGATTCTTGATTCAAGTTTTTCCATTTTACTTGCCATTTTTTCTTGTGCTATTTCGAATTCGGTTTGTTCGTCCGTTACGTCAGATAGCCTCGAACCAATCTCTTCCACTGATTTTTCATTTTTTTCCATTTTTTCTTCCAGCTTATCAATTCTTGGCTCGATATTACCGTGTAGGTTGTCCACCTTTTTATCCAGATCATTGATTTTCGTCTCAAGATTTCCCATTTTTTCCAGCAGGGTGTTGATACTTTTCTGGATCTCTGCTATGCCTGTATTTTCGCCCATCTTGTCACTTTCCGCCGATGTGGTACTTTTGGACGCCGCTCTAGGATTATCACGACCCATTCCGTCTTTTTTGGTAAGTAATTTCCATTCAGCTGTCCTTCATAGAGGTGTTCCAAGTATTTTCCCCTCTCTGAGACTCTTTAAACGATTTTTAGGCTCTTTGACAGTTGGAGGCAAGCATCGACACGCACAGCTAGTCAGCCATATCGACAGAGTCCATGAGACCGTGAACATCTACCTTGCAGCCCACATCATGGAAGAGGATACTCTGGAAGACATTATGGCTTCTGCTGCAGTGCTGGAAGCAGGTCTCAAGCTTGTACAAGCTGGTTTCGACTATATAGAAGTTGTGAAGAAGCTGAAGAAGAAACGACGACGGAAATGCTGGTCTAAGGCCTGGCTCGGTGTTGAGAGGCGACGGCAATTCGGATTATATGATCAGTTGATGCAGGAGCTACGACTGGAAGACAGCCCTGCCTTCATCAACTTCATGAGGATGCCGCCTGCTATGTTCGATGAAATTGTGAGACGTGTGGGGCCTCGTATCACCAAGGAAAGCACCAACTACAGGAAAGCACTAGAACCAGGGCTGAAAGTGGCCATCACACTGCGACACCTAGCATCTGGTGCCAAGTACTCGGATATGCGGTATGGTTGGCGTGTTCCTCACAACACCATATCCCTCTTTGTTCCAGAGGTGTGCCAGGCCATTGTAGATGAATTTCTTCCCAAAGTTATGCCCCCACCAACTACTAAGGAGTTCTGGTCCAACATCGCGGATGGCTTCTTGGAACGATGGAACCTGCCGCATGTCCTTGGTGCTTTGGATGGAAAGCACGTCTCCTGCAAATGTCCACCACGATCTGGGTCTACATACTTCAATTACAAGAAGTTCTTCTCCATAGTTCTTCTAGCACTTGTGGACTCAGAGTACAAGTTTGTCTGGGCAGACATAGGTGGCCGTGGTGCAGCATCCGATGCACAGATTTGGAATGCGTCAGAACTGAAAATGTCCATCGACCAAGGTGAGATGGAGCTCCCGGACCCAGATCCACTGCCGAATGACAAGGAGGATGTTCCATATTTCATTGTGGCGGATGATGCCTTCGGTCTAAGGACTTATCTACAGAAGCCTTTCAGCTTGAGAGGTCTGGATCGGGAACAATGTATATTCAACTACCGTCTCTCCCGTGCCCGTCGTGTGGTGGAAAATGCCTTTGGTATTCTGGCCAACAGGTTCCAGGTGCTGATGTCAACCATGGAGCATCGACCAGAAACCATCCGCCTAACCGTCACCACCTGCATGGTCCTTCACAATTTGATGCGGATACGCTACCCCCGAATACAGAACCATCTACTCGATGTGGAGGACGACGATAATAACATTATTCCTGGAGAGTGGAGACGTGGGCGGTGTATGGAAGACTGTATCACTGTTCAAGGTCACAACCGGGACAACCGTGACGGAAAGAAATTACGCCATCTCCTGAAACACTGGACAAACTCATCTGCTGGCATGGTCCCCTGGCAAGAGAAGATGATATGAAGAATGGTCCTCTTCAGGGCCAACACAACGGTCCTTTTCAGGGCCAACACAACGGTCCTTTTCAGGGCCAACACAGCGGTCCTTTTCAGGGCCAACACAATGGTCCTTTTCAGGACTCCCTTTATTTACAAAGGTTTTGGTCGAATCTGAGGCTTCTTAATTTTTTTTTTTCCGATATTCTTCTTTGACTTTTTTTTTTTCTCTTTCCTTTTACTATTACTTTCCATGGTATTACTGTTGTGTCTGGCATTACTATATTCTCTATCTTCTTCTAGAAATGTATTTCTTCCAATTATTACTATGTACTGAAATAAAGAGCCACACAGAAAATTTCACGTAAAACAAATTTATTCAGAAGGACAACAGGTGTATGCACTCTGAAAAACGGGAAAATCTACAAGGTAAAAACGTATATACATGTACAACAGTTCATGAGTTTCCTTTTGGTGCTGGTGAGCTTGCAAGCATATCTGTAGGACTTGTGTCCAGTCCACCAGGTGTGGGCAATGAGTAGCCTGAAAGATTCAGACTAGTGTTGAAGGGGGGCGGAGAGTTATCAAGTGTGAGCAGTGCTGAGTTTATCATGATGCTGGTGTTGCTGATGTCCTGTGATAGAGTTTCTGAGGACTGTGTGTGCTGCAGTACCTCCTGTGTCTTCTTCTGTGTCTGCTGCGGCTTTGAGGAGAGAGACTGCTGCGGCTGTGAGGAGAGAGACTGCTGCGGCTGTGAGGAGAGAGACTGCTGTGACTGGGATGACAGAGACTGCTGTGACTGGGATGGAAGAGACTGCTGTGACTGGGATGGAAGAGACTGCTGTGACTGGGATGGAAGAGACTGCTGTGACTGGGATGACAGAGACTGCTGCGATTGGGATGACGACTGCGATACAAGAGGTAGCTGCATGTACTTCGACATGTATGCTGGAGACTGGCTCCCCCACAGAGAGCCCTGCTGCATGGTGGGGGTGGTTTGTCTCCATTGATGCGGCATTGGCTGATAGTCATACTCGGGCACAGTCTGCAATTGATGGTACTGCGTCTGGTGTTGCGCCTGGTGTTGCGGCTGGTGTTGCGACTGGTGTTGCGACTGGTGTTGCGGCTGGTATTGGGGCCGGTGTTGCACCTGCTGTTGCGCCTGCTGTTCTCTCCTGCGTCTTTTCCAGTCTCTATTAAGTTTGATAAATAAATCCTCAAACTCGAGGAATTCATCATCGGTTACTGTGCGGCATACCTCTTTAACCCAGTTGAGGAAAGCGTTTCGCTCACTGGGTTCCTCTCTTGTGGCGATGCGGGAAGACACTTGACTAATCTGCTCCCTCGCTTCTAGCAGAGTATTTCTAATTTCGGCCATGACCGGCTCAACAGATGCTGCTGTTTTTTGAGAGGTGGTGGGGGAGGGGGAGGCTGCAGCATTTACTCCCCCTATGTCATCCGGAGGGACTTGGTCTTCTCGTGCAATGCGCTCGGCTTCTCCCAAATCACCGCGTGCTTCAGCCAGCGCTTCTCTCACCTGTAATTATAAGAAGTGAACACCTATAAGTTAATTGCCTCAATCATTTGGCATCTATAATATTTATGCATAGTACAGTGGAACCCCATTTCCGGAACACCCCACTTCAAAATCGTGGAGTAATGTGCATTTATACAATTATCTATACAGTTCTATATAATTACTACGCGTCAACCTCTCATGGTTCAAGGCCACCTGTCCACAAAAGCATCGATTATTGTCTATTAAAATAGTAGCTGTCTTTTGGATGTTGTATTAGATTGCATGAAGCTAATGAAATACTCACATTTTGTACTGGTTTACGCCGGTGACGGATGACACCATCGAGGTACTTAAACCGCTCCAGGACCCACTTCTCCCGGTACGTGAGGACCCGGGCACCCTGGCCGGACTTTGTTGAATGAAGTTTTGTGTTCCAATCTCGCAAGTCAATGTACCATACCTTGAGTTCTTGTACTGAAAAGAGAAAAGTGAAGGAGATATTAAGAAATATTGTCTATATTTCTTTCCAGGTGAGCAGGTTGGTGGGTACAAGTAGCTGCAGGGGGCTAGAATACCAATGGGATGTATGTATAAGGGTATAAAAATTGGATTAATTTTAAAAGATATCTTCCAATATTTTACAGAAAGTATTTTAAAGTTTTCTATATGGGTATATGAGACTATATAAAGATTGAAATATAATTGAAGAAAAATGCACACCCACCTTCAAGACCTATTTCTTCCGCTTTTTCTGCCAACAGTCTTTCCTTGAGAGGCCGGTTCTTGAAATCTTTGTTCTGAGGACACCACAGGCAGGGGTGAGCCTCCACCCATTCAATGATATCGGTCTCCCGCTGTTCATCTCCCAACCGTATGGTTTTCTGCCGATGCCCTTTTTTTTTCTTGTGTGTCTCTTCTTGAGGTTTACTTTGTGAGGCTGTGGAGGAGGAAGAGGATGTCCTCCGGCGCTGTAGGGGTGGAGGTTTTTCTGAGGAAGTAAGTGTGGCAGCAGCAGAAGCAGCTTCCTCATCTAGTTCATGTTAAAATTCACTATGTACTTCCACTTGTACTGTCTGTGTGTGAGGGGCAGCTGGGGGAGCTGGCCTGGACTGGGAGGGGCCAGGGGCTCTCCTCTTCGCCTTTGATCTAGGCATGGTGCACGTTGAGTGGTTGAAGTGTAGTAGTGTTCTCTTCAAAGTCCGAAAGTGGTCTGAACTCTGACCTGGGGTGCCTCTTTTTATATAGGAACTCCGCCCTCCGTTTTCTTCCGTTCCCTTCCGCAACTCTTCCGCAACCTTACGTTACTCTTCCGTAAATATCCGTTACTCTTCCGCAATTTTACATTACTCCTCCGTTGGCCTCCGTTGGCGTCCGTTACTCTTCCGTACGACTTGCAGCTGCTTCCGTTTTACATCCGTAATTGTCCGTTAGTCTTCCGCAACTCTTCCGCAACTCTTCCGTGTTTGTACGTTACTTGACCGTTTCTCTTCCGGTGCGTTGCATCGGGGGCCTCCTTCCGTTCAACTTTTGCCTACGGAGGCCACCGGATCACGCTCGAGACGTCCGTTTTCTTCCGTAACTCTTCCGTTTCCCGGTGTGACTGAGCCATAAGATACAATCAATCTACTAAATATATATATATATATATATATTTCAGGAAAACCGAAATAGATATAGAACCATCACAAAAAGGTGAAATCCCTGTCATCTCTACATCATCATCCATCGTCACCACTTTCTTTAACCCCACTTCACCAACCATGGACACCTCTGCTTCACCAACTATCTACACCACTTCTAACCCCGCTTCATCAACCATCGACACCACCACTTCCAACCCCACTTCATCAACCATTGACACTGCTTCTATGAAAGTCATCTACATATGTATCGACACCACTTCCGACCCCGCAACCATCGACACCGCTTCTATAAAAGTTATCTACACATCTATCGATACCACTCCCAACCCCACAACCATCGACACCGCTTCTATGAAAGTCATCTACACATCTATTGACACCACTCCCGACCCCGCTTCACCTACCATGGACACCACTTTTATTTCACCAACCATCGACACCAAAGCGGGGTCGGAAGTGGTGTCGATGGTTGGTAAAGTAAAGTCGGAAGTACCAACCATCGACACCACTACTGACTCAACTTTATCAACCATTAACGACACTTCTAACCTCACTTTATCAACCAGGTATTATATCATTTGATATCAACTTAAGCAAGATATAAGTAGTTTATCAAATAATCACCATATAAAAGCGATATTTCTCTATTATGTGGGTAGTAACTAATTCATTTTTATCGCACTAACTATAGTCACGGACACCATCTGGTGGTATATAAATGGTAACGTATAAATAAGCGTAATTAATAATCTTAAAATAGATATTATGTGTTGTAAACACGTCTAACGTAAACAACGTAATTAATACTCGTTTAAACTGTTTTATTTGATACAATCAATCTAAGGAATATATAAATAGTCTATGTATTATATAATTTCAGAACAATGGCTGGTGAAGTAGAGTCGGAAGTACCAACCATCGACACCGCTACTGACATAAAAGCCATCTACACATCAACTGTCGACACCACTTCCAGCCCCACTTCACCTACCATGGACACTTCTTCCAACCCTATTTCACCAACCATCGACACCAAAGCTTCGGTATCAATGGTTGGTGAAATAGAAGTGGTGTCGATGGTTGGTGAAGTGGAGTCGGAAGTACCAACCATCAACACCGCTACTAACCTGACTTTACCACCAACCATTGGCACCACTTTTAACCTCACTTTATCAACCATAGATACCTCAACATATAATATTTGGCAAAATACAGTAATCATTATAGTTTTTATCATTATAATAGCTTTATCGGGCATATTTGTTATTTTTCTGGTAAAAAAAACCCACACATTTAGACACATCGACATAGAAGAAAATGTAGAACTACGTGAATTACGTAACAAAATTTTTTCGGATCGCGAGCTTCCGGTGCGACAATATTTTCAGGAACATTTTGACATTGATGTAGATACCGAAATTTACACTTACGTCATTATGTTTTCTATTCATGCTTTATATTCCTTAAATGCGTAGAAACGTAGACGTGCGTACACGGAACCCGCAGTAGATACACGTACATAAAACAGTGGGAAAGTAATGCCCCAGTCACACTGACGTAAAACGTCGTTTCCATGTACGCACGTCTACGTTTCTACGCATTTAAAATGTACAAATGCGTTCTAACACGTGGTAAAAACGTGGACTTACGTACCGTAGCTGATACGTGGTCCCCACCACCTTAAATACGTAGTAAAACACCAAAATTTACGCCAGTGTGACTGGATTGTGTACTAAAAGATAATGCGTTTGATTTGCGTACCAAATACGCGAAACTCGCAACTTTTAAATGTGTTTTAATAGATTTAATATCAAATGATATAATACCTGGTTGATAAAGTAAGGTTAAAGTGGTGTTAATGGTTGGTTTACCTTGGAAGAATGTATTCGCTCTTAATAATATATATATATATATATATATATATATATATATATATATATATATATATATATTATCTATTTATTATGTATCATTTACATCCATATCTAACCAATTATATTTTATATATCCTATAGTCTTAATATATTAAACATCTATAACACATCAGAACGTTAAAATAATTAGCAAACATCTATAACACACCAGAACGTTTGTCCCACGCAATGTTTGACAGAGGCAACTGTTGCTCGACATCTATGCTGAATCATGATTCAAATTACAAAAGACCTACTTACATGCATATGTCGTTATCGCATTTGTACACTCTATTACCGCATGTATTCTACCTATCCTATAACCTTAATAAATAAGTTCAAAGTTGCTCATGATTTGTGAATTATTCCTAAAATTAAGTTCACATAAACTTACTTGTATGTGGAGGTGAAATGCGCCCAAATCTTCTGAGTCTTGATAATCTTATGAGTCTTGATATGGTGCTTACATGAATCGACCGTGCACTTGTAGATGAATCTAATACATAAAGCTTATATATGGAAATTACCTCATTATGCAAAATTTAATATTCCCACCAATCACTGATCTCTATTCTAAGAAGGAAAGAAACTAACCTATCATAAAAAGGATGTCGGTGACGCTCATGCATAATTCTCAGAACGCAAGTGCGTCATTCTCAAAGGAGAGCGACTAATGTGATTTACAATCATTACATCTATCTATATGTTTCACACCCACAAAAACCAAGAGACTGAGTGAGTTCTAAAAATATCACTTATGTCCCATTATATGGTGTCTTATGAGAAATATCATTAATGAGACATATCTATATGGTGTCTTATATATAAGATCTATATGGTCTTTCATAAACATCACTAATGATAGTTGTTTTATGTAAAAACATCATTCTATATGGTCTCTCATGAGGAACATCATTAATGACAGGTGTCTTATATAAAGAACATCACTTATGATACATCATTTTATATGGTGTCTCATGAGGAAACATCACTAATAATAGGTGTCTTATATGAGAACATCACTTATGATACATCATTTTATATGGTATCTCATAAATATATACGATCTATATGGTCTTTTATAAAACATTACTAATGATAGTTGTCTTATGTAAAAACATCACTCATGATACAGCATTCTATATGGTCTCTCATGAGGAACATCATTAATGACAGGTGTCTTATATAAAGAACATCACTCATGATACATCATTTTATATGGTGTCTTTTGAAAAAACATCACTAATAATAGGTGTCTTATATAAGAACATCACTTATGATACATCATTCTATATGGTATCTCATAAAAACATCACTAATGATGGGGTGTCTTATATGAGACATCACTTATGATACATCATTTTATATGGTGTCTCATAAGGAAACATCACTAATGATAAGTGTCTATATAAACATCACTCATAATACATTTATATGACTTTTATAAATATCATTACATCATGTATAAAGCATTAAAGTATATGACTATATATTTCAACCAAACGTTCATAGAAATAAATTGCATTACAGTGGAATAATACTTCTATAATAGTGAGCCATAAGTTTTTACTACCACAAAATCCAAGAAACTGGGTAAGTTCCTTACCCGCTCCATTTAGATTGTAGCTGTCTCATATAATCTTAAAAGCGAACACGTCTATACCATTTAGATTATAGCTGTCTCATATAATCTTAACAGCGAACACGTCTATAAGTGATAACATATGACCTCTCTTAATTCTCTCATTGTTTTACCACGTACACGTATTTACTGTGGGACCACATGGAGCGAACACACCCATTTATAATTGATAACATGTGACCTCTAATTATGCTCCAGTCACACTGATGTAAAACGTCGTTTTTCGTGTACGCACCTCTACGTACTTCTATGCATTTGAATCTAAAATGTGCGACAATGCACGGAAACGTGGAGATGCGTAAATAAAGTCGGAATGCAACCACAGATAGCTGGTCACAAAATACTATTTCCGGATATAGGCACTCAGTACTTTGACTATGTAGGTTCAAGATTATATTAGTCAAATATAATATACTTGTTAGCTATCACTGTAGGGTGGGAGTCAATCGTTTCCACACAAAAACTACACAAACCAAGGGAATAGGCTCCCAGTGCTGTCATAGTATAGTTTTTTTTTTGTTTTTTTTTTTCATATATACATAGGTACAGGTTAAGGCTTACCAGGATATATTATATTCCTGTCTGTGCTATATGTAGATATTGGGAGGGTTACTTCTTTAGGGAGTCAATCGTTTCCACACTAAAACTACACATGTACATTTTGCCATGGAGAGAGTATACAATCCTGCCCAAAAATGTGTAAATGGTCTGAAAAAAATCCTTAACCTATGGGGACCCAGTTAAGAACAATAATTGTCAACATTTTATATTCTTTCTACTAATGCTGACTATTGCAATTATGGTATAGTCATTTTATCGTGAAAAAACACCCTGTTTCAGGTAGTTTGGGCCTACTATCTCCGTTATCTATGATCCCACATAGGCAAAACCATGGTTCCCCTGTAAGATCCGATTGAGTCTAACCAGAAAACACAATAAAATAATAATATCTATCAAATTTAGCCTATTATTGAATAGAGAAGCAATAATGGTTATTTGACGACGATCCATGACATCTGGCCATATGTCTCATTCACCAATCTTTTAGATCCAAATCTTTAATAAACTTAACACCTGATATCATAGTTTCGAAACAGAGTTATTCAGAGACGATAGTAGTAAACTACACTTCAAAGGTAACAGAAGAGACAAAAAACGAAAGTCTAGCCTCAAACCCCCATAGGTCTAGCACTAAGCCTCGTTCTTGCGGGCCACCGGAAATTGTGTTTTGTAGGTGGGTATCTGTGGTTTCAGCTTTGGCTCCCTATGGTGTGTGTAAGCCTATGTACCGTAATTGGGGGTAACTTGAGACACTTTTTAAAAAATTTCTAAAATAACTTTGAATTTTTTTTAGATTGATGCAAACTGTAAAAAGCATTGTTTTTTGCCAATGGTCCAACACATTTTTTTACCTAGTTTTAAAATGCAGATTATTCGACAAAAAATATATATTTGATAAAAAATTGTCTCAAGTTACCCCATATTTTGGGTAACTTGAGACATAGGTGAAATAGCTTGCAAAACTGCTATCATTATCATAATTGATTAATCACGATATTCACTACCTTTTTTTATACAATTGTTATCATAAATTCTTAATTTTACTTGGATATTACTTTTTTTTTTTTTTACAAGACTGGTACACTGGTACCTCCCAATCACAGTTGTTACAATTTTTTTTAACTTTCTGTTTAAATATCAAAAATAAGTGCTTGATATTTATAACCTATTTTTCATAATTTTGTTACACAGCTTAATTATCACATTTTTAAACATATTTCAGTCTCCGATGGGAGTATCAACACAAATGAAGAACTAAATACATTTTGTCTCAAGTTACCCCACATGTCTCAAGTAACCCCCAACGACGGTAGGCCTACTTCAGCGCGGTTCACACCACTGCTAGATTGGCAACCAACCACTGTCTGCGCTACGCTGCGACTTAGCGTAGCAAACGTCTGCTCTGGTGGCCAGTGTAACACCACTGCCGGAAGTGTGTTATCCATGTCGCTGTGTGAGGGTTTAGTCTCTTTCGCAGACACTTGGAGGCGTCCCCCGTTCGCTTAGACTCTAGTACAGCCCGTTGTCGCCAGGGCCAGGGCGCACAGGCTCTCATACTGGGACTGTTTTGCGCTGCCATTTTAAGGTGGAAATTCCTACCTCCGCTGGTACGAAGCTGCCCTGATTGATTTGCCAGTAACCAGTATGCTACTCTTCAAGCAGAGGTCCTAGAGTAGCTTTTACTGGGCATGTACCAAATAAATCAGCTTGGAGAGTTATAATGATTACCAGAATAATGCCAGAATCGTGGTATTTTCAGGCTTGGGTTAGCACTAAAATTAGAACAACCAACCAAGAAATCCTTTTCTCCAATCAGTGCCTAAGGAACTGGCAAATCAGAGCTGTGCTCTGTTAGACCCTTACATACTTTAAGCAGACTAAGCGCCTGTTGGTATTCCCCCTTGTCAAACTGATACTATAAATAGGACAGCCAACCACGATATTCCTCTCACTCAAGGTGGCAGGCCAGTCACAGTCATACTCTGTTAGACCTTCACGTACCGTAACCCGAAGGTGGCACGGTGCGTGAACGGACTACCGTTCGCTCAGGAGCACTCTCCTATCAGATATCCTACGCTTGTGGCTCGACTTCCTGCGACCGCAAGCGTTAGTGCCGGGAAAGATCTGGGAGGAGAGTGGCTCAGGCGGTTGTGAAAGAGTTGGCCCAGTTATTGCCACTCTCCCGTCAGATATTTTCCTGGCGCTTGCAGCTTGGGTCAAGTAGGATCCCGCCCGCCAAGTTGAGAGCACAAGATCTGAACTGGTAAGTAAAATGCCTTTCTACTTCAATGGGCCTACTATTCAAAGTGATTGTTTCACCCTTCTCTAAGGTTTTTAGCACATAGCCTAGGTATAGGCGGGTTCTCAACACTACAGACGAGACACAATTGACCAAGTGCGAATATACGTCTCACTTGTCGTAGGGTCTCACTCGGGAACGCGGGAAACCAGAAAAAATTACATTCATTTTCGTAACTACATGTAATTGATTAACTGATAGTACTAGATCTATTAGTAGGCTATCAATCTGTCGTTTCACAGAGTTGTGATATGAGATGTACAGAGTAGGGGCCATCCATAAAAAGATGTCACACGTAGGGGGGGGGGGGGGGGGGATTGAAAAGTGACACAGCAAGGTGAACCATGATACTGATAGAAATTATGAATGATATATGTATTTGGTATCAAATTTAAGCTCCTGATGTCAGGGATGTATTCACGTGGAATTATGTGTATCTAGGTACAGTATCAAGTTAACCCCCTCGTGAGCGGACACCCTCCGTTCCAGGCCAAAGTGTCTGCTTATGGCATGCTGAGTGTCCAATAACTGAATAAGGAGCCAAAGTGAACCCGTTGCAACCACAGATAGCCGGTCACAAAATACTATTTCTGGGTATAGGCTCTCAGTACTTAGACTATGTAGGTTCGAGATTATATGTGTCATTCTCTGATCTTTTAGATCCAAATTTTTAATAAACTTAACAGCTGTCATTGTAGTTTTGAAACAAAGTTATTCAGAGACGATAGTAGTAAACTACACTTCAAAAGTAACAAAAGAGACCAAAAACGAAAGTCTAGCTCAAACCCCCATAGGTTTAGCACTAAGCCTCTTTCTTACTGGCCACCGGAAATAGTGTTTTGTAGGTGGGTATCTGGTTTCAGCGGGTTCACTTTGGCTCCCTATAGGCCTTTTTCCACACGCCAGTGTCGCACCTTATCTCCTTAGTTACGCAACGTCTGAAGCCAAACATTCACCTGGCAATGTATACTTTAGCATTGATAAACATCGTGTATTAGAGTAATACATTCATAATACCTGTGCACATTATCTCCAGAGAAATAAAAGTGATTGCATTGTATTCTATGGTATTCCAGCTCCGATTTGGTGAATAATATATGCATATCATCTCAGTGATACTTTAGATATACCTAAGATAACATAGGGACACCGAAATTGCATGCACATTATTATAGTGGCAATGCCAGCAGTTATATATGCTTATCTTTTTCCTATCTAAAACCAAGATAATTATCAACTATAAAGTTTAGATAACCATGACTCGTTAGTACAATACTCTAGTTTGTTTCAGCAATTTAATCTGTCAAAAAAACAACACTGCTGCAATCACACCCACCGTTCACACTTAAGGTGTGATTGCTATCTCTATGTGCATGTAGGTGGACTCGCGGTGTTTGTCCGAGCAGCCGTGTAACTAGAGAGTGGGCCGTTAGGCGGCGTTGAACGGCAACACCTGTATTATTATATACCTATCCACGAACGTCTATGAAATACTACCCACTGCTAGGAGTGCATTAATAATATTGTTTGCGCCCGCTGCTAAACATTACGTCGCACTAATGGTAGAATAACGTCGAAAAAACGAGATCTCGTTTACATGACGTCAAATACAAAATGGCGGATCGCGTGTGTCGCTTCAAAAATTTAATCACGTGTAAAACGTAAACAAGACGATTTTTTAATCGTAAAAGACCTGAGATACAAATTATTATTTATGAAAAATCATGTAAAATCAGTGAAATGTCTCAATAACGTCCTAAAATCGGTAAACATCATTGACTTGCCAACTGTCAAAGCATCGAGTCACAAAAACATAAACAAACCCTGTCACCAAGGAAAATTACATAAATAATCAAAATAACCGATATGACACATTATTATTATATAATTTTCTATGACATTAATTTAAAGAAAAGTTGTTTTTAAAAATTACGAAAATATTTAGTGAACTATACCTTCAATCGTTGTCAGTAGGCGTAAAAACGTAAACAAACTCTCTTAGTAATTAGAATTAAATAATTAAACGAAATAACGATCAGAAAATATTACCATATATGACATATTTTCATCTTTTAAATTTCTAAAATGTTTAAGTACACATGAAAATTGTTTTTGAAAATTACGAAAATAATAAGTGAACTATACATTCAATCATCGTCAATCGTCGCACCTCCTAGCGATTGATCGGGAAGTCAGTGTTAACTGTCAGCGGGCCGTAAGGATTGAGCCCTAGCATCAACCTTGGGATAGGCTTTTATTTGACGATTTCATAAGTGATTAACGTAGCATTATAAATTATATTAAGGTATATCATAATAAGCAAACATCCTAACTGTAGGCGAAACTTATTGTTCTTGGTCTACGGCGTCAGACCGAATATTTTCCGTAATTGACCACGAACAATAAAAGTTTCGCCTACAGTAAGGACGTTTCCTAATATTACACTGGGTTTTCAGTCTGTTGAGTGTTGTCTAGTGTTGATGGTATAGGCTGCGCAGTAGGCCTATATCATACCTTTATACAGGTGATACTATGGCATATGATGGAGACACTGTTTTATCTCAACCCTGGTATATTTTCTCCATAGACTTAACATTAAGAACTTGTATCCCACGCCCATGAGATCTATAGAAAAAATAACTAATCAGGGATTATGTCATAAATTTTAGCTCATTAATCAATGTGAAGGGTGAGATAAATTGAGAAACCCATTCAAGTTTCGGTCTTGTTTGAATCCCTACTCAATTCATGCAGCTTCGCCTTGTGAATTACTATGCGATTCAAACACGATGGGGTAGGCCTAGGCCCTACGAGCTTAAACATTCATAGGTTTCCTCTACAATACCCACACAGACACCCCAAAGACGCCTACCTCATGCCTACAGGCAAGACATTAATTATTAAGATAGTCCAGAGTGTTGTCTAGAACACCACCCAGTCATATTTGATAGGATGTCCCTCTGAAGTGTCCGCTTAGATGAGGTTAAACTCAAATAGCTTTTCGTACCAAAATAACTGTCTGTTAATCCGGGTGTCTGCTTGCGCAGGGTGGTCGCTTACACAGGGTTAAAATCAACATCTTATTATACAGAGATATATTTCCGTTCTAAGCAAAACTGTCGATTAATGTGGGGTGTCCGCTTATGTGGGGTGTCCGTTCTACTTTATTCCAAAAACCATGGCCTTCATATCTCTTCATACTGCCTACACCTATTGTCACACTATGGTACTTCTCACACCACTTGTAGCACCTTTTCATATTACAGGTTGGAATTTTTCCCTTTCCCGTGGTTGGGTTTGAACATTTTTTCATATTACACACAGTAAAATGAGTGAGATATCAGGAGTTTAGAGTGAGAGTGCGAGATAGGACCTAGATTAGTATGTTTGAAACCCATTTTATGACACCCATCTTTGATCCAGCAAAAAAAAAGCGCCCTCATCATATTTTTCATGGCTTGCTGATGAAAAACAAGGTTTTTTTTAAGTGGCCTTACGTGTACAAGCAAAGGTTTCTGTTATACTTTGAAGAGTGCTCTGTTTCTGATCAATAAGGACAAGTTTCTGCAATTGGCACCATAGCAATTTCGCACCACCTGATGATATTTTAGCTCACCAATTAAATGTGTCTGGATACACTTAATCAGTTGAAAAATGCAGGTTTACACTCTCGATTCTTCAGAGGTCATCTCCCATGAAGAAGAAGTCCCTGGAGAACTCAACCCGAAACGAATTTGACCCATAATTAACTCAATCCTTAATAGAAAAACTACCCATAACGAACTCGACATATTTTAAAACTACAAGTAAGTGTAAAAACACCACAACTCCAAACAAGTTGATGTTTCAAATTGTATTTATTGTATCAGGTGTATCATCACAATTTGGACATTTAGGTATGTGGACCTGTCAACGTTTCGGTAATAGTAACTTTCTTCAGGACACAGTCAGTTCAAACATAAAAAAACCCACCTTGAAGTGGGGCTAGGTGCAGGTAAAGTCCGAATTTGGTCTTGGTAACGGTAACTATGATGATCAATAACTTTTAAGAAATCCTTTAGATAGGTTAAATAATAATGTGGTAACATGCATACAAATAATATGAGTACTATAATTAAAGTTAATATATTTACAATTTCACATAGTATAAATTGGAGGTCTCTTAGCAAACTTTTTTTTTTACATATACTAAAACTTCTACATATTTTAAAACTTCCAAGCTCAAGTTTTTCATTGATAGTACAATTGTGGATAAATACTATATTTAGTAGTAAGTATGTTATCTTTGCTTCAAATTTGGTCTTATGAATAACCTTACTCCTAACAGGTTCTCCTAACCCTAACCTCATCCATAACCCTAATTCGACCCCTAAACCTAAATCAGTGCATTTTGTTCAGCCCACCTATGAATCTTCTCAATACCATTTCTTAGTTTGTTTAGAACGATATCTTCACTTGGATCTTCTGCATACAGTACCAGATCATCTGCATATTGCAGGGCCTCACAGTCGTTGAGACCTTTACACATATCATTAACATAAAGCAGGTACATAATGGGACTAAGTACAGATCCCTGCGGGACCCCGTAACTTACATCCTATTTAGCACTTCTGGTTCCGTTAACCAACACTTCTTGACTCCTATCAACAAGATAATCATTAATCCAATGAAATAGTCAAGGTGAGATATGAAAGTGACTCTTCAGTTTGGCTAAGAGAATATCACGAGGTAAGCTATCAAACGCTTTTTTTGCATCAAAGAAACAAGTTGCCACCAATCGAGACCTATCCTTACTTTCGTAGATAATCTGGGTTAATTTCATTAACGTGTCACCAGTACTGTGTCAACATCTGAAGCCGTGTTGGTTTTTGTCAATTAAATGAGAGACTTCGTGCTTTAATAATTTACAATGGACCATTCTTTCAGCAATTTTCGAGGGTAGAGGCAATAAACTTAAAGGCCTCTAATTTTCAATTCTTTGCTTATCCCCACTTTTTCGTATCGGTATAACTGTAGCGCATTTCCATGTGGGTGGAGCTATTCCATAATTGAGGCTAATTTGTATAATGTAGACACACTCATCACATAGGAGCATAAGTGAATCTCTAAAGTACCCTTGATGAAATGTCTTTCCGCCCAGATGATTTGTGACAACTTTGCAATCCATTCATGCACACTCTTCCTATCAACCCTATATACAAATTCATTACCATGCCAGGGCATTCGGTCCAAGGTATACAAGGTAGTCCTATTTTCCGTTATATTCCTATATTATCTATAGACGTATACAAGCGTCCATGTTGCAGTCATTTATACATCATATATACGCCTGATTCTGTTGTATTTACACCACTATCCAATAATTCTGTCTCTGCAACTAGGGGACACCATTGTTGTTTTATTTCATTTGCCATTAGTCATTAAGTCCTTGGTATATGGAAAATCCAATGTTATATTATCGATTTTTATTATAAAATCGTTCTAAAACCCTATTTATTATCTTTTCATCAGATACATAATAAACCCAGCCTTCTTTGGGTTTTTAAATATTTTTTAAATAGACATTTCCTCTCGTATAGCCCTACGCCTGGCGGCAAATACAACCATTACCCGTCCATATACAAGAGGAAACAATGTTGTATATGCTGCATACGCTGGTGCGAAATATGGACATATACATATGAAAACAAGTCAATATACATCCGATACATGCATTTGCGCTATGACTTATATATGAATGAAATGATGGTTTATGAGGGTTAATGTGAGAATATCCATTATTGGAGTTGGGAAGGGGGGTACTCTACCAAAACTACAGTACAGACGAGTGAAATTGAAGGGCGGGGGAAGACAGGGTGGCGAACCTGGGGGCTGTTTCACTACGAGCTATAAGTCACGCTGTTTGTAACAGTGGCAGCAAAGCGGCAGTTTCCGTTTCATTAGAAGGTTCAGTCAAGCGTGAACAGCGCATGGAGCATGAGCGGCACCAACAGTGGCAGAACCCGTTTCATTAGTGCAGTGGGTCTCGCTGTTAGTGCCACTGTGGAGCTGTTGTAAGCGAGAGGGTCTACCCTCTTGTTTGTTACATGTATAGAATATTCTCACCCACTTTCCGTGGGAATTAAGGAATGAAATTTTTACACGAGTAAGGTATACCTATAACCTATAATCGTACCAAATATAAAGAAAATCGGCTTCACCGTATCGAAGATATCGGCGTTTGAATTTTGTCATAGCAAACACTGCTCTGGTGGCCAGTGTCTCTGGGGGGGGGACAGAAAGAACAGCCGAAACCCCGCCGCACTACGGAGGGAGTGAAAAAGAACACCGACCAACGCTTAGCACTGAGGGAGTGAAAAATTCAAACACCGATATCTTCAGAACGCTACGTCTGATCTCCTTCATATTTAGTACGATTATAGGTTATATGTACCCCTTACTCGTGTCGCTTAATTCCTATGGGAAGGGGTGAAATTCCACGTCATACCGGCCCATTGACAAATAAATTCGAATGTCAAACACGTGTGCATAGCGAGACCTGTGCCAAGAGTGAGAGTTGGTCTCACCTCAACAGCGAGACTACTGATTACACGCGAATTTGGGATTGACACTGTTGCTGCCACTGTTGCGGTCTCACCTCTCACTTTCACCCCTTTACTAGTGAAACAGCTCCCTGGTTTGATAATTAGACTATGGTTTCAAAACGGTCGCTATTAACTATCATCCCATCTAAAAACGTTCCCTAGCGTATGCATGAAACATGTCTTTTAAATTTGTTAAGTTGTTGGAAACATTGGAAAGAATTGAATGATTCACAAAAGTGAAAAGCTTGAATATCTTTGATAGTTCCTATATACGCAAAGGGTTCCCTGGGACATTAAACCACAAACAAAATAGTAATATATGTCTTTCTTTACGTTATCTTTCTAGGGGCCAGTGTCGTCTGATCAGGTCATGGCTGAGCTGTTACGGGGGGAAATTCCCCATGTGTGTTCCTCATGTGTTCCGACTCCAAAATTAGAGCCTGCGATTGTCTGTGGTCAGTAAACCCTTAATACTAATTATTACGAAATTATGCATAAGTTTCACTGAATTATTTAATTTAGATCGCATCTTACCTAGCCTTCTACGTAAGGAACATGTACTCTTCGGGAAGTACAGGGATTGCATCGCATTCTATGGCATTCTGACTCCAATTTGGCAGGTTAAGCATGCATATTATCACCCATCTGATAATTAGAATTCCCACCACCCTGACCATTTTAAACACAATTGCACCTTGGTCGCCTGATTATATCATCACCCCCAGAAAGATGGCGGGGGGTCCGTCAGGTCTTGGTAGTTTAGTTGATATTTTTATCAAAGAAATGGTACGAGGGGCTGTCCCAATAAGGTGAAGCAGTTTCACTTCTATCATATACCTATAGATATTGATAATTGCTTAAATATTCATTTAAACTTGATTACATCGAACTGCTTTTCAAAGTGTGCTGGGCAGACGCCACTTGGCGCTATGATTGCAACCTCATTAATTAATTCCGGTCCATAGAGATACACTGTCCATAGTAAAATGGATGTTCCAAATTATGATAGGGTTATTAGTGATCCAGGGAGTAACCTGTACGACCACTGGTGTCAAAGTCTTAAACTATAGTTAACAGTTAATTTACCAGTCTCTCTAGGAGGGTCTCTACAAGTAGACCTTGTATAGCTCCGGAGCTAGATAAAGCACTCGGAAATTGGACATACCTTGGGTCACAGTCATATCTAAACAATAAGTACTGTCGTAACAATGTACTTATTGTAGTTTAATTATTTTGCAGATCAGAGGAGCGATGTCGCACCCGATACTGTAAAAGTAGAGGTGCCCTTTGATGAAAAACCAGTATGTACGGCTAGTGGTCCAGTCATAGGAGGAGCCACGTGGACAGCCGTAATCGATGACGTTATTACCATCGAGGACGACATCAATTCTGATATAATAGAAGTCGAATCTGTCCGCAACTTGCTTACAGTAGAGTCTACGGGACTTATATCACTATCTGTAAGCTCCTCGGAAAATGAACTTATCATTCCTACATCTTCGCTCTCATCCAGACCACCACATGAGAAGGGTGAATCAACGCCCTCCGTCACCACTCTGAACAGCCTACCTATAGACACCATAGCACAAAAGGACACAGAACCAGCAAATACACCTCCCATGCTACAAAACACAGGCACGGCACATTCGGCAAATGAAGAGCCGTTGCTCATAACAAATTTAGACCTACTACGTCCCGGTGGGTGTGAAGTTACAGCACCACCAACAACTCCCCAAGGAGTGACTTCGTCCAGCATACCAGAGAGTGACAGATTGGTCTCTGCCGATACAAACAGCAGACCTAGAGCGCCCGTCGCGGCAATTACTGATCCACAGAACGAAGGCAGTGTCAATGGGATGACCCAAGAAGACGTACCCTTCTTAAGACTCCATAAGGGAACAGCAACAGCTGCCAACTGCTGCTCAATAAACTGTAACATGGCTGCCTTTATGGCACGGCGACGACACTGCTCTATAATCATCTCCAAATTTGGTATGAGGGAAAGCAGAGCAAGCCCAAAAAGGGTCCTTCAATGTGACCTCTGCAATTTCAAAACCTGCCAAGATGAATCCTTCCTGAAACACTGTAAAGGTCAGAGACACATGATCGAGAGAAGAGCCGCAACCGTCCATGCCCGCCGCCTTTTCAAGCGACAAGTCCAAACAGAAAAGGAACCGGGAGGCCGCTGTGGTCACACCAGAAGAGCCTCCTCCAATGCCCGTACTCTGTTTAGGAAACAGATCATGGCAGAAACTGACGACGCGCAGAGAAGCACAAGTGGTAAAAACTCTTATCGACACTGGACAGATTGGCGGAAAAAGACAGGTAACTTTCATATATTTCTCGAGACAAATTAAGTATTCTAGCATTAGTTGTGAAATGTTGCTATATTCTTTGGAATGATGTTAGACTGTCAAACAGCTGGTGCATGATAAATATACCACTGCAGATGGCAGTAACTGCCTGACGTTTTCCTCTACAGTGCTTTTTAAATAACGATAAAGAGTCTTATACATATATTGGAGAGACAAAGGGAGAGACAGAAAACATTTTTTTCTCTTTTCCAAGATGATCCTTGTTTTTGTTTCCAGTTCATAAATCTTGTTCTTGTTACCTACTTTATATAAAAAGACACTATTTCAACAGGATATGCTTGGAGTTGCTCCCATATAGCAGATCTTTCGCTTATTAGCGGCCACAGGAAGAAAAGCGTAGGATCTATGCTACGAGAGTGGTCTGCTCTCACCCTTCATTGGAACTACAGCATCTTCTTGCGGATGACCAGGGAATCAGCCTGTAGTACGGCAAATCTTCACCAGATAGCGCGTTCATATACTCTAGCGGACGAAGTCTCTAGTGTAAAACAAAGACAGAATAAATTAAGCATTATTCACAGCAAGAAAACAGGGATCCGTTTTGGAGACGCGATAATCGCTAATAGCGATTATAAAAGATTCAAGACGGGTTTCAAGATAAATAGAACGACCATTGGCCCCAAGGTTTCAATAATTATCGCCAAATCTATAATAATTAGACTCTGGTCCCAAAATGGTCGCTATTAACGATTGTCGCGTCGAAAAAAACGGGTCCCAGTGGTTTGAACTTCCAACAGACCCTCAGCCCCATTCCATAGCCAAAAACCGATGTGTTATCCATGTTTTCTCAGTCTCTCTGACACATTGCATTCCAGATGGAAAATATTCCCACCTTTTTCATGACCCCAATTAACATCCCTGTTAATATATTATTTCATTGTAGATTTCGATAAGAAGACAAAAAGGTGTGGAAAGTTCAAGACAAAAGAATCTGGGGAAATTCAAAGAGCTGAAAGTGAAGATGGTACAACAACTGATGCTGCAAGCGGTTCTGATTCCATAATAAACCCTGAAAATGAAGTTGCTGACAATGAAAGTTCAGACAATAGTCAATCTGATGTTCCGTTTTTGCGTCAGTGTAAACATGCAGGCACAGCTGAAGGATACATTTCGTTGAACGCTGATATTTCCGACCTCATGTCTAGCACGGACTCCAGTGTAACAATTACACCATTTGGTGTAAAGATTTACAATACACATCCACAGATTTTCACGTGCCTTCTTTGTAAGACAAAATGTACTATTTTGGGAGAATTCCAAGAGCATTGCCAGGAAAAAAGTCACACCACAAAAGTGGCGGATGCAATAGATATGTCGATGCATATTTATTATCGACAGAGGATTGATCTCAGTAAAAGGAAATTAAGCTCAAGTTCTAAAAAGGGACTTTCACTGCGACAAAATATGCAACAGAAAAGACCAGTTGGTAGGCCAAGAATGATTGGACCACGAAAAGGACCAAAGATAAATACTCGCAAATCGCTACTGAAACGAATGAAGATTCGTTTGAGTAAGAGACGAGTAGCAAGCAATATTGTCAGCTCAATTGATGAGATTGATCTCACCCATTCGCCCACTGCATGCTCAAAGGAAGATGGTGAACAGGTTGCAGATAGGACGGGTGAGCCAACCTGTTCTCACTCCCACGAGCGGAATGTGACAGACAGTCTCAAAAAGGAGCATTTAGATCGTGTCCCAGATGAAGAGCTCTGGGAGGAACTGCTTAAGAGAAAATTTATTCTTTCCTGTGTCTGCGGTATGTCATTCGCTGATAAGGCAGCTTATTTCCTGCACCGTGCCGCCCATCATCCAGACAAACTGAAATGTTGTTGTCTCTGTGGGTATGAAGCCCAGAACTGGATGTCTTACCATGCTCACTTCTTTCATCATTGATACTCATAGCCTCATCTGCTGCCTGGAGCTGGTGCATATGTAAACGCAGTCTGTCTTCGTTGTTTCAGATTTAGAAATGTTTTCATTTACGTACATTTTGGCAAGGGCCTCCGTACATGTGATAGTGGTAGCTGACTATCACAACATGATAGTAATTAGTTGTTATTAGTTATTAAGTGTAGAGTCAGTTTGAATCCATGTAGATCAGCTAAAGTTCCCTGGTCATTTTCGACGAATGATGACGGTACTATGAAAGGTAACTCCGAACCAGTATATAACGTAGTTAGTGATCCCAGAGCATGTGTTAATAATGTGCCTCATTCCTTCTCTAATGTTTACTAGAGAAATCGATTGGAGAACTCGACCCGTTTCTGATACTTGTGAATAAGATATGTTCATACAGAAGGAAAGATCTGACTAGTTAGAATTTAGACAACTATAGCAGTGGATATAGAAAATAAGTCCTGTTATATTTAGGGAAAGGGGTAGGGTTGAGGTTAGGGTTAGTGGTAGGATTAGGGGAATGGTTTTCTATTTGTTTTCTTCCCAAGAGAAGACCAAATTTGAAGCCAAGATAACATACTTACTACTCAGTATAGTATTTTTCCACAGTTGAGACACTTGAGTTGGGAAGATTTAAAACGGGTCTAGTACGCTACGGGTCGAGTTTTTCACGAATCAAGGTCGTTACAGGTCCAGTTCTTCAGTATTCTCTCTAAATCATCGGTAGATATTCACTATACGAAGAAAGTATTGAAAACTCTGTTAAGGTGCTATATTATGATATCATTAGGCTAAGTCATATGTATTTACTCTATCACTATGCTAAGTAATATTTATCAAACTGTTCGTACAAATGAATGTGAAGGGACACTATTGTGATTCATTAATATGAATAGTATTAAGATATACGTGTATTTATCCAAGTGCTTTACTTTATGAAGTAATGTAACTGTTTACAAACCATTACTACATACTTGAGGACAGTGATCCCTTGGGACTGCACATCATAATGTTCATGCATTGTCCGCTTTTAGTAATTAAACTCTTTTTCATAGAATTTGGGTTTTGTTCTCCTTTTAAGGAGCTGCGGATATGATTGTTGCTTTTGGAAAGGGTTTAGAAAGGGATAAAAAACTAGCTTCAGCATCTAGGCATCTATGGGAGCCTGAAAATTGACACGTTTTTTTGGAAAAGGCGGCATTCCCTCTAACATTTTTTCCCACCTTCTCTAGGTCTTGTGCAGTTTCACCATCCCTATTTGAGGGAAGAAATTGGCCCTGTTTTTCAGTCACGACAAGATCGGCCAACAGTACTTTAAGATCGTCCAGCGAATGGACAACATTTTGTATGATATCGCAAGTCTATGATCGCCTAAGATCGGATAAAGATTCTACGGCAATTTTGACGACACAAGATGGCGGGTGTGCTATAGACAGTGTCGTAGGTTGAATCAAACGATCTTGGCGGAAGTTAAGACAAGTATAGATCACCACTTGCACATAAGCGTGGCGCTGCAATCGGGTTGCGCTGGTTGCATGTGGCTAGCCACTGCTTTCCGGGAATCAGCCACAGACTCGGATTCGAAAACGAGGCGTGATACGTTACCTGGGTTAACAGCATGGCTTCACAACTATAAGCACAGAGTTAACTAGAAATGTAATTTGTTGTTGTGTCGTGAATAAAAGGCCGAGCTTTATAAATAAAACATTATTAGAAAGCCATAACTTGGGCCTATCTGTCGATATAATATCATATATCTGTGTTATGGCTAAGATTTCTAGTCATGGATTGAACATCTGAATTATTTTGGTGAAAAAAGAAAACAAAACATGTTACCTTCCTGTTTTCACAGTGATTTAATAAAAAATCTATCGTGATCACCTATAGAAATAAACATCCTACCTTCTTAGGCATTTCAAGACGATTAAAATGATACCAAAATTACCAGGTTGTGATAGATATTTCCTGAGGTAATAAACTAATAATGCACCAGTTAATTGTCAGGAAATTTGGGAATTTATCACAATATTTAATCATATTTTAAGTCTGATACAATAATAAATCTTTTACAATAGGAGAATTAAAAAATAAGATATACTGGGGAATAATTATTGCACTTATAAAATATAACAACCTTTGACAACTTTGTATCAAAGCCAGTATCTAAAATGCAATAATATCTGAAAATCAAATTTTTTGTAGTGCTTTTTTTGACTCCTTGTCATCTATGATAATGCACCATTATCTCGGGAAATATTTATCACAGCCTGGCAATATAGGTATCATATTAATTGTCATGAAATACCTAATAAGATAGGATAGTTATTTCTGTAGGTCATCGCGATAGATTTTTCATTAAATCACTGTGAAAACAGGAAGGTAACATGTTTTAATGTTTTTTCATTTAAACAATTCCGATTTTCATTCTATGACAGGACATTTTATTCATAACACAGGTATATGATGTATATCCCAACAGATAGGCCCAAGTCTCAGCTTTCTAACAATGTATTGTTTATACAAATCGGCTGATTAGTGTAGATGTGAGAGCGATTTCCATCTTTCAAGTTAGAGAAACCCTAGTATTTTTATCATTGCTCAGGACTGAGTGAAGAGGGCTCGCCTCGTTTTCGATTGACGTACATAGGCGGCCATTACAAGATGGCGCCATTGTGAATTGGGTCTATAGAACTGTCTTAGGTTCTATAAAACATCACTGTGGATTTCCTGTGCTTCCCATACGAATTAAGCCAGTGTAGCCCTCCCCTCAGGTGACCCTAATTTATTCAGTGACCTCGACATTCACTACCACTGGGAGGTGGGAGGGTGCAATGGCCGTAACTGTACCAGAGCAGACGATTGCTATGACGAAATTCAAACGCCGATATCTTCGGAACGGTGCGAACGATTTTCTTCATATTTGGTACGATTAAAGGATATATGCATATCTTACTCGTGTTAAAATTGCTGAATTCCAAAGGGAAGTGAAGTTTCACATTCGGTACGACATGTCCAGAGTGGTCTTAAACATACGACAGTTATGGCGACAATTTCCGCTCCATTGGCCACCGATTATTGTGACTATAGCACACCTTAAACCTCCCTACGTGTTGTATTCCATGAAAGTCGAGTAGCCCCTCTACGATCGTAGCTCTATAGGACACTGACAGCTTAAACATGTAGGAACTTACGAATGTCGTAACTAAAAAACAGGGCCCCAATTCGTATATACGATCCTGGGCCCTGTTTTTTAGTCACGACATCGCAAGTCTACGATCAGCTGAGATCGGATCAAGATTTTACGCATGTTTTCAAGACACAAGATGGCGGGTGTGCTATAGACACGGTCGTAAGTTGAATCGAACTATCTTGGCGAGATGTATCGGAAGTTAAGACAAGTATAGAACTGTCTTAGGTTCTATAAAACATCACTGTGGATTTTCTGTAGTTCCCATAAGAACTAAGCAATGAAATTTTAACACGAGTAAGGTATACATATACCCTATAATCGTACCAAATATGAAGCAGATCGGATTTATCGTTCCGAAGTTATCGACGTTTGAATTTGAAACATCTAGCCTGTAGTGCGGCCACCATTCACCAGACGGCATGTACACATCTCGTGAGGGTGCCCTTTGCACCTCGAGCGGTCGTGAAAGAGAATATTAAAACATCAGATATTGTATCACGTGGTGGTAGGGGTACACTGGCCATCAGAGCAGTATTTGCTAAGACAAAATTTAAACGCCGATATTTTCATAACGGTGCGGCCGATTTTCTACATATTTGGTACGATTATAGGTTATATGTATACCTTACTCGTGTTCAAATTTCATTGCTTAATTCCTACGGGAAGTTTTGTTACGACATGTCCAGAGTGGTCTTAGACATATGACACTTAGGGTCACATTTTCCGGTGCAGTGGCCACCGAGTGTCGTGACTATAGCACACCTTTTACCTCCCTAAGTGTCGTATCTCCACTAAGTGTCGTATCTGCTCTACGATCGTATCTCTCTAGCACACTTACGGCAGATACGTGTCATAAGTTACGAATGTTGTGACTAAAAAACGAGGCCGTGAGCTTTCCTGGGACCTGCGTTGACCACTCGCCCACATATATCATGACACACAGTCAACATACCCGCGATGCGTTCACCCTCGAGCAGAGACCGTAAATTCAGACAGTAAAGGCACTGTGGGCGGAATTCTAGACCCATAGCCGAGCATCTGTTGGGTATGTTTTGGTGGATCAGCTATTTTAGCAAGCCTTTACTCTGGTGGCCAGTGTATCCAAGGCGTGAAATAATCTCATACCTGTTGCACTTCTTGGTAGTTGTCAGTTCACAGGGATGTTAGTGAGGGTCAGAAAAATAAAAGGAAATATTTTCTCTGGCAATAAAGGGTTAGACATTAAAATTACATATACGGTTGGACACAAGGACTAAGACATGAAATATAGTAGGTACAAATAACATCACTACAGAACATGGGTCTGGAGGCAGGTTAACTGGGGATTCATGAGTTATGGCTGATTTGAGTATTTATTAATTGTTATGTTTATTTTACACAAGAATGAGGTATTTCTTATTCAAAAAGTAAAAACACGGAATTCCGCGGAAACAAGGAAAACTGACATCCCAATTATTATTATCAAAGGCAAATTCAACCTTAAAACATAATTATTTATATCATATAAACTATAACAACAATGGAAATGCATATGGAGATGTTATCTGAGCTCTGTCTTCTGATGTCTGTTCTTCTCGGAGCTTCTTCCTTCTTGCTGTCATGATTGAAAGTGGCGCCAAATCCTCTATATATGCACAGTGATGTGTTATAGAACCTAAGACAGTTCTATACTTGTCGTAGCGTCCGACATTTTTCGTGGCGATCGTCCGTGCCGCACTACGATCGTGTCTATAAAACACCGGCCATCTTTTGTCATCCAAAAAGGTCGTAGGGCTGCGACACTCACAAATGTCGTGACTAAAAAACAGGGCCCTGTTTTTTAGTCATGATATCGTGGATCCACGATGGCCTAAGATCGTAGTTTGAGGCCAAGACATTATTTGGTGATATAAAATGGCCACCGTGCTATAGACGGTGTCGTAGCCTGCTGCCTATGATCGGAGCTCAAAGTGTCGGAGCTTACGACAAGTATAGAATTGTCTTAGGTTCTATCAAACTTTGTGTCAGAACGGAACGCGCAACGGGGCTCCCCATAGGAATTAAGCGATGAAATGTTAACACGAGTAAGGGATACATATAAACTATAATCGTTTAAGATATGAAGAAGATCAGACATAGCGTTCCGAAGTTATCAGCGTTTGAATTTCGTCATAGCAATCGTCTGCTCTGGTGGTCAGTCACCCTCCCACCTCCCTTACGCAGTCAATGTCAAGGTCGCTGCATAAATTAGCGGAGATGGGGGGGGGGGAATACACTGGCCACCAGATATTTATGAAAGCAGTGTAGTGTAACACTCAACATATTGTTCACCATCTCAAGACTGCATAAGAATTGTTGCTAACTTATACATGGAGATAAGGGATATAGCTAGTCTATATTTCTTCATCTACATCATATCAAAATGTTATTTGAGTATTTTCACGCAGTATGTTGCATGAACAGACTCAGTAGGGCGTGTGTCTTTATCATAAATCATTGTCGAAGATGTTTTAAGACACAGTGGAAGATATCCCTGGGAAACTTCGCCCTAACGGCTGTTGTCTGTCGCATGTCTTCGTTATAAAAAGTTAGCCTTCTTGAAATAGTTTTCCCTGTATGGTCCCGGGCGGAGCATGGCGGTGCTGGGTGGATGTGGTAAATTACAGCGCCACGTCGAATCGAATAAATTACAGCTTCAGGTTCGCGGGTGGGACCAGCACTGGAATGGCATTCTGGACCAAAACTGTGGTGGTGCTCGGGATGAGCTCCGGCTGTACTCGACACTCAGTCACTACATTTCCATGCAAGTTTTAATATAAGATATTCATTATGTTGAACGATCTACAGAAAACCATACGATTCTGACTATATCGTTGTGACGAATGTGCACATATCATCGTGTAGTTATTAAAGATAATATCGATATTTGGAGGTAACATTACCATTTTTAGAACAAATTACATGTATTCATTTTTTGTCAAAACCTCATCATACATAAATGCTGTGTACACGGTTCAATTCACAATTTTAATGTCGAGCTCAAACGTTTCATTGAATCTCCGTCTGAGTGATATTTAGATTACAAATTCAAGACTTCATAAGAATTGTTGCTATCTTGTACATGGAGGTAAGGGGTATAGTTAGTTTATATTTTTACATCTACAGCAATATCAAAATGTTCTGTGAAATATTCTCGCACAGAAAATTTAAGATCTGCAAATATAGTTTGTTTATATTTCTACATCTACATCAATATCAAAATGTTCTTTGAAATATTCTCACGCAGAAAGTTTATGATCTGCGAATATCTTACTGCACAACTCAGTTAATTCTATATCATCTTCAGTAGAGATGCGTCGATACGTTTCTTTTCCTTACCAAAAGAATTATAAATATTATACCTAATGTACTTATTATACTAATTATAATTATGGTGGTAATTGTACTATTATAAGATGGAATTAAAAAAGTATTTTGCGGGCGATTATATAATGTAGAGATAGAGTGGTCGCTTTTGATGGGGAGAGAAGATTCATTTGTTTTACTTATAGGGGTGGTAAAAGAAGAAATTTCATTATTAAAAGAGTTAGTGGTAGAGTCGATTTCAGGGGTTGATAGAGACATTGTCATGAATGTAGAAGAAGTTTCAAGTGCTCTATTATCCGTAGAAAGTTCTGCATGTCAGGGTCAGTGGTAGAGGTAAGTTGATCGAGGTATTTGCAGGGATGAAAGTTTCATATGAGAGGAGTGAGTAGTAGAGTCGATGTTAGAACTGAAGTCGGGCGTCATGAATGTAGAAGAAGCTTCAAGTGCTCTATTATCAGTAGAAAGATCTGCATGTGATGAATCGCCGCTAAAAGTAGAGTCGATTTCGGGCGTTGAGAGAAACATCGTCATGAATCTAAAAGAAGTTGTGCATGCTCTATTATCAGTATAAAGTCCTGCATGTGAAGAGTCGCTGCTAAATATAGAGGTGACTTGCAAGGATGAAATGTTTATATGAGAAGAGTCAGTAGTAGAGTAGATGTTAGAAGTGGAGTCGATTTCGGTGGTTGATAGAGAAGTGGAGAAGTGATTGAAGATGTCTTTTTCCGATATTTCAATATCTTTTTCTGTTTTTCTGAAATATATAATATTGACATTAAAATAGATAAGTTAGTGAAGAAAATAGAGAGATGGAGTGAACAAGTATTATTGCTCTAACTAAATGATTACTTCAATCATTGCACAATATATAGTGGGGGTAGCTGTAAAACATTAAAATAAACAAGTTCATTTGCTTGAAATATTTAACAAATAAATATCCTTATCATGAGTGTGTATTCAGCATCATATACTTTCATGCTAATTACACTGCTCACGAGAGAAACTTTTGCCCTTTATGACGACCATCTGATGAAACTGTCTATAACTTGCTTAAGTTGATGATATCAAATAATGAAGAAAGGTCAAGGAACAAGTATCACTATCATGAGTGTGTATTCAGCATCTTATACTTTCACGCTAATTACACCACTCATGATAGAGACACCCGCTCTATATGATGACTATCCGATGAAGCTGTCCATATCTTGCATGATGATATCAAATAATGAAGATTTAACGAACAAGTATTATTATCATGAGTGTATACTCAGCATCATATACTTTCACGTTAATTACATCGCTCATGACAAACGTTTGCTCTATATGTAGTCTTGCTTTATATGACAACCATCAGATGAAATTGTCCATATCGTGCTTATGTTAATCTGCTTACAATAAAGAAGAGTTAACCAACAAGTATAACTATAATGAGTGTGTACTCAGCATCATATACTTTCACGCTAATTACACCACTCATGACAGAAACGTTAGTTTTATGTAGTGTCTATGTAATGAAATATCACTCACGACAGAAATGTTTGCTATATATGGTGTTTATGTAATGAAATTGTACATATCTTGAAATGTCAAAATGTTGTTCCTTTCCATAGTTTCCGTTTTATGCTATAATAGTAGCTTAATGAACTGAACATTTGTGAGAGCAACATTAGAAATTCAAGCTATTCTTACAGATGTCATAAATTATAACTACTTATAATTGTTGTCGATGTAGATTCCATTCTTCTTTTCCAGTTTTCGTTTGATTCTTTTGTAATAGCTTAATTGTAAGAACAATATTAGAAATTCAAACTATTCTTACATACGGCAGCAATTATAACTATTTATATGATATTTATTCTTCGAGTTTGTATTATAACATCAAAGTAGCAAGGAAACCCAATATTTATTATGCAAGACCACAGAAATTGTTTTGATATCTCATTTTCTATAGATATTGCACAATAGTTATCAAGTTATATATGTTTCATAATGGAGATGTCTTTATTTAGAGTTTCATATTAGCTTCATAATCCGATGAGACTATACATATTTGTCGAATCTTTATTCGATGTTATGGTAATAGTTAGAATGACTGGCCATTTGAAAATACCATTAGAAGTTAAAGCCATTTTTACAAACGACTGAAATTAAAACTTCCTATACTGTACATCATTATTATATTTGGAGTTTCTTAATAGCTCAATTATCAATCAGTCAAAGAAATAACATTAGAATTAAAAGTTTAATTCCTTGAAATGTCGAAAATTGAACTATAAATTCTGATATATTATTGTAATTGTCGCAGTAACTGTTATAAATGTAGTGATGTCCATCCGAAGAAACTACACATATTTGCTGAGTCTTCATTTGATGTTATGGCAAAAGTTAAAATAACCAGTCATTTGTAAAAATGCCATTAAAAGCCCAAGCCATTTGTGCAAACATCAGAAACTATAACTACTTATATAAGTCATTTCTCAGAGTTGAATTATCACGTCAATGTAGTATTTGTTTTGTAGAGTGCATTATAAGTTTCTACTACAAATCCACATTTATTGAAGGAAAATAGCTATTCATACTTTAGCATCAAATATAAATCATGTACAAGTTCTCTGAAAACATTCTTTCATGCTTTTGTTGGGACTTGTGTTACTAAAGATTTGCGACATTTTAAAGCAATATGTGATGATATCAAAGGGATAAGATAAGGTAAATGAACTAATATTTGTTTGCTAAATACAATATAAATTCATACTTTCATATATCTTATCAGAGTAGATTCCAGAAGTGTGAATATATAATAGCATAGAGGTGTCATCATATAAATTATAGTGTAGAATGGTTTTCAGTGTGGTAGTTCATCTATATCCTAAAAGTATAATTAACTGAATACTATATTTAATCAGAGTATATTTCAGAAGTGTGAATATACAATAGCATAGGAGAAGTTTGCTAATATGAATAATAGTGTAAAAGAGTTAGTTCATCTATATACTAGAAGTGTGAATATATAGATAATAGCATAGAAGTGTGATCATATAGATGTTAGTATAGAAAAGGTTCAATGTGTTAGTTCATCTATATCCTAAAAATATGGAAGGTATTGTAGAAAGCATAATAGATTGCGTAGTTCTAAATATGCTTGAAAAAGATTGAAAAAATAATGATATATATTGGAAAAAGTATCTACAAAGAAAAATCATATACTTCGTATGACATCAAAATATATCACAAAATCGAAAAAATATATCTATGAAATATATCCCTATAATAAAGAGGCATATATATGTTTCGTTATATAGAAATTTGAAAAATGATATAAATACCAACAATATCAGTCAATTCATTAAGACATTAGATAGTAAAGAAATAAAAAAGATCCCTTTTCTAATGATAGTATCATATTTACTTCTCTGTGTAACATTATGTGTTCCATTATGTATATATAGAGGTAGTCATGGAGGAAATATCTATGTACTCCTTCTGAGGCAATTTACAAACCAGCTATGCCATTAATTATTCAATGAGATAAAGATAAATTGAAATATTTCGTAACCAATGTAATGCTGCATTCAACATCTAGTATATTATCTAAAAACAAAAATAATGACCAATATTTTCCTTTACCTTCAAACCATCTCAATTCTTCTGAAAATGTTCTTTCTCCTTTAAGTGAAGAATAAAAAAATTTATCAGATAGTGAGAGTGACAAAGATGCAATTCAAATTTATGAGAAAGATAATAAACTTAAAAGAAAAATGAGTCATCTTTCTAAAGAAAAGACACTAACTAATAATGAGAGTGATGGACCTTCTCATAAGGAAGAAGGTAAACTTTAAAAAAAGACTACTCGTGTTCATAACACCATCCAACACGATCGTAATTTCTCATCAGATAGCCATTTCTATTGCTCACCACGTAAAAAGATCTAGATCAAATATTAGAAAAAGATTTTTGAGAAAATTACCTATAACTGGTACTATGTATAAAGAAGAAATAGATGTGATTCAAGATAATTTAGATAAATATATGGAAATTACATCTAGGATGCTGAAACATGCAGAAGTAATGCAACATAATATTCTTCCAGAAAATATAAATACTTGTTCTTGTTGCCCAATTTAATGTTCTACAGCATTAGCGAAAGCTACTAAAAATAAAGAGGTCCTATTAAAAAAGGAACTAATTACATCACTCTCATGCAAACATTGGAAGTTATCATGCCCTTCTTTAATTTTATTGAATTAACATGAGCAGCAATAACACATGATTCATGATAAAAAAATACTTTTTTCTCCAGTATATCTAAGACCATCAAGTGCATTAGAATATTAAGCACAACGATATCATTTTTTATATTCATATTGGGGTAATTATATCTTTCATCAATATGAAAAAAGAAAAATTAGATATTGGTATACTGAGTAACAGATGTGATTTTATAAAAGAAATTGTGCAATACGATTTTAAAATTGGAATATTCAGGTATAAATCAGAAAAAAATGCAATCATGTTTTACACATATTGTCGATAGCTAATTACCAGAGAGTATACGATCTTTTAGATGAAATTCTTCTCCATATTTTGTTTATTGTTTAAGTAAACAAACAAGTGAAATTCTAGATTTGATACATGGCAAACAAAATTATTATCTCACTCATAAATTGAACAAACTGATGTGAAATTATATGCGATATGCAAATCATAGAATAGCAAAACTGCAAACTCCCTTTTGTAACGAAAACATCAAGTATAAGGATAATCACAATACATTATTATATATGCAATGCTGCATGAAAGCTATTCATAAAGGATGTCAAAATAGTATTACACATGGTTTCTGTAATATCTGTAAATTCAATCATCAGTATGATTTTGCGTATACATGGTTGACTTATTTTCCATTGTGTATACGCCTTATCTGTTTGGCGTAAACATGTGTCCATCTTGCAGTCATATATATGTCATGTATATGCCTGATTCTGTTGTATTTACGCCACTATCCAATAATTTCAATCTCTGCCACTTGAGGACACCACTGTAGTATATCTCATTTGCCATTTAGTCATTAAGTCCTTAAGACACCACTCTTCTGAAGTCATACTTCAGGTACTTTTTATATATAACACAAGGTCTGATCAGATATCAACCTATATCGACTCCGACTCCGACTCCTACCCCCGCCTACCACTCGCCTAACCCGTGCCTATCCCCCGCCTTACCCCTGCCTATGCCCTGCCCAACCCCTGCCTAACCCCCACCACAGCCTCTACCACCACAACTTCAAACAGCGTGGTTTATTTTCAAATATAAGGTTAATCATAGTTTCAATAAATATGTACATGCAATGAGGTGAATTAAGAACAATTTCACACACTAGTTATTAATGTTGTACCTTCTTAAAACTTAATAATTTTACGTTTTTAGGTAATTAGAACTTTTTGGTTGCACCTAACTAATAGAAATGGCAATGTTACTAAGTGGCAATAAATTATAATAGCATAGGGGTTCCACATTGCAGATAGTTGTAGGAGCCGACAGGAAGGTTTACTTCGTGGATCTGACTTTCCCTGGAGCTGTTCATGAGAGCTTCATTCTTCTAAGTTCTGATTTGTGGGAAGATGCAGTAGCCGGACAGTTCGGCAATTACTTTCTGCTTGGAGATTCGGGGTATGTAAAACGAAACAAAGTTTCATTTAACCAATAAAATAAATTCTATTCCTAATAGAACTGTGTCAACTTATATGACACTTACATTTATAAAAATCACATGTTATATAGGTTGAGCTATCTACAAAGTAGTTGGACAAGCGATTTCCCATAAATATATAGCTTATGACCCTTTCCAAACTATTATGTGATTATTGCTAATGATGCGTGTATCAGTATATTGTTTCCTTGCTATTTGTAATACAGACTATTTAGATTATTGTAGTGAAATTTATTCTAACCATAGATATATCTTATTCTTTGGTTATTGGGTAGGTATCCCCTGACTTCTTTTTTGTTCACACAGATCATGAGTCCCCGCACGGAGAAAGAAGAACATTTCAACAGATGGCATATGTCTGTTTGGGTGGTGGTGGAACAGACTATCAGTTTGATAAAACAGCGCTTTCGGTGAGTACCTCCAAAGAAACATTTTAAATGTCTTCATCTCTATTTTGTAAACAATGCACCAAGGGAGTAAAAATTTATCATTTTTATTGGAAAATCTTTATGTGACACAAATTTCAGCAATGTAAATAATAGGCAACCAATCATTGGTTCCAGGCAACAGGTGAACGCCACATATGTTTGTTGGTGATATAATCTTCAGCAGTGATTAGTGGGTCCATACGTTTCTACTTTAATACAAGTCTTCTAAAAAGAAATGATGAACTTCAATAATGAAATCATTTACAGTAGAACCCTGCCTGACGAACACCCCGAGTAAGCGGACACCCCGCTTTAACAAATACCTCTGTTCGGAACGGTTCCCTCTATTAGCTGTTTATTTTAACCTCGCATAAGTGGACACCCCGCGTAAGCAGACACTTTGGCCTGGAATGGAGGGTGGCCGCTTACGCGGGGTTCCACTGTATTGTATACGTATGATGTATTTGTAAAGCTGAAAGAGGTATGAAAACCGACACCAGTTACTTTTATATATGCTTTTGCTCATCAAGAGCTGTAAAGGTGTGAAAACCAACACTAGGTGAAGAAAACAAATTATTGTTTCGTATAATAATCTTTTCTTCATACAAAAAATTTCTTTCCATCATGTAAAAAAAAAAAAAAAAAATCTCACTTTAGGTCTCAATCTAAAAATTTAAGTGCAACAATCTGGCAGTTCCTCTCCATGGAGTTGCATGGTAATTTGGAAAAGGTCAACAACAGAATCACTTTCTTCCAAGGCTTAATCTATCAAACATTATAAATGTGTATTATACAAATAATAGGGCTTATAAAAATTGCTGTGGTTAAATTCCCCTAGATCACAATATAAAAATAACTCAATATTGGACATTCGCTCAGGCATCATATAACTCTTTTAATAAATAGAATATGGCGCCTCTAGTGCTACGCTTTGGCCTAAAACCATATTGTCATTTTTCTAACAGCTCGGCTTCGTTTAACAAATTGTTTAGTAGAGAGTAGCACGGTGGGGGCGGGGATTACGTAACGCTGGGTATATATACTCAGCGTTCACAGTAGGTCGACAGGCTGTCCTCACGCTTCTCTCCTTGAGAGCGGATCCTTGGACCCTCACTTTGCAGGTGGGTTCTTGTAACCTTCTTGGTGGTTAGGTGAGTCTTTCAGATAAGCCTCTCCAGCATTACCTGGCACAACGTGCTGGGGTACTGTACTTGTGGGAGAGATCTTCCAGATCTCTCCGGGAAGTAATTGTTGATAAACATCCTTGTTTATCAAGAGCATGGGGTTGTGTTTTGTGTCTCTAGGTTAGTGCAGACTTACCGAAAACCGAACCGACCTACATAATTGCACGTAGGGTGGGATCCCGCTGGGAACTAGTGTTCTGGAACTGGATCTTCCAACCTGCTAGCTAGGCGGCGACCACCACATTGGTGCCGTGACCAGGATCCTAGGTTGCTTACACAACCCGGGATCTGCATATAAAAAGGTTCTGTAGTCTTTAGACACTATATGGCTTTAGTACTGGCTGTCAGATATATCAAACAACATGAGTGGAAGGGGTAGCAAAATCGGTAATATACCTGGAACCTGATAACACAAAACACTGAAAAATAATTCGAAATGTTTCTAGGATATGCCACAATATGGCCATATAGCAAAAAACGAAATATGAAAAGATTTTATAGTCTATAAATTATCTAAGAAACAGATATGTGGAAAATTGCAGATGTGTAAATGGACATAAATCATACACGCATGAAAAAGGCTGCCACTGAGAAGACATAAGTGTGATTCTGTTTGCTGTTCTGCGTCTAGAAGGACCAGAATATTGAGTCCAATACCAAAATTTAATTCAATGAGCAATTGTAATATTTTGAAGAACACAGAACCAAATAATGATTTTCAGAATTCAAATTAAAGATGATCAAGCATTTTGATGGTAGGTCTCTTCAACATCTATTGTCATGGCAATCCGACCACTTGCCAGAGCAACAACAAGTGGAAATGTTAACTAGAAGGATTGATCTATGAGATAAAACAATATAATAAAACAAATGTTTCCAGGGGGCAGCCAACTCCTGAAATAAGCCCCTTTTCCAGATTGGCACAGGGACTATTTTGTAGGGAAGATGGTAAGGCCTTCATATCACATTTCACTTCCAGTTTCTATTACACTGACACCTGGTGGATAATTCAGAAACAAGCATAATAACCCTATAGGGCAGCACTGGATCACAAAGTATACAATTAACCCTTTCAGGACGGGTACCCCCTTAAGGATGGGTGCTGGTGGCATTTTATATGAATACGGGACAAGCACATAGTCAATAATTTCATTGTTAAATCATGTTATCCGATACATAATCCTAAATATTTTATTCTTTCTGAATAGAAATACTAAAGATGGTGCTAGACCTACATTCTATGAAAATTTGATTAATATTGCTCCATTTTTACTTTGTTAGAAATGAATTTGTACATTTTTGAGAAAATTATGTCTCAAAGTATCATTCGCCCTGGGCGGTTAATGCCTTACAGCATCAGACACCCTGGGACAGTTGATTTGCCCTTAAAGGGTTAGTAGCCTATTCATCACACAATCAGCTATTGACTTGGACCTTTATAATGAACCATAAAGGGTAACTTTCTGCATTTGGGTGGCCATCTTGAAAAATGGCTGAATCAGGGTGAGGTGTGATCAATTTGGCACTTTTGTCCAGCACAAAACTATTTGGCCAATTTTCTACGTAAAGAGACCTAACTATATGGGAAAGAACATTATGATATAAGGCTATTGCTTTAGGGGTGGGGTTGGGTGGATATCAGAGTATTTACCTGGGGTGCCCTTTATTTTGAGGTATTCCCTGGGGGCGGGGCCCCATTTTGAAATATTTGGCTGGGGGGGGGGGGGGTTCATTTTGAGGTATTCCCGAGGGGGGCTCTTCAAATTCACGGATTCGCCAAGCAAACCCCCCCCCCCCCGCCATAATTTATGAGCGCTCCCTTACTTTGAGTAGCAGCAAGTGGTACAAGATGGAGGTACGAAGTACTAAAGTAGTTGTGGGGACATCTTGCGAGCAATAGATGAGTTGCTCATAGTTTGCCACGAGGTGGTACCACTGCATGTGGCAGTAGTTCAGTAGTGGATGTCACTATATTGTTGGGCATGGAAGTAGTTGTAGTGATATACTTTACCCAGCCAAACGAAAATCTTCTGACTTTGTCTAATCATATTCAACCTCCTATCAATTATTTATATAGATTACGTCCAAAGAGATGGTTACCCACGTGGAATAATGTAGGACAGCCATTTCAATAGGTTCCTGACAAACCTGATGAATATTAAGCCAGGAAGGAATCAAATATAAAGACTTAGAGGGATATAATTGTCAACATGAAACAGTCTAGATGATACACATTGACAGTCCATCATTGCAATTAAAGAGCAAGGACTACCGGCGCTGCATATGGAATTAATTTCATACGCTTCTCATTCAAGTGAAATTTGTGCCGTTTAAAAAATAATCATTTCTTTTCATCTCAAATCGCTATCGTGTTTTTTGTGGTTTACTTTTTTCTTTCCGAGGATGATATATTTTGGAAACCTTCATTTGCGCGCGCGGAGTTAAGCGTAGGAGGCCCTGCCCATGTGCTACGTTGAGCGGAGTAGCTGAAACAACCCTTCACCCATCACAGGCGGATTGGACGTCGAGTAGATCAGTGAGGTAAATTCTAGAATTCATCCAATAATACTTATTTCCCCTTTTAATCGAGAAACAGTTTCCATTACTTTTGCCATCCATGTTCTATTCCAATAACCTATAATCAACTCAGTTCGATTATATGGACCGGAGAGAACACATATTCTGCATTTGCTCAGAATACATGCATATGTTCAACTCTAGTTAACCATAGATATCCATAGGCCTGGCTCTACTGGAGTAAGGATGCAGTCTTCTTGCCTGCTGTGTGTCTAGTCAGAGGGGTGGGAAGTCAGTGGACGGGACTCCGCCTACGTGGAGGGGTCGGGCTGTAGGGCGACGTGCTTGAGATTGTGGGTCGTGAGAGAACCTCCAGGAGGTCGTCCGGCCGCAACACAACTCTTAAATCTCTTATCCTCTACTTTCTGTCACCACCAGATTCTTGGAGCCTTATTACAATCACCCACAGGATTCTCATCCATTCACCATGAGGGTCACCCTGTTCTGTCTGGTTGCCGTGTGTGTGTTGGGTAAGTAATAGTTACTCTATATCTATGAGTTAGTATATACCTATTTACTTCAATATGTATGCCTTCATCTGTTGAGAATTCAAAATATGTAGTGACAAGAAAACAGTTGGTACATTGTAAATATTCTTGAATTGGACAATCTGTGTGATTGTGTCCTGTTACTCCACATTAAACCCATGTTTATGCCGGAGATTGGTTCGATACGGCTACGGTATACATTCACTGAATATACATTTATGTATAGAATATCGGGTCTGGTATAAGGTTTGATAATTGCTATTATCGGGCGTTAATTCTACCAAACTAAACCAAAATATGGAATATCATGTATTAAACTTGACAATAATATAATACTGTTAATTAACTAGTCATGGGGTGTCAATGCAACAATGCAATTTTAATGTTCTCACCTGTGAAATTAGAATTGGCAATAGGCCGGGTAAGGCTATTATAAAGTTTGGCAGTATTGGGAAACATGGTAGAATATATGGTAGTATACATGTGTGTTTATCCTACCCCTAATATAAAATCCCATAGGCTTAACATTGAGATTCCGTATGCCACACTGACTGGCAAACGGACGTTTGTATGCTACTAGGGGCATACGGAATTTTAATGATTTACAGTTATGATTTTGATATTAAAATATTGTAGAGAGGGGTAGGATAAAATCATAGTATATATACATACACACACACACCCGCACATACCCACACTTGCACACACATATATACACACACACCTAATGATGTAGCAGCGTGCCCCCTTTTAATCTGGTACTGATAAGCTGAACCTGGCAGTAGCGTCACTACGCTGTGAAATCCGTTATCTCGGTGTTGTGTGCCTTCTAGTGGGAAACCGAGTATGCTAGCATGTAGCAAAGGTAGGCTACGCGGTTCCCCTCTGCATCCCGTTCCTTGCCATGTGGTTTGCGTCTGCAGCAAACAGTGAGTAGCTTCCTTGAATGGGAATGCAGTACCGAGACAGATAACACCAGGAGGCTAACTCCTGTATTCGACATATGACAATGACTGCCTGTTTTCCGACCATCTCTCAGCATTATGGAGCATCTCTGAGCAGCTGGATCGCATGTGTGTGAGCGTGGCTGACACAGGTCTAGTCCGTTCACAGACCGCACGCGCCTCCGGGGTTTGAGAGCTCTGACCCTGGCGAGTACGCTACTGTCTCAACGGGACGTACTGCAGTCAGACGCAGGTCTGGATAGGTTACAGTGAGAGGGTAGTCCCTCCTACCATTTATAAATTCCCAAATATATAATCGTTAGATGGAAACTCACGAGATGAAAATAACTTGGTCCGCACTCCACTTTGTTTAATGTATTGAATTGGATTCCAGATATATCCGATTACATTTCTCAAATTTCTTATTTGATTTGAGATATCGCACAACTTTCTTCAATTGGTATGGTTTGTGGGTTTTTTTCTTTTGTTTTAACTGGCTTTTTTGGGGGTGGGGGTGTGATTACTTCTATTATGTTCTAGTAGTATTGGATGATTGAAATGGCAAATGTAATAGATTGATGAGATGGCCGATCAGGCTTGGGTTTAGGAAGGTGCCTGGAAAAAACATTACCTCATCTAAGAAATGAAAAAATACCATTTACGTTACTCCGCGTTGCATCAGTGGTGAGGGCAAGTGCACCACCATTCCATATTGGGTCGCACCTGTAAGGTGATATCCTGATTCACGCCTATTATCCCCCGCCGTCTTCAATGTGTTGATCCTACTGTGTCGGCCGCTCCACGATAGAAAAAAGATATAGGCTGTACCACCTTGCAACCACCTTGCAGGAATAAATCTATTATCTGGAAGAGGTGTCTGTCAAGGAGGACTGGAACTGGGTGTAGCAGAGTTATGTCAATGGACGCAACTGGCTAGTTGGAATTACTATCTGGAAAACATCAGAAATAGACCAGCTTCATTCTAGGGTAACCGTGGAGTCGTTGCAGCTACCATAGGAGAATATCAGAGGCAGTCAGTGTATGACCGAACACAGACGCGACCTATATGTCTGACAGGGCCTCCTCAGAAATAAAGTACCCGTAGTCTTTATCAAACAAACATGCCTTACAGTAGAGGGATACTTCTCTGGCGGTTTACTCATAAGTAAAGTCAGAAATTCCCTCATTACCATAAAACGAGGCACGGACCAAAACGAAATATCTCTATTGAGAATGGCCGCAGCCTATCTGAATGTAAATTTATTAAACTGTTGCTATATAAACTACATACAGGGATATAGGGAGAGCATTGATAAAAATGTTCGATCTTGTGGTAGCTTCTTGTAGAGGCCCATTGTGCTGAATGGGTGGAGGTGGTAAAGTGTGTCCAATCAGGGTGTATTTGACATGAATGTCCAATGGAATTCAAAGGGATTAGAGATACAACATGTGTATCACTGGTCTCAACAATTGAATATGAAAAAAAGACCCATCTGAAATCCTTTACCACAGGGGGTATTATCAGCACTATTCCTGGAAAGGGCTGAATTATGAACCCTATCTCCGTGTAATATGTACCCTATAATGCTACATAGCTTCAGGGCTGCACATTTAAAACTAGGGTGGTAGTCGTTGTGTCAATGTCATATACATATATGTGTCATTTCTCTGCGTGGTCAGGCACACCGATGTGTAATTGTATCCGCTACTCTTTTTGACTACGCTCTTTTTCCATGTTTTCATGAAACATTTTTCAACTGTAGCAGGTAGATTTCAATATCATTATTGTCTGGATAGGATTTTAAGAAAGAGTGTTTCACACTTATTTTACTTGTGTCACACCTTATACATGTACCCAATATTAATACAGATGCATTGACTTCACCCTTTCCAGGTCATCTTATAGTGTGTACTACATGCCCCCTGCCTTTCCTGGATAATGTATTGAATGTGGTCCTGTGTTTGATTGGTATGCACTGGACGCCTCCAGGCGCCATACGATTGTCGTGAGTCCGGTACACACAGCCTCTAAGATTTAGGCCTACACCTCCGGGGCATGAGAAATACAAATAGTATACCAGTCATCTAGACGTATAGTCGATCCAACATACGCTAGTGCAAGTCTCAGAACCTGGAGAGTCAGTGCAATGGCTGCCCGGTCTCTGGGCGTTAATTAATTCATTTTTCCTCTACAGAACTTGACCATGATTGGTCCAGACGATAAAAAAAATCCATGGACTAGAAGGATCCCCATCTCCAACGAGAGGAGACACCTTTATTTCATTTTTTCCAACCCCTAACAGGGAGGAAAAACTGGAGAAACTTTTTAAAAACAAAAATAAGCAAATACTAGACCGAGTTGTGTTGTTCTATCCTGCCATTTTTGGTGGCGATGTAGAGGACTAAATTATTGATATTTTTAATACAGGTACAGTTTAAAAACTAAATTTCTGCAAAACCGATTCAGGAGCAGGGATTGCAAAATATGCCTAAACTCAAGTCATGTATTCGAACCACCATAGGGCTCAATGGAATGTTGCTTTTGTGAAAACGTATTTTCTATATTTAATATCAAACCTATCATTTTCTTTTTATACCAGTTTCCGTGTCGGCCAAGCGCTGTAAGAAACGCCAACACGTGGGTTGCCGCTTGTTCCAGGGCCAGTGTTCTTGTGAGAAGGTGAAGGCCTGCCACAACCCATTCCCCTACAACACAGAGAAGGAATGCCTTGATGATGCCAGAGGTATGTATACTTATCTCTCCTAGTATTGTCACACATTACATGTGTACACACGCGACACAGGTTCCATGCGTTATCTATGATGTCACCGTATGTGTGAACATTTTCTTATCATAAACCAAGCGAATATAATGAGCTATCACACACATGTTGGTCTGTAATCAGTCCAATGCCAACGTCTGGAGCCAAATAAACCAAGATTTGAATACACAGATGCACCATTATCTATGGGATATTAGACCTACTGGGGAAATAATGCATTTTTTAAATTGTGGGAAGATGAACCTGAGGTGTGAAAGGAGAGTCTATAATTTGCCAAAGCTCCTGTGTTGTTCATGCAGAGGTCATGTTTGTGTATCATATATATGCACACCATCCTAGTATTTATCTTCATTGTAAATGATACGCACTGAGTGAATGTTCATATAACACGTCTCTACTGGGTGACCTCTACCGGACACATGCTGGTTCTAACCTCGACGACCTCTGACCTCCAGAGGTCAGAACTCAACAAGACACCTTGTACACATGTACCCGGTGAACCGGTTACCATGTCAACCGACCAGGAGGTCCCCTGGAGACAGGCCGTGAAACTGGTAACAATCGCAAACTAGGTGGCAGCACTGTAATGTTTTTGACCAGGGGGCGGTTGAATGATCTCGGATCGTACATGTAGACCCTTTTCTGTAATGCCATAGACACCCAGGGAGGATGTGGATCAACTTAATCCAATGCTTATGGACAACCTTATGGCTTTTGATATTGTCTTGGTGAACAGACTTAAATATCATTTTAACGATAAACCTTGTACAAGGTACGGAAAAGGGTCTTTGAGTAAGATTCTAGCTTATTCAACTGGCCCCTGTCTCTGATTTCCATGATCTAAGCCATTAGTGGCATAAGCTTAAAACACCAATGGAAGAATTTCAAGGAATGATATTCAGTTCCTACCTGTATGTTAGTTGTGATATCATATTCCTGCTTTATTGTACACCTGGTACAAAGTGTCCAGGGAAAACACACAGGGAAAGTGTATCAACATGCCCGTCGGATACGGATAATGTATGGGTCGAGTTGCTATAAAGCGCGCATACGGAAAAATAGTGCATATTGAGAAATGGTGTGCAGCTAAAATGAACTAATATCGGTACGCCACATGTCAGGAAAAGGTGGATGATAGATGCAATATAGACTGGTTTCAGATAAGAGTGGCTAAATGCTCCTCGGAGGTGACTCTAGGCAAGGGCCTCGCATACGCTTGGATATTACCCCTCTGGCCATATGGCCGCTTTCTTTGCATCAGCAAAGGGAGCAAGCGTCGCCTCGTCCTATATCTAGTATTGTATATATATACATCCCTAGTAACTGGTATTAGATAAGCTGATTGGTATGACAGATAGTGGACTGCTCAATCCCTGGTCCCACTGGTAATAAAAACATGGACAGTATACTCCAAGTAATTAACGAAATGTTTCACAGTAAAAAGATTTTTTGAATGAGCGACGGGTCGCTTGGTATTTTTGATAAAAGTAATTGATCATTTAAAGGATCAATACGTATGCCCAATTTAGTTGATAAAATTCAAGTGTTGAACTCAAATGTTGTCTTAGTGGGTGCCTTTTAACCTGCTGAATGCCATACAATTTAAGAGAAATGTAGAGTAACCTGTTTGAATTCGCATGTTGACAGGGCTAAATGACCAGTGCGCGGGTCATCCATGTGTGAATGGCGTGTGTATGCAGTCCAAGCATGCTGGTCACCGGGGCTGGCACTGTGAGTGCGCTGGTACGGGCTACTACGGGAAAAAATGCCAGCACCGTAAGTATACTTTATATCTCAATGTGTTCTCCCGTATATGTAATGTCTTGAGAGGTTAATTTTATATCCAGAGTTTATATGGCGAGTTACTTTATCAGCATATGTACCCTAAATCTTTTCTTTATAAACTTGTGAGGTAGATTTTCACATTATTCTTTTTCCTCGATATTGAATATCTATACGAAGTGTCACTCGCATTTAAGGCAGAATAATTGAAAGCATTTGCGAGAGAAATTGATAAACTTCCAATGATTGCTCATTGTGAATGTGGACCGAGTGAAATATTCCTGTCTGAAGATACCATGTTCAATTGATGATATGTAACGATGGGCAAAGATTTAGCAAGATATCGAAAATAGTAAATTGTCATACATGTTCGTCTTATATGTCTGCTATCTGTCCTTTGGCTAGGAGCTGTGGTATAGTAGTAAAGATTGCTCGAGATACGCTTCAAACAAGTTTAGAAAACGTATGTACAGTTCTACCTATTAACTTGCTATTCACAGGTTGTCCAAAAGGCGTTGATCCAATTCCAAGAAACTACCCTACACCCTGTGTCCTGACAGATGACATCTACAAGGAATACTGATTGTCAACCTGTGATCAAGCATGCGCAAGATGTCCATCACTTCATCATAATAATCATCTGAGATAACTGTGCAGACTTAGTTCTAGCCACGTACTCAATCAAAATTAAAAATTAAAACAAATTAAACGCCAACAGGCGTGCATGATAAGACGTAATGAATCAGGAATTATATGGTCATGATACTTATATTTCAAACATATACAACAATGTACATTTATATTTACTTACATCTTTTTACCATACAGGTTTCATATCCTACGTGCTATTTATTTGAATCTGTTTTACTACGAAGTATTAATTGTATTATGCAATATATGACTTTCCATAACTGAAAGGATTTTGACTGTGTTGTCAAATAAAAGGTTTTAATAAATATGTGCACTCCTTTCTTAATGTTAAAGACGATGAATAAATGAATAGATTAAATAAATAAAGCGAGAAGCCAAAGTATGATATGATTCAGTAAGAACTAAACTAAATGGAATGATATCGGATGCATCTGAAACTATCTGTGGAGTGCCTCAAGGGTCTGTACTTGGACCACTCATTTTTATAGATGATATAAAGAAACACCTTGTATATTCTAGAATCTCATTATATACAGATGACACTGTGTTATTGGTAAGTGGAGAAAAGCAAGAAGATATTATAAGAAATGGTGAATACGACCTAAGTATAATACAAAAATGGATAAAAAGAAATGCTATTAAGATAAATTGTAACAAAGCAAAAACCATGTGGTTTGGTGACAAGAGAGGTATCGATAAAGGAAAAATGGTTAAGATTGATGACGCTCAACTACAAGCTGTAACAAAATATAAATTTTACAGAACATTTTCATAAGGTTACCCATGAATTTAACAATAAATTATTCAAGTTAAGAAAAATTCGATATACTTTGGATGTTCAGACTAGTTAGAAAATAGTTAAACATATGTTAATACCTGTTGTTGAATATATACAGACTTAGTGTTTTACTACATGAGTAAAGAATTGAGGAGAAAATTACAGGTATGCGTGAATAATGCGCTACACGTAGCTTTAGGATTGGAAAAAATCAAGAGATTTACACTTAGAGGAAATTTATGAAAAACGTAAAATAAGACCACTAAGATTAAGAAGGGCAAGCCATTTAATGAGTTCAATTAAATGGTGGAGTGAAAACGAAGAGAGTGTATTAAGTAATAGAACCGCAAGAAGTATGGGAGAAAATAAGATTCGTTTGAAAATACAAAGACCAAGGACTAAGAGGTACAGGCTTTCGCCATTATATAGAGGGAAATTGATATGGGAGACAATGCCGATTGAGATACAAAAACTAGACAGAGGGGATTTATATAAGTGTAGGGTAAAAGAATTTTTACATCATAAGTTACAAAATGAAGATGACTAATTCATTAGACTGAACAAGAAATATGTGAATATCTAGGTAATATAAAAAGAAGGACATAAAAGGACAATAGAAAACATTAGAAAAATTCTTACTATGAAAATAAATAATTACTGAAACATTCAAGAGAATGATTATATATTTATAAATGTAGGTTTACACAGTTTTTTGTTATTGTTCTGTCCTGTGGCATCGTGTACTGTGCTGATTTGTGACGTAAATATGGAAGGTCGTCACTGATGTAGACGAATACCTATTGTCGTTAAATTGTGTTGATGAATACAAAAACAGAAAAAGAAATCATCAGCCGTGATAAAAATGATGATAGAAAAAAATATATGGGCGTTATCAGTCAGGAAGCGTCTGTTTATATTTGTAACACCAAGGGGACAATTGAAAGTCAAATCCGTAATTGGTTTTTATCCGAACATTGAAGAGCATGACCCATGAGATCCGATATACATGGTGGGAACTATCATGATCGACTGCAGCGCCATAATGTGATTTGGTACGAAATCACTGAGTTCTGGGAAATTTAGCCAGTTGGAAATTGGTGGTAAATCACATTGTCGTACAGATTATGAGTTTATCGTCGACTTTGTAATTGCATTTTTCATCGAGATGATTAGCTCTATATCAAACAAACGGTAATTTCTCTTGAAACATTGTGACACAGGATCAGCGAGAACCTGGGGCCAATCCAGGGAGCAGGTTGGGCAACAATTTGGTGGGATTTTTAAAACCGGCTAAATTACCCAAAATAGGCGTATAGATCTAAGGCTGATGTTGTAGAAACGGATCTCATCAATGTAAATGTGACATCTTTTGGTGTATCTTTTGATAATCCTTCACTACAACCAGGGTTTTGTATAGCTCTGAGGATTTTCCCCTTCCAAAAATCAACAAAAGCAGTGATTTTCTAGTGTTTTCATGATTTTAACCTTTTTTTTTCAAAGTCTAGGAGGAACAATGTTGAGCCAATAGTATTTATTAACGTGTTTAAAGCATACGTCATGAGAAGTGAAGACATGATAGTTTTGAAAATTGGTAAAAGTTGAAAAAATATTAAAATGATAAAATCTATTCAGGACCTTTAGGTTTTCCAACAGGGAGACCTATAGAGCATAGTGCCCGACACCACAATTTTCAGAGGATAATAAAAATGAAATGAACAATGAGAAATTAAATTTCTTTTATTGTGAGATATTGACCAAAATACCAATTGTGATACCTGAGAGTTTCAACACAATGGGATTGTCCATTCTGATATCAAAACATTGTGATTCCATGATTTTTTCTTTTAAATGGGGTGTTCGACAAAGCACCTGTTAAAAGATGTGTAGAAGAAATATTAATCATAATAGAATAACAAATATCCCTGTATATATTAAGTATCCTACCACTTATGAATATCCAGGTTGGTTTCTTTCTAAATAAAAAAATATACTTGTGGTTCAAAAACTGAAAACGTGTTGTCCAGCACAACATGCTCTGATGATTTTGGGGTTGTCTTTTATCAGTAATTGAGTGGTTTGCTTTGTGAAATATAGCTTACTATAATTTTATTAGAAATATAAGGATTATAGCCACAAATATATTTCAATTGCTCTGACTAATTTTATGAGCGCGTTGTCTAACACCCCTCGTGTTGTCTAACACCCCTCGTGTTGTCCGACACCCCTGTGTTGCCAAACACCCAATTATGGTTCAGAGCGTTTGTTTTAAATCTAATATATGATAAAAGTGTTTTGGGCCAAATATAGCATATGTCATCATATGATATTAGTTTTTCTCAAACTATAAGCATTTATAACATTTCTTGAAATTTCAAATATTTTAGGGTGTTGGACAGCATGCAGATTTATACACAATTTCAAATGGCTCTCAAATCTAAACCATTCATCTGACTTTGCTGGAATAAAGTTTTTCTGGAAGGTACTTTAATCAGTGACTAATATAAAGTATAAAAAGAGGTATTATTCTAAAACTCATTTTTGGGTGTCTGATCCCAGGTTGAAAGCGTAATTTAGCAGGTTTCGAAAATAGGACCCAATTAGTTACTTTTCGGTCAATGGAGGAGTCTTTAACTCTTGTAGTTACTGCACAATGTGATACACTGCGTTTCTCTTGGCTGCCACTAGATACCCTACTGGAGTACCTCCAAGTAATCTGTCACAATACTGATGATGGTATGTCAAGGATCTAATTGTGAATAGACCCTGTCCCATTGGCCGGCAGTGCACCTTTTCTCCTTACAAAACGTATTCGGCCAAACAGATACGTGGAAAAAAACATTATTTAGCATTGGTGAGCGTTAAGCGTTTATATTACCAATTTACATTATTTCCAGATGAATTGCATGGATTGCATTGTATTCTATTGTATATCATCTCCAATTTCCTTTGTTAAACATGCAATGTAATAGTATTTAAATTACAGGTTTTATCTTTCTCTTTGATAAAGATTCAATGCTTACAAGAGACTCACTGATGGATTACATCCATCCTTAATTGAATTGTGGTCTAAACAAATTGTGAAATCTCTTTATTGAAAACTATGGAAGGGTAATCTAGCTCTCACCTGTAACCGATCATTGAATTATGCTCTTTAAACTTTAACCCTTGCTACCCCCTGAGGATCTTGACCCAAAAACAATTATGATGCTTTGGAGAGCTGCCCACTACCGCCCATTCTAGAGGGTAGACGGTAGGAGGTAGTCATGAAATCATGGAAATAATCATTGAGAAAATTAGACTACTCGCTATTGTGAAACGTACATATAATGCTACAAACAGGGATAAGGCAAGGAAAGCGGGGAAACTTGTAAAACAAATTGACAAAAAGAGCCAGACAAGATTATATTAATAATATGCTCGATAGAACAAATTGCGCTCATAGAAAATTTTGGAAGTTAATTAAAATTATGTTACCAGGTCATGACGCAGCTAGAAGTAATGATGGTCAAAAACTATGAAATGAAGGAAATAACCAGGAGGTGCCGACTGCTGAAGCTTCAGATTATTTGAATAACTATCTTACTCATATAGGCCCCTCACTGGCTGCCAATACAACAACACCTTGGAAATTTTATGGTAAGTGACTAAAGGAGGATATGCTAAACTTTGTGGCAAACGAACTTGACTTATTAAAATTCATAAGTGAAAACAAACCTTCCAAACAAAATATTTTAAAACCATGTCTTATTGTGTTAGTATCTCAACTGGCTGTACTCTTTAATAATATTTCTGAAACGAACCTTATACCAGATTTTTTGGAAAAAGGCTATGGTGACCTCATTCATTAAGGGCATAACCTGAAACTTATAAAAGATTACAGACCATATCGGTATTGCCCTTATTATGTAAAATGTTCAAAAATGTTGTTAATAGTCATCTGCAAGCTCACCTAGATTATTGCAAAATTATTACTGTCAAGGTGGTTTTAGGAAGAGGTTGTCAACTATTGATACCTTGTCTGCTTTTGTTGATGATGTGTCTCGGAAAATAAATGTGGGAAAGCTAACACCAACCATCTTGGTCGACCTGAGAAAGGATTTTGACACCGTGGACCACTCTATCCTCCATTTAAAACTTGAAACTTATGGTGTATGAAATAAAAATCTAAAATTGATGGAAAATTATTTGTCAAATAGAACACAACAAATTAAATTTAATAATCAGATCTCGGCTGAGGATAGGGTGGTCTGCAGTGTCCCCCATGGGTCTATGTTAGGTCCCACATTGTATCTGATCTATGTGAATGACCTTATTGATATATTTACTGACACCTATTGTAAATTATATGCGGACGATACAATTATATACAGATTCTAATACAACGATGGAAGCCACTCCAAAATAACAAAATGCCCTGGACAAACTCTCATTATGGTGTGATATTAACAAATTATCAATCAACTCTGAGAAAACAAAGGTTCTAAATTTTGGAACCCACATTAGATTAAATAAACAAACACCAGTAAATTTAACCCTTAATGATATTGTATTGAAATCAGTCATAAACTATAAGTTTCTTGGTGTTACTTTAAACCAAACCTTGACTTTTGATATTTATATCAGGGACATACCGAAGAAAGTTAATGATAGACTGTATCAGTTGCAACAGATGTAACCTGTTATATCAAATAACGTCGCTTTGAAACTTTACAAAGCCACTAAACTTCCTTATTACGGAGACACCCTGTACTCAAAACCCTCTAAATAATATCTATTAAATAAAATTCAAGTTCTTCAAAACCGATGTCTCAAGGTAACAAAAGATATTCCTGAGATCTAGTTATAAACTAGAGCACACCCTTACCAAAATGTCAACCTTAGAACACCGCAGGCATGCCCACGTTTTGAAGCTGGCCTACTGCAGAGCACAAATCCGTTAAATATAAATCGAATAACCATTGGAACCGGGCAAAATGCGGTCCCTACTCTGAGGTTGATCAGGCCAAACACCCAATTATACATGTGCAGTCCAGAATATGTGTGTGGAATCGGTTGGAATACCCTTCCAGCCCTCGTGTGCAATACTGAAACTCTTTAAGAATTTAGCAAAACAAACTGATGAGTACCATACCGCCATTCTACCCATAGGAATAATGGAATAAGTAAGGCATAATGTATTGGGTTTGCACAGATTGTTACACTGTCTTTATCAGTATTAACTGATGACTCTGTTGACAAAACATTTCTGTATATCTTAAACTTATGTCAATTACTGAAAAATGTCGCCGACATGTCGATCGTAGATTGTAATGTTTGATGAAATGGCCATAAGTACCCTATTCAGTATTTGCTGAATCACAAGTATAGGGATCCGATTGAAACAAGCTGACCATATTGGCTGATGAATATTGTAACTATTAGAAGATTCAATAAAAAGATGATTAAAAAAACCCACAGGGTACCGCTGTTCTGTCACAGAGTACTGCCGAGTGACAGCTACCGGGTCCCGGAACCTGTCCCTCGCCACCAGCCTCCTATACAATAAGACGCTAAGGAGTTCAGTACTTAATCAAGCCTATTTGTTCAAAGGCGCACTACACATTTTCATATGCATATCTGGACCTTGTTCATTAATTCATTCAAAACAAACAATATGGGTTAAAAACAATTATAATCTTTTATTTGTTCAAAATATTTCTGATCTCATTGGTGCCAGTGGCATGTCATTGGCCCAACTTGTTAGGAAATTACATTTTATATGGCTGTAGACCTTTACAAGTGATCCCACGCTCTCATCACCCCTGGTTAACTGATGAGCACACTTTCAAACAGTCCCACAAGTTGATTGACCATGATTCATCGAAAACAGTGAAATAAGGTGAATGGAGGTGATGGCAGTCCCTCAATCATTAGAACTTGAGATCTTGTGATTCAAAATATTTTGGGGTCGAGCCGTTTAACAAATTCAATTCATTTATCCTAACTGGTTTGTTTCTTTAGATTTCAATCATTTTCAAGGCATTATCTTTGGTTAACTCTTTCGTCATGGAGAAAATGGCATTAACCTGGAATATGGCACTTTGTAACTTCCCAGGAAAGGCTTTTGAACTTATTACATGGCCCAAATAAACACATTTCTCTTCTGGTGCTGTTAATAGTCAAGTGGAGCCCCAGTTCTTAGTCTGTAGCAGACAGAATATTACACCACTCATCGGTCTTGTTTCACTCTCCAATGTTTGAAATACAGAGTTGGTAATTGAAGACATCAACAAACTGCATATAATTTATCTCGCGTATTTAAAGGTCTCGTCTTACAGAATTTTCGGAGGATGAAAGGTTTCATGTTGGTCTTCATAAGATAGCTACATACTTCTACAGTAGCAGGATAGTTCTGTACACTAAGATACTAAGTGTACTAATCAATCCTACAGACCTAGAATGTGGCTTCTTGGGTGTTATGGCAAATTTAAACGTGCATTTACATTTTGTGCTACTGACAAAGTTTGTCCCATATGAAAATAATACTGTGTTTTTCTAATAAGATTGGAAATATTTAAAAGAATCTATCTTGAAAATCTTCGGCATGTGACACATGATTAACTATAAACAAATTGTACTGATTTATAAGAAAGAAGTAATCATTAACATAGAAAATCTGAAAAAGAGCTTTAGAAATCTTTATAATTCAGCAATGAACCAAATGGTATAGCAGCAATAGATTTTCCATATTTCATTGGAAATAAGGTATTTACCCCAAGTCCAGTGTATGACGATGTTAACACACTACAGGCATAACAGGAATGATAAGAGATTTATCTTTGTACCATTTGCACCAAAAAGAATGGGAATAGAATCAGCTAAAGAACCACATACGGCCATATACTATATACCATGACATAACTCTGCATAAGTTCATTAATACAACGTTGTGACCTAATATAGTACTGCTCTTCGCACACATCCTATCTAATAATCCAGTGAGCATACCCTATGTCCCCTGTTTTGGTATTCAGTGTGTACACTTTACGTCAGTTTTACAGATGGGCATGATCTATTCTTTATGGTGTCCAAACCTGCTGTTCTTCAAATAAATAATTTGAAATATGATTGAAAATTGGAACTAAGTGATTAATTTACAGTGTGTTTATGACACTATATCATATAGCTCTTAATAAGTTCATTCAGTAATTTAAAATATACGATTAATAAATCTTGGAAGATTAAATTTTAGATAAACAAAGTCCTCTTAGAGAGAGAAATACATACACGGTTTACTAGTCTTGTGGTTTGATATTGAGAAAGAGTAGGGATAACTGACCGATTCTCCAAGAACCAAAAAGGAACTCTGATGCTTTGATTGTTCTCAAGATCAAGAACAAACATGAGTGTCAACAACATGGAATAAATGAAATATAAAGTCACCTGCTCACCAGAATCTAAACGAACAGTACTGCATTGAGAGGGAATTTCTTCTTTACTAGTTACTGTGAGAAAAAAAATCATCTATGCAAATAAAGCTTGCAGAAAAACTGCAAATCAATTTCTCATCCTACTCTTCGCTAGGTGTCTTCGCTATTGCGAATTTTATTAAGCACAACGATTTCTGGTTCTCCTTACTCAAAAACACACACCTAGACCTACCCAAAATTCACACAGACTATATTAGTTTTGACAAACTCACTTAACTGGATCCGTTTTGAGTAGATGATTAGAATCTATTCAAGGTCAGGTAAGAGTGAAGCCTATTTAAAGGTAGGAGGTTGTCAGCCTTTCTCGGTGGTATTTTGAAGGTAGTTAAAGGCTGATGCTGCCTGAGCGTAGGGATCAAAGAAAAAAGTGGTCATGATTCACATAAATTTGAACGGTCAGTACACCAATATCCGTTCAGGTGGTAGCGAGTTGGTAGTGAGTGTCTCTCAAGGTAAACCCTCAAGTTCCGGCTAAATTCTGAATGAAAGAATACAAGAGTTTCCTGTAATTTCGACCGGGGAGACAGGGTTGGGTGCACAACATTCTTCACTTTCTAATACCTCTCACATCACCTACCGCGGAATCTATTTCTCTTTTGCTAGTAGCACACCAACTCAGTGGTTCTCCAGATCAGTAAACGACCCGCCCCTATCAAGGAATACTACCACTGTTAGACCTCTAAACGAATGGAATGATCCAACCACAAACAAATTCTGTAAGATGGGTAATGAGTAAGACATGGACACAAGGGTATGTAGAGACTATGTCCATACCTCCATAGAACTACCCATACCGGTAAGACGCCCGATATACATGAACTGAGACATACTTAGATAGAAATAAGTTGATCGAGCTTGAAGCAGGCGACCCAGAGGGAGAGGGAATAGAGTCTCCATGTACACGATATACTTCGACGTGCACAATATTCTAAATCTACAGTTATCCTGCCTGAAACCACGTTGATTCACTGTTTCATCAGTACAATACGAACTTAATTTCAGCCAGTATTTATGGCAAATTAAATCTGAAGGTGGGTCTTTATTCTACAAACTCCTTGCATTGGAAATGTTAACGAAAATAATTCGAGGTCCACTGTAAAATTCTTTATTATACACCCGTGTACATACTTACATACCTCTGCTAGCTGCACCGTAAATATGAAATACAGCATCCTGACAGGCTTCAACGTCTCTTTAAGGTAAAATATCGTTTTCGGGTGAATAATGAAGACAGAACAGTTTTAGGTATAACATAGTGATAAAAGCCAATTCCATTTACAAAAATGTCCCCTCGACTTCAGTCTCAGGAATCATATACACTGTAAATGAAATTTCGGTGTGATCACTACGCTATACATGAGGCCGTCCCCACTTGATATATTACTGGCACAAATCAAAGCGAGTGGGCCCAAAACAATACACAAGAGATCGAATGAACTTTTGTCCTTGAGGTGGCGTCAAGGTGAACATAACATAGCGCTGTATATCACGGTATAATGTGGCTACAGCTACAATTTGAAGCCAAGGTACGTTATGGCCAACAACAACCAGAGAACATTGTATCAAACACTCCTCCCAAAACCACTTCCAGAATCTATGCCCAGCCCCTCACTAATTATATCACAGGATTCGCCCAGGAATCACTTCTATAGCACGTCCACGTAATACACGGTGTAAAATAAGTGCAGGGGCGGGAGGAGCCAGCCCCGGTTCCCCGCCGCCGGTCTATGGAATGAGTGACCGCCGGTCTTTGAATATGCTGGGGGGTTTATACTACCATTAGTCACGTGGTTGGTGGCAGAAATCTTCGATACAAAGCTGTACCAGGCCATAGACATCTAGCCTTTCTAGTTGAGAGGGGTATAAACTTTGAATACAAACAACATCAACATCCGTCGTTCTTGGGTTTCACAGTGGAGTGGGTGCCACACGCCCCACCCACTGTGGTAATGTCTGAGACAGAGCGCCCCGTTCTGCGGTCAGGGGCAGGAGGAGGAGCGGAACTCCCCCTCCGTATACAATTCTGTTTGTGGTCATACTGGAGCGCCTGTATTAAAGCGGCACGTGGCTGAAGAGGTAGGAAACCGACTCCCCGTTGTGGGTGCGGCGGATGGCCTCGGACAGCATCATCGATATGTCAATACACTGGAACGTAACAAAAACGTACTGTAAGGGACACTAAAGAAAATAATTAAGAACACAGTGAGCATCCAAATAGACTGACCTTTAACACCCACCCTCCTTTTAAATTGATATTAAGACACTGTCGAAAATTATCATCAGAATTGTCCTGATATCAATATCGTTAATTCATTAAAGAGTGTAGACGGTTTAGATAATTAGCTCAGATCACAGTGGTCGGATATGGTACTCCACTTCAATTACTTGCTCTAAAAAATGGACCTGTGACTACATAAGTCCCCCCAAAACTGAATTAATTTTTTTTTCAAATTCAGGCCAAAATACTAAATATTAAAACTGTAAGGCATTGTCCCACCATAAAACCTTCTTTCCAAAGCAGAAATCATATTCCTATCTGTACTTAGTGGGCTATCAAAAGCAAAAATGTGGTCAGGACACCAAGTAACTCTACAAGCAGTGTGCTACAGTAGGCTATTGGCAAGACCATCCGTCTACCTGCTAATAAAAGGTAAACCACATAATATATATGATATACATTACTAATAATATTAATCATATAACAAATGTCTAGATAGGCAGAGGTGCATTAATTTCGATATTATCGATATCAAATTTCGGCTTCAATTTCAAATTGCTAAAGTTTGAATTAAATAAATGTACTTGTAGATTTTTAAGAATTATTTTTAAGGATGCAAATATCAAGATACTGGAATCTGTTCTATATCGTGGATAGATGCACTTCTCTAGTGTAAAGCACACAAGCAGTAAAGCTAAGTGGACCACTGATAGAAGCCTCTGGTGGAACAAATTAGATATTAATCATAATAATGGCTTTTATAATATTCATAATAGTGGAGACTCACTAATTACAGTTTCGTTGCGCGTAGCTCGCAGATGTAGTGTGGTTGTGTACTCACCCGGATCTTGCTACTCAGCTTCATTTTCTCGTCCTGGGGAATGGTGTTGGTGACAACAACACACTCAAACATGGAGTTGTTAATTCTTGAGACGGCGGGACCGGAGAAAATCCCATGAGTGGTAATTGAGTACATCTTACTGGCTCCAGCCTCATGCAGTCTGGAAAAATATATCAAAGGAATGTTAAATTCGGATATAATTCATTGCTACAATAAATTTGTTTAAATCCCATTAAGCCTTAGATAAATAAAGACCATTACTGGCGCGAAAGATAACGTATTACCAGAGAGGCCAGGGAGGTCTAATATAAAAGCCGGGAAATGTCTGAATTCTGTTCATTTCCATTTTTGGTCTCGACCTTGTAGTTTGTGGAATGACCTCCTTAATTTTTATTTGTTAATCTAGTAAATAAACGACAGGTCGATATATATGTATATACAACAGTAACGGTACTGCTCCTTGTTATAATACATGTAAATAATTGAGGTTTCGGTAAAATTGCCATGGCGGAAACAATGACGATTGGGATGAATTACATGACCTATAAATGATAGATATATAATAAACCCCTATACATGGCTAATAGACAAAAGACGACTGATAAACGGCTTTTAAGTTCCATGAGGACTATGTATTTAACTCGTTGGCCACCTATAAATGTTGCCACAGCTACTCAATCTAGGTGCAGAAATTCCATATAAATTCAAAACTAATTTATATTCCCCTTTGGATTATCTACGACATGCAAATATTATACAGGAAAAGTCTAACAGCGGGGTCGCCGAGAAACTTCGATATGGAGCGACTGTTAACAGGGACTATAGAAATAGCCCTGGTGGTAGGCGGTCTACAGCTAAGAACTTACTTTTCAGCGGCATGACAGACGGTTCCACACGTGTCAGCCATATCGTCCACCATGATGGCCACCTTGTCCCGTACGTCTCCGACCAGCACCATAGACGAGACTTCGTTTGCCTTTTTCCGCTCTTTGTGGATCAATGCGAAATCCACGTTTAGCTTATCTGCGATGGAAGTCACCCTGCAGGAAAGCCATGTCTCTGTTAGTTGTTGAATTCATTTATTAACAAAAGCCAATTATTACTAAGTCAACGGGTATTTTTTCAACGAATCTAAATATATTTGACACATGAACTACATAAAAACACCAGCCATAATTTATTTATCACTTTACAAACCAAGTTATATGTATTAAATACTAACGTTCTACACTTTATGCTACCTTTATATAATTTAATTAATTTCAACATAAATAATGTTATTCTGTATCATTGGGTAAGGTCCAGGCATCAATTAACCCACTTAACATCTTAATTGTCAGTTCTGAACCATAAAGCTATATCTAATGATACAAATATAAATATACCTTATGTTATACTTATACATATATTATAACTGACAACACCACATTACAGAATGAGCGTAAAAAAAACCTAATTTGTAGCTGCCCTATTCTTATACAGCTCATGGAGCAGGGATTCTAGTAAGCTCAGGGAAAAGTCGGGTGTTTTCTCAAACCTGCTTATTTTAACTTCTTGCTTATTCTAACTTTTTATCTCTAATATAATGCTTTATATTATACACCCAGAACAAAAATATTTAAATAACCGTACTACTAACATCCCTGTTAAAGCTAGCACCCACAAAGAAACACATGGGCCTCGTATATAGTATCTGTTGTGTTTTCAGTTTGAACTGGTCAGAAAAATTGTAAAATAAACAGGACTGCTACCAACCCTAGGGCAGGGTGAAGAAAACCAGCCTACCTGTATATGGCCGACACCCACGTTAACCACGATTAATGTACCCAGATATATGCTGCTTACCTGTACAATACAAAGGTTAATAAAGAAATTCTATAAACAAAATTAAAAAAACGTTAGGACGATTCTGACTAACCTTTTTGCACCTCCGGCGTCAGGAGAAACGATGATGCTATTCCGCCATTCTGGAATATTTTCTCGAATCCATTTTAATACCGCAGGTTCAGCATACAAATTATCTACCGGAATGTCAAAGAACCCCTGCAAGGAAGACATAAGATGTTGTTATGAACTGGTGTCATGAAGTGTCGTAAATACATGTTGTATTTTTTTTCTTGCATCGACTTGCCATAGAGGCGTTATTGCCAGGTTTCATTAAACAAATACAGGTTGTAGAGAAGACATTAATTACAATTGTACTTTTCCTCGAGTGTCTGTGCTCCTAAACTGGGAGAGGGATTGATGGGCTTGACACCAAAGTCTTTATAAACAACAACTCGATCTATGATATGATATTCCAGCGGCAACCCATGTTTATCTTTAAATTCAGAAATCTAGTTTCGAGTTTCAGTCGTACGTTTTGACGGTTAGTGCAAATATCTACCGTACTTCCAAGTAGACAAAATGAAACAACTGAAAGATTTACATACTCTCCATGATGTTTACAAATTGTCATGAATTCAAACAAATACCTTTGATTTTAATGGTCTTTTATGAAGTAAGACATAAGGTAATATCTATTAAAATAATCTAAATTAGGATGACCAAGTGACTGAACGTTTGCCTGTACCTGGATCTGAGATGCGTGGAGATCCATGGTGATGATGTGGTCTGCACCAGCGACGGAGAGCATGTTGGCCACCAACTTGGCCGATATCGGGGCACGGCTCTGTCATCGTAAAAATATCCAGCATTATACACTCAGATAGTAAATGAGGGAAAATAATACAAAGCATAGCGATGTACTCAACTGTAGTCTGATCAGTGTCTGGAACAGAACCATGTAGCAACAACCTAACAAATCTAACCCAATAAAAACTATGGCACAGCCGTAAACATTTCAACAGCACCTTGGGACAGCTCCTATTTTCCAGGACTTCAGCAATAACATGTGATGACCCCAAAGTACTGTGGTAAATTGGAGTTGGCGGGTCAAGGAACCCGGATTTAGTTATTCAGTCTCACGCATGACTTGTTCCCCACGCCACTGCCCTTAGTGCAAATATGTGGTGTTATAAGAGGTTTTTAAAAATATTTTTTATTAGGCACATTCAAATATACATTTGGCTTTCAATGAGCCTACCTTTTTCAGGTGGCATCAGCACGACGCTTTTCAAACGAGCATCGGTCTAGCCATATAGTAACTAGGGTAATATACAGGTTCTGTTATTAGAGATAGTAACGCGAGTTTGAAGAATAAATCCCGAACTGTCGCCGTTAGTTTAGGCATCAATAAGGTATCTTTTTAGAAGATGACAGGCGAGGTGATCAATAAATCAAATCTGGTTATACAATGTCGCAGACATACACTATGCATTGGATAATAATTTTAGATTGCTTGAAACTTCAGAATCCTTTTGAGATTAAAAAAAGTGCGATATCTTATACTACGTAGATGTTTTCACTTAATTCTATATACCGAAAAAAAACGGTTTATGATTATGATCTAACCTTAAAAATATGCATGTAAATCAGAGAAAAAAACGAGAGAAAGCTAAGAAATGGATTATTTTATGCGCAGGAATGTCAGTTGGGGCCATAAAACATGAGGACATAATTTCCATGTGGAAATTAGTGCATCAGTCTCTAATTCAATGCTTTACAGAGACTGTGAAAACATGGAAAACGCATAGCTATTGGTCATGAAATAGAGCTGGGGTGAGTGAGGAAGTTTGAACTGCTATTTATTTGTGTTGATGAGGATAATTTTATTTTCTATTTTATAAATTGAAAAGGAAAACGAGGCTTTTATTGGAAAATAGGAAAGCGGTCACATCCCGGACTCCGAATACAAAATATCTAACTAATGTCTTCGATAATTAATTGAGAGTACTATCAATTGGTATCCACATGATCGTACTATAGACTAAATGGAACTTGAAACATAGTGAATAGTTTATTCATTATATAGGGTACTCGACAACCTTCCGGCCTGAACATTCCAGTTTACGTACAAGACGTGCCTCTATATGTCTTATACTAATCATTGAATTGTACAAGGATCCCACTATCTTGTCGCTTCCTGTTAATTGTCATGTACTCAAGGATCCTACGTCCCAAATCCGTAAGATTTGTAATATCTATGTCAATACTAAAACGCAAAAACCAACAAAAAGACAAAATGCAACGCAGCTCCTCTTGCCCCCACATGTCAACGAATATAATATAATAATGACATAAAGCTGCTTCCAACCTCCCCAAAAACCAGTGTTCTGCCCTTTTTGGCAGCTAGTTTTAGTGTGTTGTCGTAACCCCGACTACTATTATCTTGTGGTGCTACATTTTGGCTGCGTGTTGAGGCGGCCCCTACCTTGTCCTTCTTGTCTTGGCGGGCGTAGGGGAAGCACGGGATGACGGCAGTGACACGGCACGCAGAGGCGATCTTACAGGCGTTTATCATGATGCACAGTTCCATCAACATGTCGTTGACCTCGCCACAGCCACTCTGGACGATGTATACGTCCTCCCCACGCACCGACTCGCCGATCTCCACACTGTAACGACAAATAGTCCAGAATATATAAACATCGCTTGAACTTCCATCCCTCACTTATTAGACTGTGTGGTGGGGAAAGCTGCAAAGCATAGAATCCGCCCGACAAATCAAATTTGGATATAAATGTATTAAGGCACTTCTACGATTTACTGATTTCTTTGAAATAAATTTTCATTAAACTTTATAGTGAACTTCGATTTCTTTATCCCCTATACATACATACCGTTAAATATATTAGCACACTACTGCTACAATACCAGGCATATATACCAGAAAGGTCATACGAATGCAAATGTTACGACCCCCTTGTTTGTAGAGAGTATTATGAAGAAACGTTGTCAATGTGGCTGAATTTATCTTGTTCAATGTCCTTCGGTCGTTCTGTTGGACCCAACGAAGTTGTCTGAGGCCAGTTATTACGTTCCCTTATCATTATATACTTAAAATTCATGAAAAAATACCAACATTTCAACCCACCCTCTAAGTGCATATCCAGTTCTCCACAAACAACTAAAAGAGTGGGCGGGAGTAACCAAGAAGTTGTATATTATGGTCAATGACATCGATGTTATATCATGAAGCACAAGGTGGTAAATGTTCATCAAATGTAAGAGAGACATTACTAAATGCCAGATGTAATCAAGTAACGATTAGTTATGTTGGTTCTGAAAACATACCTAGATGTAATGACTACCAATGCAATAAAGAACCAATAAAGAAATGATTACTGTTTTGTTTTTTTTTGGGGGGGGGGGGGGGGTTTGTTTCACCTGTTTTGGGACCTAGCTGTGCCACCACTATGACAGTAACTTGCTGCCTTAGGGTCACCTTGCTTTTACCTCCATTTTACTTTATTAAACTTAATAAAGTTTGGGAATATACTTTGAGTACTTTCCTCAAATGTGACAATGTCATATGCCTTGATACAGCCAAACTTTAAGATGCCTGAAGAGTCCGATTCGGATGAAACCTTGATCCCCCACCCCTACTGTCTCATTTTGACAGTTCCCTTAACCAACAATGTGCTTGGTTTTCCATTACGCTCCCCTGTCTAAATCATGGTTGGAGAGCGCCCACGATTGTGTGATGTCTCAGTCGTGAAGGGTGGTTGTTATGCTGCACTGTTCTTTTGACAGTGTTCACCTGGAGGTAGCATAGCAACGGTTTGGATCTGACGAGTAATTGTCATTTCAAGGTAGCATCGGTTGGGGTCAGAAGTGTTATTAGCCACGTTTTCTAAATCAAAGAAATAATTACTGGAGAACTCGACCCGAAACGAACTCGACCCGTAGCTGTCAGGAGAACTCGACCCGTTTTGGAGAAATAGATTGGAGAACTCGACCCGTTCCAGATATTTATTGATAAGACATGTTCATATACATATAAAGGTCTTATTAGTTAGCTTTTAGACAAATAAACCACCGCATATAGAACATAAGTCGAGCTAGGTTTAGGGTTGGGGTTAGGGATAGAGATAGGGTTAGGGTCAGGGATAGGGTTAAAGGTAGGGTGTCTTTTTCCCAGAGAAGACCAAATTTGATGGCAAGATAATATACTTACTACAAAATATAGTCGAGTTCTCCAGAAATTGTGGGGGGGGGGGGGGGAGTAGTTGAGAGATCATGATAAAAAGTTAATTCAAGTGTATAGAGTGCTCCAAAACCAGTATGGGACATAGATGCAGATAGCATCAGGCTTCATATTGGCCTGGCTCTAGTGCGTCCGTCAATAAAAAAGCACGCATTATCAGAAGCATCGCTATCTCTCTGAGAGGAAGGCTCTTGCACGCCCAAGTAGCGACCTGCACAGTGCATTAGTCAGAACTGGGATCGCCACTCAACTCAAGCGCTGCCCTGATCTAAGGCTACCAACACTGAGCCACATTTGTGAAGGCTCCACTTGGCATTCCTCTTTGTCTGGTGACATTTCTTTCCACCAGGCGCACACGAGGATAATGTCATCTTTAATTTGACATGGCCAGCGTCCAGGGATGTTCACAGACGAGGGGAATCATCTCAATAACTGGCTGTCAGGCTCCACATCTCCCCGCGTGTGTATCTAACTAACTAACTAACTCCATATTGTATGAGACGAGTGATCCAGCTGTTATGGAATAGGTACTATTACCAGAAGCGCATTCCATGGCAATACGCACAGGGAAGGGGCCAGTTGTAAAACTTGAATCAAATTCTCGGGATGTATTGTTTTGCGTAAATTTGTCCACACACCTGGACATTTTCACGGCACACTAAGGTGAAACCGTTACTGGTCAAATGAACTTTATCGGGATTCTTGTTTTTTGGGTGAGGTCATTTTTAGAGTTTAAAATGTGCAGATAAAATAGCAACATTTGTCGGCTCAGAAATCGGCAGCTTATGGATAAAATCAGCCAAATTAAGTCAATATCCATAATTACTTGTTGTTTTGTTTCTTTCGCTTTGTAACTAAGAGATGTGTATCGCGAATCGAATACCTCCGGTAAGAAACAAGCTCTGAATCAAACACACATCAATCCATGGGGTATAGCACTAGCACATTTTCACATTACACACCTTTATGCTGAGGGCCAGTGACTGCCTATACAATTTTATGCCACCACTGCTCTGCTTTTTTAAGAGGAGATAGAACACTTTCCAAAGGTCTAATTAATAACTAATTAAAACACATACTGATAGAGGGGAGCTGATCTAAAAAGCTGCTCCGTCGATACTTAGGGAAAATCAAGAGTAGGGTTATAATGCTAAGCTGGTCGATTTGAATCCTCTTTTAGGCTCTCCAGCCTATTTGGATAATTAAATGGGGTGATTTAGTGCACTATGACAAAAAACATGGGTTAAAAAGAGAATAGAGCGTAGCTTATGCAAGAATCGAGAGGTTCGATGGCAATGAGTTCATCAGAGGGGAAAATCAATAAGAGAAGCGGTGAGAATTAAAGCAAGAGGCAGGGCATGGTGTCTGACGAGCAGCAGGCGTTACTGGGGTAGTCAGGGAGAGAATGGGGCAGGGAGTGAGAGGGACGTGCAGGCAGTGAGGCAGGGAGAGGGGTAGTCAGGAGAGGGGCGTACAGGCAGTGAGGCAGGGAGAGGGGTAGTCAGGGAGAGAGGCGTACAGGCAGTGAGGCAGGGAGAGGGGTAGTCAGGGAGAGGGGCGTACAGGCAGTGAGGCAGGGAGAGGGGTAGTCAGGGAGAGAGGCGTACAGGCAGTGAGGCAGGGAGAGGGGTAGTCAGGGAGAGGGGCGTACAGGCAGTGAGGCAGGGAGAGGGGTAGTCAGGAGAGGGGCGTACAGGCAGTGAGGCAGGGAGAGGGGCGTACAGGCAGTGAGGCAGGGAGAGGGGTAGTCAGGGAGAGAGGCGTACAGGCAGTGAGGCAGGGAGAGGGGTAGTCAGGGAGAGAGGCGTACAGGCAGTGAGGCAGGGAGAGGGGTAGTCAGGGAGAGGGGCGTACAGGCAGTGAGGCAGGGAGAGGGGTAGTCAGGGAGAGGGGCGTACAGGCAGTGAGGCAGTGAGAGGGGCGTACAGGCAGTGAGGCAGGGAGAGGGGTAGTCAGGGAGAGAGGCGTACAGGCAGTGAGGCAGGGAGAGGGGCGTACAGGCAGTGAGGCAGTGAGAGGGACATGCAGGGAAAGAGAGGCAGGTAAATAGTGAGGCAGGGAGAGGGGTAGTCAGGCAGAAAAGCAGTTTTTCTCCTTCGAAAGACTAAATGTTAGTCGGTTCTTTCCAAGATTTTCAAATATTCTATAAACAATCAAAAAGATTTCTCTGTCAAAAAACTGAATATATCTTTAGTTCGATTGAATTAAACAACATTTAGAAATTGTTTTTGTCACTTCCAAGGTAGCTTTGGCTTGCCATATTTATTATTGGCATATCATTAATCAAAAACAACATTTTTATGTTTTTACTATTTTCCAAGTACTTTCTTCTACTTTCTTGTACCCTTTGACAATTCGGTGGTTATGTTTAACAATTATAGGCACATTGCATGCTTGATACAATAGGGGATTTTCTCCTTTTCTGGTATGTGTATGTCTGGAGTGACATATTTTCAGACAAGTCAACTTCACCTGTTTACTGCAACTTAATCCCCAACGTTTCTCTTCCCATTCACAGTTGAATGAATGGTATACAGTTTGTTTGTTCCAATCAGATTGCCATTGTCATTGTCAATTGTCTAATTTGAGTTGTCTTATTCGTATTATATGATATTATAATATACACTAAAATAGACATTTTTTACATTCGCTTTTGGACGATTTGTTGGATTTAGCAACTGTACATACCCTGTACGCGATGTACATGTTGTACGACTATAAATACGACATGGGTAGGAGACATACGGCCACAGGTATATAACAATATATGAGGTTCTGGGTGATGCGCACTGTAAATGTTTACTAGGATGTTCATCCAAGAACTACAGGATAGAGAAACGGAAATGTGAAGTCTGGTTTCCTCCTAGTTAAAGAATGAGGAACCGGCAGTGCGCTGGCTAAAAGCAGCAAGAGAGAGCCCGGTCAGATGTTTACCGAATGCCAACAAGATTTCATTGATTTTCCTCCAGCGCTCTGCAGTCACTAGATCGGCAGCTGCCGACGAGACACGCCGACAACAACCACCGCAGCCCTCTCCCCCGCAGCCATCAGCCCAACCGCACGCATGGCAGGGCACGGGGTGGGTGTGGGGGTAGCTCCTTTCCAGATCCACTCCCTCCATCTGGTCAGTGTTTGCCAACCATCTGATCTCGTGTGACCTTGGTGTGAGGTCACACGCGAGCCACGTACCCTGGAGGCCAAGCTTCCCACCGTCATAGAATAACAAAAGTAGGAATACAATCCCGAGACGTCCGCACTGCACACAATGGGAAGAACAGGACCTGTAGCATCAGCCATGATCACATTAACTAACTGATGTAGCTGTTTGGGAAATACATGTGGAGACTGGTCACCACTTCATAGCTCTAGTTCTACATCGAAAAAGGCCTTTGGGTTGTTCTTGGCAAAGGTTGAAGCTGATGACGAGAGCTTTCAATGACAGGTTGTTTTTTGTTGTTGTTTTTTTTGTGACAAATCGTGACAAAGTCACATGCCTTGATAATAGCCAGACTTAAGATGCCTGAAGAGTCCGAACCGGATGAAACCTTGACACCCACCCACCCCTAATAGTATTGTATTAGGCCAAATACAAGCAATTCTTGATATTTGCATTCTCTTACCCCACTGGGGAAACTGGTTGGGAACCGGATCCAAAGATCCCTTTCTATTGGTTGATATAGCGCATTGTTGACACTAACAATCGATTCCTTGGAGATATCATAGCAACTGGGTTCAAAACAGACAGGAAACTGTCACTTTCAAGGTAGCATCGGCTTGTTACAGAGGTGTTTATTGCCACGTCGTAATAAGCTTTCAATAACAGAAACAGGCAATCGGTCATATCTTAAAGACCTTGCCTATTAGTCAGTATCAGGCTATGAGTGGTGCCACTCGTGGGGAAATTATAAATGCTGAAAGATGTGTCATCCACGGTAAACACATTGTGGTTTACTGTCATAGCGGTAGGCGGACCAGAAAACAAATTGGAAATATTTTTCATGTGATATTTACTGCTTCGGAGACCGGAAAACCATGAAAAACACATCAGTGTTGGCCATGGAATGGTGCTGAGGCCGTGTGGGGAGGTTCAAACCATTTTTTGGTTGGTGTGGCTGCGACTCCACAATCAAAGCAATAATCCTCTCAGGAGTCATACAATACCATCAATGGTCTCTTCTAAACAGTCTACCTGCTTTAATTGATCAATCTAGTTCACACACCAGAGTCATTAATGAGGTTGGGAACATAAACATTTACTTTTCGACTTTTTCTGATGATACCAGTAGATTGGATGGAACCATGTCGCATTAAAACTGCTCCGTGTACTGGTTCCTGTGGGGAATGATTGTTATGTGGGCGATATTGGATATAAAGTTCATCCATTCCCCTCGCCCAAGTTATACTCATCATGTATTTAGCCCGGCTTCACTGACTGTGGAGGTTTGAGACAACCCCGTGTAAAACCCATTGCAGCATGGCGGGCAGAGCGTGGCGGGCAGAGCGGGGGCGCCCTGAATGGTCAGGGTGAGATAAGCGCCTGCCACCTTCACCGTGATGGGGCAGGACGACGTGCTCAGTGGCGCAATCACTTACATGGGAGACAGAGGCTGTTACTGCGATCCAAGGGGTAGAGCAATGAGGGATAGGGTGATTTAAAGGGAGGTCTGGTGGTAGGGTTAGAGGTAATCTTAGGTAGGGATGGGATGCGAAAGAGGATAAAGGTTTAATATAAGGGATAGATAAAATAGTAGAATAACTACTTCTGATATTCTTGTATTATCATATAAAATCATAGAAATTGCTGAGTATTGCTTTATCTCGCAACGAAGAGAGGAACGTGAACGCCCAGAGTAGCCGCTTCCACACATTTCTACAACCCCCTCACATCTTCTGGTTTTAATCATTGGCATAGTGCGGGGTAAAAGGGGAGATACTGCAAAGCCAGGCAACATATTTGAGGCGACATCTGAAGTTGGAATAATAATTGTTTTAGTCGGCATTAGATGAACATAAAGTAGATTCCACTTCTAGGAGATGTTAGCTCAAGTAGCCAAATACGGACACAGTCCGTTAAAGTGAGGCATTGGCGGGAATCTAGTAAAGTACATACACGTGACACCAAATCCTCTTGAATTGAATTATCTTACAATCGGGGAGTATAAGTATCGATTTAAGTATCATATATTGGACAGTAGACCCTAAAAGATTAAAGACCCTCCTATCTTTCATGGTCGTCGAATCGAGGAGAACACTGGTACGAGTTCAACAGGTGTAAATACTAACCCGTGATCACCTGAACGGGTCAATCCAGTCTAAACTTTCCCCCATCACGAGGTCTATCAGTTCTAGATTTGACAACAGTGGCAAGGTCAAAGGTCATCAGTCTTTTCTCTTTCTGCAGCAAGTTCACACGATCTTATACTATCGTGGAGAGACCCCGTTGAATCTGGTATGCTTCTACCGAAGCCGAGGTTCCACAAATAAGGAGTTACATCTGGAGTTACATGTACAGTTCTATTGTCTTGGGGAAAGGCTGCCCTGTTGATATCCTGTAAAATATAAATATTCTAGCAGTAGATCCAAATCTAGCACGAACCTATTTTGTATCCCACAAAGTGTACCATGGCGTTATCGAGTGAGATAAATTATTCAAAGTAGAAGAGATATCAAACATCAAATTCTGTTTTGGCTTCTGGCTGTCCCTCCACAGCGAAATTAGTCCAACTGTATTGATTTTGAATTTTCAGTCTTTCCCTTTCTGCTGAATTTCTTAATCGATTATTAGGATCACATAAAAAGAAAACAAAATATGTATGATTCGTGAGGTATTTATAATGTTTAGTGGATACTTTTAATGTATCAGAATGTCACGGGGAAAGAAATAACAAGAAGATTTCCGTGTCAAAAACTAATTTCCAATCCCCAAAGTTGACCCACTTTTATCATCATATATCACACACAGCATGATATAAAACGCTACATCACACAGCTTTCTTGATATATTCTTTCAACGTTATTCCAGTGGATAATCTATTTTGGGGTGGAATATATGTCCATAAGTAAAGTGTGCTGTAAAGTTCCCTCATATTAGTGACAAGTGTATCTCCATCTGCCAGCTGGATAATAAATCGGCGAGTTTGGATAATCCCATTTACACCGAGCAGCCATCTAGCGCTTATATGTCCCTAAACAGTTTATGAAGGTGGCTCGGTGCAGGGACCCCATTGTGCCTCATATGTCCTACTTATAGGGGCCCTGCATTCTCGGTAGACTAGCCAATCTGCCCCTAGTGAATGCAAGGGATGACCAGGGTCTAGAATTCCAGTAATTTCAGCTTTAGGGCATTTTTCCCCCATATAACTAAGAACTGAGTGCAGGTTTATTGAACTGAAACATTGTTATACACATCTAACCTATCAAATGGAATGGCTTTATGTTACTACCTCCCCATTTCTTATTTTCTGTGAGTGTTTTCAGTGCCTTATCTTTTTGAATCGGTAACAGTTCTTAGGGGCGTTTTAAGAATGCCATTATAGATAGCATCACTGTGAACTATGCAGGACATACGTTGCCTAAACAAAGTTTTTTGGTGTCTTTTTGATTCGTAAGTTCCTATTTCAGGGATCTCAGTTGGGGTCATGTTGAGTTTAGGCAAAGAAAGCGACAGACAGACAGTCAGTCAAAGAGAAAGAGAAAGAGACAGGGACGATTCAAAAAGAGAAAGAGAAGCAAGCATGCATGGAGGGAGGGAGAAACCGAGAAAACATGAAAAACATGGTTCCCATGGTATGGGCTGCGGGTGAGTAGGGAGGATAAAACTAAATTATTGGCCTGATTATCTGCGTCTTACACAAGAAGAAATAATCTTATAAACTGGAAATGAAAACATGGATTTTCATTTAAAAAAAGGGGGAAAGCTGCTGAGTGACCACCTCTGCTTTCAGTACACCCCCCCCCCTCCCCCCCCCCCCCCCCCCACACACACAAAAGAGAGGCATAAACGAAAACAAAGCATGTTGTGAAGACCTACAGTGCGAAGTGCACCAAAAGAATAGAATGGCGATGTGCTGGTCTACGAACCACAAGGCCGGGAGTTCGAGGCTCAGCCGTGACACTGTGTTAACTGCTTGTCTGTCATCCTCATCTCATATTTTTGGTTTCGTCGTGATATGACCCTTACAGTAATACGTAAAATACATCAACCGGCCTGGTGAATATGAAAGAGTTTACACTTTCAACACCTGCGCCAGGTCCCTAGCGTACGATTACGGACACTTTGGCGGATACCGTTTTACGGCTACGTCGAAGGCGGTGCTAATATATCGTCCATAGATCTATCAACTTCTATTATATCTACTAGGCGTGATTGGCATACTCTCCGAGACATTCCCTGCTCTATGGAAACTCAAATCAATAGTCGATAATAAGGAGTACCCAAAGCCTCTGCAATGTCAATCCCCATAACGAAATGCTAAGTGTTTAAGAATTAATATGTTCCTCATCTAATGGTGACAAATGTATTGGTTTTTTCTTATCAATTTTAAATTTGCACAAGCGCACATTTCTGAAAGATCAGTAAGAAACGCTTGTTCAAACATTAGCGTTCACACAAACTGTTTAATTCTCACCTCAACTAGAGACCAGGTGTAAGAACTTAACTTTTAAATCTTAATAAAGTAATCGCATTTCACTCGCTCCAACTGTAATCGGTTATAGGATAATTGAATAAAGTAAGTGCATTTCGCTTGCTCCAACAGCGATCAGTTGTTGGATAATTGTTTTCCCGAATGTCTAGAGTACAATAACCTCTGACTGTCTATGAGCGTGGGAATCCCTTCTTATTTTTTTACCATATTAGTACTGACTTTAACACTTCTTTTTCATTATCACATATTAATTCAAACATGGTACTAGTATCTGACTAACAAAACTGTTTTTTTGATTTTCAGAGGAATGCGACTGACAAGTTCATATTTCACAATATGAACATCCGAGATATTGCAGGGATTCAATGTTGTCTAATAATATTTAGAAAAGTCTCAAACTCTTCAACCACGTGGTCCAGTTCACCGTACTGAACTGTCCATGGGTGACAAACAGTTTTAATCTAACTTTATTCAAAGAAAGGAGACCATGAGTCAGACATACACTGACCTATTTGTAATCTCATAAAGCACAGCACTGGTTGACCCCAAGACTAGTGCAAGTATCGTGAACGACTTCTTTGTAAAATCTAGCCAACCAAATCGTTGTCTGGTCTATATCTGATACAGCACCCAATGTACTTGGATACCGGTACAGCTTCGAAAGATGCCCGAATCCACTAGATTTACACCTTTTCTTTATTTGAATCTAGGATACCGTTCTGACCAACTTTGTAAGGTTCTCATCATACCAGGATGGTGCATTCTGATTAAGTGTGCATTTCATATTAGAGTTTTGGGCTACGTCATACATACTATATTTTACATTGGCTTTTAATAAATTGCAAGTTTGTGAATACACTGTGAATTCTCATAGTAATATCTAATACTATAGCCTTAATTCTGCACTGCGGTTGAAGTACTTTCCCTAGTTATTTACAGATGGGGAATTATTGGACTTCTAAAGAACATTAGAACTGCACTATAAAAGGCAAATATGGAATTTGGGAACCCCTTGAGTAGCTTCACTTGTCATCTTCATACTTACAGCTTAGATATTCAACTGGTCTGGCTTTACACAAACACCCACAAGTTTGTTTTGTCCGAGATATATTTCCAACCTCACAGAATTTCGCTTTTTCCACTCCTCACATCGACTCCAGTGTGGCATGAAATCACGCGTTGGAAGGGCAGCTGGTCCAAAAAACCAATTCCCTAGTTCGTCTCTTCCCAACTGTGTCTTTGAGTGACTAATTACCTTGGGCTTCAATGATTGATTCTCGAAGAGAGCTAAAAAGCTGTCTTCAGCCTGTGAGGTCAATAACAAATTGTCATACTTGAGAACCCCTAACCAGTATGTTGCAAGTGAATTTCTTCATTCTAATACTCTGAATCCGCAAAGCAGAAAGAGTTCTACTGGTGGTGTATTGGTGAAGTGATTCTGCGGCCTAAACATCCTTTTTAATCTTCGTTTTTCATGGCATACATGTTGGATATTAAGCGTGACAGTGTTATAATAATCAACAAGCGCTGAAGGATAAGCTACGAGGACAATTCTACAACCCTGGAAAGAAATATTCGCTCATTCCCCACTGGGTTCCCAAGTGGGGAACAGTCGTAAAGTGTTAAAGAAAACGTGTTTATTTTCAAATGGTATTACATTGTCTTTTTAAAATCCTATTCGCGTTGCCCCGTAGGCAAACGATGGAGGTATCTGAGGTGGTGGTAACCGTGGGCAGTGCGGTATCTATGGGAGGTGCTGCACCGCGTCCTCATATCAATGCATAATGTAGAGGGCAACGTCAGAGTACCTTCAACCCTGCACAGCAATTCAGCACCACACCGAACGACTCAGCAATCGATGCCGTCAGCTGGAGGAGACCGGGTAGAGAGTAATTACTGGAGGCAGTTAGAAGGTGGCTGTCGTTGGCCGTGCCGAGTAGGTGGGAGGGGGGTAAGGCTGGCACGTGATCAGTTGGCATGGAGACATCATCTCTTAGGCCACAGGGGGTGGAGGACGGTAGCCAGCAGCACAACAACCCGCTATTATAAGCCTGACTATTCGGTGTCATAGTCAGGCTGGTATTCTACCCGTCATCCCCTCCCCGCGCGCCACAAGAAACTCTTAGGACCCTCTCCCTCCCAAGACGTCCCCAGTTGCTACTTCAGATTCGCATAGCAATTATCTGAGTTTTTATTAAAAGAACCTTTATCAACCTAAATTTGCCAACAGATACATCCTGGACCTATCCGAGCCATAATAAATTCTCTAAGAGGGTCTCTCTTATTTCTATTTCGCCGGGATACTAGTTTGAGTTCGGAAACAAACGTGGAAATGGTTTCTATGTTGAATTTGCTACCCCAGAGGGTTTGAGAAAACGTGGAATATACAACCCTGTTTGTTACAGCTGGAGTTGAGAGTCTGTTGAGAGGTTCAAACCACTGTTCTATTGGTGTGAATGATGCTCAATCAATATTAACCATTTCCAGGCGAGCAGGTTGGTGGATACCAGTGGCTACAGGAGCCAGGATGCCCTTGGGTTGTATGTTTCTGGGGAATGAGAATGCCTTAAGGCATTTATCAAAGTTTCACTTATCATGTGACCTAAAGAACTTCTTCGTTGCCAAAGTTGAATTTTTTTAGACAATAATAGAATGTACAAAATGTATCAATTTCCACACATATATTAATATATTTTACACACTCTTTAGATTTTCCCTTTATTCATTTATTGAAAAATGCCTGAATATATCATTAATGCCCGTAGGCATTCTCGTTCCCTGTGTACATATTGCCTGTAGACATTTTCGCGCCCCCCCCCCCCCCTCCCATGTACATAATGCCTGTAGGCATGTTCGCTCTGAATGGGTTAAAAAGAAAAAGTGGATTTCCAAGGAAAAGAGGAAAACTGCCATCTTTCTATATGTCACTTTGTTTTGCACTTTATGGCCTTGCTTTGACCCTACTTATAACAGATGGGCACAAATCAAAATGACAAAAAGTAGGAGACACAAAAGATAATTTATTCAGCTTGCACGCGATATGGTAGTATATATTATTATCTTCGTGGTCGACGCATTCAGTCTGTCCAGCATGGAGTGAAGGAGCAAGGGGTGAAGGAGTGAGGAGTGCTATACTTTGTCAATCTATTAAATGAGGTTCCTAGGGCATGTTCGTAAGTCGAGACGGCCCTAGTTAATTACCCGAGGTACTTGCCTAGTACTGATGGGGATGGATGCCCCGATGAGGCTATTGCACGGTGCGCTCTAGAATAACATATGGGTTAAAATATGGACAAACGTACAATTAGCATTTTCTCTTCCTTTGTACATTCTACAAAAGCTCATGGTCTTTGTATTTAATGCACGGAGTAATATTTGGTATCCATTGACAGAGAACATTATAATCTAAGAGAAAATGTATGTTAATTGGTTCTCTTGCTTAAACCTTAACCTCTGGAGTCATTGAAACCTGTAAAAACATGGAAATTTGACTATTCTTTATAAATTGTTTATCACATTTTCTACTTTTTTTTTATAACAAACGTTCCTAAATGCTAAAATACTTCATTCCAAATGGTTACTGGAGAACTCGAACCGAAACGAACTCGACCCATAATTGACAGGAGAACTCGACCCGTTTTGGAGAACTCGGCCCGCGAACTCTACCCGTAAATCGGAAAAGAGAACTCGACCCGCAAACTCGACCCATAAATTTGAAAAGAGAACTCGACCCGTTTTCGGAGAACTCGACCTGTGGTTTAGAGCCAGTTTTGAATAATGAAAAAGTAGAAGGACCAGTTCCTAGGGACAGTGACTCTAATAGCGTTAGGTTTAGGTTTAGGGTAGGGTAGGGTTAGGTTTTAGGTTAGGGTTAAGATTAGGGTTAGGGTTGGGGTTAGGGTTAGGGTTAGGGTTAGGGTTAAAGGATATCACACACTTTGCGACTTGTTCCGTTTTTAGGAGACAACCACACCTTATGATATACTTTTACTCCATGCTTGACAATACCTACTATTAAACATTTCCCCATTTATTTTATGGATGACTGAAATAGTTCTCTGACTAAATCTTAACTAATAATTGACATAAATGACATCAGTAAGGAAACTGACAATTCCTTCAACTTAAAATGCCCTTCTAACAGTATCGGAGGGAGAACTACATATTTGTCAGTGCTGAATGGACACTCAAAACTCTTATTGTCGCTCACAAAATTTGAAGCCAAGGTAATATAAATAGTAATAATACTTCCAAAGTATTCTATTTCATATATATCCATAATTGCATCTATAAGATACTCGAGTTCAGTGCCGGAAAAACGTGTCGAGTTCGTTGCGGGTCGAGTTCCGTTTACGGGTCGAGTTCTCCAGTATTCCTCCAAATTATGGCTACTTGGCTATGCTTTTTAGAATGGAAATTTATTTCTACCAGTGTTTCGAAAGATTCTAAAGAATTTCATACTAAACGTTCCCCAAGAAGGTAAGGTATTTTTCAAAGTTGTGCCAACGTTGTGACATCGGCGGAATTAGTATGCTCACTTTGATATGCTACAGGTTTCAAACCCCGTTCATGGTAAAATATTCATTTTGGGAATAAAAAATACAGAACATGCGATGGTCTTAGTTCATGCATTTCAATAACTTCTGTTCTATTTAAAATATCAGAAAACGGTTGTTGTGACTGGCCCACTGTTTTCGCCGAGGCCAGTTGTCTCGGGCGAGTTAAGATTCCGGCCAGTTGTCTCGCCCCCCCCCCCCCCCCCCCCCTGCAGTATATTTGATAATTATGTACTGCTGTTCCCTCTGTAGTATGAATTGTATTCTCCGAGTCATCTGGTGACTTCCGGTTTAAAATCCCCTCCAAATTATGCAAATATCCCTGACAACGGACACTGTCCGCCATATTGCTGGTGACCACAAACCGCTGTCAGAGTGTAAAATGGTGGAAAACTCTACTAATTTACCTTCTAATGTGTAATTTACATATGCGATGATTTAAATAAGGTTATTTACATTATCCAGACATGATTTGAACGTGTTAACTCGAAGAGAATCATTGTTTCGACGATTTGTTGACATCGCGTTCGGAGGCTGAACTGAGGCCATCACTTATTCAATTGATCTGAAACTGCCAGGGTAGTTTGGTTTTATCAAAAGATTGGCATGGGAGTCACTTAACGCATCCCCACATATCAAATACTATCATGAATGTAGTTCTGAATTCTCCATAGACTTAGCATTGGGTAGGTTGCCATGCAAAATGGCCGCGCTAGGACTAGAGGTCGGTTCGTAGCGCCACCTACTTCCAGGCTGACTCGACGAATACTGAACCCTGTGTAGTACAGTTATACTGCACACGTTGAAACATCAGCAGTGTGCGGGATTTCACGCTGACATGTCTCCTATGCCAATATATGGTAAGATTTGAAAATTTTGGGGAAAATAATAAATATAAAACGACCTACGATCCTTGTTCCTGCTACAAAGCTCAGTGGGAACTGATGTTATTTACGGAAATCGACTTGGGACCTCGTTCCGTAAAAAAAACTCCATCACGTTCTGTAGCATGTACAGCATGGTCAGGTCGTTCTATATAATTATTTGTTTCATTTGTTGGTAAGACTACGATTCCTGTACACGCCCCCCCCCCCCCCCCCGTAGGCTCAGACTAAATATAGAGTAGCAACAACATTTTTCACTTGTCAAAATGATCCGTTGTTGTAACTTGTGTATAAATTAAACTGTTTTACTTTATGGTAGAAAGAACATTCATGAACAATTTGTATATCATGTCTTTGTCAGGTGGAACAGACAATTGTTGGCAAGATTTTCGTGGGCGCCGCATAGAAATTAGAATAATAGAATATGATAACATTAACAATAACACCACTGCTTTTGGAAATACTGAATACTGGCCAGTTAAACTAATAAACATGTTGCGCGTAGTACATTTAGTATTCGTAGTGGTAACCAGACACGTGTGTATCACGAGTGATAAACGCCAGCTCAACCTGCACTCAAGCAAGACGGGTCCAGTCTCTGGTCGGTCGATGAGTGTGATCCACAAAATCTTTCCCTGTTCAGTCACCGTAACAATCAGCAAAGCTTTTCCTGCGATTGACGACATCCTGTGATCTACCAATGATTACTCATCACCTAACCCATTGATAAGACATTTTGCGAAATAAAAGATACAGCCGAAAACTATACTACGAATAGTGGTTGCGTCACATTATGCTACCAGATGAAGGTCTGATGTAAAGTCAAAGGTTTCTCCGTCAGTGCCACCTGCCAGACATGTATTGGAAACGTCAAATTGCTGCCGCACGTGGGGCGATGATAAAAATGACCACCTACCATGTCTCTTGATTACTGAATTTCTTGGTGACAACCTTTCCAAGTTCTATACCTAATCGGTCAGCGATCTTCTGGGCTAAGTCTGGATGTGAAGTACCACTGAATATCTTTATGTTAGGCATTTTTCTGAAGGCGTTTGCTCCCCCGGCCCGCTGGGTTTGCACGGATGTGATGTGTTTTCGCGCTGCGCCAGACCTCATCATACGCAGGTGCGCATCGATCAAATGCATTATTTATTTATCAAATCATTGAAAATTTTTAATACAAGTATAGAATACATACAACCTCCATTAATTACAATTCTATAATGATAGTAAATTCAATTATTCTCACATTTATTTATTTCTCGCAAGTACGAGGTTGAGGAAATCAATATTTCGCTGGTAGTCAACACTCACTCATTGTTTCTTCTACTTTACATATGGAGAACCAGCAACGTTGATCCCGGAAGTCAAGGACTTGCGTGCTGTCAACTTCCGGGGACTGCCATTACGAACTCTTGCAGTGTGTTGACTGTCTAGAAACCCAAAGAAATTCGCTCTCTCCAACCCTATAGAGGGCACGCAACTCTTTTATAAAAAGGGACTCACGCCCAAGTGCATCTGAAATATGGCAAACATTGCTGTTGCTCGAATAAGAAGAGAATTTAAGGAAGTGGTCAGTAGTGAGGAGGTATGGCGATAGTTCTTTTCAGTTTTCTATTTCGACAGTCCGAGTCCTGTTACGACACAATATTCATATTTGTATGCACTTTTATCCATTTCAAACTATTCTGTTCAATCGTATATACTGTGAGCATATTATCAGGGGTATGCAAACGTTATGATCTATTAAGTTTTTTTAGCATATAATATTGTTATCAGTGAAATTTGAGATTATTTACGTTTAAACTATTAAAAGTTAAACATATATTCTAGATCTAGATCTAGACTAGAATAGATTAAGATATATCTAAATTTTAATTTATTAAGCTTCACTCCACATCGTCTTCTAATCTAGCCCCATTCTGCTCTGACTGTCTTGCGCTGCGGGGAGACCGTGAGAGATTCTCAGACTATTCCTTCACATCTTTCTATATCTATATTTGAGTACCGTACTTGGGGATTAATACTCACAGTTATGCAGAGTAGTGTCTTACATGATTGTGCGGTCAGGCAGAAGCGAAACCAAAACATAAAGTTGTTGGGATGTGAAACTACAAATGTGAGGAGCTATGGCAAGCCGATGCTGCAGCGGATACCAGTCAAAGTACCACCTAAGTGAGAAGTCAAAGTACCACCCTAGGTCACTGGGGCCCTACGGGCAGCCGCTTTCACACCTCACTGCGGTGGTGCGGCCAGTTTTGTAAATACCTTGTGACATTCTACTAATTGTATGTGTACCTGATGTAACTGAAATGGCTATCATTTGTCTAATTGGTATTGATTCTCGGGAGCGGAGCATAGGTCACTAAGATACACTGCGTTGCTCTATTGTCTCACTCTGCAGTTTATTTTCCCGAAAGCGGTGCAGTGCACTCCGACACGCACGAAGGGTTAAACAACTTTTCACTCCATTGCAACCAATGTTAAATCCACTGTAAATCTCTGGTAATATCTCAGTAAATATCCAACTTAGGAACACCAAACAAAAAATGGTATAGAGGTGGAGAATAGGAGAAGATGTTTGGTGGTTTTTTTTTTTATCAATTCGTTTTGCAAAGATTGTTTTATTTGGTGTTTTCCCCAGCAAACTGCCGAAATTGCCGATGCCAGGCTGCTACAAATGTCAGAATAAAAACTTGCTCAAAAGTACAAAAATGTGCAGATTCAAACATTCAAACTTGTATCCCACAATGTTTATTGATATATCTTGTTAGAAACACATCAAAATACCTTTAATTGTGTATATTAATCATGTACAGTGAGTTCAAACATCGATTTACGTTTTGTCGATCGAGCGATAATAACAGAAAGCTAGGGTGATCAAAACTGGCAATACCCTTTGCCCCTAGCGGCCGTGAAAGAAACTAAACGTTCCGCTCCCGAGAATAGGCTCGCTTAAAATACAATAAATCAAACATTATATATTTGGTTAACATTTCTTTATTAACATATGTATTATCAAGAGATGTCACAAGTTTGAGTATGAGTTTATTTATGTCACACATTTTGCTGGCTTTTTAATCTCACGAGTCGAAGACTCGTGAGATTGAGGAGCCGACACAATGAGTGACATAAATGAACTCAAACTCAAACGAGTGGCATCTAGATTTTATCCTACCCCATTTCCACGATTTTTTAATATTAGAGGGTAGTGACATAAACAAATCCCATGTTAAGCCTATGGTGTTTTTTATTAGGGGTAGGATAAAGTGGTATAGTGAACATTAGCTTCATGATACTGGACTATCAATAATGTTATAGAATAATGGCAGATTAAGTGAAAAAGAATACAAACCTCACAAGGGGGGTTGATTCATTGGAATAATGTGCGAACCGTACGTTTTTAGGACATTAATATAGATTACAATATCCTTATACTAATCTGTAAGGCTTGAACTAGCTGAGAACTGCACATATCAAAGTAAACCACAGGAAGTTACTTTGACTTCGATTTAGGTGGTACTTTGACGCAGGATGGTATTTTGACTGGTAACTGCTGCAGCAACTATTGGATGATGATGATTTCTCTCGGACTCTCCTCCCAGTTGTTGGATGGGACATTGTACTAAGAACCGTTGGCACAGCTAGGAAAGAGACCTAGCTCCACCTGAAAACCACAGCGCATTTGGAACACCTACCAAATAGATCATGCATTTGGGTACTTTCTAGCTCCAAGACCATCAGAATGGGGTTGATGATGGCTTAAACGGTAGCAAGTCCAAATCAACAATGCAGAAGATACTGTCTCATTGAGACGGCCAGACTCACCCTATCACTTTGACACCCACGAGGGCAGAATACAAATTCGTTGCTAAAAGATACCAATTACCCCCGCCACACACACACGTACAAAAGTATCAGAAAAAGGTCGGTACATCCCCCCCCCTCCAGAAAATACAAAAAATAAGGCCCACACCCATGAGAAATGTGCACCCCACCCCCAGCCCTAAAACCCTTAACTTTCAGTGCATTTAGTGAAAAACGCTAAGTGATTTCAGTAGCATATAAATGTTATATCCTGATGCTAACAAAAATAATCTGCATACTGTAAATCCTCATTTATGAAACTGGCTATAAAATAGGGATAGGAAGCAAGCCTGAATTTATATGATACCCCTGTTGTATTTCAGTATGAAGTTTGATACTATATATGTTTTAATAGAGTCCACATTTGTGAGAGAAAAGATATCATGCATTTCTTTCATGTGATACCTGTCTACCTAAACAGATGATGTATACTTTTATTACCCACCTGATACAGAGTCTCCATACTAAGCCTATGGAGATTACAGATCGCTACTGAGTAGGATACGGAGCTGCGTACCCTCCTAGGAGGATACGGATTTTTGAGATGAAAGTAGTCCCATTGAGATGAGAGTAGTCCCAAACATAACTTCTTAACTATGTTGAAAAGTTTTCTAACGATCATATTTATTGCTTAAATCTAGAAATAAGTGAGTAATAAATACAACATACCATGATTTCAATCTGTGTGGCCGTATTCTCCTTGTAGTTGACACTACGCAATACTCGTCAACTACGCGGAGAATACGCCCACTCAGATCGAAATCATGGTAATATTGTGTATTATCCCTAAAGATCTCAAATGATGGTAATGTAAAACCACTTCATGGTACACTTGCCAAAGCCTTCTTTTTCACAGAGGAAGGCGGTTTGGGTAAAAAATGAATGTGATAAAATATTTAATTGAAACAAGTTTCAGGCCTCCTAATAAAACATTTAAAGCCTATAAATACCTAAATTTCTATTCATGGGTCTTGTTTTAGAGTAATCTATATGACCTATAAACACCTATATTTCCCCTGCCATGCAGATTGATGTGTACAGACAATTTTAGAAATTAACATGACACAATGTCAGATTTTCACATGACAAAAAATCCACATTTAGTTTGGCCTTCATCACCTTGTTACCCCCTTCTATACATTCTCTGTTTTTATTATGGGATAATTAGAGAAAAAAATTATTGCATCTTGGGAAATGAACTAATGGAGACACCTATATCCCTGATGGGAAAACATGGAAGTTATATTTTGTGTGTTTAAGATGTTTACTCAGGATGAAACCTAAGTAGAGGGAGGTTACCACAGGTTCCATTTTATAGATAAGTAAAAGTATACTTTTCATCAATTTATTTGAGACCTCATATTTTAGAGATTTTTATCATCGTTCCATTACGATCAATGTTAGTAGATTTAGTGAAGCTAACTCGTATATAATGGGATTTTGCGGATAATCAACATCTTTACTTTGTATATAAGAAATTGAAAATAAAAATAAGGTTGTTTCTTTATCGATTCTAATGACCCTTTACATATTATTTCAGGCTGCCAAGTGTCATATTAAAGTTGACGTAAAGAACGACAATTTTACGGAGTTATTGGGCCAGATAGCCGGTCCACCTGACACACCTTACGAGGGTGGCACCTTCGTACTAGACATCAAGATCCCAGAAACCTATCCATTTAACCCACCCAAGGTATTTGTAAACAAAACTCCTATTGTTTGTTTGGGTAGTTTAACGTCCAATTTGTTCGATTAGACTTACAAATCTATTAATTCTTCACTAAGAGTAAGTCATAGTTTCGTGGTTGAATACTTTTTCAATCCCATGAAAACCATAATTGATCTGTGAGTTCAGTATTACCCGCATTGTCACCTTCCCCCAAATAGGAACTTCTATGTTAATGTATGGATGTTCGTATTTGGACAATGGGCTATACTTTTGCTTCTATTGAAATCATCTGCATTTGTCTATTCTAAGAACATGTTGAAAGGAAATGCGCGTAGATACTGAAGTCAAGATCGCTCAATGGTCTATAAATCTATGTAAGAGCTATTCTCTTACAAAATTAGCAGTTGTATATCAGTGTTTTAAGATTTATGCTCTCATATGCAAAACTATATTAGAAAACACAAGCAGAGACTGATTCAATGACAATCCATCTTCCGGACAAGAAAAATGTATTGATACGCTCTCTGATGGATTTTGATTGGGGACATTAATAAAAAAGAGATCTTTATTTTAGGTGCAGTTCATTACCAAGATCTGGCATCCGAATATAAGCTCAGTTACCGGTGCCATCTGTTTGGACATCTTGAAGGATCAGTGGTAAGACATACATTTCTTTAGATTGCTGCATACAGTGAGGAGAAAGTATATGCACCTCAAATGATATGACCTAGCCGCAGTGGTTCAGTAGGTTTATTCATTATCACTCGTATTAACCTCATGGTAATTAAGATGGTCTCAGTGTCTATGACTAGCTTATTGTAGTATACCTGCTTGCTTTGTCGCTGGGTGAGCTGACCACAATTTGTGTTATTGGTTATATTGTGTAATTTCACTTAGTCTCAATTTCTCATTGAGAATTATTGAAATTCCTTCCAATATGATTTTTTAATGAATGTATGTTAATAAATAACTCAAAAGGTGAAACCATGCGCTTAAGTATTTCGTGACTTGTCCTTACTTCAGGGCGGCGGCGATGACATTGCGCACGGTGTTACTGTCACTGCAGGCGCTACTCGCAGCGGCCGAACCCGATGACCCTCAAGACGCCGTGGTGGCTCGGCAGTACAAGGAGAAGCCAGAACTCTTTGCACAAACAGCACAACACTGGGCCAATAGATACGCAGGCGGTAAGAGAGAGTTTATCTATGCAAAGTTTGATCCATTAAAGGCAGGAAGTCCCTCAATATACTAAATTGTTGTCTACATTATGTCTATTGGTAAATTAGTATATTCACTAGTGTCTCCATTGTTTTACCGTTCAGCATGGCCTACCGGTGCGTAGCTTAATTAGGACGTCGCTCAGTCAACCACTGACCAGTCATCATCATTTACATGAACCTTCCGGGTTTACCAGGTCGCTCAAGCATGTTCTAGTTCCAGTAGCGAGTTGTGCTAATTCTGTTCTATGTGTTGTAGTTTTTGTTTTTAGTTCAGGGGTCATACATGAGCCCTTAAAACTTTTATTTTGTGAATTGAGCCTTTAAAACCTTTATTTCCAAATTTGAGCCTTTAAAAATCTTTATTAGCAGGTGGACGGTTGGTCTTTAGATTATGGCTATAGCCTACTGTGGTACAACTGCTTGTAAAGTCACCTGACCACATTTTTGCCTTTTATAGCTAACTAAGTAAAGATAGGAATATAATTTCTGTTTTGGACAGAAGGTTTTATGGTTGTACAATGCCTAACAGTTTTGATATTTAGTATTTTGGTATGGATTTTAAAAAAATTGGGAATTCAGTTTGGCGGGGACTTTAGTAGTCACAGGTCCATTTTTAAGAACTCCTTAATGAACATATTTGTACCCCTTAAAACTGGTTGAATCATAATATGCCTCATTTGAAAGACAATAAAAAACAGTAGGTGCTAGGAAGTGGAATTTTCAAGGTAGATTCTATATTTACTGAGATATTCAAGTATTTGTTGAAAGTGGGGGGGGGGGGGGGGGGGGGGGATTTTGAGTGAAATGGGCATACTCAAACAGATGTTTACTCAATATTGATTTACAGTGAACATTGGTGTAACATTTGCCATCTCCATAAGTGGCACTCACAGTTGCTTACACTGTAGGAAGTGTCATTATCCAGGTGAAATATATATTTGATGTCCTATTCATGTATTTTTGCTAAATCTCTGTGTACACCCTTGTGGGTGTACACAGTATCCTACTTTTGATCTCTATGGCGCTCCATAGAGACACCGGTGCGACAGTTGTTGACACTATGATGTCACAGCTGACAGTGCACTATGGTTACGGTGGTTAGGTGCAGTTCCATGAACTGTCATTCAAGGTTTTTTTTGTTTTTTTTTGGTAAAGTATTTATTGACGTAAGGTTTCACATACAAGTATATGATTTTCAAACAACATGCGTCAAGATAAGGACGTAAACCTGGACTGGACATAGCATAACAGGATGGACATCCGTAAACATTTACAGGATGACCTAGCCTTGAACCTTAGTTTAGAGTAGTCTTTTCAGGAATAATTTCTTCAGGGATGCCAGTTCTCAGAGGATTTCAGGATTTCAGGGATTATCTTCGACTCTACATATATCCAAAATTTGCACTGAACTGTGGTGTGTAGGCGGCCGCTAGCGGGTACTTCGCGGCCGGCAGTGGTACCCGCTAGTGGCCGGCAGCGGGAGGCGCACACATGGCGCCGGTTACAGTCACCCAAACTGGTGGTGCCCTGTGGGCCCAAGGGCCTTGCAGAGTCAGGGGGCCTCCCTGAATGCAGACTGCCTGTGTGTTAAACCGCCATAGGATTTCAGTGACTCCCTGAACCCCCCTGAGACTCTCCAATCGTATCAGAACCTAGAATGTGTAGGGGGAGTGTAAGTTAACAACACACACATCATTGTTCACCCTGAGATTGAGTGGGGGTGCAGTAATGAGGTCAATCTAACCACAGGCATGCAACCCGACCTACCCGGCGGGTGCAGGAGGCACTCTATATGCCCCTCTCTAGACTTGCTCAAGTCTTTAAATTTTTTTTTCAGAAGATGTGGGGGTGGGGGGGGGGGGGGGGGGGTGGGAGGGGAGTCGCAAATGACTTCAGGGAATTTTTCCGAGGGATGCTGACATCCCTGTTTCTTACAGTGGGGAATGTAAATGGCAAGCTGGTAGCATCGCTTTGGGAGTAGGACGTTGCCACGTCCTGTTTTGATTTTTGCTAAATCTCGTAATGGGAGGGGTGAGGAAGTAGGTGTATGAGAGGATAGTTTCTTAAGAATATTTACACACAAACAGAAGTCAAAATGGTTCATAACTTTGTTCTAGAAATTACTCAAGACCCATTCAAATGATATTGTTGTGCAAAATTATTTGCAATATCGTTTACCATCAGATATTGGCTTGACCGACTTTATTGGTGTACATAGGAACAGAGTTTTATCTTCTAGTTTGACGCACATGGCAAGAGAGACAGTTCTGTGTTTACTCATTCATGAAGGCACCACCATGAGGCAACTGAAAACATTTCATATGTTGGTAGGGCATTGTTGATTGCCAATTGAAATCACCTACAGATAGCTTGATATATGTGTGCATTGATCCGTGAACTATTGAGTTCCTCCCTCCCTCCCTCCCTCCCTCCCTCCCTCCCTCCCTCCCTCCCTCCCTCCCTCCCTCCCTCCCTCCCTCCCTCCCTCCCTCCCTCCCTCCCTCCCTCCCTCCCTCCCTCCCTCCCTCCCTCCCTCCCTCCCTCCCTCCCTCCCTCCCTCCCTCCCTCCCTCCCTCCCTCCCTCCCTCCCTCCCCTGGTGGGCTTCCTTGTTATCATAGTAATTAATTACTGCTAGACTATTGAACTGTATTGACCTTTAAAAGTATCCACCTGCTAATTTGGTCTTTGGAGGCCAATTTTTCTATTGCAGAAATGCACACTTAGTTCTTGTTGTTTCTAGGTCTTTGAGTTTTGCTTCTATGTATAGGTTTTCTCTTGAGGTCGTGTGTGGAACTTTTATTGTTCTTATTAGATTGCCTAAGATTTTGTATATTTTTTTGTTTGTAATTTATTTACTTCCCATGTTTCTGCCCCGTACTGGAATAAAGTAGTTTTTATCACGAGTCTGGGCTGTCGAAGCGGTTCTCCCATAGATAAAGAAAGGTCTATGCGGGCTTGTCAATTTGTTATATACCAGCCTTTGATAGTGTTCCTGTGTTGTCTGGACCATATATGAAATATTATTTGGGCAATATGCATGTTTAAATTACAAATTGGAGATGCAATCACCAAACTTCCTCTGGAGATAATCTAAACAGGTATTATAAATAATTGAGCTAACACACCCATTCCTCTAATGCTAAGGGATACGTTGCTAGGTGAATGTTTGACCAACTTGGCCTTGGTATCTGAAGCCAGCCTCTCTTCAGCAAAGGAGGTCTATTGGTTGCAGTCTGGCTTCATTGGATTTTCGGACACATTTTTTACACTTTGCAATTTAGTTGCGATCATGGCTGAATTTCTCACCAGTAACAACTTAATTCATATATAGTGGCGTGCGTCCCTTTCCTGTATTGTTGTATTATTGATAATATACACGCCCATGCCGTAGGCAGAGGGATGTATGTATCACCGCATATTTTTGCTGTACAAATACAGTAAGCCAATTTCTGTATAGTACTATATACCTATGGGCGAATGTCTCACTTTTATTGACCAGGAGTACAGATTCCATTCGTCACTGAGTGACGAAAGAATACCCATACGTCCCTCCATACCACGTGACCACTTATTCTACTATTCAGTGAGTTGTAGAATGGCATTTTTAATGATTTCTAGGTATATAATACTAAAGAGACACAGTGGGTGTGACTGAATTCCATCTGTTCCTCCATATTCTGGTCAGAAATACTCACCTCGTTCTTCGAACTTGGGGTGTTTTTCTGATCAAAATATCTCTGAACAGATTCCATTCAGTAACTCTAACTATGTCTCTATATATTTTTCCTGAAAATGAACCATTCACTTGACTTCTGTAATTAGCAATGTCTAAATACATGAGTGCATTTTTTCAATTTGTTGTTTTATCAAATAACAATTACCCTGGTAAATCTGCTTGAAAAGTTACTGCTAGTTTTCATTGCAGTGACCCACATATTTGTTCATGTACAGTAGAACCCCGTGTAAGTGGCCACCCTCCATTCCGGGCCAAAGTGTCTGCTTACACGGGGTGACCGCTTACACGAGATTAAAATAAACATCTGATAAAGGGATCTGTTCCGAGCAAAGGTGTCCGTTATCCTGAAGTGTCCGCTTACGCGGGGTTTCCGTTAGGCGGGGTTCTGCTGCAATAGTTTCTCTCTTTAGATAGGTTGGATAAATGGAAATGAAGTGTAACCCACTCAGGCTTAATGTAAATATTTGAAATACTGTAGGTCGTGTTTGTCTATGGCAGGTAGAAAGAATCGCCGGCGGAAGACCAATATGTTGGTCAATGTTTTATTTGCCGACGGAGGTCTCCACTCCCCGGCTAATGGTAGCTTTACCTACCGGTGCCCCCTTAGCGGTATTTATACATAATATAAAACCCTAATACACATTATTAGTCTACACATATATTTTCGTTATATTTATGTTTCAGGAAGCAAACCTGTGCCTGATATGGATAACAAAGTACAGCAAGTCAAAAGCATGGGATTTGAAGAGGCAAGTATCCCTTTTATTGAGCGTAGTTCACTGAAAAGCGCCAGAAAATTTCATCAGGCATATATATTTCTATGTTAATGTGTACGAGTGTCACATATATTGCTTCTGTTCTTACTTCTGCTCTATTTAGCTTGGAAACGGGCGCATTTCTTCAGCTTAGTATTTTCAACTGAATTGTTCGAAAATGTGCTAGACACATTGGTGGCAGAGGCAGGTTTTTAATTACACCTGACGTAAAACTTTAGTACCAGCACTCAAGAGTCAATGAACATATCATAGGACATAATATAGACATAACAAACTTATCAAAGGGCATATTATCAACATATTATGAAATACTTGACAGGAAGAACAATGTATTGTGAATCGAATGCAAATTAATTATAAGAAAAGAGGCCAGATGTATATATTATGAAATCAATTTCCTCAGTTTTTTGCGCTCTTCAATGTCCTATTCAGCCAATAAGTCCAATCTAATTAGTAATTCGTATACCCTGTCGCCGAACAGTGGTAACATGTAATTTCCCATTTGGGTTTCTTTACTCGCGTTTAGTACAGCATCATAAGAGATTTTGAGACTGAACCTGCAAAGCTCGGCAGTATTTGGCATGGTTGGATCCAATTTCAATGTTCCAGATAATCTGTAAAGTTCTCTGTTCACGTGTTAAATTTAGTCATCACAAAAATTCATGTCTCGGAGACTGTCCTAGCACTCTGTGTCGCTATATATAACTTTAGTATTTTGACCTCAGTGGCGCATGGCCTTTTTGCTCCTGTTTTTAGACAACTAAATCTTTTATTTAATATAGCTGTAAGTAAACTTGTTAACTCTCTTTTTTCACAGCACAAGTCACGCGTCGCTCTATCCACACATAACTGGGACGTCGAAAGAGCAACAGAACAGTTACTGAGCTAGAGTTAGAAAAATAAACTCATCATTCTTCGACCGTAGTCGGCTGCCATCCCATCCACGGATTATTAACTTGTACGTCACATCAATTTTTTTTGTCATCCTGCGGCGAGGGACTTGGACAAATATTTATCGACACTACAAAAGAGCCTCTGCCTAGATTCAACCATGTCTAATTTGTATTAAGTGTGAATTATATTCCAGAAACTTTGCACTGTAGAATTCAGCGTTTGCTATGTAAAAAGAGTGTTATCTAAATGTGTTAACATTTCTAGTAATAAACTGATCCAGGCTGTCATACTTACTGGACATGTATAATACACTTTATCCAGTGAGTGATTAGCAGGCAAATTTTAGACAAAAAGAGTCTTGGAAGCTAAGTCCCTCCTCGTAATCATCTTCTGAAAGTCATGTCATTACTTTACTAGCAGTGCTGTAAGATATTATGGCGCAAACCTTGTGACCAGCAGGTAATCGCTGTCTAAGGCTTGGGCAAAACCAAACCAGGTTTGTTGTACATACTGTTATACTGATGATAAGAAGTCCTTTCAGTGGTGGTTAGTATAATGACCCCTCCCGTTGGCCTAGAGTGCTGTGAAACGTTTGGTACGGTTGCAGTACATGAGACGGTAAGGTAATGTTCTTTATGTGCAAACGCGCGCCCATTCAATAGCAACCACGCTGTCTGTTTATACTATGTGACCATAAGACTGAAATATTGCCGATATTGGGAATGCTCGCTGTCTGGGAAGTTCTAGTTGGCTTGCTTTGACGGTGATTAAAAAGCAGTGACCAGCACTCCAGATCTAAATCAGAATACAACCGCTTTATATTCGTACATAATCTAAGAATGTTTTCCACAGTTATCCTAATGAATTACCTCTGATACCAGCGTTAAGTATGTTACAGTTGTGTTGTTTGGTGGTATAATTATCGCGGTAATACGATTCAGTTGTGTCGCAGATTTCTCATACAAAAATAAAAGTATGCTAAACTGTAACCCCAATAGACGGGGATCCCGCTGCCAGTAATATGATTTCGATTTTTAACACTTTATTTGTCTAATTCCGTTCCATATGTGTGTCCCTAATTTACACTTAAAATGACAAAAAGTGTACGCACTTTATGTTCATCGAAGAGCTAAGTCAAGATTTGTTAATATTTCGAATTTCTTTTCTCAATACCGATAATAAAACTAAATGACCTCATATCGTATTTTATTAAAAGTATTCTGCAAAGAATCCAGGCGCTCATGGATACAACTTCTTGCCTATAGATATGATTCTATTCCCTGTATAGGAAGGGCTGGTGCATGTCTGTATATTCCTCTTCAGTCTGTCTGCCAGGCGTTACTTGAGTTGTATTTCACAGTGTACATACTTGTTCCTCGGTGATAAAATGCATACAGTACGAATATTAAACATTCATCTGAATGTTCTAAGCTCCCAATATACTAAGTGACCCCCATCCCGCTATAAGAGATAGGTATCACTCGCCTGCGTTAACATTGCTGGTCCTCCAAATATCTAACTTGCAGTCCGATTAATGCAGGTTCTACCTGCTTTAAGGCAATCACAAGTAGCGAAGTAGCGAGATATTTGAGACTACTTGCTAGCTATTCAGGACCAATTCTTGTTAAGGCATGGATATTAACTGTGATTTTACACGCTTGTAATTTACTATGCATTTTCTTGCTTTGCAATCTGTATGCGCGGCCTCTTCCATCTTCAAGGGTCACTGATATTATTAAAAGGTAGTCATTAATCATGCACGTGACCTACAAACCATTGTTCGCAAGTTGTTTTATATTATTTATCCGTATAACCATGATCCTAAGTCTCACTTTCACAGAATGGAAAGGTAATATATTGTTTATTCTGGTGGCTTTCCCTTTTGTGAAACATATTACTATAATGTATATTAACCAAAAAATAGTATCCCAGCGGATTGTTCGAAATATACGGAGAAATAGATAGAATAATCCAGGCACGGCGTTCAAATTTCCTAGCCCCCAGTCCATTCTGAATATATACTCAATCACCATAGCCGTAATAAGGATGCGAACTTTGGGTTAATTGCAGTGATATTTAAAAATATAAAAACATCTAGGAGTTGTGTAGAAATTGTGCTACTAATATATAGTAGAGAAGTCCGTACACAGCAAAGTTTTCTAAAAGTCCCCAAAATGCTTGCGTCGTTTCATGTAGGATGAAATTCGTGGGAGTTCTGTGAGTTATCCCAAACTAGATTTTTGCCCCTTGTATTTGTGTAGACCAATGATACAAATGTGCATGTTAGGTACATATTCTCTACTTGAATGAATTGGCTAAATTGTCTGCGACCGACGACCTAGAAACTAAACATATCAACGACAGTCTGTAGATCTGTAAATGTGATCCCATTTTGAAAAGATTGAATTACATTAATGTTAACATAAAACAAAATCAATATCTACATTTTGATGGACAACAACGCAGAGTTATATATGGAAGTCTCTACTTCAGCTGATGTTTATAGTTTAATACATTTAAATAATAATTCATGTATATAAAAATTAGATCTACGTCCGAGAACCGTTTATAGAAGTTGGGTACGGTTTGTAGAGCCTGGAAGAGAAGTGCTGTATCAGAATGTATAGTATTTGAAGCAGTTTAGCGTTTTTATATACCATCTTCTGTTTAGAGAGAGGTAGATCACCTTCTGTGGCCAGGATTCTATACATCTGAAAAATAAGTTGGTCAGTCCTTCGCTCTTCTTAACTATATAACCTTTCCCCCGTGCATCTCTCATGTAATTAATTTGGTTCCAATCCACTAACGCACCCCCCCCCCCCCCCAACCACCCACACACACACTGACATGAATTACACCCCTATGGCACACGTTTCCATATATGACATTCAGAGTCGGCAGCCATGTACTACAGCTCGTTACTCAATCACTTTAGTTTGGGATGAACATTAGTATGTCTATCATAATTCTCGATGGAAGTTGGACAATTGATGATCAGTGCAAATTTCAGATATTCTCATCTCAAACATTTTTATCCCCTTGTATAATACCAGGCCGATGTTTGCAGGTAGATCTCCAGAAGGGGATATCCCACTAACCGTTATGGGTGAGGCTTATAATGTTTCTACGTTTAGCTATATATATGATCCTTTAGGTGACATAGAACCTTCAACAGGTGGATTTGTAGTGGCATTGGTTTGACAACTGTTTCATTTTATGTACTCAGACTTTTATACAAGTCGGCGTTATGAATATGTTCTGATTTTTGCTAAGTAACGTCATCTTTCCATTGGACAAAAGATGTCCTGCTAAGACATGGTGGTCTATCTATTTAGATAATGCCATGAATGATTAGTCGTTCTGCAGCTGCTTAAACTGAATCCCAGCAGAGAAAAAACATCAGATACTAAGCAGTCAACCCAAATAATTAAAACGTATTCCCAAGACTGCACGTCCAATAAAAAATGAGTTGAAAGTAAGGGAGTAGTGTGTATATAGGGCTAATAATGCTTAAGTAAAGGCAATTGTAAATCATATATGAATATTTGGAATATAAATGGAAGAGGTATCCTTCAGAGGTTTTTTTTGTGTGAGGGGTTTCAGACTCGACGTTTTAAAACCACACTGACATGCATTTCCTATTTAACCTTGAATTTATTGAATAAAATCATTGACACGAATTACTCTTATATTCTATTTTCACAACGTATTGAAGCGAAATTTTATAATTATATACCTATAGGCGAATGTCTATGAAATACTGCCCGCTGCTAGGGGTGCAGTAATAATAATGTTCGTGCCCGCTGTGAGTGAGACTTAATGAGACATTAAATTGTCATTATTTTATCGATTTAAGGCATCTAATAATAAGCAAACGTACTCACTGTTGGCAAAACGTTTCTCGTTCTCGGTCAGTCTTTGATTTCATACTGCCTTCCGCCCATGGCGTCAGGCAGTATGAAATCAAAGACCGACCTCGAACAGGAACCGTTTCGTTCACAGTAAGGACGTTTCCTAATAATATAAAATTCACTTCAATATTTCACTTCTAGTTCCCTCAGAATTTTATTGTAATATAAGCATTTTAATGTAAATAGACAATAATCGGTTGTTTTGTCGACAGGTGGTCGACACGTAGTAATACCAGGAAACGTTGGTGTCCGAACGGTATCAATTTCCCCACAAATACGTTTCCGTAATACAAACATATACCTAGAAATGATCGAAAATTGCCATTATGGTTACTTGCATGTTAGAAGTCATTCACTACAGCCCTAGGTCGCAAACATTATTAATACTGCACCCCTACCAGCGGCTGATATTTTATAGCTGTTCGATCACAGGTATATATTACGACGTCAACCTCGACTGGTTTACACAGCCGCCTGTCCAGAAATTCATTATCCACTTTCTCGAGTACATTAAAGCCACTATTGCTATTGAAGAATAATTGCTTTTAATCTAATGTGAATTGATTGACTTCAAAGTCAAGAAATGGTTGTTTTTTGTAGAAGTATAACACAGTAAAACCCTGCCATAAGGACACTTTTGCACGGTTCTGAAATGTTTCCCTCTATTAAATGTCTATTTTAACCCTGAGTAAGTGGGTGGTTATTTCGATACGAAAAGCCTCTTAAGCCTGTGCAAACGGACAACTCGGAGAGACACTCTATCAAATGTGACAGGGCAGTGTGGGACAATACTACAGATTATCTAAATTATCTGTTAATTGGTGTGTGTGTGGTATGTCGACTGTTGGCCTGAATAGGCTGCTGTAGACTTCAAGGAGGCAAAGACCCACCCTATCCCTGCCTGATTATACAGTAGAACCCTGCGAAAGTAGACACCCTGCATTAATAGATACTATTGGTCGACAGGATTTTTTCTGTCAGATGTTTATTTCAACCCTATGTAAGCATACAACCCGCCTAAGCAGTTATTTCAGTATAAAAAGCCTCTAACACTGTGCAAACGGACATCTCGGATGGACACCCCATAAGTTATGGCTGGGTTAGTGAGGACAATATTCCGGATTATCTAAATTATCTGTTTATTGGTTTGTTTGTTTGTGTGTATGTGTGCCAGGTTGACCAGGCCTCCATAGGCAGGCGTACGTCTTGGCAACCACCCTATCTCTGCCACAGTGAGGCATGAAAATACAGGCCAATTGTCTCACCTAAGCCATTATAGATGTGGAATTTCTTATCTAGATCAAGACCTATTCAAGTTTTAATTAATTTCTGAGAATAAAGATCACACGGCCCGGAAATCATTCTTTGTTTACTTTTATAATAGATGGGAAGAATGGACTTTGAGCACTGTACACCCAGCTAATACTTAAAAACCCTGCTGAGGATGACATCTTACGCAGGTACTCAATATGTATATACTTTAATACACTAACTCTTATTTTTTCTCAATTTTAATAACTTCAAAGAAAAGTAAGTACCTGGCATATATTTCGACATATGAACCACGTCAAGGGTATTCCGGTAACGTGTTCAATTGAGCACTAAAAAGAATGCCCTTTCAAAGAAATGCGGAAAAAATTCTTGATCTTTCATGATGTTATTTATTTTTCCATCCTCACAATTACATGAATATATACAACACTTATCAGGACAGACTTTACAGGCACATTTATTCCCAACCGCTAAGAAAAGCCCACATGAAAAATGATTAGTAAAACCATGGATAGCTTCCTATTTTACAGGATGACAATCTTCGCAGAGATATCGCACCGTATGTTATTGTGGATTATGACATTTCATCTGGTGAATATTGAATGGTAGTGAATGATTGATCATGAAGAACACCTTCGTCAGAACGAAGGACAGGTACCGATATGCATGTGTTCGCTTCTCACTCTGCCTTGGTTCTTTTCCCGTCGTTCCATGCCACATAGATAAACATACACAAAACCACATGAACGGCAACGATGGCGACTAATGCGGCGTAGAAGTAACTGTTCATGCTTGTCATTCCCAGTAGTCCTGTGGCAATGAAAAAGGTGAATTTAGGAACGGAGAATATATCCAGAGCATATCATGGCGACATCACCAAACAGATATGACTGTGTTTACTGAATTATGATGGGCGTCTTCAAATCTTTTAATTGATTAGAACCTAAAGTCCATCTTGACAGACATCTAGCAACATAAAATAGACCGCAATCTAACGCGAAGAGCATGCGTATTCTGCTCATATAAAAGAAAACGGTCAGGTTCATACAACGCCTTGTCGACACGATTAAGTCCATTCACCACCGGAAGAGCTCATATAACACTTTATCCACTTAATCTAGCTCTCTCAGCTGCCGCTAAGGTTCATAGAATGGCTTATCCAAACTAAACAAGAGGGAACTTCATAAGAGAAAATATTTATCAAACTTTATCTTATCACCTATGGGGAATTAGGATGCTGCTTTTTGGAGTAGGATCAAAAACGTTCCAATATTTTTTCAAGGTATATACATATCAATAGAAATTCAATGGTTGGATAATGAACATAATATAATTTATTGATGGAACAACTGACTTAATATTAAAGGTACATATTTTAAGATATGCCCCTTGCATAACCTCATAAAACCTCATAACATACTTACCTTCAAAAAGGAATGACTTTGTTGTGAAATATAATGTCAGTGGCATCGTCACCATCAAAATTGTGAAGAACATCAAGGTCTTAAAGACCTGAGTCATATTGTCGTCAACCCTGCAAAAATAACACATCATATTATAATGACTAGTTATATGGCTAATATAGGAAAAGAACTTGAAAACTTCTTAAGTCTTCTGCTGTTGACAAAACAAAGCGAATATGTTGAGGGATATTCGCCAGGGCTTTGTTGCTCCTAGAAATGTGTGAATAGCATTGCTCCCGAAGTACAGGATTGTGTTGTATTATTTTCATGTTGTATCGCTACTTTTACCAACACCATATTTTCAGTGACATATTCTACAATGCACAGAACACGGAACAACGACCCCTGGGGAATTTCAATTTCAATGATACATATTTTTTAATCTTCATGCATCAGTGGAACTCTCAAGTAACAACATGCCCTATGAGCCTACCCCCCCCCCCCCCCCCCCTGCAATAATAATAAAGATAGAAGGAGTCAAAGATGGGAGGAATCAAGAAAGGCGACGGACAGTGAAAGAAGGAGTGCATTCCTCCACTCGAATAATTTTTTTTTTATCTGAAAATGTCCTTCCCCTCCCACACCCTATGAAGTCCAATTCACACTGTCTCCTAAAGAAATACAGCACCAGTGTAGTACACCCATAAAAGGCAGCATCAGGGCATGGGAAAGTCACCCATGACAGGTCCATTTAGGGCAGTGGCCGATATAGAAAATGTCTTGCTGCCCTTGAAGAGGCTGGAAAAAAGTATTACAATTTTACCCCCCCCCCCCACACACACACACCCTCTAGTTTAGTGAAAAGAAAATACATGAATATTACAGTAAAAATACATTTTGCTTACACTATTGTACTACCTCATATTGTGATACAGTTTCAGGTTAGAAAAATGTCGTTAAAGGAAAGTGTCTGGAATTGAAGAGTTGATTTGAAATACGGGGCGAAAAGCACTTCTGGTCCCAACCGATGAAAAAAAAAAAATGGAATTGAAGAGTTGACCACATGGTTTTACATCGCCCCCCCCCCCCCCCCAACACAAACACTGACCGTCCACTCACTATAAATAATAAAAACAGTGCATGTGGTCCAGCAGCCGATTGTCAGTGTGCGATAGTGAGCAGATTGGTATAGCCACGTTCTAAATATAATCTATTGAGAAGTAGTATGTAATTTCCATTACCCACAGACCCCCTTGTTTACACTACATGAGCCAAAATGTTCTTTGTAGTCACACACTTGACAAGTAATCAAGACAGTGTGTGTTTGCGCCCGCCGTGACAACGGGCCGTAGGGAATAGCATTGGTTTGTGCAGTTAATAAAACGGGTTTTTAGACAATTAGGAGGTATGCAGTAATAAGAAAACGTAGTGACTGATCCTGTACGGATCATCGAATGACCTCGAACGGCCACCCATACGGGCTCAGAAACCACATTTTCTCTTATAATTACAGTAAAACCCCGGTTCTTGGACACCCTACTTAAGGGGACAATTTGCTTGGAAAGAAATTTTTCCCTCTATTAAGAGTTTACTTTAACCCTGCTTTTCGGTACAGAAATGCTTCAAAATCCCACTTAAAGGGACAGTTTGAAGGTACATTTTATCAAATACACTCTAGATAATCTGAAATCTGTGTTTATGCTGTCTGTGTGTACTGGCCAGACAGTTTTCCCAACGATGCAACACCAAGGTGGCCCACAGTGGGTTTTAGCACCATTGAGTTTTGCACCCGCCGATGGTGGCAGGTAAGAGGCCCTCTTACAGGTTAGTGGTGGGAGGGAAACGCTGGGCTGGAGGCTTTGAAGGTACTTTGGAGGCTGTACCGACGCACTGCATCGGTACTGTCAATAGGCATAGAGCTACTAGACCACAGAATGTCCAGTCCAACCACGATGTCTTCCTGGCACTGTGAAACTGTTAATGAACTTTGTTGGATGCTGTAAATACATGTTTTATTTATCTATTTATTTTTATACATTTGTGTTTTTGTTTTATAATTATAACCATATATCTAAACCATTGGCAGACGAAAAACCTGCCTAAGCTGAGGCTAAGGGTTAGAGTTGTATGACTATAAAGACTATGTTAGGTGTATGTATGACTATAAACCAGTGTAATTCCCTGTCTTCACTGTGCAATTCTATGTACACCCAGTCTGAGACTGAGCACACCTTTAGGATCGCAACGCAGCAAAACGCACAGTGGAGACTGCAAGTTTCCCACTAGTCTGAGACTGGGCGTACCCTGGATCGCAAGCGTTTTTCAATATCAAACATGTTTGATATTTGATATGCCCAGTCTTAAGAATTTGGCATCACCCGCCCCAGTACGGTTGTTGCCATATGTCATCACCCGTCCCAGCACGGTTGATGCCATATGGCATCACCCGCTGTGAATGGGTTAAGACTTAACTTAGTGCACCTTTCAAAGTTTTTACACTTAGATCGCTAAAGCCTGTGAAGGCCACCACAACTGGGTGGGCTCCACAGGGTAGGCTCAAGGCGTCCACAGGAAGGCTCAAGGCGTCCAGGGTTCAAATCGTCATGGGCTCAAGGCGTCCATAAACCGACACAGCGTATATTGCGCCACACCCCTAGCTCTCTCTCTCTCTCTCACATGAGTCAACTTAGGTCAGTTTCACGTGATATAAATAATGTTTTCAGCCGGCCGATGACTATCACCAAATCTGGGAAACATTGATTATTGGAACAATATTTACCTATCGAAATACAATATTCTTTATCTATTGTAACAATAGCATCATTTTTCAACTCTGTTTAACATTTTCCTAATCAGAATGGAGGTGTAAAGTCAAAAGTTATATTATAAAACTCACGGGACAAGTTTGTTGTCTGCCATCTTGGGTAGCTTCGCAGTAAATGTTTACTCGCTCTCCCAGCCTAGATTGTAACACTTCCCGTTTTACACTGCATCGCTCGAGCATCGAAAACGCCTTTTACGGAGCGATAAACCCGAGCGCCGCAGTGTACTCTGCTTCGCTTCCCGGGATATTCGCGAGAAATGTCGGAAAGAAACAATCTTGTCTGTTGTAGTTTATTGGGGCAGAGAACCAGGCTATTAATGTTGGTACAACGACACAGGCGGGAACCCTGAACGTCTGGTGAATGTTGGTCGCACTACAAGCTATCTCTCAAAACAGTACGAAAGATCCGCTGGAAGAACAACTACGTTGCTGAACACCGGAAGTATTGGTCTGTTAAAGAAGGCGGACACTAGTCGTTTATAAGAGGGAGAACTGAAATTGCTAAAATGTCTATAATTCAAGTGACAGATAGCAAAAGAACTGGTATTCATACTGACAGGACGTCTTTTATAGGTGTCAATGTTCCTGGAGAAGTCAGAGCAATGGTTAAGAATTTAAAACAGATAGAAAGGACAACATTTCGGAAGCTTTTGCAAGGTAGGCCTAGATCTACTTCATCTAGATCTATCTAGTGATCTAGTAGTAGTAGTACTAGATCTAGTACTAGTAGTAGTACAGTCCCAGTTTTCTTCTCTCTCTCAGTGTTTGAGTGAAACACCTCTAGACCTAGACTCTTCTTGTCTTGTATAAATGTCCGTGAATAAACTAAATTACAAGTATTGCATTATTCGCTGATATTACTAGTTTGCCACTGTGCTTAATCATGGACATCACATAGGTAAAGTATTCACCCCTGATCTCCATTCAGGGGTGAACAGCTGTTCTCTGTTATTAGGCGAGGCACTGTGCAGTTAGGGAACCAGCAAGAAAAACTGAACAAAATGGCTGGATCTGAGAACCAGCAAAGCTCCACTGGAAAACTATGTCTAAATACGCTGTTGTAAAGTAAGAAGACAAATGGGTACATATTTCTCGATTCAATCTGGTTTTCATACATGTCAGAGTGCAGCCAGTGAGAAATGACGACCCGGAGGAGGGCTCTATGGCAAAGGAACCCGGCCCTGTTTGTGTTTGGGACAGGGCCGGGTACACTGGCTAGACATCACAATGTGTTGTAGTCCGACACTCCGAGAGGCTCTGACTGTGAAGCGGTGCAGACAGTCAGAGAGCAGTCCCATAGAGCCCTAGGCTAATTAGTCGACCAAAAATGTACATCTCAGCTCAGCAGCCCGTTTGCTTATAAATATAGGTTGACTGTTTCTGATTTCATGGTAGACAGTTTCCTGAGGCAAAATGCAGTAAAATGACAGTAATTTCCTACCTTTGCATTAGTTCTAACTATTAGAATAGCCAGTGTTTGTAAAATCCATGTCAATGCATTCTGCAGGCGCCCAAAATAACAAAAAAACTTGTTTCAAAATGCCGGAAATCATACACAAGGGTTTGCCAGGAACCAGCTTATCAAATATGGCCGACATGAGGTGGAATTGGTGAGATGTGGTTAAATGAGTTGTAGAAAAAGGCTCCCGAAAGTAACACAAAAGAACAAAACAGAAGTTTCATCATTGAAAAGGAATTGTTATGCATTTCTGAAGGTAAGGGAGCATAAACATGCACTGACATTGACAGGATTACTCAGAACCAAGGAAGTGATTTTCTGTACTATGGGAATAAGCGGTTGTGCTCTCTGACTGTCCGCTAGGCAGTCAAAGATTCTCAGACTAAATGTGTTGCTGCCATTTGTTATTATTTGCCACCGTCATTAGAATCCACAAACTGGGAAAGAAATGTTCGAATTTAGTCATTTTGTTCTATTGAGTATTGTGTACTAGCGACTTTGTCTATAGCAGCTATTCCACCAAGCTGGCGAAGTCCCTGACAGGCACCTTGTGGTCGCTTGTTGGTCATCGCAGACAGATGCCGGCTCAAACTGCGTGACGGATGCAATGATCTGCTCGGTGGCACAGCTCATAGTGTCAAATAACGTATTCACAGCCAGCACCACCGACTGCCAGCCCTTCACTGTGCCTCCAAAACCCAGTTGCCAGCAAGCATCGGCTGGCCTCTTGGTCGTTACCGACGCCAGCCAGGGCCAATAGACCATGTTAAAGCTGTTCCACCAAGATGCACCCAGAAGGCCGGCAGCTCTGAGCGCAAAATAGTGAAATGCCTCCCACAAATCATTGTCGACAATAGCCGGGCAAAAAACTGTTTCAATTGATTTTCAGCAGTGGCTGGCGGACACTGTGAGCTTTCCCAGGATAGGCATTCAGTGCTTGCCCACATATACTGCGACACACACCCTCAACATGGAACTCGCTATGCGCTACCTGCGAGCAGACTGAATATTCAGACAGTTTGGATACTCTGGGCAAAATCCTAGAGCCAGAGTGTACAATGCACAATCATAACATCAAGTCTTATCTTTACTTACCTTCATTGTTCAGTTAACTGCAGAATTCAGTGCAAAATTGACATGCATTCATCATTCCCATACAAATCCCAACATGGTGACACACTGCTACACTCAATCACCAGGTTTTACACAGCCTGAGCTATGCAGTGTATGAAAGCATGTTCAGCACACCCTCTATCGGATGAATGGGCCTGGCCTGGCCGAGGTGCTTGGTGGAACTTCTTGTTGGGTGCCCACCGAGCGCTGTGTCTGCGCCTTGTGGTAGTCGGTGGGCTAAAAATAGAGGATTTAGAGGAACAGCTCAGAGAATTTGGAGGATTAGGGGCAGTCGGCCCTGGCAAATATGGTCAGCTGGAGGGTAAAAACCTGCCTGTAGAGTGCCTGTTTGGTGGAATAGCCGCTTATCTGGTGAAAGTTGGCTGTGCTACAGGCCAGTTCCCAGGTCATGCGCTAGGGAATGGGTACACATCACTGTCACCCGCCCCACAATCACTCGGTCTCGTTCTCCCCTGGCAGAGCTTGGCCGCCTTCACCCGCCTATAGGCTGCCGGCGAGTCGGAAGCCGCCCAGCTGTACCTGGCCAGGCCGGATGTGGCCGATGGTGTGAATGCTGATTACCAGACTGATGGCACCTGGACTGATGGCACCTCTTTGGACCGATGGCAACATTTTCCCTCGACCGATGGTACAGTAAAACCCTTCTTCCGGGACACCCCGCTTCAGGGGACACCCCGCTTCAGGGGACACCCCGCTTAAGGGGACACCCCGCTTCAGGGGACAACCCACTTCAGGGGACAATTTGCTCGGAACGGAAATTTTCCCCTCTATTAAGAGTTTATTTTAACCCCGCTGAAGGGGACACCCCGCTTTAGGGGACAGTTTTTCGGTACAGAAATGCTTAAAAACCCCGCTTAAGGGGGCAGTTTGGAGGGACATCATATCAAAACCACTGAAAATCCAAGCGACAGTGAGTGGATATTAGTATGAGCGACTTTCGCACCCGTTGAAGGTAGGGGGTAAGAGGTCCGCTTACAGGTTAGCGGTGGGCGATACAGGGCGGGCAGGGGGCAGTGAGTCACTTGCTGATATCTCTCAGAAGTTACAGAGGGGACACTAACTGGGGATATAAAAAGGAGCGAATTTCACAAGGTGGGCATATCTATCTGACACCTGTTTTATATTTATTTTCAATTTATTTGCTAATTAATGTGTCATTATTAAACCTTTTAACCTAATAACCAGCTTTTCCTTCATTTATGTAGTTATGTAGGGCATAGGGCTGCTGACTTCGGGGGGGGGGGGGCGGCGGGGGGGGGGGGGGGTGTGACATTGAACGGGGGTATAAAAAGGAGCGAATTTCACAAGGAAGGTGTATCCATCTTCAACCTCTATTATCTTTTTTTTTTTTTTTTTTTACATTTATATTCATTTATGTTGTATAATTTATATTTATTTGCCTATGTATTAATAAACCTTTTAACCTAATAACCATCGTTTCCTTCATTTATGTAGGTATATTCTCTATTGTATAACCACTGGCATACTGAAAACCCCACTTAAGGGGACACCCCGCTTAAGGGGACACTTGGCCCGGAACGGAAGGTGTCCCCTTCAGAGGGGTTTTACTGTACCACTACCTAGACTGATGGCACCACTCACAAAGTCACTACTCTTTATGATATTCTTTCTTGCTTCTTGCAGGGGGTGCTAATTTGATTTTGATTAAAAATTACAGGTTTTATTACAGAAAATAAAACCTGAAAACTGAACAGACAACCCTGTTATCACATGACTATGACAAATTACATATTACATAGAGCTTTGAGGGGACGAGGGATGTATGCTTTAGTGCAGCTACCGCTTGAATGCGCTGTCACGAGACAGTGCTATGACGTCATCATTTACTCGCTATCGAACAGTATCCATGTGGATCAACGCGTTTCTTGGTGAATCGCTAGGAGATCGTTTCTCGTGCGCCTTGGTCATGATGTCATGAGTTGGGGGCGTGGTCTGTTGTTATAGCACCGGCTATAGGGCAACAAATAGCGGTTTCATCACTGGGAATCATCAGGCTGCTCTAGATTTGGTGTCAAGGGCTCAGTTTGACATTGGGTTAGTGTCATTGGCACCTTGACAGGCGGTATCCCACTGGGTGTGGGCAATTAAATATGACTCAATGCTCCAGAATGGTCCAGAGTTTGGGGAGAGTGACACATTTAATAAAGTTTAGAGTAATCTAATGTATAGATCAAAGTTTGTGGATAGGGATCCACATACACTCTTGTCTGTTCTTGTTATTAACTTTATTAAATTGAGTAAAGTTAAGGTTGGGTTTAGCAAGTTTTTTCAAAATAAGGGGGGGTGCTCAAAACTTTGATTGGATTGAGCGATGACTTTACACATTTATGATAACCGAAAATACTTGAAAGTAAAAATTTTTTGACGTGGCTAGGTCGGTTATCGGTGAATGTGACTGGTAAGTGTTAATGTCTTAGAGGGTCCATGACATTTAGGCCCATGGGGGCATTTGTGTGTAAGCGTTGAATCCAATTGAATTCCAACAGGTCCCTAAGGTGTTTTGCCTTATCTGAGTCAGGGTGAGCATAGATAAAGTCCACGATGTGAATGGTCACATCTTCGAGGCCATTGTGATGGGGTGAGTTGAAGTGTGTGGCCACCTCACTTTCCCTGTCATTCTTCGAGATTTTCAGAAAGTGTGCCGAGAAGCGCACCTTTAGCTCGTTTTTGGTTTGTCCAACATACTGAATACCACATCGCTTACAGGTTATGCAGTAGATCAGATTCGAACTACAGCAGGTCACGTTGTACCTGCTCATGTACGTTCGCCCGGATGCGGAACATAGGATCCGGCCATCCGTGTTGAGCCGAGGGCAATAGCGACAGCTCATGGGCCTGAGGCAGCTGTTGATATTGGGTTTTACCGGGTCATTGTTGACCGGGTGTAGTTTGGCCCTCACCAAGTAGTCCTTCAAACTTTTCGGTCGTCTGAAGGCGTTTAGGATAAATTGACGGTGGATCTCGCGAGTGGAGCAGGATTTACCTAAAATATCCCAATTTTTCTCAGTGACTTTCCTCAGGCCATTAAAGCCTGGGTTGTAGGTTGTGATGAGAATGTTTTTGCCTGTCTCGTCCTCAGTTCCTTTGTTGGAGCTCAGTAGCGAGACCCTGTCCTTCGCCAGGGCTTTGGCAAAGGCCTCTTTTATGAAGGGGGCCGGGTAGCCCCGCCTCACAAAAAAAAATTAAAAAAAATTACATATTACATGAATCAATTGGTTCCCATATGTCCAGGTAAAAAATGAGGTGGTGCCATCAGTCTAGGCAAGTGGTGCCATCAGTCCAGGCATGAGTGCCATCAGTCCAGGTAAAACTGAAAAGATGTGCCATCAGTCCAGGTGCCATCGGTCCCTGGTGCCATCGGTCCAGTTACCTGAATGATTAGCTGTAGCTTAGTAGTTATAACTGACTGAAGGCCAAGTTGAGTGTTACTTAGTTTTCCCAGATTGTCAAGTAGTTGAGGGATGCCCCCCTTTATAAGGAAGCCCTGCAGAAGGCATATCTATGATAGGGTACAAGCGGGGAAGAAAAGATATCTGGAGTCGGTGTCACGCCGACGGATGATTGTGACCAAGTGATTGTGGGGCGGGTGGTAATGACCTGTAATATAGAAGGGCGGTGAACAAAAGTAAATAGATGACAGAATTTTTTATTGCAGGTATTAACGGTATAACATGATGCTTGTTTTTGTTGAGTTTCGTAACATTATAATATGTTTCACATTCTTCTCCATCAGTGATAATGTCGTCTATGGAAGGAAAATCCGTAGAAAACCAACATGTAGCAGCGTTACAGAACGATAACATGAGTGAAGAGACATTTGCGATCATCTATTCCGGGTTACTCAAACTACTACAGAAGGCTATGCGGCTCCCACTGGTCTCCATGAAGCAAGAGGTAGAGAGAATTATGATCTATCCATCAAAGTTGAGTCGTGGGTCGGTTGGTGCTTAATCATTTCTTACTTGTAGTTGTGGAGTTAGAGTCGCGACGATCAGCGCATCATAGGCGTATAACCCACTAGCAATCGCAGTACAATTTCCTCTTATTCTTGACTAATTTTCTCACTAATTGCATCATATTGGTCTGTCTCCAAGGCCACTCCCCTGCTCTCAACACTTTAGAATTGCTTGAGATGTCATTTAGAAAAATCAGATCTGGTTGGTCGGTATGATGTGAGTGCGGACCTATCCCTCAACGGACGCGGTCAACATGGAAGGGTGATACCTGCGATCCACAAACCTGAGAGCAGAGGCCAAAAGTTCAGAAAATTTTGATCGGACATAATTTTAGCACCATAGTTTGCTATAGGCATTCATAACATCAAAACTTATTTTTATTAGCAGGTGGACGGTTGGTCTTTAGGTTATGGCAGAGAGTACAGATAGGAATATGATTTCTGTTTTGGAAAGAAGGTTTTATGGTGGTACAATGCCTTACAGTTGTAATATTTGATATTTTGGCATGGATTTGAAAAAAAACGTGAACTCAGTTTGGGGGGACTTTTGTAGTCACAGGTCCAATTTTAAGAACTCCTTTATTAACATATAATATGCCTCATTTGAAAGAGAATAAAAAACAGTAGGTTCTAGGAAGTGGAGTTTTCGAAGTAGATTCTATATTTACCGAAATATTCCAGTATTTGTTAAAAGTGGAAGGGGGGGGGGAGGATTTGGGGTGAAATGGGCATACTAAAACAGATGTTTCCTCAATATTGATTTACATACAGCTTTGGTGTAACATCTCCATAAGTGGCACTGACAGTTGCTTACATCCTAGGAAGTGTCACTATTTAGGTGAAATGTATATTTGATGTGCTGTTCATGTATTTTTGCCAAATCTCGTAATGGGAGGGGGGAGGCAGCAGTTGTAAAGTGGATGGCTTATTCAGCATATTTATACACAAATAGAAGTCAAATTGGTTCATAACTTTGTTCTAGGAATCAATCAAGACCCATTCAAATGATATTGGTTTATAAAAATATTTGCACATCATTTATAGGAACATAGTATTTTTTCACCAGTTTGAGGCACATGGTCAGATGAAAAGTCTGTGTACACTCATCCATGAAGATCTGAAACCATGAGGCAACTGAAAACGTTTCATATGTATGTAGGGCATTATTGATTGCCAATTGCAAAGCCACCAGGGAGCTAAATATATGTGTGCATTGATCCATGAACTGCTGAGCTCACATACTAGCAGGGCTTTAAATATCCAATCAATGCAGGCCCTTTCCTTTTCATGGATGACATCCCTCCATCCCTCCCTCCTTCCCAGCAGGGATGCCAGTTGGTGTCAGAAAAAAACATTGAATTACTTTCAATGCAATACATAGTTTACACATTACATACGTATTACATTGGAGAATCAAGTGATCAAAGGAAATCTCAAGTTTTTCTCTATTTAAATTAAGGTTTAATAATCTTTCGAACATGTTTTTACTTGGGTTAGTGGGGAGGTGCAGGTGGGGATCATGGGCTGTGGCTGAATTTAGCAGTTGGTATATCAATGTTACACGGAAAAAAAATTATTCTGAAAATGAAAACATGAATTTCAATGGAAATATTGAAAACTGGCATCCCTGAGCCTCCAAGGGGCCTCCTTGTTATCATAGTAATTAATTACTGGCAGTCCTTTGAACTGTATTCAGTTTTAAATGTGTCCACCTGCTAATTTGGTCTTTAATGGCACCACTGTGTATTGTAGGATAAGCCTCTAAGAGTATATTGTGTACCAGTGAAATATATAGCTTACCACTTGAATTCTTTGCCATGTAATATTTGTTGCATACATTCTTAGATGAAATTTTCTAGCATCCTTGACAGATATAAATCCATAGATTCTCCCTATTAGGAGCTCCGAATTTAGGAAATTTAGATATCAACTTTCAGTAGGTAGTTATTAGTCTACTCTCTAATGATTTCTTCTCTTTTTCAATCAATTTTCAGGTATTCAAAGAAGATCTACAAGAATTAAAGTATGTATTCAACTACAACAACGAAATAATGGTATACAATATTGTAACCAAGCTCTCTAAATATGATTTCATAATTATATTGATATATGTTTATGATTGATGTGCGTTGAAGTTGTGAACAGGTTGATCTCATTTTCTATACAACCTAATTAATATCATTAACTAAGCGTGGTATGCATAGTGACCTGACTAATATGCCTTTGCGAGGCAAGTATTAAATGTACCTTGCATTGTTAACATTTGGGTACTTTTTTTACAGAATTCCAGAAGAGTTCATTGCTGACCTATCATCTGTGGTATTTAAAGCCAAGTAAGTGGACATATTCAGCCTTAATTAAAAATATCGGCCAGCTAGTTTTTTGTGTGCTATTTCTCTTTTTCCCAGCAGTGTTCACACGCTATAAAAGAACTTTTAATTCATAGTTTCTACGATCGACTCACAGTGTGAATAACACATTGACAGGTTGATTATGGTTTTTATGCAGTAAACTCAAAGACATTAGCAATCGCCTATTGGCGTTCTTCCCTACATATGTCAGCAACAACATAGGACAACAAATACATTTCACTCACACAAGCATAATCGGTATTTTAACCTTAGCTCAAATTGATATAAGTCAGTTTCCTTCCATTTATCCCATATAGTCTGTACGACATCGAAAATGCCATACAAATATGCCGATTGATATACAATATAATTGGATGATCTTTTGATCGTGTTAGAAACAAACTGAGCAGAGTACAGTATAAATATAATATAACGTATTCAAATAATGATCAGATGATCAAATTGCATTTAAATTCATAAGTTCCTCTTTAATCTTGGTTTTGAATAAGTGTTTATAAATACTTAGGGGTTCATATAGAAAATAAATTAAATTTTAATGAGCATGTAGAAAGGGTATGTAAAGAAGTAAATAGGAGAGTTTTCAGGTTTAAGAAAATTAGACATTTACTAAATAATCATGCCAGTATAAAGATAGCTAAACAAATGATGTTACCAATTATTCAGTACTCTGATTTTATTTATCATAGTACTAGGCAGAAAAATTGGGAGCGCCTGCAAATTCTTTTGAGTAGAACTCTTAGGACTGCAATAGGGATACATAGGGCACGTGACCTTCACTCAGACGACTTGTATGAAAAATGTAAACTAAGAACTTTAAAAATAAGGAGAGCGGGACACTTATTGATGATGATGATATGGTGATCGAGAGACAGGGATCACACCTTTGATTATGATGATGGCAGAACAAGGGGTGCAAAAAAGATACAATTTAAAATTCAGAAACCAAATATTGAAAAATTTCGTCACTCGCCAATATTTACAGGAGAACAATTTTGGAATGGACTCGAAAATGAGATACAACGTACAGCACATGGTTATGCATTTAAAAATAAGGTTAAAACAGTGATAAAAAATATAGTTGATATTCAATTCAGGGTCATAAGACCTTTTATGAATTGTTAGGTCGTGAGAGGAAATGAGTACTTGCTTTAATGAAAATAGATCTGAAACATAGCAATATGTATAACAAAAAGGTGGTTTGTTTAAATAATTAACGATTGGAAAGAATGATTGTGGCGTCTTGTGTTGTCCGACTTGTGTTTGACTTGTGTTGTATTTTTGTATCATGCACTGTCAACTATTATTAAGATATATATATGTGACTATTGTGTGGAGGATCGCCAGGAAACTGGTGAAAGTGTTGTGTCGTTAATTTGTTGAATAAAAAAAAAATAATAATAATAACTCAACCCTTGGTAATAACTGGGCATCAACACATAATAAGCTGTTGCCTTCATAAAGTGTGGATTTCAGGTACTTATTTCCATTTTTCTTCATTAATAGCCTTATTTTATCAGAATTACGAGTTACATAATAATAATTTGTTATACAGTTGGTTTCCTTTTCACTCCACCACTTAGTCACCACTGACAGATTCCAATGCCTTTTTTTAGTTGTATTTATGGTGAAAACATTTACAAAGGCATACTTGATAAGGATACAGTAATTTTAGAATGCATCTTTCCGGGTTCACACTAAGAAGCTAGATATTAAGCTGGCTTGACGGCTGTGACAATATTTAAACTAACTAGCTTTGTTATCACCATCATCTATCAACAGATCAGTATGAAGATAAGCAATCAAGGCATGTGACATAAGCACTATTCTATACAATAGGGCAGAAATCAGAAGTCTACTGTAGTTGAAGTTACCATAGAATATAAAATGTCAGGGCAATTTGACCATGAGCTTCCAGGCTCGATAATGTTACGACATCGGTAGTAAATTTTGAATTCCAATCACTAGCCCTCAGTGTTTGTAATTAAAGCCATAGACACACTAACTAAGGAACTATTTATGGAATTATGTGGACCAATATCTTTATTTGTTTATGGGATATCCTTTTCAGGCAGTCCCATATAGGTGAAAATGTGAGGTCCAACGCTCCCTCGTTACCCAAACTGCAATCGTTCCGATGGAGGCTTGACGTGGCAATCTCTACCAGGTACGCCTAAATCATTATGTTGAGATTAAATATAAGTCCTTGCAGTATCTCATGTATATATCATTATATACCAGTGTACATACTTTAATAGTTACGTACCGCTGCTTCGTATACCACACATATATATTCTGTACGACTGTAATACGGAATGCGTTGGTACATCATTGGAGTGTTGACATGCACTTCGTCCTGGTTTTTATGCCAATTTACTGTTAGGATCTGGAAAAAGAATTAAATATCTAGTTGAGAGTTTTTAGAAAATTCCACTAGTTATAAGTTGAGACACCTGCTGGCGCCACTGATAGAATACAGATTAGGTTGCCAGTGAAAGCCTCAATGAATAATGTAGTCTTATTTGTAACTTATTTCGGCAACCCTACATTCTAAAATTTCAATTAATACACAGCAGTAAATTATTGCAGTAAATATCCAAGCATATGCTTGGATATTTATGGACTTTGTCATAGTTTTTAGGTGAAAATGGCAAGACAAGTGGTCTCTAGAAGAGCTAGGAGATTCTGATGTATTTTTAAGTTTAGCTTTGACTGTCAGTTGTTTCAGTTGGTTATACTGCTCATTTACACCATCGTATTTGGAAATCTCAACATGTATAATCAGATTGTTAAAAAAAAAGTTTTTATTCGAAATGTTTTGAATAATTATAACTGATTATTCCCAACCTAACGTGCTATTAGTACCTGGGTGTCACACCAAGGCACCTTGAATCTAGATCCAAATAGATCTTAAATTTGAATCTTGTGATGCATTTTTTGTTTTTTATTTTAGGATACTTGATGAGCTTTTACTAGCAAGCCTTGACTATTTCCCACCAAAGTAACCCTTTACAACTTAATATTTTAGGTTAATGCCACCTGAGTCTACTTTTAGTGCACTAGGGTAACAAATTTGTTGAAACTCAACAAACTAGGGAAATCACCAAGGAAGTGACACTGATGGTTTGGAATATAACCTTCCTTTATTCAATGTAGCATCACAGCTGGCAGTATGTGATTTAAAAACCCCAATCACCTAATCAGTTTGTTTCCAAAGTCTCTACAATTACGTTATGCTTCCCTTTCGAACATGTTTTTTTTTTTTTTAAACCTTGAAATTCTGTTTTGGTGATATTGTACCAGAAGGTATGTAGATGGCGCTTCATCATCCCGTAACATGTACTGTGTTGCTCCGCCCACCATCAAGATTAATCTTTCTACTATCCCTTACCTCTCTTCGATTGTCACTTTAGGCCAGCATAGAAATTTTGGTATGAAACTTCAGGTTCTTCATGAATCACCTGATTTTGAACGTCTTTTTTTTCGATTAAATAGAAAACTCTCTCTGGTTTACAGTGTCCTGAACCGAGCATTGGAACCAGCGATACTTATGGAGACAGTCCTAAGCGACGGATCGGTGCAGAACTTTGAGGTATGCATAATCGTTCAAAAGAACTCGTTTTAAACATCTGGCGAAAGGGGCTCGGAATCCGGAAAATTATTCCACAGGAATCCTGTTTCTATATAATATGAGGTCGTAATATCTCTAAACATCTAGTTTTCAAGGACATGTTATTCCACCACATAATGGATTAGATGTACCGTTATTTCTTATGTAATGCAGCCATGGTGTGGCAAATATAAGTTGGTGATTTGATAGGCGCTAGTTTTCGAGAAATTACACAATACACAAACAGGAAGTGCTGCTGTCTTGCATTTTTACTCTTAATTTCACTGAATGGCTTAGAACTGGTTACCCACATTTACTCAATGGTACGTTCGTGGAAACTCACATAGGTCGGTTTGTTGAGTTTTCTGTATATATAAACCAGATCACTATATAGCCTGATAACACAAAACCAGACTCCATCAACTTAGATAAAGCAAGGTTTTATTAGGTTCCTTCTTAACAACAGAGAAAGCTATGCTTTCGTTTACAGATGTTCAACAGTACTCTGACACCAAAATGTCAGGTAAATCCGTGGGAGTAAGTTTATAGGCCGAAGCAAACAAACCCACCCAACCACCGAGAGGGTTTGGAAAAACCTACTACCAAAGGGTTCTCTCTCCACAGAGGGAACACACAGAGTAATCTGTCATCCTGTTGTGGACTGGGCCTTATATACAGGCCAAGATACGTAATCCTGGCTCACCAGTGGCACTTCTTTGCATGAGCTCATCCAAATCACCATATAGCAGGGACCGGTGATATGACCTAAGTCCTCTGAGTGACAGTTTGAAGTGGGGAAATTGTTAAATCCTGTAATTCTTATGGTATATCACAGTTGGTGGTAGCTGTAACGAAGTCAGTTAAAAGGTGAATGGTCAGGTAATTATCCAAGTTGCTATTTACCAGCTATAAAGTGGAGTCCTATATTGACCAAAAATAATTGAATATTTTTACAGGGCTGGGTTTGGATCGATGTAGGTAGGTGGAGGCTAGATTTGAGTTAATATTTCAGTGGGTCTATAACATTCAGACCCATGGGTGGAGGGGTCGAGAGATAGCTCAGTGGTTAAGGCAGTGGACTTGTAACTCCAAGGTTGTAGGACTTTGTGGGTTCGAGTCCCACTGCAGCCACTCTTCTCCGTCATCGTCAGCAGTGTTAAATCTACTGTTACAAAAAGGCCAATCGTTCTCATACCATGTCTATATGGTGTGGTAACTAAAAGAACTCTCACCTCAGTAAATGTGTAGGGCTGAGATTTCTAACTAAATTCATCTCATAGATTTGATCACCTTCAAACCCAAAGTATGTCTAATAGAACATATTGGATGTCAAACTACCCAAACAACAAACAACAACCACCACAGGTGAATTGGTGTGTAGACGCTGCATCCAACTGAATTCCAGCAAGTAGTTTGCCTTTGCACTGTCTAGTGCTGCATAGATATAGTCTACTGTGGATGGTCACACCGTCGAAACCCATTTGATGGGTAAATGTGAAGTGCCGGGCCACTTTGCTCTCCTCCACATTGTTTTTGGTAATTTTATTGAAATGCGCTGCCAAGAGTAATTTCAGTTCCTGTTTGGTATGCCCTATGTATTGTATGTCGCAGCTTTTGTGTGTGATGCAGTATACTAGGTTTGAGCTGCGGCAGCTCACATTGTTTCTGCTCATATATATATTCCTTGAGGCCGAACACGGAACTCAGTCTTCAATGTTGAGCTTCAGGCAATATCTGCAACTGTTGGGTAGGGGACAACAGTTGTTGTTGGGAATCACCAATGGGTTGGTTTCTGATTTTGTCACACCCCAAGGCTGAAGGATTGTGATCAATGTTTGGGCAATTCGGGCCATCTAACTATCAGCTGAGACCATGAATCTACTTAAAGTAACCCAAAAAGCAGGAAGTTGATGGGACTTAGCCCCCTTCAGGGCACTGTCCCTCGACCATGTTGGGGCCCTAGGCGTCCCTCAAAACCCTGCCGCTTGTTCCAGCATTATCTTTAGTCTCCCAGTCCTATTGCCTGTGTATTGGCTTGAATGAGACTCAATCAATATGATTGTTTTATACAAGGAAAAGTGGATATCCATGGAAAAGTGTTAAATGTACATGTATTTCCGGCCGTTCATTGCGACGATTCAGTCGCACCAATGGAATATATACCTTGGGTGTGCTAGCGATTGAATGTGATGGATAATTCACAGGTGGTGCAATAAAAAAAACGCTGATAGGGCGTCGATGGCCCCATAAAACGTGTCGCACCAGTGGAACCAGACCGAAAAAGTTTCAAAAGATAAATGTGCTATATTATAAAAGAAGGCTATCAGAAAGTAGTTCCAGTAGAACATCATTGCAGGGTGGGAACTTTATGAACTGAGGGTGGTTTTATAGAAATTGTTAGCATTAACCCCTTTGGCTATCACAGATAACACAAACGTCAAACTCTTCTGGATCCATATTTTAATGTCATTGCCAAACGTCCACGGAAAGTATTACTTCACTACTAAACGTCTCCCTGGGAAGCGGGCACTTATCCCCTGGACACCATCTCAGTCCGGGATTTTCACTTACCTGTCTGACCAGTGTTCAATGTGTTAATACCTGTAGTCCGTCTGTACCAGCACTGCTCTATGGTCTCCTACCTCTAGTCGCTCTATGACTGTAGCTACCTGAGCCTGGCTCCTCATCCTGTCGCTCACTCCTTCAGAAGTCCCAGTCCTCTCTCGTTTAGATGTAGCCAATGCCAATTGAATGTCAAACGGCTGCCCACTGTGATGATTAACATGCAGAATCACTCCCTGATTGATCCATACTTCCCATGAGCCTGAGCTTCCTCTGGCTCTCATTGTACAGGTGAACTGCTAGTTCCTGGAAACCCTTTTTTTTTAAAGATCTTTATTCGTATCACTGTGATTACAACGGTCTTCCAACGAATGTTGATCGTGTTTTGCAATTTATTTACAACATATAATCAGATTCTATAGTGAAGTCCCCTTAAGTGAGGATTATGACAGCTAGGTAGACTGCTGGCCCTCCGGGAACACTTCCAGTCAGTGCCTAGGCCCGATGGTGGTCCATCACATTAAGGCCCACGGGGGAGGGGGGGGGGCCTTAGTGTGCAGGAGCAGGATCCAATTATATTGAATTAGATCTGGTAGAAACTTGGATTTCATGCCTTGTGGGTGTGCATGGATGAAATCCAAGATGTTAATCTTCATATCTTGTAGAGCCTTATGGTCTTTGCTATTGAAGTGGTTTTCCACTTCAGAACCAAGGTTGTTTTTGAAGATGTTGTAAAAATGACCTTGGCAGGGTTCCCATGGAGACTGGAAAACCTGGAAAATGAAAGTGGTCATGAAAAAGTCAGCTCCCAGGGGCCTTCCTTGTTATCATTGTAATTAATTATTGGCAGACCTTGTATTGAGATGTTAATGCGTCCACCTGCTAATCTAGTCTTTAAAGGCCAATATTTCTATTTTGAAATGTACACTTAGCTCTTGTTGTCCATGTATACATTATATAAAGCCTGGAAAACAAACCTAGAAAATCAGGAGTCAGTCATGGAAAAGTCATGGAAAAAGATTTCTCAAAGTCTGTGGGAATCCTGCTTGGAAGCGATCCATCAGTTGATTTTTAGTTTGGCTTACATATTGTATTCTGCAACAGTTGCAGGTGACACTGTAAATTAGGTTGGAGCTCTTACAGCTCATGTTGAATTTGCAGTAGTAGGTCAGGCCACTTGCAGAACACAGGATTCTGCCAGTAGTTACAAGTTTCAAGCAGCGGCGGCAATTTCTTGTATGACAGATATTGCCACTCAGTATTGCCAGTGCTGGTGCAAGTTGCGCTGGTGGTAGGCGTGCTCTGACTAGTAGTGATCACAGGTTAGGTGGTTTTCTGTGAGCCACTATCAAGTATCTCTTGTGCAATTCTCTAATGTTGCAGGATTTGCCAAGCAGGTCCTAGTCTTTTCGAATGATTAACTCTAGGTAGGTTGTAATGAGGATGTTTGGTACATCCATCTCTCCAAAAAGTGCACATTACAACAAGAAGTGTTGGAGGTAAAGTTGATGGTGCCATGTACAGTATTGAGGTGTTCAATAATATTTTAGAGTTTCTCAAGGCCATGCTCCCAGATGAAAAAAATGTCATCAATGAAGTGAAACCAAAATCGCGATTGTAGTGGATATAAGTACACATGGGTGTCCCCAAAATCTGCCATAAAGATGTTAGCATTGGTAGGGTCCCCATCAGAGTGCCTGCAACTTGTAGGTTGTGTTTACCGTTGAAGTTGAAGTTATTCATGGTCAATACGTGCCACAGCAAAGTGAATAGGCCAGCATTGGTCAGGTTGTCTTCCAGTATTCTGTAATCAGCAGGAATTTGCCAACTGCTCAATGGCCTTACCTATTGGGGAAGTTGGTGTACAAGAAGGTTACATCCAATGTCCCGACAATGGCTTCTGAGTCTCCCCACCTCACCCGGTGCACACCAACAACTCGCTATCATCATCACCACTAAATTTGAACACTTACGTTATGTTCTTCCTTCGCGCAACCTACCAGCCGACCATTTGGAAAGCTGGCGAAATACATCTGAAATAAACTTTATTTCTAATGTGGCTTGGACACTTAGCTAGGACCGCATGCTTTCTAGCACCTCTTTAACCTGACGCCTGCAGAGATACTTGTTGAAACCATGTTATCGGTGTAAACCTCTACCCAGAAACAAATAAGTTACCCCAGGTTGTTGACGCCCTGCTCAAATCCATAGTAACATACCCCCCAACATCGCTTCCATAGCTTTGTTGACAATGTGACATTACGTCACTAAGCGAAAATTCGATGATGACATAGCAGCCAACTTCCCCTGTAGCGTTTGAGGTGTACAGATAGACATAGCCTTGTTACGCCAGTAGGTGAGGATTATGATATATATAATTCAAAATTCAAAATTGTGTAATTGAATATAGTGTAACAGTAAATTAAAAAAAAACAGAAAGTGACAGGGGTTCTGTTGTAGTATAAAAGTGATTTTACACAGAACCTGGCGTCTTCAAAAAGGTTTGAAGATGCAGGTGGGCGAAAGGTGGTTAGAATGGACTAGCCAAGTGAGAATGACAGCGTTTCTAGGCGAAAGAAGAGGCGGGGGCGATACAACTCACATCGAGGTAAAAAAAATTTGACGTGGCTAAGTGGGTTGTATGCTGCACTTCAATCTTCGTTAGACAGCGTCTAGGCCCTATGTGGGTCCATCACTTTAAGGCCCAAGGGGGCGTTAGTGTGTAGGCGCTGGATCCAATTGAATTCAATTAGGTCTCCTAGGTATTTAGACTTCTGTCCTTGCGGGTGGGCATGGATGAAGTCCAAAATGTGAATCTCAACATCCTGCAGACCCCGATGGTCTTTACTAAAAAAAAAAAAAAAAAAAAAAAAATTAAAAATAACGACGAGGACAACCAAATACAGTGTATAAGAGACAACCTTTGTGTTGTTGGATGAGGCGTAACAAAGAGAGATCTGAAGCCCACCGCGGTTTTTTTTCCAACCATGGAACCATGAAGAATACTAGAGGCCTAGCGTTATCATATCTGAATAATATTCTTAATAGTGGCACTATACAATACAACATAAGTGACTACCTAGGCATATTTATAACTAAAAAGAAAATCAAAGAACCTTTTACTGTCAAACAAACTCGGTTATCCTCTGTTAACAGGAATTAGCTTAATTTAGCCACCAGCCTTGCGACGGGCCTGGAATCGGTCACTTGCTCCTCGATAGTCGCAAAGCCGCCATGTTCAGAAAGACAAATTCCATAAATTTCCCAGATTACACACTAAAGGAGCGCTCATTAATTATCGCCCAGGGGGCACAGTTTTTTGAACACCGATCGGTCAAAAAAAAGTTGCCTCCTCTCCCCCCCCCCCCTCCATAGGAATAATAAAAAGAAAATTGCCTCCCCCCCCTTGGAATACCCCCCCCCCCCCCCCCCCCCCAAAAAAAAAGGAGGAGCTTAAACTGATGTGGCATTCTTTCCATAAGGCTTTTCTTCTTTGCTTAGAACAAACCCAGCTACATTCAGTCATTTGTCAAAATTTTGACCAATCTCGGTGGCTAAGTGGTAGGGGTGTTCACCTCAAGTATGGTAGGTCACGGGTTCAAACCCGGTCAGGTTATACCAATTACTTACACAAAAATAGGGTAAAAGCACAGAGGAGCTTAAACTGATGTGGCATTCTTTCCATAAGGCTTTCCTTCTTTGCTTAGAACAAACCCAGCTACATTCAGTCATTTGTCAAAATTTTGACCAATCTCAGTGGCTAAGTGGTAGGGGTGTTCACCTCAAGTATGGTAGGTCATGGGTTATACCAATTACTTACACAAAAATGGTACCCACTGCTCATTTGTCTTGACACCTGCCATTAGAATGAGGAGTAAGGGGCTAGGGCCCAAGTGGAAGAATGTATGTACCACCAAATTTGGTGATTGTACACACAATACTCACTTCATAAAAATTGATTAAAAATGAAAATAAAAGAAACAAGTAGCAAATAAACATCTGTTGTTGATGGAACAGCACCGATGCAAAAGAAGATGGGGGAGTCTGCAGAGCCTATATATGAGAGGTTCCTGTGTCCTGCTTTTAACATATGGTATCGGTTGTGGGTAGAAGTGTTCCTGCCTCATATTCTAAACTGCTTTTAACATATGAATTTGAATCATATACATGATTGTATGGGACGAGGCTAGATCTGAGTCTGTTCTAGTTTGCAGCAACCGCGGAATGGGTGACAGTTTGAGCTGTCAGCGCCTTTTATAGTCAAGTACCATGTGACCCCTTGAAGTTGAGATTTTCTAAGTGAAGCAGTTTCATCTATGAGAATCTTCAGGCTGCTTTGACCATTTAGAGCTAACAGATTGCTCTTGTTGGAGCGCGGCAATCAATTTCAGGAAAACTGATTTTATGACATGTACCAAAACGGTTGTCAAGTGACAGCCTGGAGATGATATGTGTCCTGTGGATTGAAAAATAAACGTGTTCCCAATGATTTAGTTCAGTCATGTTAAGTGTTGAAGAACTATTACGTGGGGTGGATGTCAAACTGAGAGTTTCACATAAAATTAAGATCTTTTTATCTTAAATGACATGGTACATGGGGTTCCGAAGGAAACGCCCATCTGACTATCGAAAAGTAAGGGTCCTGTCGGCGACATTTCGATTAACAAAAAAAAAATATATATATATATATATACATGATTTGAATGATGAATTTACCTTGCAACTGACAGCAACAATTTTTAAATTAATGCACAAGGTAACTATATACCTGATTTGAATTGTAAGATTCTGTAAGAATCATATACATGATTTGAATTATAAGATTCTGCTAATGTTTTAACCTGAAATCAGTGATGCAACCACTGCCCAATTCAGGCTGTAGTTGGCAGCTAGCAGTCTTGCTGGACCCCCCCCCCCCCCCCCCCCATCTCTCCTGTTCCCATATAATCAATCATAAAGCTTAACTACCTAGAACCTAATTCTCATAATTATTGAACGCTCCCTACGTAGCATGCTAAAGTTGTGTAAGATCACAGGAAAGCACCGAGCTGCAACTGAAAATGGATATTGCCTCTGCTCCTAGTTATATAAAAATGCTGAATCTGTTGAATAATTAGTGTTATCAAATGGTATTTGGCACGCACCTATATCTAAAACCGTGTGCTTGTTGTAAAACCTCATTCTTATTTTGATACGGATTATGAGTTTTGTAACACGCATTGGCTTACAAAGGCATTATGTAATCATTTTGTAACAATGAGAAGACATAAATTAGACCGTGCTCCCGATGATGCTCATAATAGAGAAACTTGCTGCGGTTGATACCTTATAGGTTGAATGAATATAAACTCTAACAATGAAAGGGGAAAACTTTATTAAGATACATGCACATGGGATGGGATGAGGGATTGCAGAGTTTGTGCTCACATATTGATTTTAATCGGACTGCTTGAGGGATCCAAATCCGGAAATATATTTCCTGTAATCTATATGATGATATCCGTCAAGAAATAGGAGGCCGTGTCACATATCCAGCGTTAAGATTGTAGATATTGGTCATTTATTGAAATTTCTTGAAGTAGGCACAAGTGCGACCGACGTGCCAGTTATCATCAATTACCGTCGTTTGTGTTATGAAAGGCTTTCCTGTGGTGACCTTTAAGAGTACGTCTGTTCCTTACCTGCTTCCACGGGCTATTTGAGAGTTATGCAATTCGCTCAAATAAAAGGTCAAGGCCGAAGCCTTTACCTGTATATCCTGTTCGTCATATTGCGTCTTCTATGTGGGTCCATACAGAGAGGGATTGAGCTGTACTCAAGTCAGGATGTTTCCCAAGATGAAACTTAGTAAAGATAAAATACAAGGTTATCTGTGTGTACTAAGAATAACGTTTGACAGTGCAATTCCAACCTTTCATGTGTGTGCTATAATTTTGGAAGAAGTGGCACTAAGGGACCTGTCAATAATTATGGCGGGCGGGGGGGGGGGGGCACAGTTTTTAGGTGGCGGGGGATTTGTTTGGGTATTCCAAGGGGGACCAACAATGTTTTTGATATTCCAAAGGGGGAGGGGGCAACCTTTTTGGGGGTATTTCCATGGGGGGATTTTTTTTCACTATTTCTTCCTGGGCGTCAACGTTTTTATCTAAACAATGAGGCACACTCCCATATTTGTGTTCAATGACAAGAATTAATATTTGTAATAAAATGCATTCATATCATATCAGAAGGAATCAGCTAAGTTGTACTACAAAAGTAATGATTAATATACAAGGTAGCTATAGTTGTGTCATTCCCTGGAGATCATTTTCTATAGACCCTATTGGGGTATCCCATAATTCAGTCTGTTTACAGGTTCTGGTGTTAGCTGGTTTTCATCGTTTTATAGTGATTGGCTCTTGACTCATTTCCCATAATTATTGCAGTTTAACATTTTTTATAAATCTTCAAATTGGAAATCCGATGGCAGAAATGGAAATTTCAGTTATTTCTAAATACACATTTCAAATTATATTCGGTTTCTCCAGTTAGAAATCGTAAAATGGTTGTTTTTAGGGGGACAGGCGGCCAATGTGTGGAACGAGTCGGGACAGGATCCTGTACTTACCCCGCGTGGAAATAGGGAGTTTAGTAACCTCTGACGGGTCTATGGTTACAGTCCCATTTCTCTACTGGGAGAAGGATGTGCAGCCTCCTTCAGTCTGACAGACTGATGTGGAGGGAGACAACAATGGACTAACACTAGTACATTTGTCCCAGAATCATTGCAGTCTCACAAAATCATTATTCTTTTCTTCAGCATTGGTGAATTAGAAGCATTTTGTGCATCATTTATGCTCTTCAAAGGATACGGTGACTATGACTGAAAAGCAACATGATGAAGGCAAGCTTGACAAACTATCGGTAGCAGTACTGTCTTTACTTGTAACACCATAAGTTACCGACAACTCCTACAAGAAATATCTTCAGAAGATGATTATTCCTTATCAGATCAAGAGAGTGTGTTTATACCATGAATAACACATCAAACGACAAGATCTGGGCAGTTTTCCGAAAGAGCAAATTTCAGTTATCATTACACATCAGAAGTGGGACTACTACCATATACCTTTTATCATTTTCAAGCAATTTTAATGAAGGGAATATTGTGCATACAATTACCAAATTCGGTAATACAGGCATTCTTCTACTGAGGCCCTAGCCCCCCTACTCCTCATTCCAATGGTGGGTGTTAAGCCAAATGAGCAGTGGGTACCATTGTTGTGTAAGTCTTTGGTATAACCTGAACAGGGTTTGAACTCGTGACCTCCCATGCTTGAGGCAAACACCCCTACCACTTAGCCACTGAGCTTGGTTAAAATCTTGACAAATGACTGAATATAACTGGGTTTGTTTTAAGGTAAAGAAGGAAAACCTGATTGAAAAAAGGCCACATCATTTTAGCCTCCCATGTGCTTTTACCCTATTCCTATAGGGGGGACTTTGGGGGGGGGGGGCATTCCAAGGGGGGGGGCAATCTTTTTTTGTTGCTATTTCCATGGGGGGGGGCACCTTTATTTTTACCATCCAGTGTTCGAAAAACTGTGCCCCCCCCCCCCCCCGCCATAATTAATGAACGCCCCCTACCACCCAAAAATCCAACCATGCGATGAGTTATATTATAAGCATGGACTTGGAAGATTGTGATTATAAGTAATAGTGGTAAAAGCGTATCTTCATGTGAATGCAATGCTTGGATACATACCCCCTATATTTTGAAATAACAAAGTATACCTGTAACAGTACATGTATTTTATGTCATTAGATATCGTACGAAGCTAACATGGTCTTCAACATTTAGCACATGGATTTAGTTGGTAACCTGAGAGAAGTGTGTTCTGGCTTGTCCGTGAAACAAGCATATTCTTTGAGAGACTGAACTCCCCATTCGGGACGAAACCTTGTCAGGACACGAACCTGGATTGATTTTATTGACCTAGTTTTAATTTTGAGTTATATTCTGATCGTAGAGTACCGTAATACGAGAAGACGGTCACTCAACCTGGTTTCTGGAATACATATATGTACACGTATGTGGAGTTTTATATTATGAGACAAAAGGAGGGGGGCATAAAGACAAGAATATACCTTTTTTTTATAATAAAACTTGTTTCCCTGCGAGAATGCTGTGCTTAACTACTGCTCTTTTCCGACCGTATGCACCTTTTTTGTAAGGTCCGTGTTAATCTGGAATAAAGAACTCCGACAAGTTTTCTAGTGCACTGAATCTATCCTATTTGTGTCTATAGTTTCGATATTTATTTGTCATTATTAGGAAATAAATAACAATGCTTTTATAATGTACTCAACCTCAGAATAGGGTCACCGGAAAAACCAGGTGACCAGGAAGGTGATTGTCGTATTGAGGGCATCACAATAGGAAACCAAAGTTAGTGATCCAGGTCCGCCAAATAGGGTCATGCGTTTATGATGATATACATCCAATAAGTCAACAATAAATACATGAAATATGTGACAAAAAGGGTGCCATCGTTACAATAAGTCTATTCGTCGGCGAACGGTATTTCAAGGTAAATTGATCTATGTGTTTGGTATTTCACGTTGTCCAGTAATCTATTCTTGATGTCACTATGATCCGATGATGCGTTAGCCGAGGACATCGTGATTTAATCAAATAGGTTGGGTAGGATGTGCAACAGAACAATCCATTAATCTTGGTATGATCCTTATCTTGGTAAATTCAAAACTTTGTTTATGACCTAGGACTGAAGTAGGTAAAGTATCCAGCCCTAATCTGTTCGTTCTCTCCATTTTGGAGAAAGGGCCGGGTATATTGGCTAGGACTGAAGTAGGTACATGTACATGTATTCCCAGAGTGTAATTACAATATGTATCATCCTTTGCTAGTGGTGATTTAATCATTAGAAATGCACACATGTAAATGTTGATCTCCATGTCTCATGTAGCTATAGATTTCGAGATATCTTGCCCTCAAATTCCTAAAAAATTAATCGAAACATTCTTTCCTTCACAGGTGCCAGTGTCAAAGTTCCATGAACTCCGATACAATGTGGCGTTCATGCTCAAAGAAATGGAGAACTTGGAGAAGAGGAATATATTAAAGGTTCAAGATTAGGACCTGTAGTGTACCGGTACATAAGAAAAGAGAAAGATCATTTATAGTGTATATACTATGTTTTTTTTTCGTTTATATCAAAATCGGTTATTGCTGTAGTACCCAAAATAATTATGTTCATCGATATTTGCATGATACATCCTGTGCTTTTGTAAGGCCAATATACATTTGTGCTTGATTAGCTTATAAATAAACTCATAAAGATATATCAGTGTTTTTATTTTTGGTTATGAAAAAGTTGTGTGATCATACAAATCGTAAAACGTAAATATTAGAATTCTTTTCTTTTCCATAATTATTACTGGATACAAACTGGAATAAAAAAAAATTGATTAACATGGTAACATTTTTGTGATACACATTCCGACATGACGAATTATGCTGAGGCATACCTCCAGAGGTTACTAAACTCCCTGATATCGCCCCAGGTAAGTAAGGATCCGCTGCAAACTGGCTGGCCGCACCTCAGTCACCTATCTTCCCATGAACAATCATTTTCTGATTTATAACCGGAGAAACCGAGTATAATTTGAATGATACCGAAAAAAAAGAGACTTCAGGCCTTATTTCCATGCCATTAATTATGAATTAGATCGATATTTAATAATTATTCTAATATTTCCAAGTGCAGGAAGAATTCGAGACTTTTTTTTCTCCATTGACACAAGCCTATGGCTAGGCCCAATATAGCACTGCCCCTACAGAGGTTTGTATCTTTTTGTCAAGATGACATCATGTTTTTGTTATATCTATTATAATAGAAAGATATGGAGAACACATTTTGGAGTTGTTTTGTGTGTAAAATAAATATATTATGGAGAAATCATGAAAATGTGTTATGCCTAATAGCCTACTGCGCTCAGTCTTATAGTGGGCTTAAGGTTTCGCGCCTTATGTATACTAATCTGCATAACGTGGGAAGCGTGTGATCGCAAGCGTGTGAACCCAAGGAAGAGGCCTTCAACAAAATTAAAACCTGCCTAACCAGTGCTCCAGTTATGGCATATTTCACAACTGGTCTCAAAACATGTATTGTGACAGACGCTTCGCCTGTTGGCTTGGGCGCGATCTTGGATTTGCAACAGAGTGATGGTGAATATTGCCCTGTGTATTATGCAAGTTGAAAGCTGATGGACACAGAGACCCATTACTCCAAGTTTGAGAGAGAGACACTTAGAGTGTATTGGGTGTGTCAACTGTTCTACCTGTTTCTCATTGGGATCAAGTTTGAAATACTCACGGATCATAAGCCGCTGGTATCTCTCCTTAGTACCGAAGTGTCGAAGCCGCCATCTGCAAAGATTGAGCATTGGCTTCTCAAACTTCAGCAGTATAGCTATACAATAATCCACATACCCGGAAAGGCGCACAGGGCAGATATTCTAAGTCGTACCCCTGTATCTAAAGATGCAACTACCTGCTACATCCCAGAAGACTGTAGGTTGTCCAAAGAATATGTGTACTCCATTGCCTGAGGTGCAGTACCTGTGGCCTTGGTGGCTAGCGATGTGGAGAAGGCATCAGCCGATGATGAAACTTCAAATCATGAGAGAGTATCAAAACCGGAGAGCGTCTCACAGGAACAGTATATATGGCAGTCAAGGATGAATTGTGGGTAGTTGGTCAAATCTTTATGCACAGAAACTGTATGATACTACTGGAAAACCTGTGGGAGCGCACTATCAGCTATGGAGAAGTTGAGAGGTTCTACGGAACCATTCTCAAAATCGTCCACATCGTGCAAATCAAGAAAAAAGAACTGGAAGGAGGAAGTGAGGAGTTTCTTTTTCCACTGTCGTGCAACACCACACAGTTACTGGTGAGTTCCCGGTGAGTTGCTAATGGGACGAAAGCTGCAAGACAAACTACTAAAAGTGAACATTAAGGAGGAAAAGTTATCTGAAAAAGAACGGAACAACCTCATCCGTGAGGGAGATGCCACTCGTAAGCAAAAGCAAAAGATGTATGCTGACAACCGACCCAGTGCTTGTGTTAGTGATATCCAAGAGGGAGATACCATGCTAGTAAAACAACTCCACAAATCAAACAAACTCACTCCTAACTATGAGCCCATTCCCTCAGAGGTGATCCACAAGGAGGGAAACGCCATCATACAGAGTCCCGGTGGGCCGCGGCACATGAGGAATGCCACCCATGTTAAAAGGTTTGTGTCCAACTCAAAAGATACTGTGGTAGGTGATCGTGCTGAGCCTGCTGAGCCATTGGCCTCAACCCCTACATAGGTAGAGCCCCAGGAGGTGGCTCACTCTATGGCTCCGGAGCAGGCCCCTGCTGCTACCTCATGACTAGGTAGAGCTCGCCAGGCTCCAATCTGGTTGAAAGACTTTGTTACCAAGTAGTATGTTTCTATCTTGAAGGCTATGAAGAACTGTTATATTCTTAAAGTGTAAAAATATATTTGAAACTATGTATTACTATCTGTTTGAAAAATGCCTTTCTTATCCAGTCAAGTTATGTGGTAAAGAGTATATCCATATTGATCCTATGAACATTCAAAAGACTTTCAAGATACCTGAAGAAGAAAAGACTTATCAATATGAACTGTTTAAGCATATAGTAAGCTAAAAAGTATATAATCATCTTCTTAAATAAGAAGGGGGAAGATGTGGTATAGTAGTGCCATTCTGTTTACTCGTGTCAATTCCGTTTGTCTTTGGGAATCCATATTTTGGAAATGTAATGGCACTCACCAAAACAACAACAATGTGAGCAGAATAACACCAACTCCAAGAGATGAGTTTATCTGTCATCCTTTCACCACCAATACAATATCTTGCCCTTGGTTCTTTCCATGATCTTACCTTGGTCTGTGCTGCTGCTCCACTTCGGAGCTAGAGACGGTCAGTGCTCAAACTCTGAAGCGGGAGATCCACCAAGCGAAATAAGGGCCGGCCGATGTCCGTGCGGGTGGAATATGGACGTCGGCTGCTCCCGCCTCTGATCGGCTCAAGCCGGTTGAAACAATCGCCTTGGTGGATCAGCAAATCTTATCCACTGGGCTAGGGCCGGCCACACCCGCCTGTGGCCGGCCCTCATCGCCTCTACCGCACCATCGTCCTCCGTAGCCATGTGGGAGCCGGCCGGGCGTCGCCTCTGACCGGCCGGCCCAAAATGAAAATTATTTGCTGGTCCACTGACCCAGCCGTGTGGAGTCGGCTAGAAACTCCCTATCCGACGCTAGCCGACCCTAGCCGACGCAAAACTGATTTATTTGCTTTCTAAAGGCGGCCGGACGGACGATGTCGATGCATTTGAAGAGTACGTCACCCGCCCGCGGGCTCTGCCGGGAGTTGCGGCGAGGGAACGCCGCCAACATAGCGCAAGCCATACCGGCGATACCCGAAGCCGCGAACGGACATCGGAAATTCTGACACTATCGTCACTAAACTCAGTCCCCAGTGCCAGTCCCCAGTGGATCGGCTCTCAATCTCGGTATGGAGCACCACTAGGAGTTTGAGCACTGACCGTCTCTAGCTCCACTACAGCTGCACTATCAGTGACTGGGAGCCAATCGGTAGGTGACCAAATCAATCTCCAATGGATCAGCACAATGGAGCATGGCCTTCAAATGGTTAAAGGCTCAAGGCGTCTACTTCCGGTGGATAGATACACAATATTACCACGATTTCGATCTGAGTGGCCATATTCTCTGCATAGTTGACGCATAGTAAAACTCCGAGTGATAGCAAGGAGTATTATGTAGTGTCAACTACAAGGAGAATACGGCCACTCAGATCAAAATCATGGTAATGTTGTAAAATGAGAGATTCCGGAGGTCCGTATTCTACTCAGTAGCGATCTGTAGGCTCCATAGGCTTAGCATGGAGACTCCGTATTTGATGGGTAATAAAGTGCATTATTTGCACTAATCCGTCTATGGCAGAGTATAGATCTATCTGATCCTTGTTGTGGTATGTAGGTACTCATCATGTAGGTTTTGTTTCCTATGCTATGGTTTTTTTTCCAAAGAAAGATCCCACACATAAGGGAGCATTCATTATTTATGGCAGGGAGGGTGTGGGTTTTGCTCGGGGAGTCCTTCAAAATAAATCCCCTCCCCCTTTGGAAATACCTCCAAATGAAATGCCCCCCCCCCCTCGGAAATACCTGAAAATATCTGTTAGGCAATAGCCTTGAAATGATTCTTTCTCATGTACCCATGTATATGTACACATATATGGTAATGTTAAGTAAATAAAGCCAGGTGAATTCTGACATTCAAATTTTAAACTTCTATAATGAAATCCTCTAATACGCAGCTATCCGGCCTTTGAGAAATTTGGACTGCTAGTGATGGTTTAAGAGCAATGACTGCATATTGGGTAGCATAGTTATAGGATTAGATATGCACTATCTAGGAAGTGAACCCATAGCCTGTCAGGACATGTTGGCACTGGAGCTTATGTACAGGACTGCTGCTCTGAGACGTATCTTAAGGGGGTGTTCTATTGAGACAGTGGAGGTATCAAAAAGACCACTTGTATGTGCTAAGCTACATTGCACAGGGATCGACAGACATTGAGCTGAGCAGATACTAATGCAGTGGAGCTGCACCGCATAAGGTCATGGAGCCATCTCCTGACAGTGGTATTGCCTTTGATAGTATTAGGATATTCATGCACAACCTACAAACTCTAAAATCATTGCAATCTTCATGTGCAGAAAATAGTCCTGGATTGTTTTTCAAATATTTGAAGTTATCAAAAGATTGTGAATAATAGACCATATTAGTTTTGACATCATTATTGAAAGTTCCCTGGTGTTTTGGTGTCAAACATACAAAACTCTGCAAAGCACCACTTTCACATTGTGGCTAAGCAAGTCTGCTGTTTTCTAATAACAAATGTTTTCAGAGACTCATGTAGCCTACTTGAGACTGGTATACTTTACAACTTTTCCCCAGTCTCCGATAATTTTCCCTCTGTCCAAAAATCTCAGAGCAGAATACTGAAATTGAGCTTTTCCATTCTTGAAAGAAAATGATGGATTAGATTCATATGGAAGGATACACCCAGTAAATAGTCTCAGACATGCTCCCTTTCACAACGTGCAGATTTTTCCCATGTGAATGCCTTGTTTGAGACTCAAGTTCCTGTAGGAAGCACCCAGTTCTTAGTCACTGGTATAGACCCTTTTCCAATATGAATGTGTATGAGATCACACAAATGAGACTAGGGCACCCTAATTACCAGTGGGAGGTATGTCGGTCTCACAAAAATCAAAGACCCATTTTTACTTTCAAAACATTGGTGCCAACCTTTCACTCCAACACCAATAACTATATCAAGTTGGTCTTTGACTACCGTATTTGAAAGTATGACAATTCTAATGAGCTCAATCCAGAGAATGTTCTCTCATTGATACATTTTTACTTTAGAAATGTCGACATACAGTTAAATATTCTGCAGGCATTTTTGGGATTACCGTTTGCCACAAAATGCCGCCCCCCCCCCCCCCCCCCCGCAAATACCTCGAAATAAAATGCCCACCCAGGCAAATACCTCTGAATAAATTCAGGCAGATACCGTCACATAACCCCCCCCCCCCCCCCCTACAATAGCTCATCCCCCACTGTCGTAAATGCCGAATGGTCCCTAAACGGGGAGAAGGAGAAACAACAACTTTGGAAAGAAATTTAGCAGATAATTTATTTAGTGTATTACAATTTACATGATCTGAATACAGGACACTAGCACACAACTCGTTTTCTAAATATTTTTACCACGTTACTAGAATCTATATAAACGTTATAGAGGAATATCACAAATTTTCTTTTTTTCTTAATATAATAGAGCTGTAACTGGACAGTCACAGTACAGCTGTATATTAATATGGAATGTCCCACATACCATCATTGGGGGTAACTTGAGACACTTTTTAAAAATTATCTAAAATAACTTTGCAGATTTTTTAGATTGATGCAAACTGTAAAAAGCATTGTTTTTTGCCGTTGGTCCAACACAAATTTTAACCTAGTTTTAAAATGCAGATTATTCAACAAAAAATATATAGTTGATAATAAATTGTCTCAAGTTACCCCACATTCGGGGTAACTTGAGACATAGGTGAAATAGCTTGCAAAACTGCTATCATTATCATAATTGATAAAACACGATATCCAATACTTTTTTTATACAATTTTTATCATGAATTCTTTATTTTACTTGGATATTCAAACAAAATTACAAGACTGGTACAATAGTACCTCCCAATCACAGTTGTTACAAATTTTATTTTCCTTTCTGTTTAAATATTAAAAATTAGTGCTCTCTTCTCAATAGACAGTTACTTTGATATTTATAACCTATTTTTCATATTTTTGTTACACAGCTTAATTTTCACATTTTTAAACATATTTTGGTCTCTGATGGGAGTATCAACACAAATGAAGTACTAAATAAAAGCTCATTCTGTACTCAATAATCAGAGGGCAATGATAATTAGAGTTTGTACCATGATATTTTCACTATGGCTGCTTGAAGTAGATTTTTTGTCCCATTTTGACACAAAGCAGATTTCTCTTAGATATAAGGCAAATGCAGCCCTTGAGTAGTCTGAATCTAAAGCTATAGTTCAACTAACCAGTCTCCCGGCCACTTTTGTATATATTTATGTAAAAACGTATAAAAATTGATGTTACATTTAAAAGACAACACAATTTGTCAATGTCTCAAGTTACCCCACATCCGTCTCAAGTTACCCCAATGCACCTCTATTCTTTGTTAATCAATGAATCAATAAGAACCAGTAGATTCAGATAAAACAAAATTACTTAATTTATATTCCCATAGAGTTTTCAAACATTCCTGGATATATAAGTCTGTATCTGCCATCATGGAAAAATAGTCAAGAAGAACACTTTCTGGTATCCTTGAAATTGTTGGGGGAAACAAACTGATTTTAAGCTCATGTCACATGCAAAAATAATGAGCTCATCTCATCTTCCAAATTTTAATTATGTTTTAGGTCACATATATTTATTAAAAGGGTTATGATTTTTGTATTGTTATTAAGGTGCCACCTCAATAAAGGTTTAAAGTGATGAATAATACATTTTGTCTCAAGTTACCCCACATGTCTCAAGTAACCCCCAATGACGGTACTGTTTCTAGCGGCAGGGGGACCAGCCAATATGGAGTACCTTCTGACACGCCGTCTGGTGAGAGTTAGCCGCACTACAGACGACTTGTATAACAAAGATCACTCTCCATTCGTTTATATAATTGTGCTTGGAGAGCAACACTGAGCAACCAATTGTAAGCCATAATTTGGTCATGTGACTGTTATACAAGAGCCACCGATATCGTGGCCTCAGTTAGTTTATGGTGCCACAGTGGATGCTAGTGTAAAGGCAGTTACATCTACGCTGACAGATCGTCTATATTTTGGGTCAGACAGTGGTTATGGGTTTAGATCTTCACAATGGTTGACTTAGCACAACAGGCCTTCTCTACAAAAAACTACGACCTTGCAGCAGAGATCTACGATAGGAACATAAAGGAGCATGGACCGAATACGGGACTTTTCCTTGGCTTGGCGGACTCGTACGCGAGGGCCGGCCGCCTACAAACCGCGTTCAGGGCCTATGCCAATGCCTTCCGTTGTGGATGCGTAAAACCCAGCCAGCTGACAAATCTTGTGACATCGCTTGTTGACAAAATGGGTGAAACAGAAGATGTCACAGCCGAGACTAAGACTAAACCGGATGAACAGTTGTTTACCTGTGATGTATGTAAAGGTATCTGGAATGATCCTGTCACGGTAGCCTGTGGGCACTCGTTTTGTAGGACATGTTTAGTTAAAACTCCACAGACTTGTAAAAAGTGTGCGTCCGTTCATAACTCCACACGGTTCTCCAATCCCAGGACAAATGTTTTGCTATCATCAATTGTAGATAAATGGTTTTCAGATGAAGTACAAGCAGCAAAATTGAAAGTGAAGGGAAATGAATTATTCTCAAGTCGGAAATACGAGCAGGCAATTGAAGTATACACAAAAGCGTTCGACCTCGGTAGGTATCTTTCATAACCTATTTATTGATATGCTGTATATAAAAACTTTGTTCTGGTCATAAGTATTCAGAGTATAGTGATGTATTTTTGGGGCGAAATTAAACAGGTTCTGTAATATTTCTGTATACCCGTAACGTATGTAATCAATACAACTGGGTTCTGTGCAGACAAATGCCAGCAGCAGATGGCAAGTTATGCAACCCGAACCTCATGCAGCATTTTTGTCCACTGCATCTCTGATGGGAAATATAGGGCCGAAATATACGATTTCCAGTATACAGCCAGTTCAACAGCCATAGACCACGACTTTCTGATTTGGAGGAGTTAAATATGACAAATCGTCACTATACGCAGCTACAGGGTGATGTACCTTCAGGTCATTCATCCCGGAGTAGGTGTACAGAAGATGGAATTATTCCAATTTGTAAAACCAACTTACGTACGTACTTTTAAAACAAAAAACAATGGATCCATAGTCATGTATTGTCTGTACTATATAGTGTAACGTTGATCACGTTTCACTTTACCTGTATATCTTTTAACACTTTCGGAAATGCAGATTAATTGGTTTCCCTTCTTATAAAATGACTTAATTTCACTTTCATTAATTTTAACCCAAATACTTTATCAATTCCACAGCACCAACAGACCACCTCCTCACAAGCAATAGGTCGTTTGCTTATGCTTCACTCAATAGATATGAGGAAGCCCTTTGTGATGCAGAATCCTCCATCCGAATACGTCCGGTTTGGGCCAAGGTAATTCAATATACACATGAAATACTATTGTTTGGATTAGTGCAATGTTGAGTAAATACCCAAGGTTACCCGGCCGTTGGAATCGGTTGGGTGTTGGACCACGACCTGCTATTTCACACAGTTGTGCTCTGATTATGAATCAGTATTTAATTATTATAGTTAACCCTTAAAATACTGAACATTTTTATTTTCAATGACTAGACCAAAGGTAATCATGGTGCACGAGGTGTACTTCCTGTCAATATCCCTTGCAACTCTGAATATTGCATATCTGTGTCATAGGTAATATGTGCTATATATGACACAGGTAATGGTCTATATATAATGCTCCAAAGGTTTTGTGTAAGTGCTGTGTCCATATTTAAATCCCAAGATTGTATGCGCCTGTTAGAAATAACAGGTGTACCGTATCCCTTACACCTGCATGTACAGTGATCCTTTACAAATTTGAGGAAATACATGTTTACAGTGGGTGTCTACAATGCCAATCTCATAAAGTATTGTTCGATTTATGGCTATAATATGTTAATTTTTCTACAACCAGGAATGTCTTGGCCCTCCTGTTCAGAGATGCTGATCTCTGGTCTTCTAAAAGTTTCTTCTTTAAAAAAAACAAAACTTACTTGGTCATAAGTGCAGTCGTACATCAGACTCCGAATGCCTTGTTACCTATTCTCAATTGTTCTATATTTAGTTAACATCTTACTTTGAAATGGCATATAGAAAACATGCTGAACAAAGTGGCTGGCCCATATAACACTATATGGCACTCTGTGATGAACATAATCTGTAGCCATAGTTATGTCGACAATCAAGAAAAGACACTATATTTATAAAGTGAAATGAAACACCACCCGGAACTGGCTGCTCATTAAATTTCTACATGTTTTATGAGGGACAAAGACGTTCAGTTCTTCTGGTGGTCATATTATACTTACCCATTTAATCTTTTTTTTAAATCCACAAAATTCAATATTTCTATTTGAGTTATCTCATTTTGCAGGGATATTACCGAAAAGCAACTGCCCTGAGTGGCCTAGGCCTTCATGAGAAAGCTGCCATGGCCTTTCTCCAGTGTCTAGCATTGGATGGAACAGTTACCTCTGCTCGCACTGCTCTGGCTCAGGTACATATTGTTTTATTCTTGTGTTGTTTAACATCAAATACATATTCCATGCTCCATGTTTGAGCCATCTTTATTATAGCAAAGCACTAGGATATTATTACGCTGACATGTGAATTTTTCAAATTATTGGCCACCCTATTCCTTATGGAGTGATATTATTTGATGAACCCCAAAGGTTTCCATGTCATAAAACTATATTAGCTTCTCCAAAAATGTCAAAGCTAAATACAGAATGAAAGAAAAAATATACCAACCTCATTTATTACATAATTGTAGCGCTAGACAACAAACCTACTTTGGGGAACCATATATAGCAATAGATTGCCAACATAGACCAAAAGAAATAGAAAGTTTTCCTAATTATTGACTATAAAAAAATTCTTTAACTTAAGTCAAAGTATATATGAATGATAATTGGATACCGTGTAAACAGTATGAGGACAAAGCTAGTGACTACACAAACAAATGCTAAAAACAATGTCTGGATATAGTGTTTACATGGTGAAGATGCAGGCTGATTATTTCCCACAATTTTATCTTCCCCCAGACACTCCACAAGGTGCTAAGTTCCCATTCTATGGAGGATGTTAAGTTAGCAAGACTCCAGTCAGTGTTAACTGCATCAATACCCACGCCCTTTGCCGCACAATCTTACGCCAGTGCAGACGGTGGTGCCCCTTTCTCGGGTGTCAATGACGACCTTCTTGAGCAAATTAAGGTGCGGCTCAGAGAAACCTTGGTGCAGAGGGGACTGGTCCCAGGTGTAACACAACAACAAGTAAGTTCTGTTATATTCTGTCAAAGATGACTTTCGCTGGGATGGTTATTATACCATACCAATATAGAATGTGATTTGAATATTTCTCGGGATGGAAGATGAAGCTGGAATTAAGGAAATTGGATAGCCAAATGAGTGATAATGCTACACAATGTACTCTCTTTACATAATGTGCATATGGATTGTGTAACTCAGTTACTAAATTACCAGTATTAAATCCTGACGTGAAACTGCATTGTGTCAAACTAAATCCAGTTTTCCAAAAGTTTAAATCTTTTATCATGCAGAAACTTGTGGTTTTGCATTGCCTCGTTTCAATAATTTCCCAGCAGTTGAAGTATGCCAAATCGTATTGAATATTACTCATATGAATCGAAACTGCCATAATTTTAGAAGCAGTCTGCAACGTATGATGTAATTATGCTAATTCAGGATAAATCCGACCTTTGTGAAAAGCGACTTGGCTATCAGCATAATAGAGATATGGTAGGACCTAGCCGAAATTAATTGATAAATGGGCACAAACACATCGAGATTTTAGTTAAGCGCTTGAGAAAAGGCTTTGGTCTCAATTGCCGGTGCAGCATTCTCCATTGCCGGTACAGCACATTACCATCGGCTCATAATCGGCCTTTTTCCAAAGGCCGGTGTCGCACCTTATCTGGTTGGTTACGCCACATCTGCTGCCAAGCAAACTCCTGGCAACGTTTTCTTAAACATTGAATGACTGGGTGTGTGAGCGTAATACGTTTATGATACCCGTTATAATATATTTCCAGAGAAAGAAAAGTGGTTCTATCATATTCCATTCATATTCCATTCAATATTTTATTCTAGCATTAATTTGGTGGGTTAAACGTGTATATCGCATTAATAATATTTTAGATATGGTTAAGACAACATAAAAACAATGTACACGAGTACAGGCCTGGTCACTCTGGGCTTATCTCACTCTCTGGATAAACCAAAACAATTATCTAGCTTAATGATTCTAATATATTTGATAAATATGTGTGTAGTATATGTATGTTATATATGTGTACATAAATGATGGTAGACTTTTGAGCTTTTTCTAGCTTGCGAATCAAACAAAATATTATTTTTGAAAAAAACAACACAATAACATAGATAATACAGAAGACATATCCAGTTATATTTGAAAATAGGAAATATATTGGATCTCTTCTTAGGAATATGTCTAACGCTTATTCTTTTGAATATTATATCAATAGCAAGATTTTTTTTTACCTGAAAGAAGCTAGGATTTTGGTTACTCTCCTTGATTAGAATCCAAATATCATACAACCTATGAAAAGGTATACCAGCTGTTACGGTGATTACATTTGACTGATTACACCTGACTACAGTGCTGTACTTTGTTATAGCCGAGTATTTGTGACAACCCATTCTGCATGCTGTTTTGAACAACTTTAAGGAATTAATGATCAGCTAATCAAAAAAATTGGTAACCAGTCTTAGTTTATACAGTACCCTCGCTTCTTACACCATTATCTGGAAGAAAACAACACCTCTACACTAACACCTGTCACTCACATAGGGCATAGAGCGCAGTCAAACAGCGTAATGTTTGGCCGAACTGGCACGTTGCCATGCAACATGGCCACATGGCGGCGCAGAACAGAAAAACTGGTATTCATGTGGCAGAATTATTTGTCACTAAAAGAGATTTTGTTTTGAGCTGAAGCAGGTTGAAATACCACTTTCCTACTGGCTGGTGTTGGAGGAACAATGATGTGCAATACGTGATTCATACACGGCGCGAGTTATAGTCAATAAACAGGGTTTGGCGAGGGGTCAGGGACCCGAACACGTGTCTCCTCCTCACGTTTCTAGAGACAGGTTAGGTTGTTTACAGGTTAACGCGTTCTTGTGTACCTCGATCAAGTCCGTTATAAAATATACTTGGGGCCCACGCGATCTGGGTCACGTATAACCGCTGCCAACTCCACTCTCCCAACTGGTACATACCACCTGTAACCACCCATTATCCTGCAGGGGGCAAGAGACTGTGCTTGGAGAGTGGTGTGTCTCGCACGCGTCAGTGCGTTACACAAGCGATAAGGTTATAAAACAGGTCCGGGCCTCCCGTAGCGTTGCAACCTTGACCGTCAGAGTTGGTGGGCACTGATGGGGGTTCTGCAAAGCAAAGCGGGGCAACCAACAGACTTTGTTTTGTAACTACCCTGATGGAGGCACTGAATCGATGCCATAATGATTTTATAATCTGAATGTGTCCTTGGAATAGACGTTTCATAGGAATCTCTCTAAGGTCATTTACTGGCACTTTCTCTTATGATTAGCATGATGAATCACTTAATTACCAAACTGAATTCTAAGAGACTATGCTGCATGATTCAAGAAAATTGATAGTGTTATGATTCCCTGTATACTTAGAAGACATTTTGCTTTAATTCGTTATTTGGCATTCTTTGGATATATCCCAATTATCAGACATGTACGACGATTTACTTATTGAAGACAATAAATCTCAAGCCAAATGTACACTTTATATTGCAAGGAATGAAGATAGGCATCCCGAAGTAGAATATCAAATTGACCTACACATATGTCTGTTACAAAAGCAGTGATATTGAATTGGAATGAAACCGGTGCTGTTATCGTTGACATTGACCTTCAACCAACAGATTAATTATATCTCCGAGTCTGTGGCCTGCTAAGTGAGCCCAAGAACGCACCTTATGAAATAGTCAATGTCAGATTGTACGTCTAGTGTTATAATTAAAGAATACATTGACAGACGGCAATAGCCAACCACCACCCCGAGAATGTGAGCCAGGTCTGATATACACCGACGACCACAAAGTAAAAAACATATTACTTCTACGGTCAGTGAACCCCGGAAACCAAACTTGTGTCGGGAGAGTGATAAGGGCTGTCATAGGGCTATGCCTACCCTGCCTAAAGCTCTTGCATCTGACCTATATTCTTCCTGTGTCTGTCTAGACTTGTTCAAGTCTTTGTAGGCATTTTATTTACCTATTTATTTATAAAAAAAATTCATATTTAAGTAAATAATCGGTCTTGGTACAGTTGTGTATTATTTTTTCCTGAGCCCGACTGACATCCCTGTAGTAAGTGTACCAATAGTTATTGATATCTAGTGGCAAAGTATTATTTATGGCAAAAGATTGGTGGTAAATAGGGGTTTAGATATTTCTGCATTTTCCCCTCACTGGCATCCCTGTTGATAAGAGAGGAAGAACACTTGTAGGTGGAACTTCTTATATGATGGTCACCTCCCATTACCAGAGAAGCGACCATGATAAGCACCACATAAAACACCCACCAGTAGATGACGTGCTACATCGGTGAACTCCATAGGCACGTCCTCTTTCACAAACTCCCATCCGACTTCACTCTCGAGATTGCATATAACATAGTGTGGTGGAGCACAAAATCAGATTATATGTCAACATATTTAACCAAACCATCCTAATCATCCAATTTGTGAGACTGGGCCTTATGAATTACATTTCAAAAACGAGGCAAAGAACATTTCTATACCCAACTGATGCACACACACAAAACAAAAATTAAATGATTTAGGGAAGGTAGTTGTGCTCCTCTTTTTGTCTCAAAACTAGTATGTGTTTGGTATGATTCATAGTATCCATAATAAGCTCTTTCATTGTTGGCCCACCTGTCAGCAGTGTGACTGTGAACTTGAACTGTGATCCTGACTGGAGGGGCCCTGGTGGGGGCGCATGCGGGCGTTGCTGAAGGGATTCAGGTGCTGATTGTATTAACAAAACACCCACCACGTGAGAACTACGACACAGACACTTACAAAACCAAAGCCTTGTATAATCTCATGCGAATTGTATGTGTTTTTGAGAGGGGAGTCGTATGTGAGGAATATGTGCAGAGAAAAACTAGAACTTTGTATCACTTAATGTGCAACTAGGTCAGTATAAAATATGAAAAGTGTGACCTGTTATGTCCCATTATAAACCCCGAACTACAATGAACAATAGCTCATTCCGGCCTTGTAGAATGTGATAAAATAGTGAATAAAGAGCATCCCTAATATTGAATAATCTGCCCATCATCCTTTTGGTATAAGCAACATGATAAATTATATTATATCCTTGGTCTACATTAGGGATCATCTGAAAACAGTGTTCCAGTTCCGATTCCAGTATAGTTTGTTTCGCTTTCTTCAACAAACAGCTTACAATAGATAAAGGTTTAAACCATTTTAAGTATACAGTTGGCAATATTCTGCCGAGGAGCATAGAAATAATCATTCATCCTCTCACAGGATGCGTTGTAAACCATTCACTGGTTTAAAACTTATTGTTATACGTCAAGTGAAATATTGACAATAGCCATAAGCCCAAGTTTTCTTGATCACCTTGACACCATATAAGCATTAAAGAATGCCTGATGAGCCAATTTGGGGCTGTCCATAAATGGATGTCACACATATATGGGTGGGGATGGGATAGATTGAAATGTGTGACACAGCCTAAAAGTACGGGGGCGGGGGTGTCCAGAGTTGGGTGACAGAACACTCGTCATTTCATATTCTAATTCTAAGTATTCTAATTCAGAGACAATAGAGGCAGTCACTAGAGGCAACTTTGCCCATGCTGCAAAGGTGTAGGGAAATGTATTGTTATCAGTGTTACGGATGAATATCCTATTAAGGCTGAATACAGAAACCCACTGATATTATCAAAGAACTCCGGAAACTGGCAAGCAAATGGCAGAATGTCCACATCAAGGAACGTCTAAAGTTGGAGTTGAGCCTACACGGACTGATCAGCTGCCGCTCCCCACCTCCACTCTCCCACCAATTGTGCTCCCCCAACAAAGGAAGTAAATGCTGAGCAGTTGTCCTATGGGAATAGTCTCTTTTGAGGTCGATGATTATACACAAGGATAAATTCCCAAGTGCCACCACCCACCAACTTTTGTACAGGGCCCATTTTCAAGGCAGGTTGAAATGCTGCGATGAAGCTCGTGAATGTATTTGATCATAATTTGAAGTGGAAGATAGTACCACAATGAGGAAGATGTTCATTTTAATGGTAACCCACTAGAGCAGACTTGTCTGAAATTACATATCTGAGGTTTCCCTATCGGGGGTGTGCAAGCAAAATGGATTAATGTTTGATCGCAAACTTCAGCATTGTATTTGACTACTGCAGTGAATTATAGTTAAGCAAATATAGCTTTTCATTGATCCAGGATATCAGGAGCTGTATCTCATGGATAATCTCCCTCTAAATTAAAAGGTTACTTACAATAGCTTGGTCAAAGATGTAATAATTGCTATGTTACATGAGAAAGAAGGGGGGGGGGGTTGTTCAGAGAGTGTTATATAATTTTATCGGGGGGTGGTTTGAAATGTGTGAGGAAGTGTGACAAGGGTGGGGGGGCGGGGGTGTCCTAAGATGCCCTTAAAAGGGTGATATCACGGACATCATGGACAGCCCCTTTTGGCAAAACTTTGAACCCCCCTCCTTCCCCCAACAGAAGTTAACTGTTGCCTTTTTTTGCTTTTGATTCAGCATATCTTATGAGAAACAGTTGTTTCTGCCTTTCTATAATAAGGCTGGTATCTATGCGTTTTGCCCGGCGACCACAGGAAGAGTAGGTGTGACATCACTTAGGGATGGCCTACCCACTAGTGTACATAGTTATGGAAGTTATGCAGTTCATAGGGTAAGGTGCAGTTCTCACTGTCACTCAAGCATCGGCTTGGGGAGCATACGTCAACTCGTCTTCTCTTCTACAATGGATAAAGGGTCTGGTGCTGTCCGTCCACCTCGAGTTACAGAATATCCCATTATTAAATGTTTGTTTGTTTCCACATCAAAATAAACATCGTTCCTCACAGCATGTCAAATGATTATACTTATTTTGGCAGATAAATGATTATACTCATTTAATGATTTTGGCAGATGTTTAATCCAGAATTTTCTGCTGAAGAATGATCTATAACTTATAGATATGATTGACAATTTTATAACCAATTGTATGATTTTTTATTTTACAGAATCAGCCTGGAGAGAGTTCTCCGAGCATGTTCACCCAAACAGACAGAATCCGTGGAACATTACAGTGTAAGTTGAGGTTTGGGTTAATTTGTATTGTGTAACATCATAAGATTTTCTGCTAATTGAAAATATTGAAAATTGAAATACACTTTCATATGTATTTGTTATTAAAAAAGGTGGAGTACTGATATTAAGAAGGTAAAGCAATTGAAGAAGAGAGGTTAACCACTATACCACATTCACACACAAGTTTTGGTTTGCTTCTTGCAGGTCATTCAGCACCGAATTCAAGACCTGGTTCTCCGAAAACCTTGGTTCGGACTGGTTCCTTCACATCCATGTCACAGGAGTGTGAATCAAGGCTGACCCGGAAACGATCTTCCAATGACATCAGTAGAGACCATGACACGCCAATGACGTTATGCAATGACATGCACACCGAAAGTTGCTCCCATAAAAAGGCAGCCCGTAAGTTTCTCTTTGCAAGGTTATTATAATATTTTTCGGGGTAGGAGTCATGGTGGGGGGGGGGGGGGGGGGGTACAGTGGCAGCCCTGAAGTTTTCATCCTTTGCATCCTTATCAGTTAAATTGAATCTGCTGCTTTATCATAGGAATCTTTTGGAATTTTATGGCTGTGAAAAGATATGGAAAACCCTGGCGATGGTTCTAGTCTATTTGAATCAAATAGTCTAATCTAGATTGTATTTGGAATAACAATTTGTTCTTGACTCCAGTCTTTCAAATTTCAGGTACTGATTCGAAATTCAACCAAACTAGGGGGTGAATAATGCAGTCTACTTGATATAAAAACAACATGTTGTCATTTCTACCCATGTCATCAGGTGCATAGATTTCATGAACGGTGTGCAGATATTTATAACCATGTCTATATATTCTTTCAATTTCCTAATAGGATCGTCACCAAAGGGTAAACAAAGACGACGGGTTGCACCAGAACTTCTGCACAAAGAAGACTTTGAATGCTCTCTATGTTATAGGTAAGTCACTTCCTTTTTTCTTAGTGGTGATAATTTGTAGGTCAAATTTGACTTTCTTTCCACGTTGCATTTCTCTGGTTTCTTTTGGATATGCATTATACCTTTTAAACATCTACATGTGAAAATCTATCATCCATTCCTGACATGAAGTATGTCTGTTTTCCTTTCTAGACTTCTATACAACCCTGTCACAACTCCCTGCGGCCATTCATACTGCAGACAATGTCTCGACCGTTCATTGGATCATCATTCCACTTGCCCTCTATGCAAAAGTTCACTTGTAGAGGTAAGGACATTTCGTTGTTAAGTTCATGTTACAAAAGAAATTTATATTCAATCAATTGTAATCTGCTTTAGATGTTCCACTTGAACCAATTGCAAATTATCTCAGTGAATTTGTATTGTGTATTAATTCTTTTATTAATGGCAAACATATTCTCAAACAAACACTACATAGGCGCAAAGGTTGAGATTATTAGTGGGTGGACGATTGGTCTTTAGTTTATGGCTATAGCCCACTGTAGTACACCTGCTTGTAGAGTCACTAGGCGACTTAACCACTTTTTTGCTTTTTATAACTCACTGAGTACAGTAAGAAACATGGTTTTTGATTTGGACATGAGGATTTATGGCCATACAATATCTTACAGTTTCGCTTTTAGTATTTTGAGATGGATCTTTAGAAAAAAGAGATTTCAGTTGGGGGGGGGGGGGGGGGGGCTTTGGAGTCACAGGTCCATTTTTAAGAACTCGTTTATGGACATATTTCTACCCTTTAAACTGGTTGAATCACAATATGATATGCCTCATTTGAAAGAGAATAAAAGACAGTAGGCTCTAAGAAGTGGAATTTTCTAATTACATTCTATATTTACAGAAATACTCAAGTATTTGTTAAAAATGGGCAGGATTTTGTGTGAAATGGGCATACTCAGATGTTTACTCAATATTGATTTACATTGAGCATTAGTGTCTCATAAACAACCTCCATAAGTGGCACTGACAGTTGTTATGCTGGTATCTAGGTAGGTAGGGCATTGTTGGCTGCCGATTGAATCCCCTACAGGTAGCTAAATATATGTGTGCAATGATCCATGAACAGTTTAGTTCACAGAGGTGTAGGGCTTTAAATGTCCAATCAATGCAGGCCCTTCCCGATTCATGAAATCCCTCCCTCCCTCCTTCTCCCTCCCTCCCTCTCTCCCTCCTTCCATTCAGCTCTTGCATAAAAAGAAAGATATTTTATCTAATAAGTAAACGTAAAATTATATTTCAGTACCTTGCTGAAAGGAGACAAGCTACTACAGAGGCGATAGAACTTGTCATACAAACCTACTTTCCTGAAGACTTCGAAGAACGGAAAGTGATACACGAAGAGGAATTAGCAGATTTGGCACGGTAGGCATCAAGTCACTTCCCTTAGCTTTTCATGCACAGAAAAAGTCCTATAATTCATTGAAACAAACACACAACATATTTTCATCTCTTTTTTGGTTGATTTCTTATATTCTGTTATCCAGACATTCACCTAAATATAAACATGAACTTGAAGAAAGGTGTTAGGTAATACAAGAATGCTACATTAAAGCTGACTTTCAATGTGGAATGAATTTTAATTTTGTATTGGAATTTCAGGATGGATTCAGATCAGATAGAGATCCCAATCTTCGTATGCACTCTGGGTTATCCAACTATCACCTGCCCACTACACATATTTGAGCCACGCTACCGACTCATGATCCGACAGTGTATGGAGACAGGCACCCGGCAGTTCGGCATGTGCATCCCCCACAGTAACGATGAGTAAGTATCCATTTGGCTGACACACGCTTAAGTCTAGAGCGATAATGACTATTCCCGACACTGCTCAAAACTGCAAGCTGAGAAAATTCAGATCCTGGTGACAAGGGGTGAAGTTGTAAGGGCATAAGGAAAATAATATTGTTTGGAAGAGATTCTTCATATTTAAGATAGATAGCCAGTTGAAAGGAATTATTCACTTTTTAGGATAATTGTAGGGGTGCTATCCACTTGAGTGGTGTTACCATAAAGCTGATGTAAACTATAAAATCTTTACTGAGAGTGAAGTTAAAAGAGTTGAGTTACAGTGAATAGCAAAGCCATATTTGTATCATGAGGACCAGAGCTAGGTAAACTCGAAAATGTGCATGTCCCAGAGCATGATAAAATTCCTTGGAGCTTGTAGTGTTTTGAATTGAATACCCAGATGAGTCTAAAGTTTATTTATGGATAAACTAATCCTCTATTTACATGTTATAACAGTTAGTTTGAATATTCTATTTCCAGTAACGACTTTGCTGATATCGGGACGATGCTGGAGGTGCGAAATGTCCAGTACTTCCCTGATGGACGCTCTGTAGTAGACACTGTTGGTGGCCGCCGCTTCAAGGTCATCAGTAGAGGTCATCGAGACGGATATAACACCGCCAAAGTCGAATTCCTTAAGGATAAAGAGGTCACGGATGAGACTGAACTCGAAGGTCAGTAGCAGTTCAAACCACTGGACATTCACTTCTTATGATTCTGATTCCCAAAAGAATAACGATATCTTGGAAAATCAGAACATGAATCCCACACTTTCAATTATCTTTTGTTCACCTACACGTAAAATCCCCTTAGGTAACCATACATGAAGAGTAGTTGAAGTAGATTTCCGGTGTTATACATACACTGGGTACGAGGCCCCGGGCATCCGTTGTGCCTACTGATGCAGGGTCTATTTATATTTTAAGTTCTGCCTCAACCTCTTAAAATCCCTAGTTATACTTCAGTTTGATGCTGCCATATTTATCATCAGGAATCTTTTATTCCCAACGTTCATGGAGTGTTTTTGTGCTGAATCATGACTAACTGAAAATATAAGTGATGCTGAATATGTTGTTTCTTGCCATACAGAATTAAGGAAACTCCTGACGGAGGTGCATGACGAAGCCGGGGACTGGTACACCTCGCTCTCCGGCCCCACCAAACAGCGCATCCAGAAGCACTTCGGCGACTTCCCGCAGCTGGAGCCAGACCAGCTGCATCTAGACCAGGGCCCAGCGTGGCTGTGGTGGGTGACAGCCATCATGCCGCTGGAGCAGCGTGCACAACTCACCGTGCTTGCCATGACCAGTCTCCGTGAGCGGCTCACCTCTGTGCGGCGCGTGCTCGCCTACGTGCGGCGGCAAACGCCACGCTGACTGACCGCCCATCAGCTGCTCAGTGGTGAACGGCTGCCCTACCTGCTGGCCGCCCTTCTTGTGCTGCTTGCCGCCACCCTCCTGCACACATTTAGCACCTACCTTTCGGAAAACAACGACAGTGACCAACAGCCACCTGCTTAGATTAACTCAAAGCAGCAGCAGTAGTGAGCAGTTTTTTTAAACTTTTGTTGCATATAATATGTACATCCACGATCTATTATTTCACTGCAATTCATGAAGTTGTCAATAAGATAGTATCCTGCTCTCAATCAATTCGCTGGAATCTTGTCAAACAAACATTAGTTCTTCATGACGTCCACATTGAACTACTGCTGTTTTCGAGCACTGCTGTTTTCGAGAAGGAGTAAGCAAGCAGGTGAAGAGAGCGACTATGGAAGAAGAAACAAAGGAAACACCAGACTAAATTATGGCCTTTTGAGATTACATTTTGTCAATGATTCTGGAATCACGGTTTTCCCAAAAGATACTTTGTTGAAACGAGGTCGTATGTTTTGGTGAATCAAAAAACAGTGTTGTATAGTGTTAGGATACAGTGTTAAAAGAGAGGCTTTTGTGCATTCTTTTTTAGTGTAAGGGACTCAAACACTAAACTGACTGTCCTCCAGAAGACGCTGTGTGGATGCTGCACAGAATTAAAGTGTTAAACGGAGGGCCAATTAGGCACTGGGACACATTGCAGAATTCAAAAGACTGAAGACGTTGGTGATATTACACTACACGGTCCTTTACATGATAACCCATCTAACAAAAAGCAGCGTTGAGCATTGTGGTTACTAAAAGCAGAAGTTTTCATCAGTCTCTTGGATTCCTAAAAATTGCAGGATTCATGAGTTAGTTAAAATTGAATATTTGATAAGGAACACTACGGTCTTGAACCAATGAATCTGTATTGGATTTTGTTGTGTTCCGGATGTTTTATGTATGTAACCAATTCATGCATACTCATTTACCTTAAACATATGTATCATTGATGTGTCTGTTGACACTCCCCATTACATCAACCATTTATTTTTATAATTTATTGTGAATGGCGCTGAGAATATCAATATGTACATAGATCAAAGATGTTTGAGGAGATTGGTTGTTGCGACCTCTTTTAAAGATTTTACAAGTTTTACTATGGTAAGCTGAATTTTCCTACCTCTCCTTTCTTTATTGTTAAACACTGCTTTTTATGTAGCAATGTAAATACTTTATCATAGTATTCAGGTATATGCATTTTTATTTAATGTTATGTATCGTTTCATGGCGGTATTATTTGGTTTCAGTTCGTACAATAATTGATTAAATGGTTTGGCCACGTTTAATGAGTAGAAGTGCAGCACAGGTTCATTTTGTCCAATGTAACTGACTCTATCAGTAGGGTTTAAAAAACGGCCTTAATTCTGTTAAATTATGATAATCATTCTTGTCTTGTCTTTGTCTAAAAAAGCTACTTCTCCTCACCATAGAGAGAAACTACTGATTTTAGTTGACCCAGCCTGGGAGAGATCCACATGTGAACTATGTACCTATTCATCACCCTGTCTGGGTTGGGGGTGCGAGGTTATTGTACCCTTAGGTTATTGATATTGATACTAAGGGGTCACAATACTAATGTATGGACATTTTACAGTTATACCAAATAGTTGTGTTTAGAATTACCAGCACTACTGTTTTTTTAAATAAAGATAAAGTTCTCCAGATCTAGATTTAATCGAAAATGCTAGAACTAAATCAAGACCTAAAAACAGATAACCTGACTGCATTGGCCTTTTGCAACACTTCACAAAAAGGTCGTGCTTTGTAGCACGACATTACCAAAGCCTACGACTAAAATGATATAGAAATTATGTAACATATCAATGTTAAACTAACTCTGTTTATTTATTAAGGTTGTTTTCACAATTCTCTAAGAGAATGTGAACAGGTTTTAACTCATTTCTGATCTCTATCTGGTTGTTCATCGACGAGGTAGATTGTTGAGGGACTTATCTTATGCACTGGCCGCAGGGAAGAAGAACATGCAAAAAGATTGCTTACAGCTACAGAAATCAAAGGCCAATTTCTTTTCAAGATTTATCAAAAGTGGAGAATGGTAGAGTACTCAGTGGTGATCAGGTGTGTAAATCTAGCACTCAGTATTTATGTTTGTACAGAGGTGTGCCAATCATAGTCTTTTGTTAGTTTACCTGTAATATTTGATAATGAATCAGCAGAGGCAGTATGCTAGCAATAAGGAAAACCCTTGGTAATTCTGGTAGAATGTACCTTGGGTTTATGCAGCATAAAGTCCATTATGTAATAGATTCTGATCAACAAATGTACCTCTGATGGTGATTTCTCATTGTAAATGAGATCTTAACTCGTATATCAATCAACAATGGTGGATACTTTGTGAAATTTCTTCAAATAATGAAACATTTCTTCCCGACAGGGAATCAAAATCGAGGAGTCTATAATCAGTTATTTTCTCGCACATGTCCTCTAGATCTTATGTACCATAATATCTGACTATCATACGATATTTTCTTCTTTGCCATGCACATATGTTTGTGGGGATACGATGCGGGCCGTGTGAAGGATATCCTTCATTCCTATTCCTATATTAACCCTTTGAAGACAACTGCCTATGGCTGGGTAACTTCCTTTGATGAGGTTAGATACCATAGTGTGTCGCTTGGGAAGAACGGGTTAGTACTGTGTATAACGGATATCACCTTTATATCGGCAGCCACACTTTTCATTTCATATACATGTATACCATCATATCTAGTTTTCAAACAAAATTTTCAAATTTTATTAGAATGCTATGATTATTTCTTCATCGAAATGAACACTGTACATTTAACAAAAAGTTGCTATAAGGCATCATGCCTCCTTAGTGCAATGATGCCTCAAGGCATCATGTGTCCCTGAATAGTGTAGTGAAGTCTCGGGGCATCATGCATTCCTAAAGGGTTAAGTACAAGTCATGTATTTAATGGATGTATTCTTATGTAAAATGCCTGAAAACCAAATATTTCCTCAGTATTTTTCGCCACTACCAGATTGCAGTTTATGCCTCGAACCTATTATGAAATAGAGACATCGCTCATTATTTTATTACATCAGCCTTCACAATGGGAATTGATGATATCGCTCATCATTCCCATCCAACAGGAATCTATTTTCATGCAATAGCACTTTTATTAATACCTGGGAATAAAATATAGATAAGTGTACAACGTGTCCAGCAAATGGAAGCATTAGCATATGCACAGGGGCATGGTATCCTTACCACAGAGAATAATTTGAATTGTATAACTGATGTTTTCACATTACAAAATCCAGTTAAGTATCAGATACTACAGCCTATTAGTACTACATAATAATTGCAGTAAATGGGCACAGCCTCTGAGCTACCAAGGGACTTGTGAACCAATAAAACCAATTAAATTATATATCCTGTGTCTGTTTTGTATGTGAACGGTTATATTCCCTGATTGATGTGTATTTTATAAAACATACTGGCCATGGCATCTTGCATCGCACTATAGTAGAAACTTGTTTATTAGAGTAAATAGTATGACATAGTACATATACCTTCGGTGAACCTCGTTCGAACATAGACTTGGCTAGAGACCCTCCAGACGTTACCAAACTCCCTAATATCGCCCCGGGTAAGTAAAGGTTCCGCTCCCGACCGACTGGCCGCATCTCGGCTGCCTGTCTTCAGATGAACAATCATTTTCTGATTTCAAACTGGAGAAACCGAATATGATTTGAAATATATATGTAAAAATAACTGAAATATCCATATCTGCCATCGGACTTCCAATTTGAGTTTTGACTGAATTATGGGATACCTTTATAGGGTATATTACCCTTCATTATTATCTATTGGTTAGCATCCCTGTACATTATTTGTGATCCATGGGGCATAGCAATGCGGGAATATCCAGTTTTTAATTAGTCCGAAAACTATGCATGTCAGTCTGAGCTTCTCGGGACTAGTCAACGAGGATTAATGGTCTAGTATTTAGCCAGGTCACAATTTTAATTGTGTCACGCCCTGCCTTTCCGATCAAAACAAAAACCCATCTTACTTCTTAGACAGGCTGGTCTGACCTTTTACTCTAGTATTGTGTAACAACGTGAAACAAGCAGATTGAATCGCCACGACTATACTTTTCCCCTACCACACATCTACTACCTTGTGGACCATATCCTACCTCACTATATTGCGTAATCGACTAAGACTAAAAATCCGGGAACTGCTGCGAAAAGAAGTTGCTATTAATAGCCTTCTATGTGCGAGTGCGAGCATACAGTCTCCGAGCAGATCCTTACCTTCATAATAGACTGGTTCTTCCTCTGCACTCCCGAGTATCTAGACCACTGGGAAGCGCGCGGGGGCATGGATAGACTGGCCTCTGTCCCTGTGTTCTACTCACCTCTCTATGCCAGCCTAGCTCCTCCCCCTCCACTCCACTAGCCCTGGTTGTCAATTGAATGAATATTCACAGTTAAAGACTTGAGTAGGTCTAGGGCATAGACCAGGGCATAGACGGCACTGTCTGGTCGTGCCCCCTAGCGGATGCCCCCTAGCTTTGCCAGAGCAGTTCAGGATCTCTGTTAGGAGAGTGTATTGATTGAGTGACTCATTTTGTTGCGCGCATGCCAAGTGGGTCAAATCTATTTACCCTGTCGTTGCAACCTAGATTCTCCCAGTCGAAGTGACTCAACCATCACATCGAAATTACCGGAATTTCTGCGCAGTCGGCAACATGAATATGTTGGTAAGGTGTATCGAGAAGGGACACAGAAGGAAAGTGCATTTGACGCACTTCGGAAAGGCTCTTTACGGGAAACAGTCCACCCTGAATTCAACTAGATCTAGCTAGGATTACATCGTTGAGAATCTTGTGATAACAGATCGGATTGTATACATCCCCTCAACTGTTAGCCTGTTGCCTTTCAATTTGCTGTCCACGTGAAATTAAGGTGAGTTGAATACATTTCCTGAGACTTATCTTACAATACCGAGATTCATATCTGACAGGACTTGTAATGCATTGATATTTTTATACCCAGTCATCTTTTAGGCCAAGAAGAATCCAATCCCTAAGAATTATAGACTGCGATATCTCTCTCCATCCCATATCTTTTTTCCGTAATAGCCTTACGTAATAGCTAATCATATTCGTGATGGCCTTAATTTCTTCTCATGAGGTCGTGGCGTCGTATGTGGTGCTATCTTCAAAATATTTCACGTTGAAAAAAGACTTTCTTGCCGAACATTTTTCCACCAGTCATGCATGTGGTCCTAAACAGTGATTATATAATGAAAAGTAACCCCGAATTCTAGCTACCCATCAGTAGGTATAAAACGGACCGCTACCGTCCTCGTAAACATCATTGTTTGTTGTTGTTGTTGTTGTTGTTGTTGTTGTTGTTGTTGTTGTTGTTTTTGGGGGGTGAGGGGTGTTACCGAAGAGTCCATAGTCACGTTTGAAGAAAAACAGGTGTATACTGGTTCGACTTCTCAGAGAACGGTGAGAGTTATATAGCGGCGTTAGTTATATAAAATCAGTTTCACTGTACACGAAATACATATGTACATATAGAATGATATACATGTATTTAGAAGATAACATCTTATGTTCTTATCACAATTGGATCACTGATACTTTGCTCTTTCCTGTGCAATGATATTGAACAGTCTTTTAGTAAAGAAAAATGTGCTGTTCAGTCTCCCATGTAGTAGACATATTCTTAATGTATGCCTAACTATGATATTATTATATGTACGGTATAGGCTAAGCAGATTGCTTAACTCTAATAATGATTTCTATTTGCGTGAATTCATCCTGGTTTTGTTTAATAGCAATTTGCATTGCAATTATGGAATAGGCAGTTTGAGTTTAAGAATTGGACACAGGTGTATGTAACTAAACTCTATTTTGATAACGCATAGAATATACTTGTATTGGCCTATTTCTGTGACCACCAAGTTTGGTACACGCGACGTCTCACGTGCACTCATAGTATTTCGTAATAATTTACAAGGCGAAGCCGCGTAAATTACATAGCAATTCAAACGAGATGGGATCGAGCTCTGACCGTAAACTTGAATAGGTTTCTGAATTTATCTTTTTTCTAAATACTCAACGGGCGTTGGATACGAGTTCCCAATATTAAGTCTATAGGGGAAATGCCAGGGGACGAGATAATGTACATTAACGACGCGAATTTTCGTTTGGTTGGCCTCTTTCAAAAATGTATTTCTAAAGTGTTCCTTTGTTCTCATTATATGTCGTTGCTTAGACAAAATAGCTCTCAAACATGTACGTGTTTCTACATCAGGATGCGGACGGTTCAGGCAACATACCGCGCGCCAGACGAAGCAGAATCAGTTACCCGCCACTTTCAAGCTGGCCATGACGTCACGTCTGATTATGACAACCTCGTCTCTAAGCTGACTCAGCTCTTCCCCGAACTATCTGCCAGTAACTTCACCATACGCTGCACAGGTCAGTAGACTAAGTGGCATATGTATATAGGCCTACAGTCAGACTTCCTTATAACAAACACTCGCTGATAACAAAGTAATGTATGGCAATTCCTGTCTATTTCTATACCACAGAAACTCAGAGCATGTCTGAGCAAAGCGCAGAATAACCTACAATTAATTAATTTTCATGGAGTTAAGTGTCATTTTCTGCAACAAATTTTGTTGTTGACAAATATAGGGTGGGGGGGGGGGGGGGTAATTCATAACCTCAACCCCCTGACACTTGCAGTTGTTCATCGCAATTAAAAAATAAACACAAATACAAGATATACGGTACATTTTGTCATCTCATATACACTAGAACCCCGCCTAACAGACACCCCGCGTAAACAGTGACCCCACGTAAGCGAACACACCGCGTAAGCGGACAGTTTTGCTCGGAACGGAAATTTTTACCCTCTATTAGATGTTTAATTTAATCCCACATAAGCGGACAAGTATTTCGGTACAAAAAGGCCTAAAACCCCTTGTAAGCGTACACCCCCGAAGGACACCCCACAAAAAATAGATCAATCTGTGTTTTGCATGAGTGTGTGTGAATAAATTCATAGAAAATACATTTTGTAATTCAAAGTTTAATAACTTTCGATCCAATTAAGATATTGGAAAATGGATTTTAGATTTATCATCACATCTGTCTCCCTAACATATTGGTATATAATACTTGTATATTGAACAGGAGGAAACTTGAAAACCCCGCATAAGCGGTCACCCCGCGTACTTTGGCCCGGAAGAGAGGGTGCTAGCTTTCGCGGGGTTTTGCTGTAGCCCTATTAATCGGTTTATGATGCTTTTGATTTAAGGGCTTCCAACAAATCTCAGTTAGGCCTTAAAAAAGGTAATTTTTCCGGTCCCTATAAAACCTTATAATTAAGGAAGGGCCTATACGTTTACATACTGTCTTTAACATTAATGTGCATTTTGAATTGCTCTATGATTATATTCATTTTTGTATAGCCATAACAAAATGTTTTTTGAGATGATGAATAAGTCTGTTATTCAGTTTACCTCATTTCTCATCTTGGTTTTAAAACAGATGCTGCAGGGGAGGTAATTGTCGCGGCCAGCGGAGAGGAGGTATTTGTGGCACTCGGCTCTATGCCCCCAGGGGCCACACTCAATATAGTAATTGAAGGTAGGTTCAAAATGACTACACTTTAACAATACATTCAAGAAAATGAAAATCTTTAGGGGCCTAGGTATGGACAATGTACATACAATTAACACGCGCGCGCCCACGCATGAGATATAACAATGACATCGAGAATAAAATACTGGTTTAATAAAGTATGGTATTTATAATGAGTGACACTAGATAGATGTGACTGATTTTTCATTGTTATCATAATGTGACCAGTGGAGTATTGTGTCAATGGACTACGGCAGTCCTTCAGTGGGACAACTTTATAAAGTGGGCATAGAATTCTACTGGTACAAGCTAGAGGTATTTTGTCACAAAGAATAACTACACACAACACACACTAGAACCAGTTTCTTGGATCAATCAGTTTCAAATTCAAAGACATATATAGCCTACTAGCCTGCGGAGATATGAAACTACACAACCAAACTGATTAGACGTAATTTTGGCAAGCAGTTTTTTTTATTTCTAGTCTGCCATATATCAATTACTTCAAGTCAATTACAAGTTGTTATTACCTACCTATTACGGAGTTCCCATAGATAATGTACATGGCGCCTACATACATGGCCCCTGTGATTTAAGTGATGAAGTCGGTGCCTTCAGTGCCACCAATAGGCCTTTTTCCACAGGCTGGTGTCGCACGTTATCTACGTGGTTACGTCAGGCCTGCAGCCAAACAAGCCCCTGGCAACGTATTCTTTAGCATTGAATTACTCAGTTTATGAGCGTAATACGTTCATAATACCTGTGTATATCATTTGCAGAGATATAACAGTGATTTCATCATATTCTATGGTATTCCAGCTCCAATTCGATGTATCATACATGTATATCACCTCAATGATACTTTCGATATAGCTTAGATAACACAGGATCACCGAAATTGAATATATATTAATACATTGGCAGGCCTAGCTATTATGTGCTTATCTTTCTCCAAATTAAAACAAAAACAATTATCAACTATAAAGTTTTGATAGTCCAGACTGGTTGATACAATGCCTTTAATTGTTCTAGTAGTCCAATCTGTCCAAAAACAACGCTCCTGTAATCACACCCACCGTTCACACTTTAGGTGTGATTGCTGTATTCTCTATACACATATAGCCAGACTCGGCCAGGTTTGTCCGAGCGGCCGCGTAACTAGGCAGTGGGCCGTTAGGCGGCGCAGAACGGCAACACCTGTATTACGGACCATTGTAAAATTAAATACAGTATAACGTTTTCAGGGTTGCCAGTTGGGGCCAGAAAAAAATACATTGAATTTTTGTTTACACATTATATCAAAATTCCCGCCTGTTTGCGCCTTCAGCGTTCCCGGTGTGGGTGTGGGTGGTGCTGTATAGTGGATTTGTTTTTTACACATTACAGTGGGGAGGTTTGAATAGTGGGGAACCATGGGCTGTGGTTGAATTGGTACTGTAGCAGTTGGTATATCAATATTACAAGAGAAATTCCTTTTTTATTCTGAAAATGAGAACATCATGAATTTCAATCGGATAATTGTAAAATGGCATCCCTGCTTTTTGGAAGCATGATCATACACTTTATATAGTTGATATAGTGCGTGGGAGCACACCATAATAAGTCCAATAACGCCTGGCTTGGTGGCGAGGGACTGTAATCCTTTTGTAGCTGTCGCTCGGATATTACTACACGTCAACTACTCCGAGATTACGGCCACCCATACACAATACCAGTCATTATTGTGTATACGTTTATGATTTTATATGATTAACTTTATTATTCCAGAGCAACAGAAGTCTCAGAAGCCTCTCGAACCTTCGCCGGGATGTGGAAGCTGCGGTGGCGCCATCTCGGGGCATCGTTATAAGTGTACCGTGTGTGCAGACTTTGATATTTGTCCTGCTTGTGAGCAGAGAGGGAGACACTCACACCATCCTGTCATGAGAGTGACAACAGACGGACCCCGTGTATGTATACTCACCAACTTACTTTGAGACTTGCATTATTTGATATATCAGCAACTGAGGGTTGGAAAACACCATCAGTGAGAAGGCATCACCCGATATGCCTGATAATAGAATCAATTGAATCTCATCAGAACAGTTTATGAAACCAGCATAGTTTGTTTAGAACCAGTATATTTCAATATTAGAAACATTTCAGAGGTATTTGTCCATGTAGGCCTATACGGAATACCATATGAGGGTTGCCACTGAGCTCTATTTCTACTTTTTATGCGCAGCTGTAGACTGGCTCCAGTCCCTGCATCCTATGTCTACTCTCCTCGCTGGGATACAGGGACTGGTACAATCGGTAATTATTTTAGATTTCTGATACTGTATAGCGCCAGTATTTCCAACACTCTCCATAAAGATATCATGGCCACTGATCAGGATATCTGATGGGAGATTGATACCGTACCCTCTACTTGGATCTCAATCGGGTCACAGTCAGGAGTAGGCGAAAATTATTGCTATGATAATACAGGCGGCCAGGAAACTGGAGGAGGGGAGGGGGAGGGGTAGGAGGAAGTATACAGCACATAGCCTATGATCCATGGGCGCCGCCATGACGCCCCCCCGAGTAGGTGTTCTTCACTAAAGGAGGTGAAAAAGTAGCTGCTCTTCACTAATGGAGGTGCAAAAGAAGTGAGTGATAATTGGGAAATGTCACTTTTCTTGCCTTGCTCACATATGTAAATAAAGTGTTCCATATAAAAAACATCATGTCCTGGGTTTTAGCATTATATCTTCCTGCTCTGGGATTGGTGTAGATAGTCAAAGGAACCTTGATAAAACATTGAAAGGCAGCTGAATTTCGTAAGAACAAAGAGCCAGAATACAGGTTTTGTCCCCCGACCACCTAGTGACTGCTCTATGAACTAACAATGGCTCTGTCCCCTATAGGTTTACAGGAAGCAGCTTGGGGCCATAAACAGGAGATTCTGTTCATACTGGACAAGTATTTTATTCATGGGACAGTCAGAGAAGGATGCATACTAAAATGAACTTTATTCTGATTGTGATTAATCATTTAATGGATGTTCATAATCAAAGACTTGAGCAAGTCTAGCGCAGAACCAATAGTTTTTAGGCGAGTCTAGAATGGAAGCCAAAATTAGCTTCAGCATTGGCGGCAATGGGAGGCTTAAAATTGGAATACGTTTCCTGATAAGGCAGCATTTCCTCTCACATCTTTCCTACCCTACCTACCATCCCATTTGACGGGATACATCTCCTTTTATGTAATCATATGATACCCAGCCACCCTGCCCACCGGTCAACCTAACCTGCCTACCCATCAATCCGACTACCCATAAATCGTCTCTTCAACAACTCACAATAACATCTCTTTCTATAACATTTCAACAACTTATTACACTGTCTCTTCAAAAACTCATTAAAATGTCTCTTTCTATATAACATCTCAACCACTCATTAAACTGTCTCTTCAACAACTTATTAAAACTCCCCTTTCTATTACAGCTCAACAACTCATCTAAATGTCCCTTCTATAACATAAATATTCTGAAAACAGTGAAATACCCTGTTGCCTCAATGTAACTTTAAGCTGCGCTAATCCGTCTTATATTTCTTTTAGGGAGACCGCTATTATCATTCCGGAAATGCATGCATGAATATGAAGTACACATGAAGTACACATACTCATGCAGCATTCCTATTTCCAGAAATTAATTTAACTCATTCCAGGCAGGGTTTGTGGCAAAGCCTCGTTGGTTGGCACATATACTAGGGATGGGTACGGTAATAGTACTAGGGGGAGGGCCAATTTCCTACTGAACCCATATGACAGGTTATCCTGAATTTCACTTGCTTAACAACTAATATCAATATATGCATGTTCTGTAATTTCAGAGGACAGGGCACCAGAGAACGCGTCTGTGGGACATGGACTGTCATCGCCAAAGCCCATTATTTGACGAAGGTGGTATGAGCCGGGGTGGTAGAGGCAGGCCCTTTGGCTCAGGTTTTTTCCACTGTCTCAATCAATCAGCATTCCAGGACTTCCATCAGATGGCTAATGACCTCACAAAAACCTGGTGTGGGTCTATGCCGCCACCCAAATCCAGGAAACCGTCGACGTCCAGCAATAAGTCTGATGTATCAAAAGGTACGGAGAATTCCAGCGATACGACCGAAGACCCATTCTCAGGATATCACGGTTATACGAAAAGCCGAGAATTCGACCAGAGTCTTTTCACAGAGATGGTCGATCAGATGACGGAGAATCTCAACGCCACGATGGATATTATTGGTGAGAAACACCAGGCTGAGTTTCAGAACCGTCAACAGGGTGAAGGACCCAAAGACAAATATCAGCAGGCTGGCAGTAGTTCAGAGACTGACCTTGTGCAGATGACAGAGATGTTGACTCCAATGATGTCAACTCTTTTTGATGCTGTGAGTGGTAGCAGTAAGGGAGATAATGATTCAAATCAGAGCCCCAATCAGACAGACGGAGAAACACATCCAATGAGCAGACAGCAGGATACAGATGGTCAAGATGCAGGAGTTACCAAAAATACAGAATCCATTTCATGTACTCCAATTAATGGACAATCGAGCAAATTGACGAGCACTGGTGAAAGGATTAATTCAGTGTCCACGGCGGAATCACGGAATAGTCAACATCTAAACGGAGAAGCCGCTGCTAAAACTTCCTTTGGTCTACCTGTGAAGGGCCTCATAACTAATAAAGCACAGACTTCTCCCCCTGTTTCAGTTACCATTGACAAAGTCATAGTAGACCATCCTACTACTGAAAAATATGCTCGTGAGCTTAACAACAACAAGGATAAAGACTCTTATAATCAGGGCACCAATAAAAGTCAGAATGATCTGCACAACAAAGACACCTCCAGTCCACAGAGAGATAGTCAGGACTGCAAAAAGTCAAGTTCAACTACCACAAAGAACACCACACAGACTGGTCTGTTCTCAAGAAACAATAAAGTATGTCCGGAGACTACCACATCGGGGAAGTCCCTTCCCAATACAATCCATGCCTCTAAATCTGGTACGTTTGGCTTCAACCTTAGGAAATCTCCTTCATACGACAGTGACATTAGGAGGTCAGTTCCACATATTGACCATAGCATCCCGTCTGCAGGAGATAGCACAAAGAACAGCAAGTCAGTCAATGATAACCAGTCATCTGTACAACTGACTGATAAAGCACAACCTTCTGGGCCTAAACATACCTTCATTAACCCCAGGCCGGGTACTACAAGTACTCTAAGCCAGAAACAGTCAAACATACCAAAGCAATGCGTTAGTCAATGTGCCGCAAATGCAACAAACACTGGTGCAGCATGTGGTTCGACTTCAAAACAGAAGATATCTTCTAGATTTGGATGGCAAGCAACACCAACATCTAATCCTAAGAGGGATATGGAAAAACAGCCTCATACAATCGTTTCCCCAGAAAAGACCTGTCAATGTGGTGAGTCAGTGCTTCAACTCAAAAATATAAAACATAATTTTATCTGTAAAATAAACAATATCATACAGTATCAGAAAAATGAGATTAACAGTAGCTGTTTTGGTTGATAGGACCACAATTCTGTGATAAGACACTTGTATCTAAAATGTTTTACAAACTTTTCGTAATTATAGCTTGGCCACCAGTTCTGTCTCCATTGGCTCTGACTTTCATTTCATGCCTGAATAAGGTCAAAAGCTATAAGAAAAATGCAAATGTATAAAAAAAAGAATATATCAATTTGGTTACCATGGTAGCCACTTCTTTGAGGTGGTTTAGTGGTTTAGAGCTGAAAAGGAAAAAGCTGGATTGTCTGTGAAGCTCATTTAACAGTTACAGTATTTACCAAGTCATAATATATGAGTTGTGTGAATTTCATGACTTTTAACAGTTGCCTTGTTTTGAATCCGAAATGTGGGCTGGCTCCCTCAGGTTTTAATGGATATCTGTGGAACCAGTGTTGAGTTGAGGCAGGGACCAGTGCCACGGAAGATCTGCTTGGAAAGTGAGCTAACAGAGTTTGTATAGTCGCAATCGGTGCTCTTTACTGCCACCTATTAGATGTGACAGCATCGCATTCGATCAGTTTGGTACGCCAAAATAGATACTGAGGAAGCCAAAAACTAGCAATTTACTGATGTTTCACCTCTAATTATTCAATTGAACCATTTAACAGGGAACCCGTCAGACACGAAACGTATCCACAGCCAGAGCAGTTCCTGTTCAGAACCAACGCCGGGAACATCACGTGACCAGAAGGGCACCACTGCGCCACCTGATGGCTCATGTAGTAATCGGGACGACAGTAAGTAAATGTCCTTTGCAGTCAGGTTAATAATACACTGATACGAGTCAGGAAAAAGAGCGGAGATATTGTTATGTGGAATGTACAGCCTCAAAAAGACTTAAGTTTTTTTTGTTTGGGTAGTTTATCGTCCAATATGTTCTATTAGACTTATTTTGGGTTCAGTTGCGTCAGAATAGGGGTCAACTGCGTCACCCCCTCCCCCAAAACATTTTTGCTGGCCAATAAATGTCAGCAGCGTCACATTTGACTCAACCAAGTATAAAAAATGTGTTGATCTTTCAGCATAAAAAAATATCTAAGTCTAACTTTTTAGCATGCAACAATGGCTAAACCTTGGGTTTTCACTGTGGAAAAATGTCAAAGTCTGACTTTAAAAGCCGATTCCATCAACACACACGATGTAGCAAGATTCGACCCGATTTGGTTGTCATGCTAGATCGGGCTAGGATTGAATCATCGCATGCCTATTCGTCGTGATGTGTCTTGAGGCAAGTGAGGTACGACACATTGCGACACTACAAGACATATCAAGATATACCACGGCAAATCCATCCTGTTGGTGGAATCGGCCTGGAAAAATGATAAAGTTTTACTTTTTAGCATGTAATGATGGCTAAGCCCTGACTTTTCATCATGTATAATATCAAAGTCCGACTTTTTAGCATGCAATGACGGGAGGGCCTGGACTTTTCACTGTGGAAAAATGTCAAAGTCTGACTTTGTAGCATGCAATGAAGGCTAAGCCCCGACTTTTTAGACTTGTCACAGATTCAAGGTAAATCCAGTGGAACAGGCCAAAAGCATAGTCTGACTTCATACCCTGTAAGAAAAAATTATATTAACTGGAAATGAAAACAAGGATTTCCCTGGACAAGTGGAAAACTGCCTTCTCTATAAAATGCAGTTTGAGGGAATATAGACAGGGCCATAAGACAAAAACAGTAGTTCTTTCCATTGAATGCAAGTACATGTATCTCTATTGGCTTGAATGTGTTCTCACTGAGAGCCTGTGTCATGTTTCATCTTTCAGAACTAACCGATGCCCTGGCCAGACTGGAAACAATGGGATTCAATGATGTAGGTGGTTCGTTAAGCAGACTGCTCCAAGAAGAGGATTATGACGTGTGGCGCGTCCTGGAACGTATGCTCTCTGACGTCACCTGAGGTCGTAATACGGGACAGCAGGTTCTCCAATGTAGACTATGGCGTCACTAACGAGACGAGACAACTCATGGCATCGGTGGTGCTGGAAAATCCCCTCCAATGATTCAGGCGGTGAGACGCCACTCGGACGCGTGTGGAACCGACGTCATTAGACCTTTATGTACCGTGCAACATAGTACTCAGTAAAAGTGGAATTCACTTTGGGGCCGTCCATAAATAACGTCATACAGCAGGGGGGAATCCAGTCTCCATGACCAGCAATGGTATGTACATGACAAGGGGGAGAGGGTCAAAAATGGACAGCCCCTTTACTGCAGTACTGGTAAGAAGTGACGATCATGTTAGGTCATAGAGTGAAGATGTAGCAGTGTATCCGAGAGCATTGGACCTTTGGTATTCCCACTGCTGCTGGATACCAGCACCGCCCGACCGTTAAGTTTTTGCTCCCGTTGGATCCAACCTTACTCCTAAGGTTGATCAGTTTAAGAACAGATGATTCTGGATGTGTAATTGTCAATCTCCCATTACCTCAGCAGATCCCGTGTACTGTACTTCGGCTGTAGTCTTAGAGACTACACTACGATTAATTACATATTATCGATGGTAATTTCTTCGACAGTACCCAGTTCCTGTGATGTTATGTCTTGCCAACAGAACGCCCATGTGTCAACGTTCCCTGTAGGAATACATATCTTGGTTGTGTGATTACGAAGCAAATTTGTCCTGAGAGCGATTCAACTTTGTATAGAATTCTATTTTTGTGTGATTTTACAAAGGATAAGATGTACAATTTACTCTTCTGGATTAGTACTGCAGGTTTATATGAGAAAACTTCGGTAGTGATTCAGTGTAGGTGAAACGACAATGGTCCTGTTTTGCATATATTTGGGGACTTGCTTTATCAATTTATGAAGACCTATAAATACAACGATATCTTTGTTCAGACGTACGCTACCAATCACAAGTTCATACCCGATAAGTTATTGTTCATCCACACGATGAGTGACAAATACCAATTCACTCTACACCGTTCTGGACGGCCTTGGATCTCACAGCGTACCCCAGTGACGTCCAGACGGAATAGCTTTCACAGGAAATACTAAATTTTCAAGTGCTCGTCACCTGTGTTGCCAAAGCGTTTACGAGTTTCTCTATACATAATTTAATGTGGTCCCAGTAATAAGAATTGTACATACGAATCAATATTTTGGTTCATGCCTATCGTGACAACCTCGAGATTCCAGGTACACATACTTCCATATATAACTTGTTCAAGCCTGTGGATTACAAGTTGTGTTTAAGTGTTATTGCGCTTGTCTATAAATTCTCTCGTATTCTGTGTACGGTTTGTTAAATAAATGTTACTGTCGTTTACATATCTTGTTCAACTGAGATCGTTACGCTGGTTCCCCGGGTATCTGCTAGAAGGCACGGTGGATATACCCGCAGGGGGGGGGGGGGGGGGGGTAAGAAAAAGACGAGTTCGTACATAGGCAGCTCGTACATAGGCAGCCCAATAAAATTCCTGGCTTTAATATTTCTCGTCGGCACATCTGGTCATAGCCTGGAAGCCTGGCCTAGTTAGACTATAGGCCAGGTAACGGGTTCCATTTTTATAGTGCATTATTGGTAACGCCTCCTGGTTCCCCGGTAGTCCGCTAGAGGGCTCGGCGGAGCTATAGGTCTGGAAGGCATATAAGGGACTAAGGTGGAATCCGGATTCAAGGAGTGTTTCCCTTAAGAATTCTTATAGATTGACTTGTGCTGTATATCTAATTAGTTTAAAATTAATAACTAAAGGAAAAACATTGTCAGAAATTATAATGTAAAAATATTGCATCATTTCCAACATTTCTCCATTTTCTGCCTACCACGACAATGCTTTAACATATGGCACATATCACAAAAAGGGGCTTTTTGCTTCTTTTCTATTTTGATAAAGAATCAGTCCATTTTAACTTCTACTATGAGTACAATAGAAATTTAGGTATCACAATGATCCTCAAAGAAATCTCCATTTGATTAAACTGGGCTTTGATTTGCTTCCATATGGAATTCCATGGAATCTTTACTCATATTCTAGAAATCAAACATTTTGCCCAATTTTTAGCATGATTTCAGAGCAAATATGTCAAAAATGAAAACAGATAAATCACCTCAATAAATCCAAAATATATATGACAATAAAGCCCATAATCCCTGGTTTAATATGGTACCCTTTGTAAATATGTATCATTTTCACAGCCTAAGTTATGAGAACATTTGTATAGCAAGTCAAAAATAAGTAGTTTTCAGTCCCCAATATGGTTGCGAGGCCTATAGGTGTATAACAAGCGGATACCAGGCAAACCACTTGGCTGGTTCCTGGGGTATCCCCTAGTCACAGGCGGGCACCAGCCAAGGTTGAAGGTCATGCCTGTGGAACCCGTTACCTGCCCCTTATTCATATGGGCAGGGAACCAGTCTAATCTGGTCACTGTTTTTAAAAACCATGTCCGATTCATCACTAAATTTAGTTATAATTTTCTTCATCTTCCTTACTACCTGTGGAATTTCAGTGGCTTGGGATAGATATCTAAATTTATTTTTGTTGCCACTTTTATACATGAAAACCTATTATCAAATTTATTATTATTAGCTATACATGGTTAAATAAAGAATTTTTTGAACTATTTAATCTAAGTCACTTAAATTTCATTGGCAGTAAAGTACCTTAGTTAAGGAAAGTTTGGACCAGAAATATGTTTTTATGCAAAACTAATTTTTTCAGGCGCTCTCCAAGAATTCCTGGCTCTGTACGAACCCTGAAAAAATGTCTAGAGTACTAAATTGCATGACGTCAGGATGTCTGGCACATTTGGTTTTACATAGCATGTGCGTGCTGAGCTTCCAACAGCCAGACCAAACTGGCCAGAAGTCATACAGATTGTTGATTCTTATTTATTTGTTTAAGATCTCCCTCTCAAGTACACTAATATTGTGGATTTATTGTGATTTGACAACAATTTCCTGTACACATCAATCCACACGGCAGTGAAAAATATAGGTTTTATAGAGAGAAAAAAGGCTCAAGAATCGAAATATAGATCTTTTAAATATAGATTTAAACGGTTTCACTGGGAGGCCTGGAAACCCAATTTGATGGCCAAATTCTGATCACCTCATGCATGAGCAGTGCGACTGCCAGTATCAAAACAAATCTCACCAATTTTGTGGCAATTTGACAACTTAAACATTCTATTTGCTGTTAATGTTTCAGAAACTGACAATCAATTCCTGGACCGAATGCACTTTTGGCAAAACCACCAAAGTTTGTTTTCGATAAATATTTCAATTATCTATTCCAAATTTTTATTGAATGATATCACATCGCAACTTGCACGATATCTGTTGACATTTGAAAATTTAGCTAGTTCCCGGGTTTGTCAGCCCCTTCCGATGGCAGCATTCAACCACTGCCAGCGGTCCACCCAGATCGTGTCACACATAACTAACAAGCAATATTTCTTAAAGATGACCTACATAATTTTCATAAGATGAAAACTTCGTCTGTTTTATAAGCCGTTGGCACTTAATTAAACTAACCTTCCAATACATTATATTATGAAGCAACCAAAGGCATATTTCCACTTGGCGACATTTTTTATTGTTTTTTGTACAATTTTCACGTTTTTTTCTCCCTGTACAGCATCTGTAAAGGGTAAAATAAAGAATGTATGAGTAATATGATAAAATATTCCATCAAAATACAATTATTTAATCGATATGATGGACAAGAGTTCACTAACTACTCAATCAAGAGAGTAAATGGAGTTAAAAGTTTGATATCTTTACGATACAGTGGTACTAATTTTTAGGATTTGATTTTGACAATATAGACCTGAGCGATATTTCGAGGCGAGCAAGGAACTTCCCCAAGACACGTCTGATGTAGATAGATGCTAATCAGATAACAAACCTGATAAAATAATTTTCTTAAATAATTTATGAAGTCATTACAATTAACTCAAATAATATCGGAAAAATCTATTTCAAAATCTAACCAACTTGATTGCTTGGGTAGTTAAACGTCCAATATGTTCCGATAGACTTATATAGCCAAATAATGTATTCAGGGATACAAGTTGGGTAAGCCGAGAAGTCACGATGTGAACCTACTATCCTAAAGATACTATAACTAGTTAACATATCATAAACTATAGTAAAACTATTTTCGAGACCCACCTATTGGATGGCAGCTGGGGGCGCAGCAGGGGCTGGGGCGGCAGCGGCGGCGGCAGCGACGGCGGCAGCGTCGGCGGGCTTGCCTCCCTTCTGCTCGCTGATTGGCTGGGTGGGCATGATCTCCTCTTTCGGCTCCACGATGGAAACGTGGTCGGGTAGAGGTGCCTTGGGCCCGGTCTTTCCGGTGGGATCCCATGGCAACATGATCTTAACCTTGATACCGAGCACACCTGAAGTAAAAAAAAAAGAGAGTCGCTAGGTCAGTGCAAATACAGATGACTCGAGGTGAGTTTTCAAGATCGCGGTTCACCACATCAAAAGTGTAGAGAAGTTATCGCGTATATAAGTTAGCATGAACGATTAGAATCATAGTTCATAGCACAATGGTCATCATACTTGCAAAACAAAAAGTTAATTTGATATTGTAATGTATGGCACGATCACCATTACATGATCTTGTCAAATGCATCAGATCCTAGCAATCGGTGCTGTTGGAAGTGGTCGGCTTCCATCGACAACTTACCGACACTCCTGTCCAACCCACCCTACTACAACGTCAAGCCATATTCTGAATATTCATTTTATTTCTATGGGCATGACATGCACCAACACCAGTATTTAATAAGGAAACAAGTAAGGATTACAAAACAATGCAATAATAGATGTGCTTCAGGCCTATCGATTGATTATCACTTTTAAATCACCATCACGTTAGTGTCATCATTAGCACATCCCTGGATTGGGGACCTGTCCAGATTTTCCACTTAGTGGTGTAATGGACTTTCTTTCATCAAATTTTAGGAAGCTTTATTTGATATTAATCCTATGTGCATGACCTGCACCAACACAAGTACAGTAAAACCCTGCTTCAGGGGGCATCCTCCGTTCCGAGCAAAGTGATCCCTTAAGCGGGGGTTTACTGAATATAACAACGACACATGTAAGGATCACAAAACAATGCGATGTGCTTCAGGCCTATCGATTGATTATCATTTTTGAATCACCATCACGTTAGTGTCATCATTAGCACATCCCTGGATTGGGACCCTGTTCAGATTTTCCACTTGGGATTTTTGTTTGTTCATCAAAGTCCAAGGGGACCCTGAAGGTATATAGGGACCAACTCATGGTTCAGCATTTCTCGCTGGTTTTACACCACAAGGGTGGTTTGTTTGTGGTTTAACAGGTGATCGAATCTATGAGGTGAATTTAGGTAGAAATTTCACCCTTGCACATTTACTGAAGTGTGAAATATTTTAGTTACCACATACACATGGTACGATAACAATACCACTGCTGGAGGAAGGATGCTGCAGTAAGACCTGAACCCACAACCTTGCGATTACAAGTCCAGTGACTTATCCACTGAGCTAACTCCCCACCCCCTTCCCCTTGAGAGAGCTCATCATATATATTTGCTTTTTTCAAGATAAACGTTCCATTCATACTGACCACAATTTAGAGGGTTAAATGTATAAGGAGAATGGAACATGCTTCAGGCCTATCGATTGATTATCATTTGATTATCACGGTATGAAAGTGTCATCATTAGCACGTCAGAATAACAATCATTTATGTAACAAACAAAAAGTGAAGTTTTCTGTATTGTCTAGTAGTCAGAGCGCATGGAGGACGCCTAATTGGTAAATGAGGAAAAATGAAATACAAAGAAATGTCGATCCAGGAAACCCCTTCTCTACACAGGGATATCAGGAAAAAGCGGAAATATTTTGTGGAATTTAATACCTTAGAAAGACTGAGAAAAGATGACTCTAACATGACACTCCATACACCCATTGTGTATGCCCCCTACATGCACTACAAGAATTGAACAATTGGCCTTTGATATAACAGTAAATCTACCACTGCTGGAGGAAGGAGGCTGCAGTAAGACCTGAACCCACAACCTTGCGATTATAAGTCCAGTGACTTCACCACTGAGCTAACTCCCCACCCCCTTCCCCTTGGGAGAGCTCGTCACATATATTTGCTTTTTTCAAGATAAACGTTCCATTAATACTGACCACAATTTAGAGGGTTAAATGCATAGGGGGAATGGAACATGCTTCAGGCCTATCGATTGATTATCATTTGATTATCACGGTATGAAAGTGTCATCATTAGCACGTCAGAATAACAATCATTTATGTAACAAACAATAAGTGAAGTTTTCTGTATTGTCTAGTAGTCAGAGCGCATGGAGGATGCCTAATTGGTAAATGAGGAAAAATGAAATACAAAGAAATGTCAATCCAGGAAACCCCTTCTCTACACAGGGATATCAGGAAAAAGCGGAAATATTTTGTGGAATTTAATACCTAAGAAAGACTGAGAAAAGATTACTCAAACATGACACTCCATACACCCAATGTGTATGCCCCCTACATGCACTACAAGAATGTTATCATTTCAAATGATTTCTGACAGGAGCAGAGAACCATCCCAGGGTCTATAGGTATCCATGGTATGCTACTTATCACTTTACCATATGCTACATTAGGTTATCAACATTAATATTCAGGTATTACTTATTTTTGAGTCAGTGTAAACTAGCAGAATCATCAACATCATAGCCCAATCCTAATGTCATTGAGCTTGTCGGATCGTTGTATATATTAATCTGCTCAATTTTCAGTGAAATACTTTTGCCGACTCTCTCCTCACTTTTAAATGTCATGTCAATACCTGAACTGGAGCCTGAAATAATCTACTGTATCTATATCCAAATCATTCATGTATTATAAGTCAGTATGAACAAGCAGAATCATCAAATTCATAGCCCAATGCTCATAATCTCATCACCCTTACAAAGTACTGTATAGTATACTGTTGAAGTGTATATTAGACGATTTCGTTAAAGGGCTGATTTCACCAACACAATGGATTTGTCGCGATATATCTTAGTATATCTTACAGTGTCGCGATATGTCACACCTCTGTTGGTGCAAAATCTTGTGTGTTGGTGGAATCAGCGCTTAACACTGCATATTTCATACTTCCAAGTTAACATATCGAAAGTTACCCTAAGTTGCACCGTTGTAAATTTTTTGGAGGGAACGTAAGTTGTAACAAGACTTGAGAAAACTCTAAAATAGACAGAACAGTATGCTATTTTACAATTGGCAACATTCCACTATTATCTAATGGAAAAAAAATCGATAAACGCCTAAAGTTATCAGCAGATCAGTATGAACAAGCAGAATCATTATATTCATAGCCCAATGCTCATAATCTCATCATCCTGCCAGATACATGTGTTGAACACACATTTATCATCACCCAGTGTATACAAAATGATGGTCCAACACTTGCAGGCCCATCATAAATCAGTACAGCTGAAGTGGATTTTGTGAAAACAGTAACTGATTGTATTACAAGTGTGATTAATTTTACAGATATTTATCCAAGCAAGTAGTTATTGATAGCATTATAAGTATCATTAATTTTAAAGAAAATATCTAAGCAAGTCAGTATGAACAAGCAGAATCATCTAATTCATAGCCCAATGCTCATAATCTCATCACACTTGCAAAATAATATAGTTAATTTGATATTGCATTGTACGACAACATCATCAATACACAATCTTGCCAAATGCATCAGATCCTAGCAGTTGGTGTTGTTGGAAGAACTCAGCTCGACTACAATGATGGATACATTAAATAAAGGTCCTCCTTTGAGATGTCTTAATATCTGAAACATTTTCTCACAACTAATTTATATCAGCAGAATTGTTTTTAGACATTTGTTTTCATGGCATTCATGGTCAGCCTCACCATTTAGGGAAACAGGACGTTGAGGGAATCCTTTTAGAAATCCATATTTTTCATTAGAATATTTCAATGAGGATTACAAATTACAGGGATGCCAGTTGGGGTCAGGAAAAATTCCTATAGGGGACTGAAGTGAGTCTGTGTAAGGGAATACAAATCACTCTCTGAGCAGATCCTCGAGCTTATGACTGACAGTATAGGATATCTGCTATGAGAGTGGTCCTATGTGTAGTTCTGCATTAAATGAGGTACTATTAACAAAGAAAATCATCTAAGAAAGATCCATTAAGCAATCCTTTGATATTTGTTTTTACACTTAGTGGCTTCACTAATTGTATTCTCACATGACATTACTTAAACCAATCAGAGATCAGCATTCTAGTTTGCCCCTGTTTGCAGAAGTATTTTCCACAGGAATCCCCACCATCCTATAACTCTAGGTTGGAGCACTGAGATTCCTAGGCGCTCTGAGTGTGCTGGGGGTATTGGAGCTTGAAAGATTACAGAACAGTTTACCTAAGATCTAGATTTTAGGTAACTTTTAATGTCCTCAAATCAAAATCCTATATGTAGACAAAATCATCAGCACATCAGGTCAACATTTTGTACAATGCTAGATAATATTTGGAACATTGTTAGATCACATACAATGGTCAAACAAATATGAAAAATGCAGTAATGTCAAAATTCGACCTCACAATTTTTTTCACACTTCTAAGATGTTATAATCATCGATTTAAAACCCATTTCCCAATACTTGCCTACCTATCATACATCAGTGCCACTGACATGGACACAGAAATTGATACTTTTATTTATTCTAAGAAATATATCTAAGCAAGTCAGTATGAACAAGCAGAATCATCTTATTCATAGCCCAATGCTCATAATCTCATCACACTTGCAAAACTACAATTATGAATGCATTAATCAACTAAAAATTACCCTTCAGGATCTGTGCAATTTCTCAAACGTTTTCTCACTTTATGTCTATGAGCAAATTCAAAACAAGATTTGTTATGGTACTGTACCATCTTAGTTGCCCTCATCGTCACACCTTACCCCTCTAAGAAATTAGAACTTTGTTTGGTATCACCTTAATAATCACATTTTTCATGAGGTTCTTTCAATGAGGATTAACCTATTCACACTGGTTGATGCCTCGGGTATCAACTGGGGCTGGCTGGGTGATGCTTTGGAGCATCGCTCCCCAAGAATTATAAAATTCGTTTTTTGTAATAAAATAGGAAATAATTGACCAAAAAATAATACCATTCTACAGAATGTTGGTATAACATCAAATTCAAGTGAATAAAGAAAAGAAAATAAGGATTATGTGTCATACCACGCGATTCCACCAACACAATGGATTTGCCGTGGTATGTCTTGGTGTATCTTGTTACATCTTACAGTGTCGCAATATGGTGTACCATGTTGTCACAAAACATAGCCGTGTGGTGTTGGGTGTCTGTCTTCGCGCTCCACCACTGAGACACCTAAGAAACATTGCCACAAATAGGCACGCGATTGTTCAAACCTAGCCAGATCTAGCAAGACAACCAAATCGGGACTAATCTTGCTAGAACTTGTTTGTTGGTGGAATCACCACTTTTGAGAAATGAGTGCCAACTGACATGCTTCAGGCCTATCATTGAGTATCATCGATTCACTCACTCTTGGCAGTTTTTGTCATCATAAGCACATCACATCAACATTTTAAACATTGCTAGACCACATAAACTTCTCAAACAATATCATAAAGCAGTGGTATCAAATTTATACTTCACACTTTTATCACATGAGGATTTCATAATCATTCTTTTAAAACAACCCATTTTCCAACGCTTGCAGATCTATCATGAACCAGGGCAGCTTCTCAGCAGATCTTGTGAAAATAGTTATTGATATCATTATAAGTAACATTAATTTTAAAGAAAATATCTATGCAAGTCAGTATGAACAAGCAGAATCATCTAATTCATAGCCCAATGCTCATAATCTCATCACACTTGCAAGACTACAATTATGAATGCATTAAACAACTAAGCCCCCCCCCCCTATTTATGTCAACAGAGCAGTTTTTTGGTCAAGATTTGTTATGGTAGGGTATTATTTTAGTTGCAATCATAGTCTCACCTCACCCCTTCATCTAAGGATATAGAACTTTATTGGAATCATCTAAATAATCGTTTTTATAACTTTCTTTTAATGAGGATTAATATCCATAGAAGTTTGCAGAAATTAGTCCAAGCTGACATGCTTCAGGCCTATCATTGAGTATCATTGATTCACTCACTCTTGGCAGTTTTGTCATCAGCAGCACATCAGGTCAACATTTTGTACATTGCTAGACCACAGACACTGGTCAAATGAATCCAATTAATCTAAATGCTGAATTTGTACATCATAATTTTATCACACCTCTAAAAAGTGATCTTAGTTATTAATCTAAAAACAACTGTGTTCTAGGACTTGCAGACATCATACATCAGAACAGCTATGGTAGATCTTGTGAAATCAGTAATTGATATCATTATAAGGTTTGTTTGTTTGTGGTTCAATGTCCCAGAGGACCCCGAGGGTATATAGGGACCAGTATCATAAGGATGATCAACTTTAATTAAAGAAATATATTCGAGCAAGTCAGTATGAACAAGCAGAATCATTTAATTCATAGCCCAATGCTCATAATCTCATCACACTTGCAAGACTACAACTATGAATGCATTAATCAACTGAGCCCTCCCCCCCCCTCCCACTCATGTCAACAGAGCAGATTTTTTTTTTTTTTAAACAAGATTTGTTATGGTAGGGTATTGTTTTAGTTGCATTCATAGTCTCACTTCACCCCTTCATCTAAGGATATAGAACTTTATTGGAATCATCTAAATAATCGTTTTTATAACTTTCTTTTAACGAGGATCAATATTCATAGAAGTTTGCAGAAATGAGTGCCAACTGACATGCTTCAGGCCTATCATTGAGTATCATTGATTCACTCACTCTTGGCAGTTTTGTCATCAGCAGCACATCAGGTCAACATTTTGTACATTGCTAGACCACAGACACTGGTCAAATGAATCCAATTGAGCTAAATGCTGAATTTGTACAACATAATCTTATCACACCTCTAAAAAGTTATCTTAGTTATTAATCTAAAAACAACCGTGTTCTAGGACTTGCAGACATCATACATCAGAACAGCTATGGTAGATCTTGTGAAATCAGTAATTGATATCATTATAAGGTTTGTTTGTTTGTGGTTCAATGTCCCAGGGGACCCCGAGGGTATATAGGGACCAGTATCATAAGGATGATAAATTTTAAAGAAATATATTGGTCAAGTCAGTATGAACAAGCAGAATCATTTAATTCATAGCCCAATGCTCATAATCTCATCACACTTGCAAGACTACAACTATGAATGCATTAATCAACTAAGCCCCCCCCCCCCCCCCCCCCATTCATGTCAACAGAGCAGTTTTTTTTGTTTTTTTTAAACAAGATTTTTTATTGTAGGGTATTGTTTTAGTTGCATTTATAGTCTCACTTCACCCCTTCATCTAAGGATATAGAACTTTATTGGAATCATCTAAATAATCGTTTTTATAACTTTCTTTTAATGAGGATCAATATTCATAGAAGTTTGCAGAAATGAGTGCCAACTGACATGCTTCAGGCCTATCATTGAGTATCATTGATTCACTCACTCTTGGCAGTTTTGTCATCAGCAGCACATCAGGTCAACATTTTGTACATTGCTAGACCACAGACACTGGTCAAATGAATTCAATTGAGCTAAATGCTGAATTTGTACATCATAATCTTATCACACCTCTAAAAAGATATCTTAGTTATTGATCTAAAACAACCATGTTCTAGGACTTGCAGACATCATACATCAGAACAGCTATGGTAGATCTTGTGAAAGTAGTAATTGATACCATTATAAGGTTTGATTGTGTGTGGTTCAATGTCCCAGGGGACCCCAAGTTTATATAGGGACCAGTATCATAAGGATGATCAATTTTTAAGAAATATATTCGAGCAAGTCAGTATGAACAAGCAGAATCATTTAATTCATAGCCCAATGCTCATAATCTCATCACACTTGCAAGACTACAATGATGGGACACATTAATCTACAATAATCCCAATCAACAGAAAATTTTAGACGAATTTTCATGGTAGTTTTTCATTAGCATAGCATTCATGGTAGCACCTCCACTCTCCATCTAAGGAAGAAGAAATTTGTGGGAACAATCTTAAGGATCAATTTTTCACGAGTTTCACCCGAGGAGGTTTAATAATCATTGAAGTTTGAAGCAATGAATACAAACTGAAATGCTTCAGGCCTATCATTGAGTATCATTGATTCACTCACTCTTGGCAGTTTTGTCATTAGCAGCAAATCAGATCTGAGAACCAATTGAACAGCAATCAAGCTACAGCCAATTATTTCAATTGGTAAAAGGTTCTTTCATTAGTTGGGAGTTCTGATATTCTGTGTCACATTTTCCCCAATTCACCATCACCTACTCTGTGAGTAGTCAATGGCAGTTCACACTGGCTTACTTGTAATGACTCCCTTAGTTTACTAATGTAAACCACGTGGTATATAGCTCCGAAACGGAATTCGCTATGCTTTCCTGCAGTTAAGACTCGTTTGATAAGTGAGTATTGAGGAGGTACATACCCTGCCTGAGCAGCACGTGCCTGACGGCTGTGTTGACGTAGTCGTGGGTCGGCTCTCCACTGTGGATCATCAGACCATCGACGAACTTCATCGACTTGGCACGCTGACCCCTCAGCTTTCCAGAGACGACCACCTCGCAACCCTTGGCGCCACTCTCCATAATGAAACGGAGTACACCATAGCAAGCTCTGTCGAAGAGGAAAGATAGTATGGTTTGTTATTCATTTCAAGGACATTATACTCATTTTCATACAAAGTCACAGTGTTAAGAAAACTTGTTGGACGGCACTGTTTACCAGTATGCACATCATTATGTATCTACTGAAAGTCAGCCTATCCATTTAGTCTTGCAACAATTTGAAACAAGACACCATACAGGTGCAGTGTACTGTGGATGTTGCTTCATAGAACAAAGATAACGCGTTTAAGGACTTCAGAATACTTACTGCAAATGCATTGTTACTCATCAGCGCATGTATCACATTTATAGTTACCTCGCGACACACAAGACAGGTCGCTTCAAACCAGCAATTCAACACAAATGTGATGAGGCTTGGGAATAGTGATTTTCCCCTCTCGGGAGAGGAATAATTCTGGTCATGGAATTTACTTTGTTTAAACCTATGATACATACAGCTAACAGCATGAGGTAAACCTTTACCTGCGGACGGCGAGACCTCCGATCAGTTTGTAACGGAGGGACTCAGCCTGGGCAATGGCGCACAGACCACGAGTGGCAACCTTCTCGGCATAAAGCTGAAACATGAACAAAAACAGAATAAGGGTAAACCATGTGTGACCCAAAGCTTATATTTTCCTTTTCACGTTCAACAATTTCACAATATATTTCTCAAGATGAAATATCGCTAGGTTATTTTATGTCGCAGATGCCTCAAAGTGTAAGGTATCGGACATTAAGAAAGAGGTCCACCAACACCTCATACCGGCATCATGATTCGTTCCTCTCCTTCCCTAACACCACCCACACCTACATATTCCCAGCCTTGCAACCGAGAGGTGCTGGGCAAGGGATTATGGTGGGGCACAGTTGTGCAGGAAGGTATTCATTAAGTGCCTAAATATTATTCAATGTAAAGGACATGGCTGATTATAAAGTGTCTTATGAGTGTCTGTTCGAAAGTTCCTTACAGGCTAGTGAACGATCATAGTCTGCATTAGACTTTCGAGTTAATTTAGCAACAATCTGAAACCCTGCAAATACTAAATGATACACAGAGTACTTTGTGCTATGTTGCAGGCCCAATGAAGGCATATATGTGTCCATGTTCTTCTATACACTCCTAGAAATCCAATTTCGAAGTCAAACAATTTTATCAATATACATCATATACGTAGAACAGTATACAAGAGGAGTTCTATTCAGTCAATACAAAAGTCTTAACAATTACAAAAATATCGGAGATTATTAAAAAGTACTGGGAACTGTCAAACAAACTGATAGTAACAGGTAACGGACATTAAGAAAGAGGTCCACAAGTTTCTCATTCAGTTGAGTTATGTTTGTCTCCTTCTATTGCACCGCCTACGTCTACATGATTCCAGCCAAGTCACCGAGAGGTGCTGGGCAAGGGTTTGGACGAGGCACAGTTGTGCAAGAAGGGTTTTCAATACATCTCAATAAGAATTCAAATAAATGCTTCTTCACAAATTAAATAAAAATCAGAGTTTAACAAACTTGAGATGAAAAAAGGATTCCTAGAGAAAGGAGGAAAACTTCAATCTACATATATGATGTGCACCCTAGTAATAAGACTCTAGTACAGTCTGTTGTCGCCAGGGCCAGGGCACACAGACTCAAACTAAGACTGTCAGGGGCTGCCATTTTGAGACCGGGATTACTGCCTTAGCTGGTTCTAAGTTGCCCTTATTGATTTGCCAGTAACCAGTGTGTTTCTCTTCAAGCATAAGTTCTTGAGTAGCTTTTACTGGGCATGTACCAAATAAATCAGCTTGTAGAGTTATGATTCCCAGAACAGTCCCAGAATCGTGGTATTCTCAGACTTGAGTTTGCGGTAATATTAGAACAGCCAACCAAGAAATTCCTTTCTCCAATCAGTGCCCAGGAAACTGGCAAATCGGAACCGTGCTGTTAGACCCTTACAGACTAAGCCGAAGGCAGCGCGGTCTGTACACGTACTACCCTGGTAATTGTGTATAGCGTCGCCATACACAACAAAAAGTTATCAAAAGTATATTACTATAACCGCTGAGGTTAGGATGTGTATGAGGAAACATTATTCAACAACATTTAGCTGCAGATATCAACGTAGCCCCCAAATTCAATATAGCAGTATGATGAAACAGCGAATCAAAGAATTAAAACGCTGGCACTTTATACTGCATTTCAATAATTTGTATTACCATAATGAAGTTTATGAACGTTTAAGTGCCCAGGAAACTGGCAAATGGGAACCATGCTCTGCAAGACCCTTACAGACTAAGCCGAAGGCGGCGCGGTCTGTACACAAGACTACCCTGGTATTGTGTATAGCGTCGCCATTCACACAGTGATGTCAGTTGGAGTCAGGGAAAAAAGTGGAAATATTTTTCATGTGGATTTTTCTACCAGAGAGAGACCGGGAAAACTTGGATAAAATGTCCCCGTCTATCATGGCATGGGGCTGAGGGTCTGTTGGGAGTTTCAAACCACTGTTTTATTGGTGTTACTGAGGCTAAATCAATATTATCTTTGTTTGACGTAAGGAAAAGAAATTACATATACTGAATATGGAAAACTGGATTTCCATGGAAAAGTGGAAAACTGACATCTCTGATTCACAACAAAAAGTTCTCAAAAGTATATTACTATAACCCCTGAGGTTAGGACGTGTATGAGGAAACGTTATTCAACAACATTTAGCTGCAGATATCAACGTAGCCCCCAAATTCAATATAGCAGTATGATGAAACAGCGAATCAAAGAATTAAAACGCTGGCACTTTATACTGCATTTCAATAATTTGTATTACCGTAATGAAGTTTATGAACGTTTAGTTTTAGCCTCAGTTTAATACAAATTACTTAAATAGATTCTTACATCAGCATTTAATGCAATTGAAATGCAGATATTGAATTCGGAAATAAGAGATCAGAAAAAGAATTGCCGGGGCTGGATGGACAGTAGTAATATAAAGCTATTCCTAGTTAATTTCTGGTCTCAGCTGAGTGGTAAGATGATATTTTTATGTTAACTCAATTTCTCCTCGGATCTACATACATAGCCAACACGACTGACCCCTGGGACTTAAAAAAATCCAGAGAAATGCCTGTAAATGCAGTTCAAGCTGAAAAATACAACTATATAACCACAACGGTTGGGATGCTTATGAAGTAACTTCATTCCGCAATTATGCCGTAGATATCAACTTGGCCACCCTTGCTTTATCTAGCAGAATAATCAAATTGTGCACCACAACTATTGGAAGCGTTTCGAGGAAAACTGGGCCTTTTATACACTCGAAAAAACATAATTTCTAATACATGTACTAAGTAGAGAGTAAACCTTGTGGAATTAATTATTCACCTCGATGGTTCCCTCGGGGAAGCTGAACCTCTTCTGAACGACGGAGGTAAGTTCCCTAATGCGGCGTCCCTTCTCTCCGAGCACATTCTGGGTGCGGGTGGCCAGGATGATGATTTCAGTACGTGTTGGCGTTACACGAACCTCGACACCAGAGTATCCATCCTCAGCGAGCTCACGGGTAAAGAACTCATTGAGCTCAGCTTTGAAGACGCCGTCGGCGACGAACTGGGTTCAAAAGTAAATCGGTTAATTTCAATCTGGAAAAAAACATTCAGAAAAGGTAGTGGATTTATATATTGGATATAGTTGAAGAGTCTAGTTGACTTCACGACCTTCATGTAATTTGAGCTGTGTAATGACACAGAAATATACATGAATATACGGTATTGGCTGTTTTTGTATCGATGTAAACACAAGCGCCAGAAATATGTTAAGTGAAAACAATGGGTTATCAGGCAAAATAATATATATGGTTTAAAACCAACGTTTACTGGGTATTTGCCCATATCCACACTGACCTATAATTGGTAAGCGTCTTGCCAATATCTACAAATTATCAAGAGTTTGACACACTGACGACGATCTCTTACCCAATCATTGTCAGTGACAGTCACACCGATACTGACAGTTCGCTGTTCTTAAGAGGGGTTATCAAACTTCTGTAAGCGCTTACATTATGTGAAATTCTGATACTGGGTGCTGGTAATAATCGATATAGTTTGCTATTGCATACAGTAGCCCACTGCAAATCATCGACACTGACAAGAACAGCCTCTACTCCAGTGAAAGCTTCAATGACAGTTGCAATTGACAGTTTTGATCGATCTCGGAGACTTGGAATATGGTCCCAAGACCTTTCTTTTCATTCTCATAAGTGGTTTTATAGTCCAAACACAATACAAAAATACTCTACTGCATAGTTATTGGTAATACACATATTTTAAAGAGTACAGCGTACCACGGACACCACATTCAGGTGATACAATCTGGCTTCCGACAGTCAAAACATGTGTGTTTGGCCTGTTCCGAGTGTCAACATGCCCAACAGAATCGGTTAATATCACAGTAATTATCAGGAATCGGCAAATAAAACGCAATCCATCATGAAGGAAACATATTAAGCAATTCATTTCTATCCTAATATATTTCAGATATGTACAATTAAATAGATATTACCTTTCTCTTTTTAGAGATCTGGGGCAGAATTTGTGTCGCCATCTTCACGGGCTTGTTGAAAGAGGAAGCGGAAGCAGCAGTTTGGTGCATCATGGGATCGTACTCCCATCATGTCTACCAAAACAAACACGTTCGCATTTGTTGTTTTGTGTATGTTTACATTAATATACTGCCATCGCCACTTCCGACATCCACATCAGAGGCATCTACAAAATATTAGCGCCAAGTTTAAGCAGTTCCATCATCATTTTAGAAGACCATATCGGCATGGGACCCAAGAATATGCAAATCGCTTTCGAGCTTTCAAGGTTTGTTTTGGGCGATAATATGGGACATCAATGTCAATCACCTACACTAAGCATTTTACGGTGCTGCAACAGACACGGTTTAATACATTCACGATAGATTTGAGTAACGTCTTTAGAGGTTCCAACTGACGGCAATCACATTGAAAATTTTAGAATTTGATGGGTAAAACTGAATGTCGTCACTGTTGTTCCACGTCCACTATACTACTCTAAACCACTAGATCTAGATCTACGATCGGGACCCTACGATCTACCCCGCCCCTCACTATAGAGTGGAGATCAATGTCACCTGATTGTGTTGTAGGTGGTGGTGACCTGCTTTCATTTCACGTTCATGAGTATATGGTCGAACCTGTCTGACTACGTTTTAGTTACTTATGAAAGTTACCAGTCAAACTCAAATTGCTCACTAGAAATAGAATCAAAGTACCACCCAACTGACAAGTCAAAGGGTTCATGGACGCCTTGAGCCCAGGATCATGATTTGAGCCCTGGACGCCTTGAGCCTATCTGTGGACGCCTTGAGCCTACCCTGTGGACTCCTTGAGTCTACCCCGTTTTGGTAACCTTGAGCCTTTCGATTGGCGGGTTAGGATTAGAAAATGGTGGGGTAAGGGTTAGTATCGGACAATTTGGCTTGAAAATTAAAACCCATGTCAATTTTCTGAAAATTTAATATGATTATCTCTAAGTGTAGTAGATCACGTATCTAACTTAAAAATCGGGGGTCACCGTGCTAGTTTTTGATTTATAGTTCAATGTTAGGATAATTTTATATTAGAATATATAGAAATTCTAAAAAGTATTTTTTTCAAATAGTAAAACCCATGTCATTTTCCTCAAACTTTCACAGAATTGAGTACATATCTTGTACTACTCATTTAGGTTTTAATAACCATAGGTCACCGCCCTTGTTTTTGAAAGGATTGAAGAAAACCATATTTTTCAGTATATTTCCTATGTAAATCAAGCAAATGTGAATTGGCTTATTTTACCTATTAAGATTGGATGAACTGGACAAAATGTTAAATTTCCTCTTGAAGAATTAGAGTGAATCCCACGAGTGAAACCCACGAGTTTTGACTAATAATTGAAATTATTTAAAAATAACCAGGTGGCGCCACTGTGAATTGTAAGATATGCCTTTAAAGCCAGTATAAGTGCCTCTAGATGTAAAAACTTGCACTTATACTGGTTTATAGTCATATACTAACCCTAACCCTTACCCAACCTTTTCCTAACCCTAACCCGCCAATCGGAACTAAAATGGGATAGGCTCAAGGCGCCCACGGGGTAGGCTCAAGGCGTCCACGATTTCACTACACAAACATACACATACTATAGTAGTAACAATAGTAGGAGAATTTGTCGACCAAAGTGTCGCAGCCCAAGACAAATATCGTACCTCACAGTTGAATAGGTCGACAGAACACGGAACTCTCCAGTGTTCACATGGACAGTGTATATTCTCTATGATTCTAGATATTTGAATTTTTATTTTAGGTCATAGATAGTATGAGAGAGGTGGGAAAAGTTATAGATAAAGGTGAAGAACCACTGCAAAGGACTTGTGGAAAATTCTCATCGTCAGGGAGCGATTGGACGACGATTTGCACTGAGAAACCATTCGCACTAAAAATACACAATTCGCACCCCTCGATAATGAAATATGTTAGTAAAAAAATTTCTCGTTCCTTCAGCAGCAGACTAATTTTGTTCACAGTTTTGTTCACAGTTTCTAGTCTGTGCTTGAAATGTGCCGCAGCCACACTTGTGGCGCCTGCAAGAAGACATAAAGTGCTGATTCCACCGACACACAAGATACAGCGAGAATGGTCACGATTCAGCTGACTTGCTAGATCGGGCTAGGTTTGAATAATCGCATGCCTATTTGTCGCGATGTGTCTTGAGGTGTCGCGGTGGTGGAGCACCAAAAGATACACACGACACCGCACGGCTACGTTTTGCGACAACGGAGGTACGACACATCGCGACACTGTAAGATATAACAAGATACACTAAGACATACCATGGCAAATCCATCATGTTGTTAAAATCCGCCCTTGACAGAAGTGTTTTCTAGAGCCCACCAAGATTTCTATTTTCAATCTCTCCACCGCATTCGCACTCAACCACTGCCAGTGCTTTTTATCTTGAAAGTCGGCACAAACCACGCCATTTCGCACAGGTTATAAAATGTATGTGATGTATATGGCTATTTCAATGATTTATGTCGATGTCAGGTGTTGTTATGATAGGTGGGCCCAATGACCTGACATTCAGGTGGTGGACCCTAATAAGATATTCTTTGATATTGTTTACCAGGGAACATATGGTCAAATGAATGAATGAAATGGTCTCTTTGACTACTATAAAACCTTGTACTCTGTAATAAAGGTTCATCAAGCCTTTATATCATATTTAGTCTTCTAGCCTATATATATATTCGAGTATTCTATGATTCTCACTGAATACATGGAGCCATCATACAATCAATTGTCCTAGATGAATCATGATATCGTCATATTATATCCTATCCCGATCAATACTATATTATCTCTAAAATGATACTGATGATACTTAGTCGATATGGAGTCATTTTAACTGGAACACAACTGGTGAAAAACCGCCAGACATGTGAAATCTTGGCCATCTAATAAGTATGAATATATAATAAAATATGATCTGTGTTTATCTGATGTGGTATTTAAAAGGATAAAGGTAAACAACATGAAATGATTTGCCAAACCGACATTATATAGTGAAAATGTCAGTGCTTGAAGTCATGCTGCCCACGCTGTTCACTGTTGTAGATTTATATATAGAGATTATCTACTTCTAGGCGGTCCAGTCTTTGCAGCTAACTAACCAATGTTTATGTGTTTAGAAGATAAAATTGAATTTACAGAACTACCGTGTAACACACCGTTCATTTGGATATTCAGTCTATATCAGTTTTATTTTTTGTTACTCCAGATAAATCTGGAGCTAATAGAGGAGTTTAATAGCCAAAGAAGACATAATGATAGTGCTCGATATGGCATTACGAAATTTTCTGATTTGACACCAGCCGAATTTAAAGGTTAGTATATTAGATGTATTTGATAGCATATAAGTAGTTGCGTATAATTTTGTTCAATTCATGCGCAAATTCTGATCTGTTTTCTAAAGTCGATTTCTTATCAACAGTCTGACTATTAATGTGAATCGCGAACGGCGAGCCTAACATCATTCATTTATAAGGAATATATGAAGTCCTTTGGTATTTTCTTTCATTTGACAGCAAAGTACCTATCCGGTTTACACACTGCTCGTCCGACTCTCCTTTATGGTACACAGAAGGCGTCATCATTGAAGAATCATTCCACAGGAAAAATTTACAAGTCAAAATCAATTCTCAGCTACCAAAGGACGAGTAACATTGAATCCGTCGTCGACCTCCCACTTAAAGTAGACCTGTACGTTCTAGATTCAAATCCATGCTCGATAAGGATACCAAAGAATGTGTTCGTCTGGCACACATATCCCTCGCTACTATGAAATTGAATAAGGTGCCACCCTGTAGAGTAAGGTTAGAAGTAGCTGATTTTTGAAAGTAATGTTATTCGACAGGACATAAAAATAATGGCATTGATCCACATCCTCAGCTAAATGATATAGATAAGGATGGCTCAGCGTTTACCATCTGTAATAAACAGATAATATGTTAATAATACTGGCACTCGCGGTGAATTTTTGATACTAGAACAGACAGAACCATGAAAATAGCTATTTTGAGGTATATCACATGTTTCTCACTTTAACAGTCATGACGTTGAATGTAATATTTCAGTCGTTGTTAGTCTAATAAAGAAAGCTAATTTGAGGGTTCAGATAACTTTTAAACTCTCTTGCTGCATCCACTGCAGGTCATTAAAGACTACCTCTTTATCAATACAGAAGAGATAAGGGTGTCCTGGGGCCTGTCAGAAACCAGAAGGCATGTGGAGGTTGCTGGTAAGTCGCATACAAAGATATTTTCATCAGTCGTTTTAACAGTGCAAATGAAATTGCGCTGTTAGTTGCGGGGTAAAAAATATATATTTATATGGTAGAAATGTTAGCTTGAAAACAGACCACTCTGCAAGATCACAGAAAAATTCAACAATTTCCACCATTCCTTTGACACCAAAGGCAGTGACATTTGATATAGCCTTCTTGGTGACGTTCCTCGGATATATATACGACCGGTGAATACCATATGGCATTCTCATGGGCATGGCAGGAAAATGCTGTTTTTTGTTCCTTAGCAATCTTTTGGAAATTATATAGAATTGGAGATGATACATAAATATATATGACTGAGTGCTGCCTACGATTCTGTAAAGTTTTTGTTTGTTTTTTTTTCTGTTGTCAACGTCGCCTTGGTAGCGAGTGGTCTCACTATAAATAACGCGAGCAGACGACTGCTCCGTCTCTTAGATGCGGTAGCTCGAATAGTGCACACCCATAGCCACGTATTATCAATATAATTCTGTAAAGTATCAGGAAATTCAGATGATGATTTATAAATTACTGGAAGTTTTAAATTTCTAAATGTTTAACAAGCATTAGAGAGGCTTGCGATACAAAAGTCGCAAGTCGTGATGCTTCCAGCCGTAATGTATGTCACAGTAAATGAGGTGTGGCTGTTAAAAGGTTAACTGTGCTGTTGAATTACTTGTACCGTCATTCTGGTGTAAACACGTTTGGATATGAATAGCTGAATGGTTGAGTATAATGTCCATCCAGAATAACGAAGTTTGCTTGATAATGGACAATGCGTCGAAGATGAGATAACAAGTTTATACCACAGTAGAAAAGCAAACAAGCTACATATTGTATTGTCAAATCACAAGAAAAAACTTTCACTCACCATATTTAATTTATCACAGGGCATTCAGCGTTGTGGAAACAGCGGAGACCGTCGCTGCCATGCAGTCGATGACAGAAGTACCGCTCAGCGTACAAGAAGTGATAGACTGCTCCTCCAGCTACGACGGCATTCTCTGGGGATGTAAAGGTGGTGACACCTGCCACGCCCTCAAATGGCTAAATAAGGTACAATGTACTCCGGCCCTTATGAGTGATCAACCTATTCATCCATAGAAATTTGGAAAAAAATATGAACATAAGCTACAGAGTGTTTTCTGTCTGTATAGGACGACAGCATTTAACATAGTCATATTAGTGTTACACGATAAAGTAAATACTCTAAATATGCCGGGGACTTCTGCACATTACTCTGTAGTGTGATGTGTAATCTACTGGGTAAGATGCACAAATGATGGAGCAACTTGATGGAAGACAATAGGATTCAAAAACAATTTCCCAATTTGATATCAAGATTTTTTCTACGTTGCATTATCTATTATATAGCAGCCGAGCGTGTTATATTGCACATCTTCTTGAAAGTAAAGAAAACCCTGCGACAACAGAAATGATAAAATGTTAACGAAACGTGAATTTTAACGAGGAGGGATGAAATATGGTACAAGCATAATTCAGTATACATTTATTACTGTAGGTTACCTATTTACGTAAATAGAACGCAGATGTCCTTTCTGGAGGGCTTACAATCTGGATAATTGCAAACGCCAATGTACCAGTAATATGGTCAATATAGCAGCAGAAGTTACTTAGTGATGAGTCAGAGTGAAATAGAAATTTATCAGACAGTTAGACACACCTAGGTTGAATACTTCGGTAGATTTCCAAATTTTTAATTGATGGAATGAGTAAATCTGTTACGTGCCAATTATTTCCGTGTTCTAATAATGTGTAAAAATACCACAGACACAAACTCCATTACTGCCTGAGAAAAAATACCCACTGAAGGACGAATCTGAGAAATGTAGACTTCAAAACGGCACAAAGTCTGGCGTTAGGGTCATCGACTACACTTGCGAACAGTGAGTAATAACTCTTTTGTGATATTTCTCTGCATAAGAATCACACTTTTCTTTTAATTTTCAAGGTTAGCATCTGGCTTACTAGAGGTGTCATAGCCACGTGTTAAGAATCACAGACATGTGGAAGTGATACCCTCTTTGATAATCAAGTTGGATTTCAGTAATTGTCCATGACAAACTACATAATCATTCCATATAAGTGTGGCTTCCTGTAAAGTGAATATTGGGGGAAATGACGTATCGGAACAAGTAAGAAATTGTAAGTGGACATTTCGAACTTTTGCCTCAAGGACAATGAGCCGTTGTTTTACCGTGTATTTAACCTTGGACATCGGCATTGTGAAAGTACAATCAGGGAATGCCAGGTGGAGAACATGCAGAACTGCATCAGGGTTAATCCTAAAGAAGTTGTTTTGATATTTTCTCATAGTTTGATCTAAGGCTTGCCTTTACTCGCAACATTATACCACACAACGTGTCTGTAAAATAGAGATAAAGGAACTAGCAACATATCAAAATACGTTTTACCTGACTTTCCCCACTCAGCTTGGTGTCGAATGAAGAAAAGATTCAGATGTACGTGGCCACACAGGGCCCGGTGTCAGTGTCGGTGGATGCTACCAACTGGAACAACTACATGGGTGGCATCATCCAGTACCACTGCGGAGAGAATCCTAACAACCACGCCGTTGTTATCGTTGGCTACGACAAGACAGGTATGTTCTAAGACTAAATTTAAGAATAACCAAATTGGCTACTTCATAGACTAAATACAATTATTTCTCCAAGAACACCCACAAAGACGATTGGGATTATACTAACGCCTCATGATTGAAAGGCATATCGGACAATCTATCTTGAAAAGTATAACCCTGGTCAATTTCCTGGAAATTGAATATGATGATCTGGAAGTGTGGTAAAACATATATAACCATTTTTTTTGTAAATGGGGTCATGAAAATGCGTGTGCTTCTTAAGAGAGATATCTTCATTATAAACTTAACGACAAAATAATTCTTAACTCGTAAAACCTAACACAAAAAAAGTAAATAAATTCTGTTAAACTACCTATCTCCTGAATAAAAATTTTCTCAGATCCACACCCGGTAAACTGATTCTGAGATAAAAATGGATCGATGGTGACTTCTATCGTTTCAGGTAACATCCCATTCTACATTGTGAAAAACTCCTGGGGCAAAGACTTCGGAGACAATGGATACATGTACATCATGATGGGAAACAGCATGTGTGGTGAGTATTAATATAGGAACGTGTAGTGGAAGGAATATAATGAGTAATAGAAAAATCACAAGGCATTGACGTCTTGACGTACACAGTGTAACCAAGAGTATGGCGTCCCTGGCATCGACCAGTGACGCCCCCGAATGAGTGGAAGGGGAACCACCCGTATATTGATACCCATAGACCCTATTGAGGTATCCCATAATTCAGTCTGTTCACAAGTTGCGGTTTTCGCTGGTTACCGACGTTGTATGGTGATAGACTCTTTACCCGTAACCCAGTATTAATGCAGTTTTCAGAAACCTTCAAATTGAAATTCTGATGCCAGAAATGGAAATTTCAGCTATTTCTACATGGAAATCCGAAATTGTATTCAGTTTCTCCAATTATAAATCAGAAAACTGTGGGTCATGTTGTCGTAGTGTGGCCAGTCAATCGGGAGCGGAACTTTGCCTTACCCGGAGCGATAATCGGGAGTTTAGTAACCTCTGGAGGCTCTATATGAATCCCGTGTTTCTATATCGTGCATAAGACCCGCATTTTGACAAAACGTATTGATACTAGACCTAGTGTCGTCAGCATAATGCTATAGATCAGAGATCATTTGTTTTAACACACGATATGTAATTAGCACAATACACGAACTAAATCCTTAGCGTCTGTAATACCTATCTTTGTGAAACAAAAATGAACATAATTTGACCACAACAGAAAACATGGGCTAACCCAACTAGTTTGCGATTCACCTTTCATTTGTTGTGTTAACGAATTAACATTTGGAAGTTCATCGTATTAAAACAAACATTGTATGCAATTTTTCTAAACGTATTTCAGGCATCGCTAATGAGGTGTCTACCTTAAAAGTAAAACTATAAGAAGAAGACCTCCACACACGGCGCCAACATTGACGCACTGGACAGCAAGATCGTTACCACATGTAAAAGTCATGTTCACTAAGTTTATCATCAATGAGGCAATCACGAGAGGAGTCAGTTTATCCTACAGAAGATGGCGCTGATGATACAAAGTGCTTCATGAAATATAATAAGATATGATTTCACATAGCTACGTTTAATGAAGCTACGATTTAATTGTTGACGTCAGGTCTATCAAGAATTATGACGCATATTGCAGCTGTTCTGGGTTTAGCCATTCCATAAATCTAACATGTTGTATGTCATACCACGGACTTGTAACAGATCATCCAAGTCCGTGGTCATACTATGGACAATACTCGATCTGGGTGGGATATATATAGGCCAACATAATATATGGATATTAACTACTAATAGCCGTTTGTGTTGCAGCCCATGGTGAATACACAAACGGGAGCGCCCAATACTGCGTTACTAAATAATCTGCCTGCCTACATTACTGAATAATCTGCCTGCCTAACGACGGTCAATAGGTAATCCTCGAAATAATAGGCATATATTTAGCCCAAAGACAAGGGTATTTTTACAATACAATGTAGATGCCAATATGACCGCCTGAGTGCTTAAATATTGGTACTGTAAAAATGAAACATTATTTGAATTGTTACTACAGAATCCAACGCACTTTAAGGCAAATATTGTTTGATTTCTTAAAAATCAAGATGAAATGCAAATATTATTTGGCTCATAACGAAATATAGTTTTCCGAATGATAAATTGGGCTCACGCATGGTGATTTAAACAGACTGAAAAGATTGCAATATCCGTTTTTTCTCCCAAGCGTTCAGTGGATTGGAGAGAAAGGTTTCCCAATACTGTCTCGAGAATTTGGCTTTAATATGTAGGTAAAGAAGTGTGTCTAGTCAAAGACAGTGTATATAGCAGAATTGAGAGATCCGGGAAAGGTATGTAGCTTGAAAGTGGACACTAATCCGTGTCATCAAAATTGAATGGGCTATATGATGTTATGACCAGCTGATATAGTGAGTCATTTCCATACGACACAATCTGTCTTTCTGGTTGTGGTTTGTACTATTTTTATATGTAATAACTTTCAATATACACGTTTCTGAATCTGTTATTCCATCGAGGTGATATATCCAAACCGTTGTGATGATTTATTTTGTGATCAGAAATATTTTCACGAAGAGAGTGATCACAAGGGAATACATGTGGTTCCAAGTAGACATGAATGTTATTTTTACTCGACGTGAAATCTTGGCATTTACTGCAAACACTGTGATAGATTTTATAGTCACCCAACATATTTCTGTGCTGATTTACCTTTCGACATTTATACGAAAAAGATAGATACAATGCCTACTCACAAGATAAATTTCTTATGGCTTTTCAAGTTTATACTTTGTCATGTACGAGACGTACTGCAGGAGGTACTTTTTTCCAAGTGCCTAGGGGTGTGTTAGATAATCTGAGAGTACTAATCTATAACTGCATTATGTATATTGATTTCTCCATTTTGGGGATGACAAGACTATAGAAAAATCTTGATATACAATCATGTCTGAAATTAAGGAAAGGGAGAATTTCACTTTGGAAAATTTTGTATAAGTAAAATTTTACAAATAATGAGATATTGTTGAACACAATAAAATTATTTTCTTTTGCATCACGTGACTTGTGTCTTATCTGTTTTTTTATTTGTATAGTTGATCAACAAACCCTGATGGAGACCGCTTTTGTGATTAATTCCCTGTACACCGGGAATTTGTAAGCTCTGCACATTACCGACATTTCCATACAGTAGTATAAAAGGGGTTTCTTTCCCACACACTACAATACTACCCAAAATGTTGATTATCTAAGCTCAGACTGTGAGACAACATAGTTTGTCTGATCATCTTGACACCCACAAAGCTTACCCAGATGCCTCATGAGCTGCTTCCGGGGAAACCTTGATAATTCTCCCACTCGGGAGGATTCTATAATTCTCCCACTTTTATTTCACATTTAACAACAGTATCACTGATTTATAACCTCTGCAGATCTCTGTAGAGACTCCAGGAATACAGTTGTTGACACTATGATGTCACAGCGGTCAGTGTACTCTGGTTACAGTAGTTAAGGGCAGTTCTAAAAACTGCAATTTAAGGTAGCATCGCTAGCGGAGAAAGGAATCAATGCAGGATGAGGCGACATCTATCTGTTTCAACTTTAGACTGATCACCTTTACCAGATTTTAAGTTGCTCTAGCTTACCCTCCTGCCCACTCACATACATACTGTCCCACTAACTTGCTCACCCACCAACCTGAGGGGCGTTTAATATCTAAGGGGGCGACCCTCCGTTTTTAGCTACCAACCACCTCAATACCCATCTGATTGCCCGCTTTATGAACACCCACAGGCTTAACATTAGATGATGATTAGAAACAGGCTTGTGAGTTTGGTAACTCATGCCCAATGGGCGATAAACAGATAAATATGTCCAGGCTAAGATAAAATCAGAAACATATTCTGACCACCCAGTCTCCAAGACCAACAACGATAAGGGTATATATATGCCAAAAACATAACATGTGGGGAGGGGTCAAAATGGTAAAAAAAACGAGCACGACGTCATTTACCGACAGCCCCTTCGCATAGGAAACAACCTCCCCTCCCCCTGCTGCATATATACTTTATGGACGGCCCTTTTCTGGTAACGGTGCAGTCCAAACAGAACACTATGATCTTGTATAACCCAAGGGCCATGATGGGTGTCCAGGGATACCTAATGTCTTCCTGTGGTTATCAGGGGGTCCACCCGGGGGTCCTCTTTTGGTCTATTCGGGGTCCTCTGTTAGCTGACCCGCGATCATCTTGTGGTGTCTCTGGTTTCTGGTGGCGACCCTGATCGGAGATCCGGGCTAGGCAGCAAACCGACCTTCTTTGAGACCATTCCATACTTCCTGCACAGGTTAGCTGTACTACTCTGTGAACGGGTATCTAACCGTTCGCTTTGGCAACATATATTTAAACCCTCCACCCTCATGAGTTACTCTAATAAGAGAAAATAGTGATGTGATGACAAATTTTGAGATCGGTTTATTGATAAAAAAAAAAAGTAGCTTATCCTACATCATAGTATTAGTGTTCCCTACAAAGACTATTTCTGAATCAAAATTTAAACATACTGACAATTGTTTGGATGACTCAAAGATATATGCTACCAGGGATGGCAATGCACCGTACAATTTCTTAACTCGACAGTTCTCCACACCTTATTCCTAATATGATGATACTTTAAAACACCGGATAACTGGAAATAACCGGACAACTGTCATTCCGATGCTACACGCAAGAAAATTCTTAATCAGAATCTAATAATTTAAACATTTTTAAAGAGATATCTGAACTGTTTCTACAATATTAAAACAACCTTATAACTGGTACCATATTTTCGACGCATCTAATGATACCTTTTGTGGCATAATAAAAAATAACAAGCCTAAGTAACAGTGTATGTTCAGTACCCACCAGGGGTATTTTTCTTTAGAACACAAATATTAAAAACTTTACAATATAAACTGCCGTTTCACTCTCTCAGAGATGAAACACATCACAATAAATGAAAGTATATCTTCAGACCCCCAGGAAAGAAAATAAGAAATGATAAAAGAACTATTTTGTACATGTATTATTTCTTGGAATTCATTTTTCGTCGTGAGGGTCCAAGGGAGACTGATCGCTTCGTTGGCTGGGTTTGCTCCCCATCATCACTTAAATGACGTTTACCACGACCTTTAGTTTTTGTTTTGACCTCGGGTAAACCCTTACCAGAGAGTTTGTTAGCATTTTCACAATCATTATCACAAGTTTCGGGAGTGGTTTCATCAGCCACACTCTGGCAGTCGAGGCTTGAAGAACTGACTTTTTCAGGTTCTCCCAAAGAAGGTAAATCCTTGTCTGCTTTTTCTCCTTGGGTGCAGTTTAAGCCCATCGACATCCCTGACCTGTCAGTTGTATGTGGTCCGTCACCTGATTTTGTGGAAGGATTCTGTTTCGCCAACTCTTTCTCATCAATAGTCATTTTACTCCGAGGTTCAGCCTCCTCTTCAAAAGAAAGTCTGCGGCCTAGTTTCTCCTCCCCGCTGCCTTCTCTGCCTATAGAGGCAGGCTTCATGGTAGAACTGCTGGCCTTCTTACTGCCCGGTCCGTACTGTAGGGCGGGGCTCGCCGACTGTTTGACACTAGACGGCATCTTGAAGGCTTTGCGTGCCTTGGCCGACACACTGCTACTTAACGGCGTCACCGGCATGTCATCGGCGTACAGGGACAGCCGCCGTGCCTTCTGTTTCTGTAAAGCGCGTTTCTTGGCCACTATCGGATCATAGTCGTCCCCATCTCCGCCCGCACTGCCAGGTACTTCGAGGGTGTCCGCTTCCTTTGTCCTTCGTAAACTTGACTGGGTCTTATCATATGGCAGCGCCCACCCCGCACCCATCTGTGGTGTTCTTTCTTGTTTCCCTGTTCCGATAGAAAAAAAGTTAATATTATCGTCATACTACTTGCTCTATTGCAATGTACTGGATATTTGAATATTAATTTTTATAATTTTCAATTCCAAAAATCAATGACTGACTCGTCTATTTGAAAATGATTAAAAAAGTAAAGAATTTGTCTTTTTAAAAGTAACACAGGTCGTTTTCAAATATTACGTCGTTCACCTTGTTCACTTTTCCCCTGGTCATTGATCCCGTCCTGTGTCCGCGGTGGCCCTGTTGGTCTGTGACAGACTGCTGTTTTGTTGTCTTTGGATCCCCCCGATCCTGGAGGTGCACGTGGACCTGCTGACCGGTAGACGGGCGTTCTGTGCGACTGTTCCCGTCCTCGAGACGAGAACGAAGGTGTCATTAAGGGCGTCCTGCCAGAGCTCATTCTCTGAACCTGGGACGAAGAAACTGTCTTATTTACACGTCAACAATGGCAGTGTGTATACTGCTGAAGTATATTTGCGTATTATATCCACAGAAATCTATAGTGGGAGAGTAACTCTTAAATAGAAAAGGCGACATTATTACCCAAATGTGAATTATCTTCTATATCTTCACAGAATAAAGAAATTTAATTTCATCCTGGAGTTGTCCTTTAACCCTTTAAAGACGGGGGTCTGTGGCAGAGCCCTGTTGGTCGTGGCGGGTACTTGGGACTGGTATAATGCCAGGAGACGGGCCCATTTTTGTCTAAATCAAAATTCTGTTATTTGATCACGTGTATTACACATCACCCTTATCTATATTATTTGTTTAACCAAATATCATTAAATACTATATCATAGGTATATTCTCTGAAAGTTTCATATTCATTGTTCGATTATTTCTTCATGAATAATTGAAAATTGTAAATATTACTAAATTTCATAAATAATGCCTCAAGGCATTCTCAGGTCTACGCTTGGGAATGCCTCAAGGCATTTTCCGCCCTGAAAGGGTTAACTCACTTGAGGTGTTGTATCCGGGCGTCTGGGGGTGGTCATGTGACCGTGAAGCTGTTCTTTCATTTCTTCAACATATGCATGCACCATCTGATAACAGATAAAACACTATATCAGTCCATATCCAGTTTACTCTCAAGTAATTGTGAGTCAAATTCACATACCATATATGTCCACTTTCTATTAGGATAATTCAATGTGGCATTAACTAAACGACGGAAGATCCATGTGCCATTAGAAAGATATACCCACTAAATTAGTGGTTTTGCATAGGACTAGATGAATTTCGAGGGGAAAAAGTGTCTGCATTGTACATTACAGAGATTGGATCTTACTTTAATATTGTCCTAGCTGCTTCTACAGAATGAAATTCCATAAAACTTCACCCGGGTAGGTCAGGGCTAAAATGTCGCCCACTACATAAGTAAAAGGCCTCATTAGAATGAGATACCTTTAAATTCGACTTGAGTTGGTCGAGCGCTGCACGAAGGTGAGGTTCTTTGGGGTTGGTGGAGACGAGTGTAGCCTCAGTCAAGGTGAGGGCGGGCAGGTGGCCGCGAGCGTTGGGCCGCCATAGGAGATTGGCACAGGCCACCATCGTCGACGGCTTCAGTATATCCTCCAGATCAAACGCCTATATACACATAAAGTTAGCATTCCTTTAAAAATATAATAATCTATAGATATCAACAATTTACTTGTATATGCATATCCCTATCGTTTAAGTTTTTACTCTCACCTATCTCCATGATGTAGGTTAAGATGCATCCTTATTATTTACTGAAATATACTCTATCGCTTATGAAAATTTAAAAAAAAACATTTGACATGACTCGACGTTTCCCATTTTTCAGTTTTAGTGAGAACAGGAGAAATTAACTACCGATCAGAAGTCAACAAATCAATAGCCAGGAGGTGAACAGAATACACTTCAAATGAAAATTCGATGTGGTTTTTATCGTAACGGAAAACCAGGCGGTTCCAAATAATTATTTTACAAAGGTCAATAATACGTACAGCAACACTGCCCCACACTGTAAGTGCCACCAGATTATGATCATGGTCAGCCACGTACACCGTCTGGACCTGACCCTCGTCCCCGCTGAAAAATAATCGTATCTATATTGTCACGTAGGAATATGAGTGTCCAATTTCAGTTATCACTACATTCATTGTCTATGTTTTATCATTTCAAATAGTTCAAACATTGACATCATAATCGTCTTTAAGAAATCATACAAAATACTAAATGTATCGCCTTACCTGGCTCTGTCAAAGGACGTGGTGGCCGACACGTGGACAACGACACCGATGAGATCTACCTCCCCGTATGGCGGACTGAAATCTGGGGTCAGCTCGGTGAACAGCACCGCCTACAAGCATCAAATCACGCACTGACATTTACAGGGTACAAGGGTAAACCTGCTCCAAGTTACTGTGGTACAGCTGATAACGGAAGAAGTTCAGTATCTGCGGCAACTACACTGTTAAAATGTCCTTCATATCCCAGTCAGGGTTATTGTCCATTTAGGACATACACGTATATCAAAGTTCCCTACACTTTCAAATACCAATATGTCCCGCTATATCAAAATATCCGAATTATTTTGGTTGTGAACAGTGTTGTATCATATTTTATTTAAAAGAAATAAAAAGGGTCACGGATCTTCGTGACTTAAAAACACTGTTTATAATGAGTTACTTCAGAAAATTTACTATAAACCATGCACATGTAAATACGCACAGTCTTGCATATAACGTAAAATACTGTAGGGAACACTGATCAGAACGGCAAAATACGGACCACTATTCTGAATGCGTCGGACAAAATATTAGTTGTTAGGTCAAATTAAGTTAAATATTCCATAAATTTCGGGTGCATAGAAAATACTGAACGACCTACCATGCTTTGTACAAGCTACAAAAGTAAACGTTGGGAATTTTGAAATATTCTATTATAATATTATCATTATATTTATCTCTAAATCAAAACTAGCATGTTGACCCCCGATTCTTAAGTTAGATATGTGTTCTACAACACTTCAAGATCATCATATTCAATTTTCAGGATATTGACATAGGATTTAAAACAAATAGTCCGATATGCTTTTAGTGTCGACATGAAGCTTTTCTTTTTCGCGTTTCTCCCCAAAGAATCTGGTTGACTTAAATGAGCAACAGATTTGGCTCAATATTATCTATGTTACGATTAATGTAAATAGTCAATGCTAAATTCCCATACCTCTCTAGGTTCGTAGATGACGTCTAAGAAATTGCTGTCTACAGGTACAGGTTGGTAGCGGGTGGAGCGCTGCGCGGTGAGTGATACTGACCCTCCTGCCAGACGACCTCTACAGACAACAGAGAAGGGATATGGTAACGAGCACGCTAATTAAACTGAATTCCTTAAGAATAGGTGTGGTAAAACACACAAAAAAAGATACAGACAGTTTCTTATCAAAGATGGTTGTTTGTTTGTTTGATTGTTTGTTTGTTTGGGTATGGTATGAGAAGGATTGGTCTTTGATATAGTAGTAAATCCACCACTGCTGGGGTGAAGGAGAAAAGTGGCTGCAGTGGGACTCGAATCAACAAAGTCCAGTGCTTAAAGACTGTTGTATTGGCAATCAAGATGACAATGATTGATTACAGGTACAGGGTATCAACGGGGTCACGACGTTTCGTACTATTGATGGTACTTCATCAGGTGATTAAATAGTCCGATGTGCTTTTAGTGTATGTTCTTTAAGGATATTTCTCCAGTTACTTCGATGTTACCTGTCTCGACATTTTTTTTTATTATCTTTCCCACATAGTCATTGGTTGTTAGGAGACGTAATTTATAAAGTGCATGTCCGGATGCCAGTGAGGTTTCAGAACAAAACCCCGGATTTATCCACATCTCATTAATCTACAATCTTTATCTGTAATTTGATGTTAAATTGACATGAACAAAGTGAATCATGAGCAACTTTAAAGAGGGGTGCTCACCCCGCCCCTACACCATATATAAAATTATTCTCAGAAAATATATATGCATTTTTTTTCTTTTTAACATTAGAAAATATACATGTAAACTATAAAGGTCTACATGGATTACGATGTGACACTACACTGACTTTGATTCAGGGCACAATCAGCTCACTCATTCTGACCCAGGTCTATCTTTAGCAGCTTTGCAGTGCCTTTGTCAGACTAGTTCAAGCTTTAAAATGTGGGGGAGGTTGAGGGGTGTAGGTAGGTAGGAAACTCAGGGATGAATACAAAGAAGGAAAACCCGGCCCTGCTTTTATAAATTATATATTAAAAAAATGTATATTTAGTAAAACTTCATTATAAGAACGGACAGGAGAAATTACTTTGTTATATGTTTGCTACATCTTGTATTCATGTTTATTTTTTAATTCTACTCGGGCCGGGTCGTCCTAGAATGGTTGGTGCTGGGTTCTTCTCGGTCCCGGGTTCTCCTATTGTCAAAGATGGAAAATACATCAAGATGTTCTAGTCGTCAGTCATTTCTATCCAAGGTACACATCAGTATTTTTTTTAAATATGAAGTCTTATTGATAAGTATGGTCTGCTCCCCCCACCCCTAAAAAACAAAAGGGAAATGACAACCAGAAGGTTTGCTGCTCGAAGAAGGATATGTAGCCCTGCTAGAGCCATACGAGAACATAACACAAGGATAAGACTACACAATTTCTATAATACTATGACAGCATTATACAATACGAACCGACCTGGCACAGTGTAATAATGTGACGCGACAATTTGCAACATGGCGATTCCAGCATTTTCGTGTTACTAGAACTACATTTGGTTATATATGGGCTAACACTTGCGGGGTTCGTTTTCCAAAGTACAGAGATTTTTTTTCTATATGTAGTTTTTCATGCAGTTCTTTACTCCATTCTTATACATTCAACTTGGTATTATAAAAAAGTTTCTGCCCGGTATTTTTTTCCTTTTTTTCTTTCGTTTATTCAGGATATGACAATTTACATTGTTTTAATCCGGGCTCGGCGTAGCGCCGTTCTTCCACTCAAGCCCTTCACAGCATTTACAAGTAGCAACATCACATAAAAAGGTAGCCTATGTATATATGTGTGTGTAGAATTTGAGGGAGAGACCTACATTTATGTGCACAGCTTAGGATTTGAATATTAAAGCGGTTTCCTGCTATGTACATTCTGATTTCAAAACATGGAAATGGTTGGATTAAGGATTCACAGTGAGATAAGACATACCTTGATTCAGCAGCACCAAGGTTGTAGATTTTGAATCGCTTCCCTTCCATCAAAGTTTCTAGGACATCAGTAGATGGCCGCCATATTGTCATCACAGCATCTATAAACAGCATAGACAAGGAGTGATTTATCATTCACAATATACCAGGCAATATACTATTAAGTTTAAACACTTTTGACGACGGCAGACACATACAGTGTTTCATCGTGTATGAGAACAGTGCTACCAACCCTGAAACGCCCAAATTAGCATTTGGTCTGCCCCAAATCTGATATTTTCCATTAGAATTAGTAATGGCTGGGACTGAAATCTGTAATGAGATACACCTGACAGATATACTTATATAGAACTGCATCGAGAATCGTATAGATAGACAATACTCCACGAGTTTGGATGGGCCGCAATCGTCATCGAGGCGAAGCCGAGTGACGATTACAGCACAGCCAAACGAGTGGAGTATTGTCTAATTTACGATTCAAGTGCGGTTCTGGATTTATCTTACCCCTTTCTATGACATTAAATATCATCACAACTTCAGAATAATCAGAATATACTTAGCAAATTCACTACGCCACGGCCGTGGCGTAGTATTGTCACTTTACCAGGGTGATCGTTGAGTATATTTTTCTAATGTTATTCCTATGGCTAAACTTGTACCAGGGGTGAGATAAAGGACTAATACGGTGAGGGTAACCCTTAAAGATTCTTGTTCAATGGCTGAGATTTCGCATTGGTTGGGGCTACCCAGTTACTCCTTAGATGTGGGTCTCAGATTTTATGCACACAAAACGTAATATCACTCTTATACTAGGTCCGTGGTAATATCTAGGAAAGCTTTATTGTACTCACGATTTTCAATCCTTACCTGTTTTTGTGTCAATATCTTTTGTGGAGCACCCAGCGAGTCTGATTTTAACCAGGGCCACGACATTGCGCTTCGGTTTCTGTAAAAACAAAAAAGGATCCAAACATATCACCACCACTCTCTTTTGGTGGCCGAGTCCACTCGGATATTCGGCCTCTTCAACAGACTGTAACATGACTTCGCACACAGCCTTGACAACAGGTCAGTCTGCCATCTTGCTGGTGACAACAAATACCAGAGAACCCGTCGGAGAACTCGGCCCCGCTATTATAATGTTAGATTTTGATATTCATGTATTGACAATGTATTTATATATTGTAAAAGTTCATTACACTAACGGATAGAAGAAATTAGAAGTTCATTATAGTATGTATCCTTCTCTGACTGGCCCTGTATCCCAGCAAGGATGGTTGAGGTAGGTGGAGGGGTAGCCATTGGATGCAAGGACTGAAGTCAGTCTATGTCCGGATATGAGTTAACTCAAAGCACGGACCTATACCTAAATCATCCAAATCCGTGCTCAAAGGAAACTGCATATTTTGATTATGTTTTTTTTGCATCTGATTTGTAGTGTAAACTGAAGGCTTAGCATATTAGTTTGATCTGAAACTGCAAGAGAATTCTGATAAAGCAAATAGAAAAGACTGTCTATTTAGCTTTAAGCTCTAGATCCACAAAAATCGACGCTCAGAGACGGCCGGCCGGCCTCAGCCGACGACATTCGGCTAGGCCGGCCGTCCAGCCGTCCAGAATTCTCTAAATTCTCCGTGCTGGTCCACCAAAAATAGTTATTTCCAGCCGGCCGACGTCCACATGCAGTACACACGGCGCTCGCGGGGATGAGCCAGCCGAGTTCTCCATTGATCCGATAGGCGGCGCGCGCATTTTACGTAGTAATCGAGTTCCCCGATACGTGGCGCCGCGTGCGGCGATACACTTCGACGCTCTGAACCCGCGAAAGCCGCGTATCAAGCGGAGCGGTGTGTCGGCGTGCCGGAATTGTACAGGAACGGTCAGAAAACATCAAATAACCACGGAAATACACGTTAAATCGAACATTGAAGGTAAATAAAGATAAGGATCGATGTTATGAATGTGTATTGCACGCTATAGTGCTAGAATTTTACCGAAAATACCAAAAGTGTCGATGTCCGTTCGCGCCTTCGGGTATCACCGTGTCGGCCGCGCCGTGTTGGCGGCGATCCTTCGCCACGGGGCCCGGCAAAGCTTGTGGGCGGGTGTCTCACTCTTCAAATGCATCGCATTCGGCCGTCCGGCCGCTTTTAAAAATTCAAATGAATCAGCTTTGCGTCGGCTAGGTAGTTTCCAGCCGACTCCACACAGCTATAAATTTTAATATTCGGTGGATCAGCAGAACAGTGACATTTAAGTGAGGCGACGACCGGACGACGCCCGTATGGCCACGGACGACAGGAGGCGACTACGACTGACGAGAGGCAAATGCGGCCGGCTCTAGCCGAGTTAACATTATTTGCTGATCCACCAAGGTGATTGTCCCAACCGGCTTAAACCGACGAGAGGCGGGAGTGGCCGATGTCCACATTCCATCCGCACGGACGTTGTCCGGCCCTAACTTTCACTTGGTGGATCACTGGCTTTATAACAGTTGCTTCAGCAGGATGGCGATACATAAACACAGAAGAGAATAATTCAGAATTGCATACTTGTATATTGTCTCTATTATGTAATTCAAAATGTGAATACTCTTCTTTCCCCCTAAATCATTTACATTTATTCAATAATCTATCATGAAAACATAAATGAATGATGTCAATACCACTATGCATACATCTTATACAGACAGGTGGTCATGTCATTGACTCACCTCCTCCTCCAGAGATTCCACACGTGACCGGAACTCAGCCTCCATCTCGCGGTGTAGCTCCTCCTGCTGCATCCGGCGGAAATCAGTCAACTGCGCCATCTGGTGAGAGCTGAGAAAACATTCCACAGCCGCGGGGTCCGACGCTGCGTGCGTCGCTTCGTCAATATCCTGCCCGCAGGTCATTGCCGCCACATCCCCCGGCGTGAAGTGGCGCCCGCTACGTCGACTGCGGCGCCGCTCTGTGGAGATGTGTTATAGGACCTTTGAGTATTACCACAGACTATAGAGAAACCTATGAAAGTTTAAGGTCAGAGTTTGTATCCCATCAAGATTAAATCGCATAGTAATTCACAAGACAAAGCCTGTGAATTCAAACGAGATGGGATCGAGCTCTGACTCTAAACATAAATTGTTTTCTGAATTTATCTTGCCCTTTACATTGACTAATGGCCTAATGTGACATAATCCTGTATTGGATATTTTCCATAAATATCTCATGGGTGTTGGATACGAGATCCCGATATTAAGTCTATGGCGAAAAATACTAGCGGTGAGATAACTACATATACCTAAATGGCTGAGATACGCGAAATACTCATTTCAATTACAGAGATTCCAGGCAAAATTATATTCAGAAATGTCTCTCAAATAGCAAATAATTTATCATGATACTGTTTTATATACCTATTGGTATTTATAAGGTATCAATTTGTCTTTCTAGATATATAAGTAATCCTCACTATGAGAATGCACTGTACGTAACACTTGTATAGAGAACACCTCAACGTTTCTTACCTGGGGCTGATGCCCGCGCCTCGAACTCCGCCTGTAACTTGGAGTAGATTTTCTCCATCAGTCGCTGCCGTTCGTCTTCGTATCGCCGCCCCACCTTCTGTTCAGCACGAGAACTACGAAACACTGTGCTGCCTCCTGGCATACGTTCCATGTACTACGGATTAAAAAGGAAGGATTCTTGGGTTAAATCTCGCGTACAACTAATAAGTGAACAGTGTGCACATTTTAAGTAGATATAAGAGGTCGTTCGCCAATAAGAAACTTTGATGCTGGGGTGTATCTCATTCAAGTGGGAAAAAAAGTGTGTTGGTTCTGTCAGACGAAGGGTAGTTCTTCGTGGGAGTCAATACCAAAATTAGCTTTTTTTATATATATTGACTGCAACTCTTCCTACGTTACTACTGACAACTGAACATCCCACGTAAATTCTATAATATATGAAGACAGGAGTGTGAGGGTAGCAGAATGGTTACCGTTCCGAATTGTTATGTGTAAAGACGTGCCGAACAACGAGGAAGGGAATCCATTTAACTACCCTTGCCCTCTCTTATCATTATCATATTCTTGAATCAAGACCATGTGCATGACTATCTAAAAAATTCCTGAATGTGCTAATGAACTAAACTACTTTGTGGAGTCATTGGTGTAAAAGACAAAGGATGCAAAAACGGTTTACGGATTATTTGCGCGCCCTGTCTAATGCAACTTTTGTCAGCTCTAGTATTATACATATTGGTAAAGTTTTCTACAGGCAACTTGTGGGGAGCCCAAATGATATTGTCTAAACAATGGGAAACAATGTCCATATTTATGAAAGCCTAACTAAAATATTATGAGAACGGACGCCCTGGGGGCGAATGCATATAAATGACATAACTAAAGGTTAGTTCAGCTGTATTTTTCGTGTAGATACTGACAGCAATCCAACTTACACTAGGTCTAATGGGACTATAAGGGGACCACAACCGTTCATTTACCACATTTGAATCAACGACAAATACAAGAGTACATCAGTGAGACATATTACGAAAGTGGATCGCCTCATTGATAGAACCACTTAATTGAGTACAGGAGTATTCCTTGCACTCCTGTGACAAGTAACGGTTTCATCCGTATTCTCTGTTCAGGATCCACATCCACATACAGGCTGACGCTGGTAAGAGGGACACCTAGGCTTTACAAAAGAATGACGAGTATTTCTGAAGCTTTCTTACTTCGGAAATCCACATCACAGAATTGAGCCAGATACGACTGGATTGTGTCGTTCTACAACACGAGTAAAGAACAAACATTCCAACAAGATACTGATTGGTTTTGGAATCTTGAGCCTCTTCAAATACCAGATGAGTATATCATAGACGAGGCTGAAATAGGTCTACCTCCAGCTGAAATACCAGATGAGGATGAGTTACTATTTCCCATCCTTGGCAAAGGGCCGATCAACCCATTGGCGCCGGGTCATGCTCGGAAACCTTAGGGCATCACCGAGTGTGGCCGGGTGATGCCTAAGGCAGCATTTTCCGAGACTTAGAAAATCTTAGTTTATGTTATAATTTAGCAAATAATTGATCAATAATGTTGACACTATCACAGGATGTTGATATAAAATTACAATCATGATTTTGAAATAAGCATAAGATAATATCACGTGTTATATCACGTGGTCAAAAAATGAAATTACCATAAGTGCCCTGAAAAGACCCGTCCCCTGGTGGTATACTGATACCACTACCCCGCCCTACGGACATTGCTTTGCCGCTTGTGCCCGGCGTGAGAGGGTTAATGTATTAGTCATACAGCAAAGAAAATATATACTTTCTTGTAGAATAAAGGCAAGTCATCCCTTGTGCCAGGAGGAAATGGGGTAGCCCTGCGCAGGGTCTAGAGTTCGATGCCAAAAGTTGGGAGAAGATATACATTGTGTATATGGACTCTTGTTTAAAACTAGGGAAACTAGAGCTCACGCTTATCAATACGGACACAATTATCACCTGCAATTCATATCTGTCAAAGAAAAGGACAGCAGGCTCAGCAAAATGTCATCTTTGTTACATAAAAGATGATCTATTTCATTTCCAGGTGGAATTTAAAAATATATATATATCTGCTATTGGCTGTATGGTATAACTCATGAATTTTACATGAGATCTAGAATCAAGAATCTGTGTAGATGTTTATCACCGCAGAGAGGAGCGCTCAATTGCTCCGCCGGACAGAAGACTTATTCCAAGTGACGAGTAGAATCGACCCTGGATTATTCTGTGCGGACTTTCTCCGCCATGTATGTGCCATGGATAACCGGCAATCGGTGGGACTTGTTCCAACTGATAGAGAACATCGAGCAGAATTGCAATATGAACCTGGACACTGGACTTTCGTGAGATTATTGAATTGTGTGAAAGCATCATTGGAGAACTGTGAATTCTTCGAGATCAGAGTGAAATATCTTGGAATAGACTCTGAATTTATAGATAATCTATGAATGGTTGGATGGAGCATGCAGTTACCATTATACATTGTTCATTAGACGTTCTTTATCTGAATTAATAAACTAACTTTTCTATCAGATTGAATTGTACTAGGGAAATTTGTTATTATGAATTTATGATTCATGGAGGTAACTTATAAAGTTACTGTGCACTGCTGACTCTACGCAGCAAGAGAGTAGCTCGATTGAAATGAAACATAGGCTGATATGGAACTTTGTGGATAAGTTCAACGCATAGTCCTCTAGGAGAAGATATTAAGTATAAAAATTACATATTTGTTAAATTAGCCTACTTCAACCAGGAAGCAATGCACTTTCGGACGATGTGGACATCGCTGCCATTATGATTAGATTAATGAGAAATATGCTCTACCCATTACGGACATTAACTTAGGGTTCTAATACCATCATTGCGAGACCCTGAATGTACAGGACTACAATGTATAGAATATCCACGAGAAGTTTGTAATAATTGGTCCATTTTGTCTGTTTTGAAAATGACTGCCACACACTTGAGAAGTAATCAAGTCAGTGCATACAATTTAGGAATAGATTATCATTTTTTGTAACATATCTAACATTAAATGCAATACTTTGGTTCACCAGTGTTGTGCACGTGATTATGTGACGTCATTTGTACCATACTGCTTACGGGTAGGGAATTCCCAGCCTTTGCCACTAGACTCTAACAGGCCTACCTTGAGCCATAAACACGCTATATGGTGAATGTTGGCCGCACTACAGGCTAGTTTTTATCTTCTACTAGTAGCAATACCAACTCCCTATGTGTTTTCAATGGTGACTTCATATCAAGTGAATTATAAAAAGTGACCATACTCTGGCGACCGGCGGTTTTGTTATCAGCTCAGTAGTAGCACACCTTATATAATACACGGCTCACAACTGCGTATGAAAATAAGTGCCTGATAACGTGGGACATGGCTTAATGACGAAGTCACCAAGGCAGGAATAACATCATTGATCAGAAGTAATCCCCACTCCAATATGGTGAACTGCCTCCAAGCACACAAAACGAAATACTATATGTTTGTTTGACTTTACGTCCAGTCCTCTCCAGACTTCCTTAGGGTCAAAATTTTCACGTTGCATGGTTTTACACCACAGGGGTGATCATCGACTCTCTGAGATGAATTCAGGTAGAAATCTCACCCCAATGCATATACCAAGGTGAATATTCTTTTACTTCCCACACCACGTAGATATGGCATGAGAAGAACTGGCCTTTGATATAGTGCCCCCACATTCTATGCAACTTCAGTTTTTCAGAGCAAAGTTAAGCCTATAAGACACCGACCCGACCGCTGTGCCCGATTCTACCTTTGCCCGATCTGTGACAATCTGCATCAATCGGGTCGGTGTACGCACTTCAATCATACTGAGCTTATATCGATTTGTAGAGGAGACAGAGGCGATTATAAATCTGAAAACCGTTTCCCGATATCTTAATTGGACCCGAAGTTATTAAACTTTGAATTAATTTCTATGATTCCACACCAGCGGCCCGTGGCTCTACCCGGCTCGGCTCCCGGCGGCTCTCTTTGATCTAATCCCGGGTAATTTACGAGGTTATAAAAGAGGGAAGTGTGATCGGGGACAGTTATCATGTCGGTGTCTTATAGGTATAAGACACCAACATTTTATTCCCGACTCTCACCGAGCCGATGGTCTGGATGAATCGGGAACAAATTTCTGTGTCTTATAGGCTTTAAGGTCGGTGAGAGTCGGACATATCTGACATGGTAGTAATGCCCGATGCGTCGGGAAAAGCAATAAAATCGGGTGGGTGAAGTGCGTACACCGACCCGATTGATGCAGATTGTCACAGACCCGACAGATCCGTCGGGCAAAGGTAGAATCGGGCACAGCGGTCGGGTCGATGTCTTATAGGCTTTAGGAAGCACCTGGTTACACAATTCAGTGTTGTACACTCGCACCACTCACTCATCATGACCTGACTCGCGTATCCTTCATATTTGAGTTGGTAGGTGCCCAGGGTCGAAGGCTTAGTCAACTATAGATTAGGCCCCCTAGATAACTTATGGTAATCCAGTTTTCACGTTGTAAACCATACCAATAATCTTTTATAGCTCCGACATATATCTCAGTACAAGATATTGTCTACAGATAGGACTGAATATAGTCCAAACATCCAGTCTCTTCTTAGGTAATTACACTTTCATATGTACTTTACAGTTACACAAAGATATCGTGAAACTACATTCTCGTCTGTTGACACTGGTTCTATAAAATGCCAAAGATATAATTTGTATTAGCCTCATGGCTTGCACCCAATATATAGTGTACCGCATATAACATGTATCCGATGTGGGAAAGTTCTGAGAAAAATGAGAAACATGAAAACTTTTGTACTTCATATTAAAGTAGGTAATGATAATGAAATAGGATTTAATGGACTTTAGAGGGGCATTTTCTTCGAGGGAGGTTTTAATTCCAGTATATGGATAAATGTTTACCCAAACCGTTACTTGACCTATTGCAGCCATGGTATAGGCGCATGTAAAGTTTGGAGACGTGAGCTACTGCTACACCTCACCAGGCCACTGAGCTGACAGCACGAATTGGCTCCTGTTCCTGGGGGCGAACATCAAGACAGCATGACTAATTAATCATCCCCCTAATCCCTACCCAAATAACAACATGGTAAACAGTGTCTGGGTCACCCGTAGTCTGTGGTCCCTCAAGTCTTCACAAGGCCTGGGGGTAGGCATACATGATTATCACATGACCGTTTTCCGAACCGTTAGACTATGGATGTCACTTTTTATGAAATCAATTATGTAGTGCAATCATATCCACTTATCTGTATGCCAATCAACCGCATCAAATGTGTCTTTTTATCAATTCATTACACATTTGATAGATATATTTCAAATATGTCTCATTAAAAAGCTGTAAAGGCCCGACCCTACTGGTGCGATGCGATTGTCGCAAGTCAATAAAAAGTAATAAACACCGGGTGAGGGCCATAAAAACGGCGACGCCCGTCGCATCACATTCAATCGCTTCTGTGAGGCCGGGCTTGCGCACGTGTGCAATTGTGTGAGATGCGATGGATCCGTCGCATCGCACATCTTGAAATGTTGATAATGTGTGACAGATTTTTCGCACAGGCCTCCAATTGTATCCATATATAGACATACTAACATCTATTTGTACAGCCCCTGTAGCTATTTGGATACTTATAGGGTTATGAACCTCATTTCGATTCCATATATAAAATATTATTGTATAAGGATGTCAGTTGGATGAGAAAAAGATAAGCGGAAATATCTATCATGTGAGAGAGGCTCAAATGATATCCTTCTTTTACCTAAGTAAAAAGGATTTTTTTTAAGAAACCATAAAATCATTGTATTCTCGTGAAAGAATTCTTTTCCCATATTTGCTGCCACAAACACTGCGACGAATCCATTGAATCCGTGAGGCATACCCTGGACTTTCTCTACGATTGAGTGCGATAAATCCATCGCAATAGGGGTCATAAACTCCGCCGAGGGGGCGTTTATCGGGCCATTAAACACGTGCAACGATCGCATCGCATCAGTGGGGCCGGGCCTTTACAATACAAAGTATCAACTTTCAATAATTATTTGTTCTCAATTTGACCCGACCACTAACCTTGTAGATACGGTGCAAAATGGATGTACATATTTAACCAATATCCACACTAAGTCAATAAGGTCTTCATGCTCTATATTCTATTCCACGAAAATATTCTGTAGCTATCAACAAATATCACATCAACGCAAAATCATCTACACCCGTATTTCTATACACACCATTAAGCGAAATGCACTGGCAAAATGCAAACCCCTGTGGAACGACGACCCTGCATATTTCAACACGATCAATGAGTCTTCCTGTGACCAATTATTAGATCGATTAACTGTGGAAGTTACCAGTCAAACATACATACGACATCGGTGCACAAGTACTTGGATAACAGAACACTGCTTTCGGGTGGAAACTTGTATTTGTTCGTCTGTTGCTTTTTACCTTGGGCTGGATTTGAGGGCCGGATTAGACGTCACACTTCAAGTCGGCCCACAGGGCAGAATAACTTTCCCTCAAATTTTTTACATATGGTCAATTAAAAAAAATATCTATAGTCGAACTGAATCGCCTCACTTTCCTAAAGGCTTGCTTCTATTTCAACTGCTCAGTCTATAACTGGACTGAATCCTCTAGTGTTTCCTTCTTCGGACTCGATCTATGAGCGGACACCTTTGCCGCCATCCTGACGACATTCTTTCTTCTGCTATTTCAGACATCACGTCCTGCTATATCACGTCAGGTACTCACCTGTTGTGGGTAGACTCTGGCAACGACGACGTCGACAGAGCAGACTTGACCGCCGTCACGGTACAGTGAACACAGAGGTAAAGGTGGAGGTTGAGGGTTGCTATGGAAACCGAGACGCGCATCCCAGCGTGCCCTGCGACATGAGTTGGTGCTGACCTTCAGCATCGTATCGGCCGGAGCCTGCAGAATTAATGAGTATTCATTTAGTAAATCTTAGTAGATAGGGTGGCGCGCGGCCCAAACTGGTACAATGCATAATGGGAACAGATTATCGATATCAACGAGAAGTAAATGAAAAGCTTTAGAAATACAGTTTTGACATCATGGTCACATAATGCAATATCAAAAAATAAAGCCCCCGATAAAACCACTCAATTTAAAATCAGCTCGTCTGTTTTTTGTTGATTATCCTTGAACTTGAATTGGAAAATTAAACAAATGAATATAATAATTATCATTAAAGATGAAATATTTCAGGGAGGTCTTTTAACAGACAAATCTATTAACGTGGAATATTTATATTTTCAAGACATCATAAAATGTGCCCATGCCTTATTGTGCCAAAACATCTTAAACAAGGGCACACTTATAGGATCCTTCAAAAGGAGGCTGTAAAGATGGAACACCATGGTTTCTTGATATTTACAATATATTCGTGTTTAGGAGGAAGGTAACCATGTTTGTGTGTTGATTAGCAGGCCTTACCTGGAGGGGCGGCGCGGCGTCCTGAGAGCCCACAAGTTCGGCGCCGTACATACACACTTTGTCCCCGGGCCGGAGGCGGCCGGCGGCCACGAGGCGGGTAAGGGCTGGGTCCAGGACCGCCCTGATAGGATACCAGCCGTCCGTAAGCTCCAGCACGGCCTGCAACATAATCCATACACGTCACAAGGGTAAATCATATAGAAAGCACTTCTATGGGGCATGCCTAGAGACCAGTCACCTAGGCAGGACTAACATCATCGACAAGCAGCAATCCCCCCTCGCTTATGCCGAAAGCCTCCGACTACACAAAAGTGAATACTTTCCCCACACCCTAAGGAACTCGAACCAAAGAGACCAGGAAAAGAAAGATAAAACACTTACATGACTTACAGGAAAGAATCTCCAATCTGAATGGTGCGCGAAATTTGTAGAAACATTCGGAAGGGAATGATCAGGGGAATGATCAGAGAGGTAGAATTGGAAAAGATGAACAATTTGGGTAACTCTATGTCATAAAAAGATAACGCTTTTTTAGTAGTGAAGTTGGTAGATGGATAAAAGTTGTACAGGTGTGTTGTGTCAGCTTGTTTTGGTGATGCTTCTGGTGAAGCAACATACGCATAGACCACCATTCCTTCCTATAGCACTGTGAACACTTACTTCTCTACTTAATGGATTATGAGGTCATTTACAGCAAATAACCAACATGTAGAGGGGCTATTACCGTCTGTTTGGGTGGTGCTTTATCTTTGCCATCGCCAGTAGAGGAGGGGGTCTGGTTGTGAGCAGTGACGCCCAATGCCTGCCCTGGTAGACTGATGACCTGAGACACACAGAGAACCATCGCTTTAGCTGGAGTATCATCTCGTTCAAAAATCTTCTTAACGGCACTCCTGTAAAAGACAAATAGCAGTATAGGTCATTTATAACATATCGGTAAGACACATCCACTGCTCTTTATTATTTACATAAGACCATCTTTTTCTCTCCGATATGCAGACTCACTGATGCAAGTCATGGTTAGAAAAAGATCGGAAACAAAATCTAGAGGGAAAGACTGGACAGTGTGGGAGCTGGCAGGCAAACACGTTCAGAGCTATGAGGCCTATGTATATATATCAGTTGAGAAGCCTCACTCACTTTCAAGGAATAAAAAAAGTCGGCACATTTCACATGTTTCCTGAATCTGTATGCGTACACATGTATCTGATAACTACTGGTATCAGGTGAGAGGGGTGTGCTAAATATCATCTTCATGTCAGGATATCAATTGGGATCAGGAGATATTTTGCAAATATCTTATAAACTGGAATTTACTGCCTAAGGGAGATCAAGAAAACATGGAAAATACATCAGCGTTGGTCATGGAATGGGATTAAAGATGTGTGGGGAGGTTGAAACCACTGTTTGTTTGGCAGGAATGATCCTCATCGGGACAAAAATCGGCCAAAAGGAGTAGTATCTTTGTTTCACACAAGAAAACGTTCTTTTTTATAAACTGAATTTTTTTTTGTAAGCAAAAGTGTTTTTAACTGGAAATAAAAGGGATTTTCATGGAAAAGTGGAAAACTGTCGTCTCTGTGCTGATTACACAACAATCCTAACTATATGAATCCTCCCTTCCCATTCGAGGTTGATACAAGCAGTCTGCTATGGCATGATATTGCTTTTGAAATTTATCATGCCTCGTAAAGTCATAAAAATTTGTTTCCGAGTCTGACTGTTCATGGTTGTAAATATCGCGGAGGGAATTTGTTCTTTGTCATGCTACCTTCAACGATTGGCAAATAATTTGCTGGTTTATTTTTCTTCTCAAATGGCTCATGTACACCATGTGCTGGTCATATCATACTATTTGCACTGTGTATGAGATCTGTTCCCTGAACTCATTTAGAAGTCCTGTATAAATGAACTATTTGTAGAATGTGTTTTGGACCAGTCCCCATGCACACAGTAACAAAAACCGTATTAACATAAGTACGAAACAACCCTAACCAGACAGAACTGGATCGAACAGTTGGAGCTAAATATAACTACATGGGAACAGCAATGACGCTGAACCAACCGCGGTGCTTTGAGACAGTAGGTAATACAATGAGAGAGTGATGCAAAAATTACTGAGAAAAAGCTCATTACAAACAGGTACAAAGTGCACAATCAACAGCAGAGATACCGTCTCTACATACACGAAGGTGCCATATGAAACACCGGCACATGTAGCTATATGTCTAATAAGATCCGAAAATCTGGAATTTAGTATTCAAAAGGGCAACAAAGAATCACTATGTTTCGTAGAGACAATTCATGTATATATATGAAAAACCTCTTTTCAATACTTTATGGAAAGGTTACTCCCAATAGCAACCATTGACCGTTAGGAACGTCTATTAAACATGTGGTATTAAAGGGATTTTTTATACAAAGTTAGTTCAGGGACTGATCAAGCAATACGATGACAGCGAGTAATCGCCAGAAACTACTGTCGACCTCTCCATTCCCCTACAATATTATGTCTAAACTTGAGCAGAAAAATTATACTAAAGATCAATATTTGCCATAAATGAGGCGACTGAACATATGCATTTTATCTAACATACATAAATACATTTTAAACAACAAGTAACCATTTACAGAGAAAATAAGATATGGATCTAGTAGAAGACAGGCATTCATCACCCAAAAGTTGCAGGATAACCTCAGCAAGACGGATATCAGAACGTAAACGTGATTAGACATTAGTCTAGATCAAATACTCCACTGTCTTATCTGACAGCACAATTTTACCCTTTGCTGATAAGACTGTCTTTCTCATGTTGTAAATGAGGCGAGTCTTGGAGACGAACTAATGTTGTGAAAGTAATGTGCAAGTGCTTTATCAGTGGTTAGTGCAGGTTTGAGTTTATCTATTTTGACATTAACACGGAGTAGGTCGCAACAAATCAGGCAGAGTGTATTATTAGTGTACATAGTGCATTCAGAATTTATGTGAAAAATAAAAGTTTGTTTGAGTATATTAACGTCCAATTTGTTCAATTAGACACAAAAGCCTCAATTCTATCAAAATTACTACAAAGCAATGCTGAAAATTAATCTTTTAAATCACGGGGTCGGACAGAAACATCAGGTTAAGTGACCTTCGCAGACAGCCCTGACAACGGGCCAGTCCGCCGTCTTGCTGGGGACAACAAGAGGACTTACTACTAACGAACACCATGTATAAGCGGACACGCTGCGTTAATGGACAGTTTCGCTCGATACATATATGTTTCCCTCTATTAGATGTTGATTTCAACCTTGTGTAATATATCAACTGTTATTTCCTCCTTGTTCTATTTGAGATCATGTATTTGTAATAATAGGTTCATTAAAGCAAAGTGACCGTTTTGTGAGTTTGTTTGAGTCCATCACTTGTGAGATCATGTCACCAAAACGACCAAATAATTAGTAATCAATAAACTTCTAATAAGACGTTCACAAGGACCAAACCAGTTTATGTGGAGGCCAATAAGAACTAAATCTGGACAGGTTTATAACACCGGAACACACATCAGAAGGCCTGACACACAAATACTCGCTGTGATGTAGTCAGGGTGGAACAACTGGCTTGATTAATACAACAGACATTTTACAGGGGCCTGCACGGCCATATCCCACTCAACTCAGAGGTGACAAGGGTGTGGGAGGGGGCACAAGCATGAGGAGGGGGGCAGGGAGAGCGAGCAGGGAGCGGGTCATGGCTTTTAAGAGTGGGGACTGTGAAGGGCGGGGACTAAAGGTAGCAGTGATAAAAACACCAAAGCGGCGGCACTAAGTGGAGTGGCAGTTCCACCAGCCCGCCTGCCCACCTGTCTGATTATCGCCATGACCACCCCCCGTGTTGACAATCGCCGCACCTGACGCGCCTCCAGCGGCGCCGCCCGCACCGCCCGCCCGGCGAGTCGGGCCGCCACCGCGCCTCGTCGGACACGGGATCGAGCCGCAGCCTGAGAGCGGAGCCAGTTCACCGGGGTCTCTCCAGCCACCCGCCACGGGCTGCTGCCCACGCACGACGGTCCGGTGAGTACGGTCATCTGGGAACCGGGAGGGGTACTAATTCTAGAGATTGACTTGTTTTGGGTAATGGGGCTTTATTATGATTAGATCCGATCTCCGAAATGACTTCAATGACATAGAAGCAATGAAGCGTAGAAAAACGGGCGTAAATCGAATGAGGAATATTCGCATACTTTAGTAATAGTCTAACTACAAGTTGATCCTCCACAGAAATACACTTTCAAAACCGACGGACTACAGACCCCTACATATATACCGACTTTTCTTTATAAATTGATTAAATCAGAAGAACATAGAAACCATACTGGAAAAACATTTTCACTGAGTAAACTGTCGTATCTTCTACATTTTCCTTCACCCACTTGACTAATTGTGGTGAATAGATTTTCGAGACGGCTTATCCTCAAATGGCAAGAGTACATCAACAAGAAGACATTCGTAGAACAAATATGAGCGTGTGTCATAAGAATGGCAACAGCCCGGCAAAACATATTTATTCATTTTAATATTCATGAATGGGATCGGCGAAGCGAAAATGAACCCATCCCAGTTGATAAAGACAAATTCCTAATATTTATACAATACTAAATCCCACTAAATCATTACTAAATCCGGCGATAAATCTATCTTGATATTCATATTTCCATCAGACATAGAGGCGGGTGAAATCACATTGTTCTTTATCCTTGTATATAAAAGTCCACTGTCGGTGATATGCACCGTGCTGATTGCAGTAGGGCGCCCTTCGTGGGGATTCCGGATATTTTTCATGTTCTACGCATACCTCTGCTAACTATCACAAATCATATTGATTCAAGATGAAAAACGTGAGAGGCTATAAGGACCAAACGTTATCACGAAGTTCATCATGCGATATAAACACAGGTCTGACAGGTTATCGTGCACAAACAGCATTAACAAGTTTATCTTGTGTCTAAATCTTAGATCACTGTTAACTCTATAGTTAACCGCTACGCAGGAACCTGCACTGCTGCTGATATGTTCAACCACGTTATATGGCTGATATGATATCCGCTATACTCTAGTGGCACACAGTACCTAGTTCATGGGGGGACAAATGTACAGAACTTTGCTAGCACTAGGAGTTGAACATTTCTTTCTCAGAGCTACAATTAATCAGGGTCTCTGGTCTTATTGGAAATCCATATAAAGGGATTTGAGCTATTGTAAATTGATTATAAAATATTTGTACAAATCTATGAAAATAAACTTTACATTTTGTTTGCTTACATTGATAAGATGGATACAGTCCCTAATCTTATGAATACATGTTTGTGTATAGGATTTAACGAGTGGATTAACGATAAAATTCGACATAAAGATTATTGGGTAGGAAGGTAGGCAGGAGCAGGGGGCAGGCAGGAAGGGGGTTGGGTAGGTAGGTAGGTAGGTAGGTATGTAGGTAGGTATGTAGGTAGGTAGGTAGGTAGGTAGGTAGGTAGGTAGGTAGGTAGGTAGGTAGGTAGGTAGGTAGGTAGGTAGGTAGGTAGGTAGGTAGGTAGTTTGGTTCTTTCATGTCATACTAGTGGACGGGGCATTACAGGGAACTACATGGCAAAACGTCATTGATAACTAAGATATCGGCGGAGATATGCATACGTGGATAGATTCGATATTTTGCTAGACGTTTAACTCTTGGACAGCTCATTATTCAACGAAATGATTTTCTTCAGATTGAGTTATAGCAAATGCGGCTGTAATTAAATCATCGCTACTATTTGTGAATTATTAGGTTTATGGCTGTATTAGAGCAATGAGGGATCAACTCAAATTATGTTATACTGATAGAGTTGACCTGAAATATGCTCGGTTACTGCGTGTTACGAACAGCACTATTTACTTTTCATGTGACGTCAACGTTTTATATGTCACAGTTCTATGAGATACATACATCACTGCCAACCACCGGTATGTGTAGAGGTTTTTAAACCTTTCTGCACGATACACCCTCACACCATTGTTAACTCTATTACAGTGACCGTCCTTCAGTGTGTTGAGAACGTACTAGACATAATGAATACTCTCATTTGTTTGGACGGGCGGCGGAGTTTTGTTTCACTGAGTAATCAATAGCTTAACTTTGATCACGATTGATCAGGCAGCTCTCGTGTCATTCCCAGGTCAGGTTACACTGCCCGGATCAAATCACACCCTCCTCACGTACAGAGCAGTGTGTACCAATCAACGGATTTAACGGGCAATTGACTAGCCATACTTTCCAGATGGAAGGCAGGTAAATATATCTACCAGGGTTGCCCTATAAAGAAATTGAGTACATGTACATGAATTTTAAAGCTATAAGACATTGACATTATCGATTGACACAGACCATATTGTTCCTGACCATCTGTCTGATCTTCTTCATTCTGGTCATTTTACGAACACTAAAGACCAAATAAGTCAAAGGAAGAGCTACACTGAATGTGTCTAATCAGCAAGATAGCACAGTCCAATATCAACATGTTCATTTGGACTGATACTGTCTCTGTGGTTTACACACTCTTTATTAATCGTCTAACATGTTAGGAAACGTGACAGAATTCTCATATCACAGATCACAATCGGCCTGTTGGACAAGGGTATTATCCAGCGACAGTTACCGAGCTGAGCTGGTCAGATCACCTGAGCACTATGAGATGGTGTGCAGCGGTTGATGTCTGTAGAAGGCCATTAGACGCATGACCACAAGAGTGATTGACAAAGAATGACCTTTGTAATGATCAAAGATAAGTTAAGAGAAGTCTGTAACCGTGGTGCACAGATTAACCTGGTAGAAGGATGTTTAGTAAGAGCGAGAGGTTGTTCGGACTTAGTCAGTACGAGTTGTATGAAGATGAAGCATAGTTATAAGAGTAAAATGAAAGTGAAATGAGTTTGTTAAATGAGACACACTGTAAAATGGTTCATAGGGTGAACTGATATGACTACATATAAGTGACAGGCTAAATCACGTTTTAAGTTAAGACAGGGAGGCCAAGTCTGGTATCTAAGTCTTCGATAGGAAGGCCCAGGGTGGTTTCTATGTATGCGACAGGAAGATCAAATCTGCTTTTCTCTTTTTCCAAGTATGTGAGAGGTAGGTCTAGTTTTCAATTGCGACATAGCTCGTGTATTCAAAGAATTAATGGACACACGAAAATAGAATGGTACAGATCAGCAATAGATTGATTAATTCTTTACTGCTGCAAGGCAAATGTGATTAAAATTGTATTTGAACATACCTATTTCCCAATGCGTTTAGAAAATTGCTAAAGCAATGCTTTGGTTTCCATTTAACTTCAAGAACCGAAAATACTCGAGTTTACCTATTTAAGTATCCGATACTTCAATCATTTATCTAAACAAGCCAAAAAGTCAACAAAAATAAAATATTCTCGGGAAGCCTTGAGTTCAGCCTTTTTGAGAATGCTTCAATCCTACTATAAATATACATAAGAATGGTGTTAAGATCACTTAAGAAACCTCCACGTGTTGCACCATGCTGACACAGTTAGGTATCCTAATCACAACTAACAAGTGCATGTGTTTAAAGACGGATTTCACGAAGGGCACTTTGAATTAGGAGAAGTATTTTCAACAACACTCTAGTGAAAGACGGCGCTTTCCAATTTAGCGTGAACTAGGGGATTAAAGGTACAGCATCAATATTTGCATGCTACGTGGAGACTGAGTGGTCAGCCATTGTGATGACTCTCAAACATGGCGCCACAGTGTGTAAGCGTTAACACAAACACAGCGCATACAAACTGCAGTAAATATCGTAAAATGGAATCTCCATGCTGTCACTATGCCAAATATTTTGGCTCTACTTAAAATCGCTAAAGCTAGTGTCTCGTAGTCGATAATTTAACTTTATTGTTCAAGTATAGCTATGCCAAAGACTCCTGGAAAAGTGTGCTATCAATCATCGGAATCGCATTAAAGCGCAATTTATGTCTCAGGAAATCGAACATCCCAAATAGTTCATTGGAAATCGAAAGCTAAATCAATACACTATCCCAGTAAAGTAAACTCGACCCTTCTATATATATATATATATATATATATATATATATATATATATATATATATATATATATATATATATATATATATATATATATATATATATATATGCGTGTATATATACTTGTATATGTATATACGCATACATATTCAGAGAAATCGGAGAGTGAAATAACTGTTTTATGCCTCAGGGGTCTGTGAGGGTGTTTTTGGACTTTCTCTGGGATCAGCTTTTCTCACTGGTTTATTCACAAAATATAAATTCCTCCCAAACACTATAAACCTCAAGACAACTGTAACTAATTAAACAACGTTATAGATGATCATAATTGATAATCGTTACCAATACAACTGTTTATAATTATTCGCGTTATTGACTTTTCAATTTGAACGTGGCTAGATCTCAATCTACAATGTGTGGGTAGCAACCGTGAAGTGGGTGGCTTCTCCTTTTATAGTTTTGTACCTTGTGACCCTCGGCCAATAAGATTACAGACGTCAGTGTGGGTGGCATCTGTCTATTGATCAGTTGCCAGGACTATGTGACAATGTTGGAGACTGCCCCCCCCCCCCCCCCACAAACACACACAGTCATTGACGTTTGATTTCATCTTTTTGTTTAGAAAGACATCACCATGTTGGGTTTACCAAGCGAGGACAATGGCGCCAGTGGTGAACCGCCACGGCAGGGAACAGTGCCAGAACAAAGACAATCACCCCCAAAGGCCGATATGGCGCTGAACTACCACGTCAACCTGTGCAGGCTGTTGGTGGACGGAGGGGCGACGGCACTTCGCGAGGTGTTCGACACAATCCACACTCCACTGAACCTCAAATCCCGACTGGCCAAGGTGCAAGCGGTGAAGATTCTGCAGCGCCTCAAGCACCGCGGCATCATCACGCCCGCCCAGTGGTCTCTGCTCTACCCGCAACACAAGGATCCACAGTCAGGGAACTTTGACGTCATCCTGCTGCATCTTCTGCTGAGGAACGTGTGCCACCTGTCACCTCCTTACCCTAACGGTTGGGACGGCATTCCACTGGCGAGTGACAACGGACTCTCAGCTAACCTCGTCCGGTTGGACTACATGAGCCATCTCATTGTGAGTAAAGAGGAGGTCACTGACGAGGAATACTATCACCACTTTGAGCAGATCACCGAGACCTTGTGCAGTCTAGCTGGGCTCACCATGAGAAGAAGGGCTGAGCTCATTTCCCAGGAACAAATCAATGAGGACCAGAGGCAATATTTTGTAGAGTATCTGAAGCGGTGGGAAAAAGGTACACAGCAAGCAAAAAAAGCAGGCTCAGAGCAAGCGGAACCGACAAGGTCAACATCAAGAGGTGGTATGAGACTACCAAAAATAGAGAAGACGCCCGCCGCGGATGACATCACAATTGGGATACGATCAGCCACTCCTGGCAGCGATATGAGGGATGGTCTTCATGCCCCTACATCTCTAAAGGCGGGAAGAACTCCCAGTGCCTTAAACAGACGCAACACCATTGTTAGAACGCCAGGTAGGTCTGGTTGGGTTGGGCTTTATAGTGTCTTAGGCCATAGCAACCTCTATGATTGTCTATTGTTGTCATCGAGATTCACTCATTACAATATGCCTCTAGTTTTTTGTGGCGGCGTAAAAAAAATCAAAAAAATCAAAATTCACATATTTTTCATTGATATGAATCATAATCATACATGCCCAATGTAGTAAAAAATTATCTTAAAACACCCAAAGACAGTCAAATGGGTCATTTAAGCCGAGGGGCTGATCATGCTATACATCAACTATAATTCTATTTTTGTAAATGCATTGACTATTACATGTGTGAAAATACAGCAGGCTATATGAACTTCTGTGCTATCAAAGTAGGATTTGACTAATGAAGTTTTGACCACCGTCTATCATCAGCAATGTCTTACATGCGTTCGCTGGCCTATCTCGTTTCTTGGTAGGAAACGACTTCCTGGCTCAGGACCGTGGTATTATTGCTGAGCACCACAAGCTGGTGGTGGAGAACGTGCGAAGTGACGCCGTGCTCGCCAAACTGGTTAAGGCTGGCGTACTGACCCACGAGGAAAAAAACAGCATCAACCTCGCCACCCGCAACGTGGACCGCATGAAGTCTCTGCTCAAGATCCTCCCCACTAAGCAACGGGCTGCCTTCTCAGCCTTCTGCGAGGCCCTCAAGTTCAAGTACCAGGCCATCTATGAAACGCTGATGAAATCTAAGAAGCTTGCAATGGAAAAACCAGGTAACCCCTTCCGTCTTGTATAGGACAGTAGCTATTATAGTATCTCTAATTGTGCATTGATGGGTTGGTAAAAACAAACAAGAAATACAATAGAGATTGGGAAATTATAAGGTGAGACTGATTTTTCTCTTTTTGGGATGGGAGGGAGGAGATTCATGTTATTGATATCACTAGAGTTCATCACTTATTAATAAGATTATCGCCGATGTCTTACCGATTCCATGAATGCGGAATTTTAGTAAATCTATTATCTCTTCAGTGTTACCTGGAAATTGTATTTGTTCAACAAGTACTATCCCCCTTCCAACACGTTTTTGTTGATGAGAATTTATCTATTACAAAAAATAGAATGTAATTACATATTTATATCTTTTTATACATCCTGGAAGTAATCAAATGTTGCAATTTGAATTCTACGATTTAATACCAGTGCAACAACTGTACGACTATGAATGACATGATCAATTGCTCACTTGATTGAATGATATAGATAACAGATGAGTCCATCCTATTCATCATATATAGCAAATGAATCAAATCAATTCTATAATAATGAGACTAAATCATACTTTGATTCTCTAAATTACAGAAGGTAAGTTTAGTAGAAGCACTAAGTTAAGACCTACGCTAATCGTTCTCTGTGCCAAGACCTGTTCAAGTGAATTCTATAATATTCAGTAATGTAGATATCAATATTTTCCTAAAGCCATGGTATTATATTAACCTGGATCTAGGATTCTTAAAATGTATAATACACACTAATTGTATATGAAATATATTAGCATATTGCATAACGACCCTACACAACTCTTTCCCCAGTAGTGTTTGAAGTTCATCCGAGAGCACCATAACAAATAAAAATCTTCAATTGTATACTATTAAGTACCAAGATAACACTCTATGGAATACCTATCACTTCACCTGAAATATCGTAACATGCCATAATTGATGTGCACAAAAACAAAACTGAAAAACATCTAGTTCCACAAATACTAACTTGACGCTAGTATAAGTTAGACATTTCAGGCACCTTTTCATTACAGTCGTTCGTTCATCACCCCGATCAATAGAGCAATTCGGTAAAAGCTTAAAGTTTATCGATAGGTGGTTTAGATGAAATAACTGGGATTCTTTTTTTTTATTATTGAGAAGAATGCCTCTCACCATAGTGAGTTTTTTTTAGACTTTTCAGTTTTTCAGATTCCTTTAATATGAATTATTTAATTTTAAGAATTTTTTGTTTGTTTGTTTCTTTAATTGTTTAATTTGGAGATGTGAAAGAACGCGTGGGCATCCTAATACAATTCACTGAAACAAAAAACTTGAATATATACACGAGCATGTAAATACGAAATATCCTTTTCAGATGATGTCACTGAAGCTACCACAAATCTTCGGTCTTCATACAAGTCCATCATGTCCCGCACCACCCCTGTACCCTGGCACGCAAACGCCATGATTGATATTCGCGACTTCTACACGCCCTTGTACATCACAGATTATCATGGGTAACACTTCTCTTTATCTATATTGTGAGCTTTATTTAAACACTCGTGCAGATGGGGGTGGATGACTGGATCAAAATATCCTGTTTTAGGGGTTGCCGGCGCTTAATTTTCAAAGGGGATAATCATAACGTAGGTTTCTCATAAGTATATAACTGTGTGCATTAACAGATTAGTGGCTGACATATAGTGATATTATCAAAATTGGACTAGCAACTTTTTAATTATCCACCGTATTCTACTTAGTAAAATATGACTTTTTCTGCCACCTCACTGGCACTTTAGGAACTATTTTATATAAATAATAGACGGCACTTGCGTCGAGTTTCTCATCATTCATATGATTTTGTTTCTAATAATCAGGGGAAAGGTGGGTAATGAATACAACATTACCATGATTATGCTCTGTAAGGTTGTATTATCCTTATAGCTGACACTAAGCAGTACTCCTTTCTATCGCGCTGGGTTTTACTACACGTCAACTACATGGAGAATATGACTACGAGATCAAAATCATGACAATATTGTGTATTTAGCCATAGTAAATAACTACCTTTCTTGCTGTACTTTTCATTTCACGACTAAAAAGTTTTTATATCATCATTTCAGACGTGAGTTGAATCCGACACTTCTGTTCGACATAATATCACGACCAAAGAACGGGAAAGGAAGACGCATCATGTTGGAGGGGGAAAGCGGCAGCGGTAAATCCACCATCTGCCGCTACATCACCACGGAGTGGGCTCATAGCGCCATCACTGTGGCTCAGAAGTTCCGTCTGTTTTACCACATCGAGGTCAAACTTCTCAAAAACAGCTTGGCGGAGACGATCCTTGAGCATAACCACGAATCCGGCTACAACAAGACTCCCGCCGAGCTCTACCATCTCATCAGTACCTTCCAACACAATGTGATGTTTGTTCTGGATGGTCTGGAAGACCTAGCACCAAAGGTCACCAATGAGGTGATGGACCTCCTCCAAGGTCGGCTATTCCCGGAGAGTTGTGTGTTAGTGACCATGAACAGCACCTACGTCACTCCAGCACTACTGACCACCTTTGACACTCGTCTGGCGCTCTTTGGGCTTTCGCCCGATACACAGGAGGACTTTGTGCTGCGATATGCAAAACTGACGAAAACTTCGGAAGAAGTCTACACTGACTTGCTTGAGAAGATTCTGATCACAGATGCGAGTAGCAAGCCCTCACTTCAGGTTCTGGCCCAGAATCCACAATTGTTGATGTGTATGTGTCTTATTTGTGAGACTGAGACCCCACTGGAAGCTGAAAGTACAAGCGCACTTCTACAGGACTTCTTCAAATCACTGCAGAAACTACACTGTAAGAACAACAATATCCCCATCATCAATGGAGAAATGCCTGAGAGCCTTCAAATACTAGCACAAGACATTGAGGAGATGGCCTGGCGCTGCATGCATCAGAATGGCAGTTTCTTCATGTACGATCAGTCTGATAGCGATTCAGGAAACCCAATGTTTGATCTAGGAATCCTGCAACGTCGGACATCATCAGCTTTGACAACCCTCCAACAAATATTCTTCACCAACCGAATCTTCCAAGACTTCATGGTAGCTCGGGTGCTTTGTCGACTTGATCCAGAGGACTTTACAGATTACCTTAGCAACCTTGTCAATGACAGCTACTATTCCAATGTCACAAAATTCTTTTGTGGCCTACTGAAGGATGACTATGATACAGACAGGCTAGGTGATGTCATGAGAGGCTTAGCACAAGTGAACGTCTCCTACTGGACAGGATATGCAGAAAACATCCGTATGGGTTCATCTGGAGAACTGATATGTAGAAGGCAGATGCCAGCAATAACTGAGGGTCGACTGGGCGACTTTGTTCTCAGTCTGGGGTGTCTAGATGAATGCGTGGGTCGGGAAGACATGTTGAAGATCATTGCTGATTCCCTTCCAGTAAGGCTGTTCACAAAACACAAGAAGATGATAACACATGGAGCCATCATGGGGCTCACTCATGTTCTGAAGCAGGGTTCTTCCATGGTTGTTGAGCTTGAGCTCAGGTTAGACCATTTCAGTCGCTACTATGGCAAGACATTGAACATTCTTGGAAATGCGATCAATCAGAGCAAAACTCTGTCGGACTTGAAGTTTCGCTGGTCTGATTCTGATCTGCTCAGTGAGGCGTGTGCTGTTATCTTCGCTACAGAATGCAGTGTGCGAACTGTGAGCTGCTACGACGAGACAAAGAGGCTGATGGAGCATCGTGTCTCGGCAGCAGTGTGGTCCAACATGAAAAAAGCAAGTCAGAATATGGCATCTGTGCACAACTTCTCTTTTGCCAACTGTCAAAACAAGGCCATGGTGACCTGCGTTCTGCATAGCCTCCCCTACTCCATTGCAAACCTGAGCATCACAAACACTACTTTGGATATAGTTTCTGCTCAAGCGCTTGCAAAGAGAATTGAGGATAGCCAATCGCTCACCTGTCTTGACTTGAGACTGGTAAAAATCAACAGGCCTGACTTCAGCTTCATCTGCTCCGGGTTGCGCCTGAACAACACACTGGAGAGAATGATACTGAGAGGCACCAACCTTGACGTGATCAGCTTCATGGCTCTCTCTCAAGCCCTCAAGTTTAATCGCTCCCTCACTGAACTTGACCTGAGCATGACAGAACTTTCTGATTCAGCATGCAAAGCTCTAGCTCAAGCCCTCAGTACTAACAAAAACATTTGTGATGTTATTATGGAGGGCACGAAAATCACACCACTTGGTAAAGATATTCTCGTCAGACAAACATCCAATGCCAATCTGGTACTTGTTGGAATAGAAACAGTCACTTTTATGCCACTACCATACTCAACGTTCAAGACAAGGTTTGGGCAGGTTGGCCTGCCTATGCTCAAGTCTGGTTATGTTTAAAGGGAAATCAGCTGTCCTTTTAAAACTTATAAATTCAAATTCTAAAACATAATTTCTTTCATTTAGATACAAATGAACGCGATAATTGGATAAAGCATGGAATCGACCAGCTGGCACGAATAATGCTACCTTGGAATGAAGGATGTTCAAATCTCAACCTCCGTGGGTTATTTCTGACAGCCCCATTACCATAGCAGTCCTTGGCTTTACTTGTTTACATACATGCATGCCTCAGTTATCTACCCAGGCAGGCGGTGACTCTTTGAGTACCCAGGAAAAGGCTTAGTATAATATGAAGGTGGGAAATACACCAAGGTTTCGCTTCTATGTGCTCATCAGCCACAAACAGATAAAAAAGCATCAGAACTGGATAAATTGAAATCTTTTGATCAACAGCAATCAAGGTGTTTGGGTGGAAGCCCAGCACTTAGGAAGTGCTTAAAGTGAAGTCCCTCTATTTGTTTAGATAAGGGTCTTCATCCACTGTCATTGAGGTTTATAATGAAAATATTTAAATAAGGGTTAACATCGGTCACTTAAATGGTGTTCATGATTTATAGGTGGAGCAGAATTTATATATATTAGGATATCTTTACTTATTCTTTGACTGGAGGTTTGTATAAGGCCAACCACTACCAGAAGTCGTTAAAGGTATAAGAATACATTTACCATCTGCGTTAACAGACTACAGTGTTTTAATCATTGTATATAGGTCTGAATTAAACTCGGTTCTTAGAACTTTCACATTATCCTTATAAAAGAATATCACCTCTAAGGCTACTTATTTATATGTGCAACTAACAATCAACTCAAAAGCCAGGTGCAGACAAAATTTCATATATTTGTTTCAATGATTCTAAACACACTTACTGTCTGCTGGAAATCATAAAGCAGCTGTGATATTTGCTTGAGTCCAATAGGCTTTTTCTTAACACATTTACAGAATTACACATATCACTCACCGTTGGCTGTTGTCAACTTCACGATCATATCTGTACTTAAGTTGAAGCATCAACTGGTCTGGGGTGAGCTTCCTAGAACCAGATTAATTGTATAAGCTAAACTATAAAAAAATACATGTACATGCATTCCAAGTAAAGTCATGTCTAGTCATTCACGACATAACAACATAACGTTAGAAGCTTATGATTCTCATGCAGGTAAACTAAGTAACATTTTGTGTCCAAAGGTTTACCTCTCTAACACAACAGAAACTTAAACGGGAAATCATAGGAAAACGGGGCATTGTATCCCAGACGATCTTAGAATGATCTCTTCTTCATTATTTGTTTTCTATACAGTAAAATACACATATCCCCAAATAAAATAAGTTTACCAAAATCTATGTCTGTGTCTAATATTTGGTTCCAGAAAGGTTAATGGTAAGTAATGTTCCCGTACATGTATTTGGCAATGAACATTTCCTACCTGCCACCAAAAACTTCAGGAAATGAAACTTCCATGGCTGCTAACTTCCAGACGATCCATTTATAGTGGTTGTAGATACATTCCCGATCGATCAATTTTGGATCGACTGTTTCCAAGTCCAATAGGGCACTATAGGAGGTATATACACATTAGATAAGTATTAGGAAGATTCGGACTAACTTTAGGTCAAAAGGTCAGGACAGTTCTGATTTGTTTTGCTTATTAGATTTTGTGTTCTACGCTGTAGTCCTAAACTAGTATGTCTCTCACGAAGTTAAAGATTTTGAATAAAAAGAAGTAGGACAAGAGCTGTATTTCTAGGTTATATTAGGCACCTTTTTTTAAAAACATCTTTCATTTTTGTCACAAAGCATTTGACGATACGATTGTCGTTCTTCAAACATAATGATAGACTGCATATACGATTATATCCTAACAGAAGTGTTATACTTAAATTGGTTAACACCTGGGGCCTGTCTTTCAGTCGTGACCATTTGTGATAGTGACCAGTGACCGTTTTGAGATTATCGGGTTCCAGAGACAAATGGTCATGATAATAGTGACCATTTTGAAAGGTAAAAGGTCTTGGTCACTGATTAACGTTCCAGAGTTGTGACCATTTGGTGACCATTTAGTTCAAATGGTCCCCAAAACAGTGACAGGCTTAGACATGTCATACATGTATGATATTCATACTAAAACTTATCAAAATTAAAAGATATTTGCAGTGGAGGATTCTATATGGATGTCATACCTTTATCCCAAATGACATAATCTTCCAATGATTATTTTAGTCATAAGAATATTTTTCACCATAGCCAGTGATAACTGCTGACACTGCTTCGCTTGACTGCCTTGTTTACATCCTACTGCAGTACTCGACCCTAAGTTGGTGTGATAGTCTCATACTTGAAATATCTTATTTTATACACTTCCACTGTATCAAATGAAACAATATTTACTGCGATGAATTATCCTTGGACCTTGGACCAACAGTGATCATAACAGCCCAACAGCGACTGGGTCTGAGGAACACTTTCCAGTTATGATCACTCTTTCTCTTTTTCTCCCAAACAGTCACTCTTTTTCGGTCAAAACTAATAAAGATGTCGCTGTCTGAAAAACAGGACCCTGGTGTGGTAGAATTTCCTGTTTCTAGCGTGGTCACATAGCAGTTGGAAGTGGATGTTTTTCACTGTCCCGTCTACATATCCATAATCCCATTTCTAGTTTTGGTTCTTACTGCCAGATCTAATATTACAAAATATTTATGCATTGAATAGCATTATGTTGAATTATAATGACTCAAAAATAATGGGAAATATGATGTATTGAAGCTAATGTGATGTGCCTGAAAGCACCATATCTTGGAAGGGGTTGAAGCTGGGAACATTATTTTAGGAATCAAATTTTTCCCATGTCCATGCTATCAGCAACCTACTTGCAGAATTCTTCTTTCCCTGCTGTACTGCAGTCATCCCATATGAGAACAGCTCCGTCTCCCACGCGCACGCTCTCACTCTCTTGTGTGATCTTTTCTCCGAAGAAGTCTCCGGCCCAGAACCGGAAGCTTTCTGCACATGTTGACTTCACCTTCCAAGTCGATTCCCTAACCCCAAATGCATGGAGCTGGGAAAAAACAACCCAAAATGTTCATATATATTGAGCAGAGACCAAGCGTCATATCGATGTGAGGGATTAGTCTATTGATTTTGCGAAGTAAAGATGGGACAGGGAGTAACCACAAACACTGCCATTAAGAGCGTATCTGTGAATGTACATTGTGTACCAAGGGGCGGGGGGGGGGGGGGGGGGGGGGGTCATTAATAACTCGTATCAACGCAATCTAACTGCATACTTTATGATACTTTAAAAAATGTAGACATATAGGAACTGATGACTGGTCTACGGATAATAAATCCTAAAACAATTATTTGGTCTTTGAAATTATGAGAAATATTAACATTCTAGGGGAAAAGTAACACATTATATTAGGTGTATTGTGTTCATAAGGGAACATACCTGTTGGTGAGAGTAGGACTGTGGGGTCCAGCCCCTGACAGCTGCTCTTAGAGGCAATGGTAACTTTTCACAGCGCAGTTTGTACCAGCTGCCAGCTAGCGGCCTCACTCCTCCCGTGTCCTTTTTCTTCTTAATACGCTGCGCTTGTTGAACTTTTGCCTTCATTCTTCTTTTTGTAATTTCATCAGAGACTTTACGGAGTTTAAACTCTTCCCGAAGACTTGAGTTGCTGGAATGTGTTTCTGCCTCAAGTAATTCCAAGTCTGCCATTGCCAGCGCACTATTCAAAGAGTCCTGTTCGTCACCCCAGTCCTCAGATAGGTCTCGGCTGGGTACATCTTTGTTTCCGTTGGCGACATTTTCTGCTCCGCCACAAGGTACTTCTACTTTCTGCTTTTTGCTATTGGGTGTATTGAATTCAGCTTCAGAGACAGTCCTCTTTGAAACCGTTGTTGTTCTAACTGGGGTTCTGAAGCTACATGGATGTACGTCAGTCGTACCTCGACCCTGCGTCACAGTGGACGATTTAACAGTGGTCTCAAATGCTCGGGTCTGCTTTGGGATGGAAACCTGATTCCTGTAAGGTGTAACAAATGTAGTCTCACCTTTCGTATTCTTTTTGGGTGTAAACAAGTCATTTTGTAGATTTTTCATACTTAGCTGCTCCGATTTGCTAATATCAATATCATCTATTGAGGCGGAAATTTCCTTGTAAGATGTAGGGCCATTCCACCTACGATGAAAACAACGGAAAGAGGTAAGGCAGTAACAATTGATCTTTGACACAGGGTGAAAATAATCATTTTCAAATGTGTAGGTAATACATTCCCTTTTATATCAGACATACGTAGTACTTATTAGACCTTTTCTTGCAGCAGCCAATTCACTAATACGGCATCACATTGTATTTTGCATTTTGGCAGTTTTACATAATACAATTATTTCTCTATCAAACATTGCACATAACTGTATATAATCATCTCATATGCTGAGCATTCAAGGTTTTTATGGATATTCTGATGTAGGTTTATGTCCATGTTCGTATACAATCTCAGATGAATTCGTGATTGAATTTTGATATAATGAACGCTATTTTATTTAACTAGGAAGAGAATGAACGCTATTTTATTGAACTAGGAAGAGTTGTAATACCTGAAACCTCCCACATTAGTCTGTCCATGCTCTCGCACTTCTTTTTCGGGAGCAGAGATCAGTGGTTGGTGAGTTAGTGATTGCCGCATAGTACATCTGTCAGTGAGGAAGCCTATAGAAACACAGAAAATAAAAAAAAGTCTGAATGATTTTCATGATATTGATTCCTCTTTGATATTCTTTTACCAACATGCAAACAGTCAAATTATCCAAGAAGCATCGCTAAGTCTTGATTGTCCTAGATGTATAGTGATGGCACCGGTGGCCTGTCTGGTTTGCTTGCAAATACCTGATATTACCCCCCCCCCCCCCCCCCCTTGAATCAGTAGTTATGAGTAGGGGGAGGATGGACTAATCATTTTTCCTTCTGTACTTTGTTAGCTATGAAAAGCAAAAATGTGGTCAGCTCATCTAGTGACACTACATGCAATTGTACTAAAGTAGAGTATAGCCATAACCTATGAGGCCAACTGTCCACCCGCTAATAAACTCCATTCAACTCACAAAGTACAGGTTACATGCAGCTGTTATATCATTGATTTTCGGAGAATTATGCTAAACAAGAAATGGAAACAATCGCACCTTCAGGCGTAGAGGTTACTGGTTTCTTTCTATCCCTTCTTTCTGCATCGTTTCTGTCTTGGCGTGATTGGCCTAAAACATGTCACACGAAACAAGATACATGCAGGTATAAAATCCGTTTCATTATCCACAAATGAATCCTAATATATGTATACAATTGTGAAAACCAATAAGGCTAAATCTCTTTAAATATAATGTATAGTTGCCAATAACAAAGGTTATTACTATTCAATTCAATATACGTGAAAGATACGGTTCGTCATACTAAATCAGCAATTTCAAGACAATATATGACTCCTATTCAAAAAATACTAAAAATATCCAAGAAAATAATTCACATACCTTTATGCTGATAGACTCTCCCTGAAGTGTTCATTCTTCCAGAATCTGGAGTAGACGTTGCCAATTTGGGTTGCCCCCCAGTCTCGGCAAAGATTTTATTTTTACAAGGGCTATCTACCCGGTTCGTCAATACAGGCTCATTCCTCTTTTGACATTTCAGTATCTCAACCCTTTCGGTATTTGGTGTCTTTCCAATTGCTTCATATTTTGTATTTTCATTTGAATCATTTGCCATTTTCAAGAGATTACTTTCATCTAACATATCCCTGGCCTTTTTCAAAGAGTCTCCGGATATGGTCACTTTGGATCCTGAGGCAGTTTCAAAACCTTGGAAAACTACAGGTTTTGAAAAGGATTTCTCTGGGGAGGTGTTTTCCATCGAATTTTCCTGCAGTACTTTGACATGATTTAGGGCAGTTTCTGATGCAGTGACCCTTGATACAGCTGCTGTTTCAAAACCAAGTGTTTTCTTGCAGCTTCTATTTTTTCTAATTTGATTCTGATTTTCGTCTGCAGAATGGTCACTCTGTTCCAGTTGGTGCAAGCATTGAACATGATCGAGGGCACTTTTTGACACACTGACTTTTGTTCCTCTAGCAGTTTCAAAGCCCATAAAAGAACCCTTCTGCTGCTTTACCTTTGGCTCCTTACTATCATCAAAACTTTGAATAGCTGCCTTCTGTTCCTTTGCATGAGGCAGACAATCCTCAATATCACTCTGTTCGTCCACGAAAAGATGTTTAACCTGTTTTAGAGCATTTTCTGATATTTGGACTTTTGATCCGCTAGCTGTTTCAAATCCTAAGAAAGGTGTACTCTGCGATATCTCGGCTTTACCAGACTTGTTTGTCAAATACGATTCTTCAGTTGGGAAAGTTTGCAAATTATCTCCTCGACGTTCACCATGTTCTTTATCATCAAGCAGGGTCTTAGCTTTCTTTAACGCATCTCTAGATACGTTTACTGAATTTCCACGTGCAGTCTGAAAACCACAAAAGCCTTTAGTTTTTTTGGATTCAATATGTGAACTAGTATCCCGCACGAACTTCGCACAGTCCACCGTGTATGGCTTGACTGTCTCAATTTCATTAACAGCTGATTCTTTTTTCTGATAACTGGATTCGCTGTTACTTAATGGTCCCTTCGTCACTTTGAAAAGGTTTGTTGAGAATGATCGTAATTCGCAATCTTTTAATAGAATATCTGACTTCATTCCAGTGTCTCGATTAACTGTCTGTATTTCAGGTACAATAGCATCTCCACAAGGAGAAACACTGTTTACATTTCCCTTTGCAATTGATTTCTCAGCTAATTCTTGTGAAGCACTCTCAGCGGTAGAAGCTATAGGAATAGTGGCTGCAAGTTCTTGCTGAGGTACAGTTTGTGTATCAGTGTCTTCAGCAGATACTGTCGTAGCTGAATTATCAGGTCTACTGTGTAGTCCTTTTGGCACAGATCTAATCTGGTGAACTGGTAAAATGTCCTCTTTTTCATTTCTATTCAGTCTCTCTTCACTTGCGTGTTTTGCTGATTCATCACACAACATAACCTCCAGGCCACTGGCCGTTTGAAATCCAACGGATTGAGCAGATAATGAATTGCCCAGTCCCGATTCATCGGTAAATGCATTACGATTTGTTACTTCAGACGCCAAAGAAGCTCCTGATGTTGATTCTTCCTGGAAATCATCCGCACTATGACTCGTTGAATTATTTGTTTGATTTGTAGATTCCTTAGGGTTTGATAAATTGGAGTCTTTCAGTGAAAACCTGGAAGGTTGATCTGAGGCTGGGTTAATAGTACTAGATGGTTCATCCCGAATTTGTAATACCACCTCTGGAGCCATATGTTTTATTTTCACTAAGGAAGTGGAATTCGCATTCATTGTTCTAACTGAATGGTCTGCACGATCTGATAGAGCTTCTCTTGGCATCTCATACTCTGCCTCTAAAACGCTTCTGCTTAGTTCATCCTCAGTATGGTATTGCGAAAATGAAGTCTCTTCTTCAGTGGCAAGGAACGCTGCGGCACAATCGGTCATTTCTGTTATCTGTGTGAAGGTAAAGTTGTTGAAGCTGTCATCAAGATGCTCCGTGTTACCATTCAATACTTCTGTATTTTTAGCAACATCTATCTGAATATTTCCCAGCTCTGGGTTTGAAATTTCACCTTCTCTCTCCTTGGATTGATCTAATTCTGTCATTTCATTACGGGCATCTTTGGGTAACACGACAGTAGGTTGTCCATTTTCTTTAGTCTCGTGCTCATTAGATTTTTCAACCATACGTGGTTTCTTGAATGGCCTGAAGCCTTTAGGGAGCTTTCTATAGTCCTTTTTCTTAATATCAGTATTTGCTTTTTTCAAACTTTTAACAGACGAGCCAAATATATCTGACATTCCTGAGGTCTGACTAGGAACATTGGCACCCTCATTATGGCTTGCTCCAGTAGTAGACAGTGATGTATTCCCTATCACCTCACCTCTCGATGTCTGTTTCATTACATCTTCTTCAAACCAATTTGTATACTTTGTCATGTCTTTTAAGTCAATACTTATTTTGCTTCCGCCAGCAGTTTGAAAACCATAATTCATTGGAGGAGCCTCTGTTGCTCTTTCCACATTCCCAACTTGTTCTTCTGGTTCAAGATCCGCTACCAAAGCACACTCAGTTTCCATGTCATCCTTCAATTTATTCTGTTCTAAACAGTTTTCTTCCAACCAGCTTGCATACTTTGCTGAGTCTTTGGTAGAGATTTTTATTCCTTTTCCATTAGCTGTTTGGAATCCTGATGTGGGCCTTATTATATCAGAGGCCTGACCACTTTTAACATTTGGCTGCTTTGATGAATCTTCCTCAAACCAACTTGCATATTTTGCCGAGTCTTTGGTAGAGATTTCTACCTCTTTTCCACTAGCTGTTTGGAATCCTGATGTGGTCCCTTTCATATCAAAAGCCTGATCATTTTTAACATTTGGCTGCTTTGATGAATCTTCCTCAAACCAACTTGCATACTTTGCCGACTCTTTGGTAGAGATTTCTACCTCTTTTCCTCTAGCTGTTTGGAATCCTGATGTGGTCTTTTTCATATCAGCGGCCTGACCATTTTTAACATTTGGTTGCCTTGATGAATCTTCCTCAAACCAACTTGCATACTTTGCTGAGTCTTTGGAAGAGATTTCTACTTCTTTTCCAATAGCTGTTTGGAATCCTGATGTGGTCTCTTTCATATCAAAGGCCTGACCATTTTTAACATTTGGTTGCCTTGATGAATCTTCCTCAAACCAACTTGCATACTTTGCTGAGTCTTTGGAAGGGATTTCTACCTCTTTTCCACTAGCTGTTTGGAATCCTGATGTGGTCTTTTTCATATCAGGGGCCTGACCATTTTTAACATTTGGTTGCCTTGATGAATCTTCCTCAAACCAACTTGCATACTTTGCCGAGTCTTTGGTAGAGATTTCTACCTCTTTTCCACTAGCTGTTTGGAATCCTGATGTGGTCCCTTTCATATCAGGGGCCTGACCATTTTTAACATTTGGTTGCCTTGATGAATCTTCCTCAAACCAACTTGCATACTTTGCCGAGTCTTTGGTAGAGATTTCTACCTCTTTTCCTCTAGCTGTTTGGAAATCTGATGTGGGCCTTATTATATCAGAGGCCTGACCACTTTTAACATTTGGCTGCTTTGATGAATCTTCCTCAAACCAACTTGCATATTTTGTCGAGTCTTTGGTAGAGATTTCTACCTCTTTTCCACTAGCTGTTTGGAATCCTGATGTGGTCCCTTTCATATCAAAAGCCTGATCATTTTTAACATTTGGCTGCTTTGATGAATCTTCCTCAAACCAACTTGCATACTTTGCTGAGTCTTTGGAAGGGATTTCTACCTCTTTTCCACTAGCTGTTTGGAATCCTGATGTGGTCTTTTTCATATCAGGGGCCTGACCATTTTTAACATTTGGTTGCCTTGATGAATCTTCCTCAAACCAACTTGCATACTTTGCCGAGTCTTTGGTAGAGATTTCTACCTCTTTTCCACTAGCTGTTTGGAATCCTGATGTGGTCCCTTTCATATCAGGGGCCTGACCATTTTTAACATTTGGTTGCCTTGATGAATCTTCCTCAAACCAACTTGCATATTTTGCCGAGTCTTTGGTAGAGATTTCTACTTCTGTTCCACTAGCTGTTTGGAATCCTGATGTGGTTCCTTTCATATCAGGGGCCTGACCATTTTTAACATTTGGCTGCTTTGATGAATCTTCCTCAAACCAACTTGCATACTTTGCCGAGTCTTTGGTAGAGATTTCTACCTCTTTTCCACTAGCTGTTTGGAATCCTGATGTGGTCCCTTTCATATCAGGGGCCTGACCATTTTTAACATTTGGTTGCCTTGATGAATCTTCCTCAAACCAACTTGCATACTTTGCCGAGTCTTTGGTAGAGATTTCTACCTCTTTTCCACTAGCTGTTTGGAATCCTGATGTGGTCCCTTTCATATCAGAGGGCTGACACATTTTCACTTTTGAAGCTTCCTCAAACCAACCTGCATACTTTGCAGAGTCCTTTTCAGAAACTACTATTCCTTTCCCACTTGCTGCTTGAAAACCAGGAGCTACCATTGGAGTCTCGGCCGCTACTTTATCTCTCATGCTTTGGTGTTCTGATACATGAGATTCATCATCCATCGCTATTGTTTTATCGGCTTTTGGAAGCTTTGGCAGTGCTGATTGATCCATATCTTCTTCAAACCACTTTCCAATGTCATACATTTCAATAAGATCATCTCTTTTGTCAATAATTCCTGTTTTTGCGCTTGTGATATCGTCACCCAATTGACGACGATGGCTTTCTAATGATGAGTGATTAGCACTGAATTCATCACCAATACCTTCATCCAAACCAGGTGATGAGCATCTGTTACGTGTTTTGCCTAAAATCCCGGAGGCGTCAGGCTTTTTGTAACTTATATCCAATTCAATTGTTCCTCTTGAATTATCCTTGGTACACTGACGGGTGAATTCTGTACTGGACTCTAATTTGATATGTTCTTCCCTGCATTCGGGAAGAGGCTGGAACTTGGTATGCTGAAAAACAGATATCAATAGATAGTGAGAGTTTTAGGAAATAAAAATGTCCCACTTAAGTGATATTTTTTGGTATATCAATATATTCACCTTAAGAACGACTGAGCTAATATTTATCATTGCATCACTGTTTGTTGTATTTCAGCTTCATTCAGCTTTGACGATGAAAAGATTTAAGAAAACTCAGGGGAACTATATTTGTTCTGCTTGATTTAGAGAACCAAAGTGAAATTTTCGCACATAAATGCAAACTTGTTTGAGATCTTGACGTTGAAAATTCTGTGCAGGGTTCAGCAGGGTAATAAAAAGATTGGAGAATAAGCGGGGCATTCACATTAGTCCAATGACTGCACGATAGTTTCATTGAGAATAATAAGGTGACATCTTGAATTTACAGTCATGTAGTTCCTCCAGGATCCAGAATTAAATTTTTTCACATTGACATTCAACATCCCTAGACAGGGTGCCATACATTCTTAGAAAATATATCTATTCATCACTCATGTGGAACACTTTTACAAATGGTCAATGCATCCAGTAACTTCACATTCTATTTAGATAAATACTCACCTTTTCCTCCATATGTCTTTCCAGTTTAGTATCCTTTGTATCAGGAGGATGTGTAAGTGCCGTTAGTTCCATTGACTCCTCTTTGTATGAGCTCAACCTTGTAAACTCTGAAGGTTTCATGAAAATGAATAAAGACCCCCATGTATTTTTTATATGAATGACAAAGCGTTCTATATATTTTCAGTGGACTTTTCTATACAGTCCAGACTTGTTTCAGACGACACAATATCTGAGCTTTTGTGAAAAAATATTTCCAACAATGATATACATGTAGTAAAGTCAGGAAGAAAAGCTCTAAATATTGTCTACTTTTATACAGGTATTATCTAAGGAACCGAAATGTAGGTACATCAGGTTAAAAACTTACCTAAATTTGTTCTTCTTTTATTCCATGTCAACTTCGGTTCATAGGTCATTGCAACTATTGAACTGCTGGAAGCATCTTTCTTGTTTTCATGAGGGGAGACTATTGAAGCGAGATTGGAGTCGTTTTGTGATACGTCTTTCAGAATCTCAGGTTGAAAATCAAATACTTTTTTCGGACAGACACTTGAGATCTGAGATGTTGTTGGGTAAAAGAATGTCTTTTTCTTGCGTGAATATCCACCGGATTTGGATGTTTTAGGTACAAGTTTGAATTCCTCATTGGTTTTTGAACTCGGTCCCTTGAATTTCTCGTCGCTGGTCTTTGGAGATTTACATTTACTTGGGTTCGAACAATTGCTTATCAATGTATTTTCTGAAGACTCTGTTTTACTTTGACCATTATCTACAACAGAGAGTGGTTCATTCGTTTTCTCCATATGGTCGGTTTCAGTAATAAGTAGCTTTATGGAATTTGGGGACATCTGACTGAATAGATCATCTGTGGCTCGCTCTCTGTGAAGTGATTCAGTATGTTCTTTATTGGCGATATAATTTCTCATTTCATTAGTATCATTTCCGATAATCTCAGAACAGTGCTGTTTTCCAGCAGAATCTTCATCTACAAGACCTTCAATCTCTTTGTGAACTTCATTGCAGTTTACTTTCTGCTTTTTGTCATCGACAAAATTGCTAGCACATATATCTTGGCCTTCAGTTTCATTCACTGCTTCGTAAATGGCATTCAAAGCTGTCTGAGACATCTGAGTAAAAACCATATCATAATCGGGACATTGTTCTGGCATTTTTCCCTTTGTTTCGTGAATACATGTTTTCTCGGTAATGTCGACACCAGAAGATTGGAAACCCGCCTCCTTTGAAATAATGTAGCCTTTATCACCATCTTCCATACCCTCAGACTGTAAATGTTGGCTAACAGTTCTTTCTGTGTTTGTATCATCTAGCTTCAAATTACTCGACACAGCTGACATAGTCATATCCAAGTCTCCTAAACGTGGCACAAAGCCTACACTTAGGTTTTGAGCTGAGGCACCTTCCGGTGAAAGATTTAAAGTCCTGTCAGGAGACTGATCCACCAGGGGATCCTCACATAATTTCCTTTCAATAGCACATGGAACGCTGTACCTTTTACGCTTAGGTCTTTTCTTTGGTGCAGGTTTGCGAAGTGATGCTCGCGAGGGTGGAGTGTCAAAGATGTCCCCTAACAGATTTATTGAGATATTGTGAGATACAACTGTATCCCTCTTTCGAGATTCATTTTCCAGATGGACGCCCACATTCTCCCCAGAAACATGATGAGGGGGATCTCCTAGCGTTGTATCTGCTTTCTTCGTCCTGTGTGTTCTTTTGCATGACATTTCCTGATGTTCAATGCAGATAGGAGAAATGTTCACGGATTTTGTTTGTAAACCAATCTCCGTACTTTCTTCACTATTCTGTTTACGCATTGGTGACTCAACTGCGAGTTCATCGTCTGTCGTATCTAGTGCTGTATCTTCAATGTCAGTATTGTTATTTTCCGGTGAGAAAAGCTTTCGCGCCGCCCCCTGTGAAATGGAGATTCCGACACTAAACATAAATGGATAAGCATGCCATACAGCAAAGTATGTATGTCAACGAGTTTAAGTAAGTTACATTCAGTTTACAGTGTGTAACAACAGTGAAAATTATACATTATAAAAATGATTATTTCTGAAATAATCCGCCAGCTATCAGTGGTATAGATTGATACATTAATGCATGGGGTTCAGAATCTATTTACAGTGTAGTGTACAGATTAGATAAAATTGCTGCTCTAGTTGGTTCTTTCACGGACATATGAATCATCTAACTCTACTTACCAGGGTGAATTCTTGTTTTTCTACAGACACTTTGTTTTTCAAACTGCTACACCCTCCTGAAAAAAAGTAAATAGCTTTAGTGATTTCTTATGAATAAAGTAATACATGGAAAACAAGCTATTGATGACACACGTACTCGTTCGTAGCAGCATGCGAGATCCCCCAAGGCAATTAATACCTGGATACCCGAGATACCTGCCTTGGTACTGAAGGGGAATTGTGTTCTTGGATACCCGAGATACCTGCCTTGGTACTGAAGGGAAATTGTGTTCTTATTTGGTACTTTCATGCTCAAGTGCTGCAGAGGGGATCAATTTCTCTTATTTGACAAATATATAACTGAAAAGTTAGCACATTCATAATATGCTAGTATCTTTTTCATTCAAGTGTAGTGACAACCACATTCCGTGCACCTCACAATACACCGGTCTACTGAATAGGCATGGGACTGGGAAATTGCAAGAAGAAAATCCGGATAAAAATTCAAGGGAGTTTAAGGGCTGTCTATGTTGCCCAACAGGTCCAGGCACAGTGTCTCAGATGGGGCCCAGGGGAGATCCTGCATTTTGAGCTATCCTTAGCGAATTCCTGGCCTTAGCTGATGGTGAGAATGGTGCTAATATCACTGACCATCTTTCAGGTTTCCATATCAAACTCCCTCCCAACTAAAAGGAAAAAGTTTCACCTCGGATTTACTTTGATCTCAAGAATGGCTCTTGGGATGTCAAAAATCTGTGAATCTCGAATAATTTCATGCCCGTCTGTGGATACATGAGGTCCTTAAGCCGAATGATGTTGGACATCTAATCTCTCTGATTATGTGTCAAGGGCCAAAACTTTGCCAAAGCATTTAAAATCACCCAAAGGTGGTGTCCCACTACAATATGTTTTACCTGGCCCTAAACATTATTAAGATCTTCAATTGGAGATATATTTGACTAGTTGCCATTTTAACTTATTACCGGACAGCCTGAAATAAACTCTGTAAAGGGGGGTGGAGGGTGGGTAATAATTTATCTAACTATGAATCCCCACAAGACGTGCTCTATAAGCACTAGATGTTTGTTTCTCGGCACCTTGGATTATAGGGCCAGACTATACAGAGTCTGACCTTATGATGCCTATTGGAGTTTTTTATGATGCCTGATGGGCCAATTCTGACGAAACCCTGCCCTTTTCCCTAGACTATTACTAGCCTAAGAAACTCTTAGAAGCAGTTTCCTACACCTATGAACTCTATTTCGGGTTTGTAGAGCACAGAGCTCTCAAAACTATCTGATAACGTTACATAGATTGACTTTCTATATTTTCCGGAATCTGAAAAAACTTGAGGTAAATCTACTTACCCAGTCGTTTGTCAACGGACGATGGAGTTGCAAGGGAGCTTGTCCATGACATTCCACTTCCATTTAGACTGATACCAAGGGCTCGTCGGAGCTCCCTCTCTCTACCAGATCTAGATCTTAAGGACCCTGGCGTCTTCAACATCAACAGCTTTGATAAGCTAGAACAGAAAGAATCAAGCTACACAACATTAGCATACATATCAAATATGGCATGAGTGATGCATTCATAATCCCACCGTTTGGGTGAATAGAGTATAGTCACTGTATGGGTGCATAGAACATTGTCGATTATGTGTTCAATTTTATCCCACCAGATGGGCTCAATTTCCGTGGAAGTGTATTTAAAAGATTTCTTTCTTTTACGAATGCATTTAGTACTATGCAGTGTAACGAAGGGGTTAATCAAGGTTGCCAGTTATGCCTGAGAAAATAACCTGAGCTATTTGGCATCACACTCATGTCTTTTTTTCTGGCCATGATTGACAATGATAATTACATTTGAATCCGCTTTTTGCACTTATTTTCGCTTACATGTATATGATTTGGCTGGCATCTTTCATCGACTTTGCTCAAACTATAGCATTTTGGAGGATAAACCTACAACTTACTTTAGAAAATATTTTCATTAAAAGTAAACAACTAATGATCAACCTATAGAATGTCAAGATTGACTTCATTCACAGGTCTGGTATCAATTGACAAATCAGAGCTATGGCCTGGATTCCATCCTGGGCTCTTCCATGACATCCTGCTTCAGTGAGACCCGGAAATCCTGAAAACGTGCCTATGTCAGCAACGGGGTGGGGCTGAGGGTCTGTGGGGAGGTAAAGTCAGTGGTGGTATGGAGGGTTGTGGCACTGGTGCGTGGTGGACTGCTGCTGTGTCTCTGACTAGGGTAACTTACCAGCTGTAATATCTAATTTTACACAAGGAATTTTACATACTGAAATCATGAATTTCCATGGTAACATAGAAAATTTACATCTATGCTAGATTTCTAGCAGACGACAAAACAAATTATAATATATTCCATACTGGCTCAGTATCCAAGGTCTATTGCCACTGTGGAAAGTAACATAAGACCAGGGTATTACTCAGTAAACAGTAGATGTTGTTTCTTCCAATGGCCGAGGTCACCAGGCACATACATGTTTTAAGCTTAGTTTAATGTGAAGAAACAGGTAGGAAGAGGGTTAGGGAAAAGTATAGGACCAGAAGCGAGGAAAAGTAGGTTAGGCCTAATTTACAATCAGTATGTAAACTACAGGAAGCACACTATGCTGGGATTTAAAAAAATCTTGACAGATGCATTTATCTTGTAATATGTTAATTATCTAGATGAGAATCACTAGACGATGAGAAAAGCGGCCAGGCATATCCTAAATTAAAGGATAAGCATAAAAAAATTGCGTAGATCTATGAATAAGATTGCTATATACTACACCAAGGGAGGAATACAGCTCCAAGAGTAACACCAAACATCAATTTCTTTTCGAAATATAACATCATCCTTCATTACTGAGCGATTTGTACTATGATGCATGAGTCTTTATCTACTATGAGAGCATTTTAATATTACTATATAATCTTGATATGGATGAATAGATTTTTCAAAGAACATAACATCAGTGCATTAAGAATTACTCTGTCTTAGCTGTCTTCCTACAGTGGATAAATCTGTCCAGTCAACTATGACGTGGAAGCCGATTTCAGAAAAGAAAAGCAGAAAGTGCTAGGGGAGTAGTGGTTTAGTAATGAATAAATGAATGGACGGATAAAGACATGGACACTTCTTAAAAAGTTTGGCTTCCACCTCCTGAACAACAGAAACTATACCTAAAAGCCCATTTTGAACGGTTATTTCATTTTAACAAAAATTCTACCCTTTATGCACATCTGCTGCCTGCTGGCTCTGTTCACTGGTATAAGGAACACTTTCACTGGCCTCAGTGAGAGATTCACTGCCAGTGATACTTTGACGAGAGTAGTTGTTTATGCTGTCACTGTCCAATATCTTGTCCAACATATGATCAAGGTCTCCCGACAGATCACGCGGTAAGATGCTACTAGCCCTGTAAGAAGTGCGCAAGTTTTGTGTAACATAGAAAAAGATACAGAGGACATGTCATTGTGCGTAACGTCTAAAACCAGGAAGTTTGTGTGCCTTTCAATGAGGGATTGCAAGAAATAAATTATCTAAAAAAAACAATCCTAGATTACAAAAGGCGATTCTCGGGTAATTCTGGAAATATTTATTGATCGCATATGACATGGCCGAACTGTTCACTACTACTGTAATTCTACCAGCTTGTGATGGTCACTATTGGTTAGATCTTATCTAGAGATTAACAATAGCAAGTACTGCTGCAATCTATTACACGTGTGTTACATTGTGTTAATTTTTTTCTGAATGGTTAGTGCTGTTTGAGTAAGGATTTTGTCATCTTTATAAAGGAACTTTAAGATATAGAATATACTTCGACAGTAAAAACTTACCATTAGTTAAGTTACTTTCTACATATTCAAAGTGGTAGCATGTAATAAAATTGGAGGGTATCTTCTTCCTGATTTACGTTGGATATGACACTCGTACATGGCGTAGTTAAACATAATCGATAACTTGAGAAGCGTATGCCGTTTGTGTAACTAAGCCATTCACATCAGGACTGTCACAAACTGAAGATGTCCAAACTTCCTAACTTTTTCGCGACAAATTTAATTCGACCCTGACAAACAAAAAGTGTATATGTTTTGTCTTGCACAACCTAAGTCATCCATTTATTTTGTGGTTTAGAACCAAACTTTCAAAATACCATACGGTAAATTCTTATTAATCTTTCTTTCGAAAGTCTGTGGCCAAGGTGATGGTGTCAGATCAGCATAATGCCCTTTCCATTCGAAACATCGGTGAATGTGGGTTTTCTTCCAATTTAATAAACACAGATTTTCGTGGTTTCAGGTTTGGCCAGTTCTTCATGCGTAGATCTGGAATTCAATTCTCCCCAGACAAGAGTCAAATTTCTCTAACATTATTCAAAATTCTAGTATACCCGATATATATCCGAATTCACTGCCCTTAAAAAATAAAGTCCTCCAAGATATTTCTCTGATGTGTGGCAACTCTGCACATCTAACATCCATAATCAAGCAGTTGGAAGAACCCATTCTAGATGTTATTGAAAAAATATAAAAGGCAGCTGTCACCAACTAACCAATGCATACTGAAGTATTGCTATAATATTGTAATATGCATGCCCCTTACCTGTCTTCTGTTTTTGTGGGCCATGGTGAGAAGATTGGTGTAGTGAACTGTGGGGTGTGGTGAATGGTCTCAGTGCACTGGCCTTCAGGGATGGAGTAATGCTTCTTGCCTTGTGACGTTTGCCTAATGGGCGGTGTATCTAAGATGGGAGTGCATGCTGCAACGCTTTCATCCAGTCGGTTACCTGGGTGTTGACCTGCTGGGGTCGTCCCAGCTGGACCTGGGGTTGCAGGATCTATTGTTACATTCCCTAAAAAAAGCCAGTTAGATGCTATGATAATTCAACATGAACTTCGCCAACTGGTACTACACCCTCAAACATATGCTAACAGAGTCTCCATCTAAGACGGGTGTTCAATCGGACTGGCCTTGGATCCGACACTCTCGGGCATCTGTCAAACATCCAAACATGCTTGTAGTGTACAAACCCACAAGTCAGTTCAATGGTCAACGTCGAACGGCAGCTGTGCGGATTCCGTTTTAAGTCAACTGACTATCTTGTTAGGTTTTATGGGCCATTGCTAATGACAACGCCGTGTGGCTATCGCCGTTGACTATGTCAGTTGGGTCAGGAGAAACATAGTGGAAATATCTTTCATGTGGAATTTACTGCCTCAGACAAAAATAAAAACATGGAAAACACATCAATGTTGGCCATGGGATAGAGCTTAATGTGTGTGGGGAGGTTCAAAACACTGTTTTATTGGAGTGAATGAGGCTCAATTTATCTCATCTTTGTTTTATACAAGAAATGGAAACAAGGATTTCCTTGAAAAAATTGGCATCCCTGTATATATAAACATGAAAGAGCAGGACAATGTTACTGCAGTTAATGCAATGTTTCACCGATACCGCCAACATTTCAGAAATACCTTTATAGGCATTTCAAAAGATAAGCCTTCACTAAACATTTGATGTATGTAGACGAGGCGTAACAATAGTATCTCCTTCTCCCGCCGATTTTATCCAACCACGACGTCAAAACCTGACCTAACTGGAACGAAAAAAATTGCACACTCCACTAAAAATTCAAAATTATAATCGAGGAGCCCATATTGAATAACACACCTGGAGTTGATGTCTTTATGTTGTTGTAGCTTGCAGCAATTAGAGCAGATCTAGGACTAGAGGTAGCGCTGGTTCTTGTGCTTTTCAGAGAAAGTGGATTCAATTTGTGTTCATCTAATTCCGTCTTTGTTATTGTTCTTACATCACAACCGTCACATTCTGGACGGTCGTCAGGTTCAGATTTCACTTTTCTTAGTCGGTTACTGTTCTCCTTACTCCCTGCCGTTGTTTGATGTGACCTCCGGTTTGGATCCTCTCTCAGGCATTGTTTTTCCGTTAGGTCATCAAACCATGTTAAATTGACTTCTCCCAGTTCTATAAAATAAGAGTAACATACTAGTGCCACAAAAGAGGAAAGATCGACAACCCTACTTTTGCAACTTTAGGAATGGCTTTTTTTTTTTCAAGGAATAGCTTAAGTAATATATTCTATCAATTGTAAGCAACACAATTGGGTCACATGATTAAAGAAATGCAACGTTGGTGAAAAATGCGTAAGTATGTTATTATTTGTTGCCTATTGCATATGACAAATTTGTAATTTACTATCTAAGTATGTAAGACAGATAAAGGACAAATCTCCTGTACAAGAAATACTTGAAAATTTCTAACGTTTAGTTATGAACATAATACACTATCCATGGTATATTAGAATCTACTTCAACGAAAAACTCACTTTCTAGGGCTGTTGGTGTAAAATGTGAGATGTAGCCCGATGCCAAGCCTGACTCCTTTTCCATTTCTTTAAAGACACAACACAGATTCTAGATAGTAACAATGCCAGTGGAAAACAGAAAGCCCTCTTTACCTACTAAACGGTAAACAGTACAGTACTAATCAATTTCTTTTAACAATATTGAGAGAAACAGAACTCATATATACGTCGCCGTTTTAAAGACTTATCTTCTGTTTAAATCATGTGATTAAGGTGGGATTATCAGTGAGGGTGAGATATAGGCTGAGGGTGAGTTTGAGGCTGAAACAATCTAAATCTTCGTTTCAAGAGACATATATAAATGGGCGACGTAAAGATCACTTTCTGCTTCTTTATGTCGTCCATTTTATAATGAAAATTAACAAACCAATTGATATACCGGTAATTGAATGATACCTACCTTAAAACCCCGCTTATAAGCCGACTTCCCATTTCAGAAAAATGCTATAAGCCGATTCTGGGGGCATTTCAACTTTAGGAAAACCCTAATTGTATGCCGATTCTCCACTTTGGGGTCTATACCCTCCCCCCGCCCCACCCATCCCCTCAATTGATGGGGGGGGGGGGGGGGGGGGTATAGAGGCATGCACTCCCATCCTCTGTTGAATTTTCGGTCGTATTTAAGAACTTTTATACCAATATAGGATATAACCCGGTTATGAGCCGACCCCCGACTTTGGAAAAAAAAATGTATAAGCCTATTTTGTTAAAAGAATTTTTGAAATTAATGGACGTATTACTTTTTGAATAAGCGGGGTTTTACAGTATATAGACAGGGGTGATGTCCGACTAAGCCTTGAAGCAGTTTTTTATGGAGTTTTTGTATTTTCCTTAACATGATAATAGTTGTTAGAAACCCTTAAAAACAATATGCTGAATTATCTTCTTAGTCCATACAACCATCTAGATGATAGAATTAGAAAAACCTAAAAATAAATCAAATTGAATCAGAAATAGTGGGCAGTGGCCCAAAATCGGCAATTAATGACCCGTGATATAGCTGAAAGTTGTCCCGTTCAGATTCACTTGTGACTTAAAGGTTAAGTCTGTAGCGAAACCCCTGGTCGCTGAAAGCGTATAACCACTCTCCGCGATCGGCAGTCGACCAAGGGTCCGTGAATATAGTCGCTACCCCGTACTTACCACGCCAGTACGGGTGGGTTCGAATTGACCCACTGGAAAGGGCAGGGAGATGCGGGATCTACAACCTATCACTACCGGTGGACACAAAACCAGACTCCGGACTATTTCTATATACGAGCTTTTATTCAGTATATAGCGGATACAGTGTGTTGGTACTGCAGGGCATCAACTAGCGTGGGAAGAGATTCTGGTCTCTTCGTCGTTGAAAGGTTCTGAACCAACCTTACCAAATGGTGAGGCTCCAGGCGTTCACTCTACAGGGAGGCACCGCGAGGAGTCCTGTCAACCCGCTGTGGACTCAGTCTTATATACTGACTGAGTTATTGTAATGCGGGTGACCCCGTAATATTTGCATACACGGGCCCGCCGGCCTTACCGCACAGCAGGGATAGGGACCCGCACCATCTAGTGTAAAGTGAAACCACGCTGCTCGACTACCCTGACCCCTTCAAGTCTTAAGATATTGTAAATCTTTTGCTTTATCTTTCTTCTCACTTTGATATATTGTCGGGACAATGGTATACTACTATATGATAACTTGAACTACAATCAAACAACCTGAGTTACCTGAGCAAATAAAACATTCTTTCTTTTATTGAAAACTCTTTATTTCTTTACTTCATCTCTAAAATATGTACCCCTTAAGATAATACTCAACAAAAGAGTATATACTCATTTGACAAAAAAGGTGACGAAAACAGGGGTTGTATTTATTACTCGTGTAATTATTCGAAACTTTTTTTTGCAAATGATTAGAAATTCTACCCAAGCGCCGTGCATTGTTTATATAAATTAGTTACCGTCAAGTGGATGAAAAAGCTGTATTCTCCTAGGAGACTCCGGAGGTCGATATTCTACTCAGTAGCGATCTGGATGCCCCATAGGCTTAGCATGGAGACTCTGTATTAGGTGGGTATTAAAACTATAAGCTCCATAACAACCTAAGGGAGCATTCACTAATTATCGCCCAGGGGGGCACAGTTTTTGGGACAACGATCGGTCAAAAAAAAGTTCCCCCCCCCCTTGGGATACCCAAAAATATTTTGGCCCCCCCCCCCCTTGGAATGCCAAAAAAAAAATTGCCCCCCCCCCCCCCCTCAGAATAGGGTAAAAGCACAGGGGAGGCTAAACTGATGTGGTCTTTTTTCCATAAGGCTTTCCTTCTTTATTTTAGAACAAACCCAGCTACATTCAGACCAGGAACCCACCAACCCCGATTCCCCGATCCGGCCTGGAAGAAGGGGGCGCTACGAACTGCCTTGGCGGCCATTTTGGAGACACACCTCCGCAGTGCTAAGCCTATGAGCCGTTTCGACGTCCATTTGTGCTACTTTTGAAAGTGTGAGGATGTTTTAAATACATCTGAGGAATTTCTCCTGACAAATTTAGACTTCCCTGGTAATTTCAGATCAAATGATTATCTGGAAGCCCCAGTTAAGGCTATAAACGTGATGTCAACAAATCGTCGAAACAAGCGATTTTCTTCGAGTTGGCACATTTAAATTATATCTGAATAATGTAAATAATCCTATTTCAATTATTACATTATGGGATGCACATGAGGAGGTTGATTAATATAGTTTTTCGCCATTTTAGACTCAGACAGCGCTTTGTATTCACCAGGCAAGATGGCGGATCGATCCGTTGTCAGGCGAATTTACATATTTTGGAGGGTATTTTGAACCGGAAGTGTCCATCCGGATCGGAGAATAAGGTCCCCGATAGAGTTCCAGATTGGAATTGAACAATTCTTGTCGGGAATGTTTTCCTATCGTAGCGGTGGGCACCAGCTTACGATGCGGATCCTGATTCAACCACGACTGGATCCCGATTGGAAATTCTTATCGTACCCCTTACGTCTGGATTCAACATGTTTGATATTTTCTACTATTGGAATTCTATCGGGAAGCGTTCCGATTGGAACAGAGCACATTCCGATTGGAATTTCTGGTGGGCTGTGCATTACGATAGCGTTTCCGATTCATTCCCGACATAACTCCAATCGTAGTGTATGTTAATGAAGGTGCTGGTATCGGGAACGTATCGGGAACATCAAAAGCTTGGCGCATGTTTTTGCGGGCCCCAATTGACCTACCAACGGGGTTTGAGTGACGGGTGCAGCGGGCCTATTAGCACCGAGATCTGTGTCAACAGGTCGCCTGCATGTGGTGTGTGTTTCAGTCTACCCCCAGAGTCACCACAAGCTTTGTGTGGTGGGAGCAACTCACACATAGGATTACTATAAACGTGAGGGTACACACCATTTGTTTACAAGAGTTTTTACATATTTACAACTCTTGAAATGGTTAAAAGGTGTGCCTGGGGGACCTGTAATGGTGATGAAATGTATCCTGAGAGATTTGGTGAGGGTGGGTTTTTGGTTCCATTCCCAAAATAAGTTTTAAATAATGGATGCTGTATTAGGACAGTGACACTCCAACATACAGTCATAGACAGAATCACTCAGTAGATAATATAGACAAAGACACTTAGACAGAGGTACACCCATACACAGTCATACACATAAACATAGACACCTATGTGTCTGTGTGTATGATTCTCTAGAGGAATATCTCTGTCTGTATAGATATGTCTGGGTGTGTTTGACTGTGTAGTGCCACTGCTTATATGTCTGTTTTGGCATAAGGAGGAGTGTTATTGTCTATATGTCTGTATATGACTGTGTAGGAATGTATCAATCTATGTCTGTGTGTCTGACTGTGTGTAAGTGTCTCTGACTATATGACTGTATGACTGTGTGTAGGAGTGTCTGTGTCTATATGTCTGTGTGCATGACAGACAGTGTATAGGAGTGTCTTTATCAATATTCCTGTGTCTATCTCTCTGTATATGACTGTGAAAAGGAATGTTTCTATCCACATGTTCATTCTTCCTTTGGCTTCTGTGAACTTGACCACCTACATCACAGTTTTCCCTTGTGATTTCTAATGAAATGAACTGAATATACATATTTCACTTTTGACAAACATCTTTCCTGGAGTCTGTTTCCTAGTGTAGGGGGATCACTAAGAAATCACTCGAAAAAATGCCATGGAAATGCGTTTAGATTAACAGAACAAGTCATGGTTTTGACTGTATTCCACTGTGTGTCAGTGTAGAGCCACCCCAGCTGTGCGCCCTGTTTGTGGTGGCTCATGGCGACAGGGTCGTAAAACAGTGGGGGCGTGGTTAGAGGCCTCTGGTCGGTAGGTCAATTGGAGTTCCCGATATGAATTCTATCTGAGTTGGAAATTTCTTGTCTGGGTCCAATCGTGGTCTATTGGTAACCCTATCAGGGTTGGTGGGTGCTGCCTCTTAGTCATTTTTCAAAAATTTGACCAATCTTGGTGGCTAGGTGGTAGGGTTGTTCACCTCAAGCATGTTAGGTCATGGGTTCAAACCCCAGTCGGCTTATACCAATTACTTACACAAAAATAGTACCCACTGCTCATTCGGATTGACATCTGCCATTAAAATAAGGAGTAGGGGGCTAGGGCCCCAGTGGAAGAATGGCTATACCGCCAAATTTGGTGATGGTACACACAATATTCCCTTCATAAAAAATTGCTTAATAATGAAAATAAAAGAAACAAGTAACAAATAAACATCTCATTAGCATGGAGACTCCGTATTAGGTGGGTACCGTAATAGATTTGTTACACTTTACTGCGCACTCGCCTTAAATACAGTCAGCCAATGTTAAGCTTTAAAGTTATCGTCATGTATACCATGATTATTCACGGAAAGTCTTTAAATCTCAGTCTACTCGTGAAACTAGAAATCCTCAGCCAAGGATAGGGTGGTAGCTAGAGTTAGTCGTGGGCGACCCAAACAGTACGTTCCCGTACTAGTGACTAGTAGTGTATAGGGTCGGACTCGTCTGACTAAGCTAGAGTAGACCCCTATCGCTATAGTCAGACAGGTCCGACCCTTTATCCTACCCCTAATATAAAATCCCATAGGCTTAACATTGAGATTCCGTATGCCACGCCGACTGACATACGGACGTTTGTATGCTACTAGGGGCATACGGAATTTTGATGATTTTCATTCATGATTTTGATATTAAAATATTATAGAGAGGGGTTGGATAAAATCAAAACCTGATTCGTTTCAATCTTGGCTTCCGTATGCCACTCCTGAGTTTGGTTCCGGATACCACTCGGCTCCGCCTCGTGATATCACTACGCCAAACTCCAGTCGTGGCATATGGAAGCCAAGACTAAAACTCATCCGGTTTTACGATATTATCCTACCCCTGATATAAAATCCCATAGGCTTAACATTGGGTTTGCGTATGCCACGCTGACTGGCATACGGAGTTGTATATGCCACTAGTGGCATACAGCATTGTTATCATGCAATGTTCCAAAATCGAGGAGACAGGGTAGGATAAAATCAAAACCTGATTCGTTTTAATCTTGGCCACCACATGCCACTCCTGAAGTTTTGGCTCCGGACTTCACTCGGCTTCGCCTCATGAAGTCACTTTCCCAAACTCCAGTCGTGGAATATGGTGGCCAAGATTAAACCTCATCCAGTTTTACGATATTATCCTACCCCTAATATAAAATCCCATAGGCTTAACATTGGGTTTCTGTATGCCACGCTGACTGGCATATGGAGTTTTATATGCCACTAGTGGCATACAGCATTGTTATCATGTAATATTCCAAAATCGAGGAGATAGGGTAGGATAAAATCAAAAGACAAAACCTGATTCGTTTTAATCTTGGCCACCGCATTCCACTCCTGAAGTTTTGGCTGCGGACTTCACTCGGCTTCGCCTCATGAAGTCACTTTACCAAACTCCAGTCGTGGAATACGGTGGACAAGAATAAACCTCATCCAGTTTTACGATAATACCCATGTATTCCTAATACGGGAACGGACACGGTACAGTGTTACTGTTAGGGTCGCCCACATAAAAGACTCTCACGCTAGGCTAACAGCTAAGTAACAGCTGATACTATTTAGAGAACCGAAGCAAGGGACACAGAGAATCGCAAAATTTCAAATTTTACACTTGCCTTATTTATCGTCTTCTGTTTACTTGGTTAATCTAAGAAATGTAAGTTAGCAGTAGACCAAAAATGTAGGCTGACGTCCATGATGTTTTCGTACCACCCGCCAAATCTATGTCGCGAAATACCATTCTTGTGAAATGTTTATACATCTTGCCTGATGATATGCTGTAATTTAATGAATAAGCCGATCTTCATATGTATTGTAAATATATGGCTATTTATGTATCCTGTATGATGTTGACGACATACATCTTTGTGGTAGTGCGGCGCCACACTCTCCTAGCAGATATTCTACGCTCTATTAGCAAGCGCTAATTAAGCGAAAGATCTGGGAGGAGAGTGGCGGCGCCACTCTGCACCGCTCCAGTTTATCGCTCCGCTCCGCTCTGTCGCTCCGCAAAACCTGTTTTCCGAGCGCTGCAGTTTGTTTTCTTTTAATTCTCTCGTGCACGTTCCCGGATTTCCAGGTCGCCCAGTCTTGGACGTGGTGTCTCCGCGAGCTGTGCTGCTTTGTTTTTATATTTCTTGGTTGGTTTGGTTTTTGTTTCTTTTTGTTTGTCGTCTGTGTCTTTTTCTGTCGTGTCTGTGTTTCGGGGTTCTTGGGTTTTGTTGTTTCGTTTTTTGGTTGTTTTTGTTTGTTGTTGTCCTGGTTGATCTTTGTTTTGGTTTTCACTGTCTATTAATATTATGTGTTGCTCTATTGTCTTGGCTTTTTTTGCTGTTTGTTTAAAAGCCGTGTTCCATTGCACTGATTCACTGGAGGTTGAGTGGCGATTCTCTCATCGCCGACCGGCCGGCCCTCTGTCGCCGATAATGGAGCAGCAGTGGTGCGGTAGTGGAGCTAGGGGCCCGATTCCCGGCACCCAAACTCCCCCACAACCGTGAGGCTGCTGAGACCCAGTTTCCCCGTAATTGGCTGCGGGCCGCCCACTCAACTCTCCCAGTGCTGCTCCATTTAATCGGCGCAATGGAACACAGCTTTTAGGCAGTCTACCGGTATGTTTTCTTCGAATGTTTGGTTTATGTATATTTTGGTTTGATCTGTTTGGTGTATAGTCTTGCATTGGTTTAGTATGTGGTGGATTGTTTCCTGTTTCGGGCCACACCCCCTACAGCTCGTTGTCGGATGTGCTGCCTTGAAGTTATCCTTGGAGTTGTACATTCGGTTTCTTAGTTTGAAGATGGTGCTGGCTTAGTTTCTTGTTAGGCTTGTTATGTAGCTTGGTCTTTGGTTTCTGGTCCAGTCTGTTCTGTTGGTAACCAGGCAACTAAACAAACAACAAACCAAACAAATCAACTAGACAATATAATCAGAAGAACATTAAAAGCACCGCACACAACCCCCAGAGAAAACCTGTATATATAGAAACAAAACTAAAAGACCCAGAAACACACATGAAAACCAAACGCCTAATGCACTCCTGGAAAACCCAAAACAAGAAAACCATAACCCCAATAACAGACACCATCCATTGGAAAATACACACAGAGAAAATCCTAACATATATCAACACCGACCCAAAACAAGCCACACAGCTAACAAAAACCCAGTGGGGGAGAAAAATAAAACAAGCAATAGACCAACAATGGAAAGAGAACATAACCAAAATCACAGAAACAAAATCCAAGACAAGATATCTTACCAACAGAACAGACTGGACCAAACACCAAAGACCAAGCTACCGTACATAACAAGCCTAAACAAGAAACCAAGCCAGCACCATCTTCAAACTTAGGGGTCCCTCCCACCTACTATGATTAAGTCTACGATTAACCCTTTGGCCGTGTCGGCGACAAACTGAAAAAATCGTGGAGGTATCACCGACAAACTCCTCAATTAGTCAGGTTTTGTCGCCGACAAACTTGCTGTGCACCGACGGGCTATGACACGCTACAACAAAAAAACGTTTATCGTAGAGGGTCTACGAAATTCAAACTTCAGCGACAAATGCGGCCGGGTAAATCTCTCTTGTATGTGAAATACTTCACCGAAATTTATGAAATTTGCAGAACCGGTGCACCATATCATGACGATACTGCACAACAAATGTGGAGTAATTCAATAAAGGCTAAGGGTCTCCAATCAATCAATCAATTTTATAGTTTAGCTTAGAACTGATTTTTTTTGTCTCAAAAACAATATTGTATTGCTATGTATACTCTATTAAAAACCATTATAACAATATATTGTTTCTTTGAATTATAACAGATTTTATAAATGCTACCTCAAATAGATAGTTAAAAGAGTTTTCCCGCCCTTTTTTATCGCCGACATGACGGGTAAAAAAGGCAACCCTCCTAATACACTACGATGCACTACGATTAAGTTCCCGACGGCTCCGCGTGTCGCTGACACGCGGAGCCGTCGGGAACTTAATCATAAACCTAAGAAACCGTCGGGAACTTAATCATAAACCTAAGAAACCGAATGTACAACTCCAAGGAAAACTTCAAGGCATCACATCCGACAACGAGCTGCAGGGGGTGTGGCTAGAAGCGGGAAACAACCCACCACATACTAAATCAATGCACGGCTATACACCAAACAGACCAAACCAAAATATACATAAACCAAGTATTCGAAGAAAACATAGACTGCCTAAAACAAACAGCAAAAAAAGCCAAGACAATAGAACAACGCATAATAGACAGTGAAAACCAAAACAAAGGACAACCAGAACAAAAATAAACAAAAACAACCAAAAAAAGAAACGACGAAACTCAAGAACCCCGAAACACAAACACAACAGAAAAAGAAACAATCCCAAACGGGTTCCAGTTTTGTGGTGCATTATCGGTAACGCCTCCATTTTTCTGTTGCATTGTGAGATTGTGCCACTTTGGCAGACCACCAGAGACCTACAGCAGACGACACAACAAAGAGGTGAAGTCTCACTCCATAAAAGTGCCTCTTCCTGTTTTGGTTTGAGAAATGTGTAGTTTGTTTTGCGCTCTGGCTAATAAACCATCGCAGAAGGGCCACCTTGAGCCGTGTACACGCCGTCTGGTGAGTGGTGGCCGTACTACAGGCTAGTGAGAGAGCTGGCAAGTTGAAGGTCATGCCAGCGTGACATCGGAACCCGTTACCTGCACCTTATTTCATATAGGGAGCCAAAGTGAACCCGCTGAAACCACAGATACCCGTTTACGAATCACCATTTCCGGTGGCCTGCAAGAACAAGGCTTAGTGCTAAACCTATGGGGGTTTGAGGCTAGACTTTCGTTTTTGGTCTCTTTTGTTACTTTTGAAGTGTAGATTACTACTATCATCTCTGAATAACTCGAAACTACGATGACAGTTGTTAAGTTTATTAAAAATTTGGATCTAAAAGATTGGAGAATGACAGATATAATCTTGAACCTGCATAGTCAAAGTACTGAGCGCCTATACCCGGAAATAGTATTTTGTAACCGGCTATCTGTGGTTGCAATGGGTTCACTTTGGCTCCCTATGGGCAGGGAACCAGTCTAACGTTCACTACGCCGTTTCCCGGGGTATCCACTAGGGGCACCACGATTACAAGCTAATCACGTTACCGTTGCTGTGTTACCGTCACGATTCTAACCCCATCTTAACGTTACCATTAGTGCATTACCATTCTAACCGTATTAACCGTTCTAAACCCATTACATTACGCGTTATCATTCTGAAGCCTGTATTCCACCAACAAGACAAAAACGTTGTACAGCGCCTGTATGGAGGTTGCTGGCAGATCTGCTCTATTTTAATCATCTGTCAGGTTGGTTGAGGCACACACCAGACGTTTCAGCAGGCGTCGGCTCTCTCGCCAGACGTTCCAGCAGATGTCTGCTCTAAGTTATGACGTCTGTTGGAGGATATTGGGGTCGTTAGAGCATTGCCTGAGCATCTGCTGGGGCGTCTGGCCATTTCCCAGCTGAAATGCGCTTCCACCGACCAGAATTTTCAGCCGATACCCCCAACAACCCTCCACAAGATGTTACTATAGCGTCGGCCGAAATAACTGATTTATTAGGTTTTTGTCTGCTGGAATTGGGCGTCTGGCCGATGCATTTGAAGACTACGACACCCGCCCGCGAGCTTTGCCCGGACCCACAGCGAGGGAACGCCGCCAACATTGAGCGGCCGACACTGCGATAGCCGAAGCCGCGAATGGACATAGAAAATTCTGACACTTTTGGCGGAATTCTAGCACCAGAGTGTGCCATACACATTCATAACATCAATCCTTATCTTTATTTACCTTCATTGTTCGATTGAACGTGTAATTCCGCGGTTATTTGACGTTTTCTAACCGTTCCAGTACAAATCCCGCCATGCCAACACACTGCTCCGCTCGATACGTGACTTTCGCGGGTTCAGAGCATCGTAATGTATCGCCGCACACCGGGCTGCCTATCGGGGAACTCAATTACTACGTAAAAATGCGGCTAACATCCACCAGTCGGCGCCACGGCTGGGGCGTCGGCTAGGATATGCTGGAACTTCGAACCCACGAGATGCTCATATGGCGACCACATGAGTGTCTGTTGGGGGTTTTGGTGGAGCAGCGACGCATTTTGAAGCAATTTGGCCAGACGTTTCAGCCGACGTCTGTCAAAAAGTCTAGATACGACTCAGCTCATCCACCTTCACAAAAATGGAGTATCCCGTATTCACAACTACTGCGTGTAAAACGCATATGCACGAAGGAGACAGACTATGAAAAGAATGCCAGCCGGAAAATATGCGAGTTCTGCGAAAGAGGGTATCCTAGGGAACTACTATCGGAATGCAAACTCAAAGTAGACCGGCTCAACAGAGATCAACTTCTGGTACCAAAACAACAGGAATGGACCCGGACAAATGAGGAACAAAAAATCTTCCTCACCAGCACATACCGCAAGGGGTGCAATGTCCTGCCTAAAATAGTGGAACGAAACTGGGAAGTGCTGGGAAAGTCCACCATAACCAAAAACATATATCAGAGCAAACTGATGAAAGGGTACAAACGCCCTAAAAACATCAGAGACCATGTGGTGAGGGCCAGAACTGAGTACGGCCCTCACACAAAAATGAAGGAGAACGGTGACAAAACTGGTTCTCGAAATGCGTGCACCAAGCTGAACTGCAAACACTGTGCAGTACTAAAAAAAGATGGGGAAGATAAAATCCCATGGAAACAACACTACACACACAACAAAACACAACATCACATGCAATAGCTCCAAAGTAATATATTGCATAGAATGTACCAAATGCGGCAAACAATATGTGGGCCAGACTAAACGGAAGGTGAAAGAAAGAATTGCAGAACATCTCTGTTCCATCCTGAAAAAGTTGAAAACCATTGTTCCGACACATTTCAACAAACCCGATCACAAGGGGACCGAACTTGTGTCAGTACACATCTTAGACTTCATTTACCAGCACCCAGACAGCAAACGGGCTGGAAAATTGAGGGACAAGATTGAGTACAACTGGATCCATCGGCTGCAAAGCCAGGCTCCAAAAGGTCTAAACACAATGGACAGCAGATATGGATAGGGTCATTTTTTCAGCTGAAACTTTGGTGAACGTAGAAAGATTTTTACACCCAATATATCACCCCGACTCTATCCATGACATCTGGAGTGATCTGAACAAATAGTTTAACCGTGACAGTGACTTTATAAAATTATAAAGACACCACAGAGCTTTGGTGGAGAGCCTGAAGAGATATCCTTATCGAAACTACTTGGACAACGGCCCCCCCATACCACAGAAAATGCGGGACCGAAGGTACAAATAAAGCTGTATCAGTTATGGAACCAACCCCTGAATATATGGTCATAGTTAGGAGTCTAGAGAGACTGGGAACCAGTACCAGAATCACACTAGATGGCAGCACAAAATACCCACTGGTACCAAAATCATATATAACCCCACCACAGATTGGTCAATGAACCGTTCCCGCCACCGCCGGGAGGTCAGGAGCCAGTCACATACGGGGTCAGAGGTCAAATGCTCATATAAACCTATGAGAAACATGGTTCCTCGACACGGTGTCAACCGCGGGACCCTGAGCCTGGGATCGCATACCGCGTTGGGGATTTACTTGTGGTAGTTTGACCGACATCTGCGTCTTACCCACAACATTACCTTTCTAACCCCATTACAGCGTACATGATACACCATGCATGCTGCAGAACATCCAGACACTTATTTAAATAGAGAACAAAGAGCATCTACCCCAACAGCCTCAGGGATCCTGTCACAAACTCTGGTACTGTGTGTTCAACAAAGTATGGCTTGAACATATCAACGGTCTGTGCTGAACAACCAGCATCAGTAAGACAGTTTAGTAGTTTGATATGCGACACACAGTCAAAGGCCTTTGACAGGTCCACGAACACACATGGTCTTCAAGCCCCTGTCAACATTTCCATAAAGAATAGCTAACAGCTCAAAGACGGCCTGTCCCGTGGACCTGCCAGGCAAAAAACTGAACTGACTATTAGAGAATAGTCCATCTCTCATTAGCTGTGGCACTAACTGGTGGTGCAGTTCATACTCAAGCAATTTTAACATGATGGGCAGACTCGATATGGGCCTTAGATCCCCAGGTGCCATTGGTCGTGTAATTTTGGGTATCGGCGTGATTACACCATTTGCCCACTCTGATGGAAACATTCTACCGTTTATTGCTTTATTGATACTTTGCCGCAGGACATCAGGCCGTAACCAGTAAATCTCTAATTCTATTGTCATCGATGTTCTGTACTCCAATGACTCCGGCAGTCAAATTATGGACCACATAGTCATCTAAGCTTTCGGTTGTATCATTTATTACTACTTTTGAGTATTATAGGAGTCTGACGAGGCTTAGCGGTTGAAAATACACGTCCTACCCAACGCTTTGCTTTTGAGTAATACTCATTCAGGAAATCTGGGAACAACTCATCACTTACTATTGTACCATCTGGACTTTTAATACTGAACTTACTTTGTTATTCTCCCTTTGCTGCCCATACAGCGTTCACACATCTCTAGAACTTTCTGGGATTAGTCTGGTTATCTACCAGATTTTGTTTTACCAACCTGGCCTTTGCCTCATGGATCATTCTATTAATTTTTCGCGACATTTTACGACATCTGCATTTTTCATTGACATCCCCACTGATAGCACATTGTTCCAGCAAGGCTGCTCGTTCAGTGATGAGCCGTTGTGTTTCAACAGGTAGATCTATCCCGTCCCTTTGCTTTACCTTAACTCCTTGATTGGACAAATTATATCAAGGTATGCTTTTAGGTGAGTCTCCTACTCTTTATAGATACTATAGGTTGAGCTACCAGCGGAATTTTCCACAACAAAGCCCAAAACATGAGCATGCAGCCCCTCCAGTGTGTTCCCGGTACGATCTCCCCATAAACTTCCTCGTAGAGATAACTGGCTTAGCAAACTTTCTGACCGCATATATTGGCACATGGTCACTGATGTAGCAGTTCACATTGCCACCACCAGCCAAGTGTGGGGTATTTGTATAAATGTGATCCAATTTAGAATTTCCAAATTTATGTAAATAAGTATCATAGGTCTTGACTACTGAGAGACCCTACTGTGTCAGAAAATCTTTCATAATATTGTATTTCCTACTTGTTTGGGTATTAAGGTTTATATTCTGGTCACCCAGAATCCAAACCTCATGTCCCCTAAAGACCGGATTTTCGAAAATATCACATAATTTATCGAAAGCTACCTGTGGATTCCCTTTTGGTTGCCTATAAACAGAGATAATTAACATCTTTTTGCGGTTTGGCTCTCGGTAGGCACATGTGAGGATTTCGGTGTGTTTAATACGAACACAACATTCATCCACTTTAAAAAAAAATAATTTTTTATTCAATAAATGGATAATATACAATCACCAACATATATTGGGCGTTCTTCCTTGTATAAATACCAAAGCACAATTAGACAGGACAGGACAATACTATGGAGAAACCAAACAAGAGTTAGTCTTGTTGTTGTTTATTGCACGACGGCAAAATCGCATATTACTGCGCGAGGCGAAGCCGAGAGTAGTAATATGCGATCTTGCCGGAGTGCGATGAACAATAACATGACTAACTCGAGTTTGGTTTAGAATTTATCCTACCCCGCCCGTCTCAATTACTTCTACATTAACAAATGACGTCATTTGTCAAGTGTATCCCACTAGGGCGATATTTTTCATTTTTCTGAACTCCAGACCGAATACAGTGTCCCAATGTTAAGCCTATGGAGTTTTTTATCAGGGGTAGGATAAAGTTTTATACCAACCTCATAAGACTAGCATAATTCATTACATTACTTGCATTAAATTATTACACAGTCATGCGCGAGGTCATGTGGCTCTGGAAGAAGTAACAGAGCATAGTACCATGATTAGGGCGGTATAAGATAAGGACAATACAACGCAATTAAGCAGAACAATGGATGCCACATAAATACAACATTGCTTAACTGCACGACAGAAGGCCACACCTTATCATTGTATATCAATAATATGTAATCGATTACATATAATTACTTATTATGGAATCATTAAAGAGGATGTGGTAACTCATAAAACATCCAAACTATGTTTTGGATGACATACTCAGCAAGTGCCTTATTAACATAGAAGATTAATCCTCCTCCCTTTTTAGCTACATTTTTATCTCGATCCAGTCTTAGTGCACCAAATTGTCAATATGCAGCATGGCCCGATCATACTTTTCAGTCAGCCAAGACTCTGTGATGGTCAGGAAGTCTACCCCGCTAAACATGTATTTTACCTGTTCTAGTTTCTTATATATACTCCTCGTGTTTATGGTTACGAAGGTGAGACCTGACTACCTAATTTTTCTGGTAATATAGAAAGACATGGTTAGTGTGGCCGAATGGAATCTGTTCAGAGATATTTTGGTCAGAAATATTCACCGAAGTCGAAGACTGAGGTGAATATTTCTGACCAAAATATTGAGGAACAGATGGAATTCGGCCACACTCACTATGTCTTTTTATTACTATATACCGAAATTCGATTAAAATAACATTTTTTGTACTTAAGTTATCAACCTATTTCAACCTCCATAATAAGTAAGGCAGGTATGAATCTCCGAACATTCACCTTGATTGATAGTTCACGGGTGCGATGACGTCAGAACGTTGTTATGGAGAGTGATAGCAGCAGGGGGTTGTAGCAGAGATTAAAGTAAGCGTTAGCGCCACAAAAGATCTGCTGGGAGAGTGAGCGGTAGTAATGACGTCATATAGTAACTTTTGCTGCGAATTCAAGTGTACAAGCGGGGCGTTTTTTTTCATGTATTCTAAGGTGATAATGTCCTTATTGGGTATGTATATATGATGCTTATTATTTGTTTATTCTTAGTCGATTTCGGGTGGGTGTGTAGGACAGGGAGATATTTCTTTGCATATACGGACCGATATCGATACGAATCGAGGGGAACGGCCGCCATTTTGTTTGTTTATTTTATGTTCCGATCGTGTCAACAGATCACGTGGTACAGTGTGGCGTAAAAATATTTTACGCCATGGTGCGGCCGAACAGAATTTTTTCTACTATTGCGTAAAAGTGAGACATTCGTGCACTGGTATATAGTAATATAAATTATACATTGCTTTAAGAACATAAAGGGCAGACTTGCAATTGATAACTTGTTGGCGACCCAGTAGGTAAAATCCTATCTAGTGCGTAACCAGTATTTATATCAACTCTTACCCAGTGAGAGCATTTTATCCCAACAAATATTCCAAGTAGCGGAGAGGAAATTTCCACAAACAAAGACAAATACAATAACAGTAAGTTACACAGATATCTTGTACTATCATCTAGTTACAGTACCACTTAGAATACTCATTGTTTAGGCAAACAAAGGAGTACGTTAGCACAGACCAGCCGACCTTGTATATGGGATAACATAATCTCCATATACGCAATGACCAATTCACACCTCAACGTTCATTATCAACATTCCATAGGAAGCCATGAAAACTGATGTTGGTAGGGATAATGGGGCAGGGGGCAAGAAATTAGTTCTGGCCTTTTCCACCAGAGGGCAGCATTGGGTGGCTCAGACTCCCAGGTCTGCTGGGGTGGACAGGAATTACCAATCTGTTCAGCCTCTTGGTCGCCTTGTCTCCTCATGGTGCAGACTGAATATGCTTGCACGCAAGCATAACTAAAGCGACCGGGGTGGGGAGTTAGCTCAGTGGTAGATAGCACTGGACTTGTAATCCCAGAGTTGTCAGACTTTGTTGATTTGAGTTCCACTGCAGCCACTTTTCTCCTTCACCCCTAGCAATGGTAGATTTACTGCTACAGTAAAACCCCGCTTAAGGGGACACCCTCCATTCTGGACCAAGTGTCCCCTTAAGCGGGGTTTTCAGTCTGCCATTGGTTATATAGTAGAGTATGCCTATATAAACGAAGGAAACACCTGTTATTAGATAAAAGGTTTATCAAATAACACATTTTAAGAAAACAAAAATTATAACAAATAGATATAAAACAAATACACAAATGTATAAAATACATAAATAAATAATACATGTATTTACAGCACCCAACACAGTGCAAATAACAGTTTTACAGTCCCAGGAAGGTCTGTACTTTCTGCGGTCTAGCAGCTCTATGCCTATTGACAGTACCAATGCAGTGCATTGCAGCACCCATGACCTTAGCATCATTTCTGTTCATATATGTTTCCTGGCCCTCTCCAAAGCACCTTCAAAGCCTCCAGCCTGCCCTGCGTCGTTAACCTGTTCGCAGACCTCTTACCCACCACCTTTGAACATCTTGTGTGAAAATCATTGGAGCTGTACCCACTCACAGTGGGCCGCCCAGGGTGATTATCACACTTTCAACAAACACGGGCCGCTGTTGCCCACCCGAGAATGCTTTGTCTATTGTCTAGGTACCTTGGGTGTTGCATTGTTGCGACGACTGTCTGGCCAGTACATACAGACACCATAAACACGGATTTCATTTAATCTGGAGTGTTTTTGATAAGATGTCCCGCCAAACTGCCCCCTTAAGCAGGGTTTTGAAGCATTTCCGTACCAAAAAAATGTCCCCTAAAGCGGGGTGATCCCTTAAGCAGGGTTAAAACAAACTCTTAATAGAGTGCGAAATTTCTGTTGCCAGCAGATTTTTTCCCCTTAAGCGGGGTGCCCCCTTAAGCAGGGTGTCCCGGAACCGGGGTTTTACTGTATATCAAAGGCCAATCTTTCTCTTACCATGTCTATGTGGTGTGGGAAGTAAAAGAACTCTCATCTTGGTAAATGTGTAGGGGTGAGATTTCTACCTACATAGATTCGGTCAAACCCAAAGTAAGTCCAATTGAACAAATTGGACATTAAACTACCAAAACAAACAAACAAACAATGGCTGACATTTCCACAAAGACATTTCCCCAGTGTGAAATCAATCACCTTAGTGCTGGTTTATTTGGTCAGATTTAAAGTGTTCATGAAGAAATGAGCATTTATATCAGAGATAATAGTTGAACCCATATTGATGATTACTATCATAATTTTAAGTGGGGGATGTATGACTGGTGTTGCCTATCAAGTTTGGTATCTTGCAGTGAAGTATTTGAAGCTGTACTTCATAAATAACTACATGTAGATGTTACATGTATTTTTATGATTTCTCATTCAAAGTTACTATGTGAAATACAAAACTTATGAGTAATAATAAACTGTTACATGTATATATGCTGTAGCTTAAATGGCACTATAGTTCTTCCTGTCTCAAATCTTACCTAAAATAATGGCAGAATCTACAGGTTGGGTTAAATCCGTGTCACCTAGACCCATTACCTGTAATTGTTTGACACTCTCCCTCCAGATCTTTGATCTTTGACCTATGGTTGGAGAATACACATGTGTTGATTCTCACTCTTGAAGCTTTTTTCCCATGTTCATAGACTTTTAATATCATCAATCTTCTGGGCTATGCATATTTCTTATAAGTATTCCAGCTCTCTCCACTGATCAAGAAAGTTACTTGGTCAGAGAGTGAGAATTAGTGGACACAAACTGTGTTTAACCAAACCAACCTCTTAGTTAGGACAGAGTATATAGACAGATGTGGTTGCCAATCTACTTTGGCTCCATCAAAGTACATTGATTGGACGCCAGGTGGTATATTAGATACTATGGTTCCCCGTGCATTCGATAGGGGGCTTGCCGTACCAGTTGAGGCAGTAAACTAGTCAGTGTATTAGAATGCGTTCGTTTGTGTTAGATCTACTCATATTTCCCAGTAAATCTTAAGACCGCCTATATACCGTAAAAACTGTTATGGCCAATGTTCATAAAACCAAGCAAAGAATAATTGTCGACCATGTTGCTTCGAGGGCGGAGTGTTCTACATTTAGGCCTACCACGTGGAGGCCCTACATGTAAGCATGCGGTTACCGACCTCGAGTTCAGTGAGGAGTGAAGCATTGAGGCCCCCGCCCCTGTCTCTATATTCATAGAACCCATTCAACCGTATCCCCCCTCAGCATAAAACCACAGGGCTTGCCGTCGAGAGGATTCAGTCGTCAAATGCGACCGCTAATCACAGCAGAGGGTTGTGACAGGCACACCAAACGACCCCGTTTCAGAATCAAGGCCTTTACGCTTGTCTGGCGGCACTATTCATTTTGATCGTAGCCTTACTTCAGCTAACGGCAGACGCGATGACCTGCCCTTACGCCTCCTCTATCGGGTAAGTGTGTTCCCACTGTAAAGCCACTACAGCAGACTACGCGTGTGACCTGTTTCTTATGGTCTTATATTGCAGCGTGTGTTTTGACTTCACCTGAATCTTGGAATACCAAAATGGGGACCGACAAACACATATATTGACCATAACCTTCTGCGGCTAGAGTGAACGTTTGATCTTCTTTTCATGGCTTAAAACAGCCCCTCCCCTCCCATGGACCTTGCTGGTCCTGGAGAGCCAAATAGGAATTTGCCCAGAGCGTGGACTGTATAAGGCCTATTCAATACACTGCTGATGACCTGAGTACCATCAAATGTCATGATTTGATAATTGTGTTACGTTGATTATACAGTAAACCCCCGCTTAATGTTGCATCCTCCGGTCCGAAAAAATTATCCACTTCCGCGGGGTCAGCCCTTGCACGGGGTTATCGGTCTGGCGATAGTTATCATGTATGATGCCCCCTCAACTATTCACTTCTTCTCTCTTACGTACTGGCGAGTGTGTGTTGGTATACTGTGTTTCAGTGTTTGATTCTAACTGGCACACGCACGCCACAAAGAAGCGATTTTGATGATACGGTGTGTTTTCCCCCACATTGTCCCGTCAATTTGGTAATGCGTCTATCACATGCTGTATATTACTAACACTCAGTATGTGACAAATTCTACATAGCATTCTGCGCCCGTGTAATTAGTAGAATTTCAGTAATTGCAAGCGACCGTCACGTTCTGGTCTAATCGGTTCGGTAGACATTTCAAATCACACGGCCACATATTTATGTCCCTTCTCACATGCTCGTCCTCCTATATAGAGTTTATATATTAGATATATTAGGTATGGGGACCAGCGGTGCGTAACTAATAAAAGTATATATATATATGTTCACATTGGTGGGTGCTGTTGTGGTGTGGTGGGGGTGTGGGTGCTAGTATTGGTTGATGTGGATGTAGGTATTGGTGGGTGTGGATGTAAATATGGATTGATGTTGGTGTTGTTTGGTGTATTGTGCAGGTGTTATGGTTTGCTAATTGTATGTGGGTGTGGGAAACACACTCTCCAGCACCCACCATCACCAACAGCCTCCAACACCAACACTGCCACACATATCCACACCCACCGAAACTTACATCTAATAAAACCAACACCCAAACCAATACTCACATCTATCAACATCAACACCCACAATGATCAACCTCAACCCCTACACTCACACTCACCTACACAAACACACTACATTACATATATCAATACTTCAATGACAACATACCATACCCATCCATCCCAACAAACACCAATACCCACACCCGTCAGCACCCACACCCACCAACATCAACACTCTATATACCAACACCCACACCCAATACAGCAGCATTTCATGGAATCCAGAAGAGGGTCAAGACCAATACAGTCTTAAAGGTATCGCACACTTTGCACCTTTTCCTTTGAGATATGCTTGAGATTTTGCAGCAAGAATAGCGTATTTGGATATACATAATCTAGAGGATAGATATGCCCTTTATTGTGTACAATGTATTTTGCTAGAGGAAAAATTTTTAAAATTACAATTCAAAGAAATATTTTTATATAATTTTGGCAAACACATTAATCATGTTAATTACTTTTTTCAATTATGATCTCTTTCTATGAGTTTCCATATGCTTATACTATACAGAGCATAACTAATACTAAGAGCAAATCATAGAAATGTGTGTTTCAACGAGGCATATCAAGTTCCAAGACCTTCTCCCACTAAGAGCAAATCATATGTTCATCATTGAGGAATGAGCATGCAATTTTAAATGAATAACAATTGAAAGGTTTGGGTTACATTCAGTCTATGGATAGTTTCCTGTAACCAAATTGCACCAAATTGCCATTTCTGCAACTGCCTGAGTCTAGGATCCAAGCATATCAGGTAAAGGTAGATCAATGAGGTGTTTCGGTCTTGAGTGATTGGTCATGGTCAGTTGGGCACGCCTCTATGGCTCTGAGACACTGGCTACCTGCTCCTTTCCCTCCCAATAGCACAGTGAATAGCAGGCAGTTAGTGAAGTAACTATTTGTAGTATCTTTGCAGCAGCCTAGAACTCTGTATGTGACCACTCTAACCTTTAGGCAACGTATGTAGGGCGTACAAGCACGCTCTAAAAAAGACAATTATATCCATTTCATGACTAAATCCCCGGGCAAAATAGTTTAAGGGCTGAGAGGGTCTAGGAGGTGGTCTGGCAGCCATTCCATTGGCTTTCCCAGCGGGAGGTTACATCCAAAAGGGACATATTACAAGGAAAAAACTGAAACATACTTCATTGGAAAATCTAAAGAATAATCACCAGGAAAAGTCGGCGACAAACTACCTCTCAGCGTGGGTCCAAAATTTTGCGCCGACTTTTCCCCCTAAAAACTGGAAACGCCAGCATAGGGCCAAAAGTGTCATTGCAATATTTTCTCGGTATAGGGAGCCAAAGTGAACCCGCTGAAACTGCAAATACCCGTTCTCAAAACTCCATTTTCGGATATAGGCGCTCATTACTTTGACCAAAGAAACAGAACAGTCTAATTGAACAAATTGGACGTTAAACTACCCAAACAAACAAACAAATCGCGGCCGTTCATTGTTGCGCTTATGGGACGAACTTGTGGCGAGCCTTGTTTTCAAGATACAGGGGAGGTGGACTTCCGGTTACCCATTCGACAGTGCAATCCGCCTGTGTACTGGGTTTACCTCTGCTATGCCCCCTAGCAGATACCCCCTGGAACCAGTGTACATTATTAGCAGATCTAATCGGAATCTCCATGCCAGAAGCATGAACAAGGGATGTTTTTCTCCCCTGAAGGACTACGCGCATGCGCCACTAGTTCACAGGGCTGCACAGTAAGTGGGCTTTCCAGGGGTTCTAGTTCTATGCTTTGGCTATATAGGTTAAAGATTATTTGTGTCACTCTCCAAGCTTTTAAATCCATATTTTTGGTATACTAAACAACTGTCATCGTAGCTTCAAGACAGACTTGTTCAGAGACGACAGTAGTAAACTGCATTTCAATAGTAACAAACGAGACAAAAAACTAAATTCTAGCCTTGAACCCCCCTAGCTTTGGCACTAATCCTCGTTCTAACTGGCCTCCGGAAATGCTGTTTTGAGCATTTGTATCTGCCTTTTTAGTGGGTTCACTTTGGCTCCCTATAATATCGCTAATTGTGCATGCCTTGCGACCTTTTCCCCTTACGATTATGCATCACCCCTTTTTACCTCCTGCTGGGGACATTTTGCGTCGACTTTTGCACCTCTAAAAGGGACAAATACCTCGTGCAACTTTCAATACCAACAAGTTGGCATGTTGGGATTTCTCCTTGTGATATTGTACCTTTTCACACAACTCCCTAATGGGCACCAGCTGGGCGGGCTGCGTGGTGGTGTCCTGGGCTGGTGCAATAATCTTTAAGTACCCATGCATCCACCTATTCGGCGCCTGCCTTGCAATAGTTATACACCTTACAACCTTTGCCCTTATAGATGAGGTGGAAAAAGCAAGTTAATATCTTAAGGTATGACAGAAATCCCTTGTGATATCTGCCTGCTCACTATCTGCCCAGGTCGACAGGGGACGAAGTCGCCGACATCTGCCCCTCCTCTCCTGTGAGGACTGGCAGATGCTTGCAATATTTCCCCTACCATATCACAAAGGAATCTCAAGACAAAATGTGTACTTAAAGGGCATCGCACACTTTGCGACTTTTCTCCTTGAGATATGCTAGAGATTCTGTACCGAAAATATCGCAAGGGGGTGCATCTAACACAGCAGGGGGATGGGAAAAAAGTCGGCGACAAAATCCTTTTGAGGGTCCGTCTCCCCTGTAGGAGGTATGCTGAAAATGTCTAGGCAAAACTGTGCACATCTTGAGATTTTCCCTGGGACTTACCTCCCTTAACATTATGAAATAATCACAATCATGGATAACTGGAAGTTCTTTTTTTGGATATACAAATTCTAGAGGATAATAAATTCTGTTCTTGTGCATTTTGTTGGAGCAGATTATTTTCTCTATTTCTCCTGACAAATACAGGTTTAGAAATTATTATCAAAAGAAAGATGTATATATTATTTTGCCAGACACTTTAACTATATTACTGATTTCTTTCAATAATTATTTGTTTCTATAAGGAGAGAAAAAAATATGGAGACATATATTAGGCTAAGCAGATCACAACCAAGACTAAATCCCCGAAGAAAATAGTGAAGGGCTGGGAGGGGTTGACAGGCGCTAGGAGGTGGACTGGCAGTGCTTCAAGCGGCCCTCCCAGCGGGAGGTTGCGTCCAAAAAAGAAAAGTCTCAAGGAAGAAAATGAAACATGCTTCATTTGAAAATCTCAAGGAAATTCTCAAGGAAAAAGTACGCGACAAACTCCAAAACAGCGGGTGGGAAATGGGGGTGAAAAGGGGGTGGCGAAATATCACAAGGAAACCCATGCATACCTTGCGATATTTACCAGAAAAAGGGAAGGGGAGTTTTGCGCCGACTTTTCTCCTAAAAACGGGGAAAGTCGCAAAGTGTGCGATTACCTTTAAAGGAAAATGTCTCTATGTGTTCGTTCGGCTTTAAAACCAATACACACTAACTAGCGATTTTTGTTCACACATTGCAAATGTGCAACATAGTACATTATGAACTATAAATAATTACCAGGATTGACGTCCATATATACATATGGTGTAAAAGGGGGGTGGTACAAAGTCGCAAGAGAAAAAGTGTCAAGCAATTCACACTTAAGTGGGATTCACACGATGGGATTCATGTACCTCACAGAGCGTTTGTCTGAGACAAATCCTCCTGAGATTCGGTACTGGAACACAATCTCCTCATTTGAATTGTATGATTCCATTTTGCTGAGACAAGTTTTTTTCCTTGCAATTGTCGGCTACAATCACCTCTAACAAGGAACAGAACCTCATGAGATTTTGACATTGAACTGCTTTAAAATTTAGAGCGGCATTTTGGTGAGACCCAGCAGGAAATTGTCGTCGACTGATGAAAAAGTGTGAAGTACAGCAGTCTCAGGTCCATTTGTCCCTCCGTGTGAATCCCACGCGATATTGCACCATACAAGGTGGCAAGAACACTTTGTCGGCGAATTATCCCCCAAAATTGACAGAAGCCACAGAGTGTGTATTGGTCTTTACTTGGCAAAGTCGCAATGTGTAAAAATATCATATGGCAGGTGCTGATTACATGTGTACCTGAGACCCTTGTGACCTGAGCACCTTGTGACTTGTGACTGGCCTCCTGGCAGCTGCACAGCAAGCGATATCGCAAGGGAAAATTCCAACATGTTGTAATGAGTGTGTATTGGTCTTAAAATTGACTACCCTACCACGAGGCGTCGAGGGTGAAAGGTGCAGTGACCTTACATTCAGTTCTATCTTTGGCTACATTGACAATGAGAATGTACTCTATCCCCAGCAAATCTTACTAAAGCCAAATACTAGTTCTTGAGTACATATTCTAATCCAGCTTCCCGAAAGCTCTTTGCTGCCTGCTATACTGGCGCAGCCATTCAAGGTTAAAGTAATATATATAGCGGGCTTCGGTGGAAACGGTTTGTCAAGGTTCAGACGCATTCAACAGCTGTGATTACTGTTCAGGGAGAAGTGGCGAGGAGGTTGTTCCACAGTTCCACATTGATATGTTGATCTAATGTATGATATTGACCTTGTATGACCTGAGCCCCAGTATGAACATTAGAATAGTGGCATAAGCAGAATTTTAGGTGTACTGTCATGGATCAGCTACCTCTAACAGCAACGTTGTGTAATTGACCATGTGTAGTTCGTTAAGGTCGTGAAGCCCTAATTCAGTCGGTTTAACCTGGTATATCTTCATGTTATAATGATTAGTTAATAGATAAGGTATAGGTTTTAGTAAACCATTTATCCAAGTAGTTAAAGTAACCATAAGGGGCTGTCCATAAATGATGTCACACATTTTGGGTGTATTTTAGGACCCCACCTCCCTGTGACATTTTGTCATAGATTTCGACCCTCCACCCCTTTGATATGATAACACTTTCTGAAACATCCCCGCCCTGTTTTTCATCTTAAGTAGCATAGCACAACATAATCCTCATTATATCTTTGATAAAGCTACAGTAATGACACTTTTGATTTAGGGGGACATATCACATAAGAGAAAGCTCTAGATTTCCTGGATTTTGATCAAGGATATTCAAGTCCATGGTGCTTGTACACCCTTCATTGGGAACACTAGGCTTCTAATTTCAGACCAGCCAGCTTTGGTGAGGTACCATTCAAGTCAGCATCTTCCTTATTGTACATGATAAAGTATATTCATGAGCACCCTATTGCAGTGTTTACATCCGCCCATAAAATGGGCTCTGGTTATTTGGCCACTATACAAAAGTTGGCCAGTGGTGGCACTTTGGAATCTATCCCCATACATAATCAACCAAACTGACCATTTCCATGTGACAACTACTCAGCATTTACCTCCACAGGATGAAGCTTTGATGTTATTCCTGTTTATACCATGGCGTAGACACTACTATAGGCCACTTTTTCATGTATTTTATACATATGCCTATATTAGGAGCTGGTGTAGATGACCTGTATCTGCATGTGTAATGGCTATATTGGGCATACTGTGTTGACAGCGCACCAATCTATGTTGGCATAGAATTTGCAACAATTTAATAGATAAAAAATATAAAAAGTTTATTCAGGGTCCCCTGTATACACATTATCAGATAACACACTCCCAAACCAACACTGACCTTGCCTTATATTTTCTGTGTCATGCTCTGTCGCCTAGTGGCTGCCCAGCAGTAACCAGACAACCACGCAGCCTAAGCTACAGTTAAGTATTTATTTCCAATAGACACACCGGCAGGGTTTCCATATGTGCAAATAGAGTTTAGGTAGAAATTTGCACTGCTGCCCAAGAAAAAGGCCTTGCTTTTCATGGGAGGTGATCAGTTTGCCACCGATCAAATGTACCCAACTACATCTAATTAGTGAGCCAAAAAGTTGTCAGGTGGTCCTGAATTCCTGAACCCTTTAAGGACGGGCTCCTGTGGCAGAACCATGTGGTTTGGGTGGGTACTAATGGTAGCATATACCGCTAGGGGGCCAGGGGTCATAGGTTAATTGAAGTAATTTGATAACTTAATCATGTGGCTCAACATGACACCCTTCTTACTTATTACACCAAAAATATGTACTTTAGTGTTATACATATGTTCCATGCAAATAGCACAACTATAAATCCAACATTTCCTATTTTATTCCATAAAAACACAAAATGGTAGAAAAATTTAAATAGGTGTGAATAGTACAAAAAATTTCTTTAGTATGACATGGCTGTTTTAGTCTGTAAATCTCTGACAAAGATGCAATTTGGCATCACCCTTCCCCACACGCTTGATGTCGTGAATTTCGCTTAATTTGCAGAGAATAAACATAGCCTGTTTAAGTTACGCTATGTTTTACTGGATAGGCACACTGAGGAATATCACAAAGATCTCACACCAGGGTTTCCCGCCTGAATTACATATAGAAATTGTCATATTTCAACATGATGCCATATGCCAACACCTCCTGTGAATGAGTGTATGTTTAAGGGGGCGTTCATTATTTATGGCAGGGGGGGGGGGTGTGTTGGTTTTGCTTGGCAAATCCTCCAAAATAAATTGCCCCCCCCCCCCCCTGGGAAATACCTCCAAATGAAATGCCCCCCCCCCTCGGAAATACCTCAAAATAAAATGCCCCCCCCTCGGAAATACCCTAAAATAACCCCCCCCCCCCCCCTGGAAATACCTCAAAATAAACCGGATATACCCGGATGTATATGCCCCCCCCCCCCTAGGCAATAGCCTTAAATCGATTCTTTCTCATATATACATGTGAATTCTGGCATGCAAATTTAAACATCTATAATCAAATTCTCTAATATGCAGCTATCCAGCCCTTGCGAAATGTGGACTGTTAATGATGGTTTAAGAGCAATGACTGCAAACTGGCGTATCATAGTTAGAGGATTAGATATCCACCATCTAGGAAGTGAACCCTTAGCCTGTCAGGACATGATGGCATGGGAGCTTATGTACCTGCTGTTCTGAGACCTATCTTAAGGGGTGTTCTATTGAGACAGTGGAGGCACCAATAAGCCAACTTGTATGTGCTAAGCTACATTGCATGGCTATCACCTGACATTGACCATTGAACTGAGTATAGATACTAATACAGTGGTGCTGCACCGCAAAGGGTCATGGAGCAATCTCCTAACAGCGGTAATGCCTTTGATAGTCTTAGCATATTCATGCACAACCTACAAACTCTAAAATCATTGCAATTTTCTTGTGCAAAAAATAATCCTGGCTTGTTTTTCATATATTTGAAGTTTTTAAAAGATTGCAAATACTAGACAATCTTGCTTGGCAGATTACAAGAAGTCTTAGTATGATGAGCTACCACTCCACAGACATGGCACTGCCAGGTGTTACAGTACCTCACTTATTATCTTCTCTGACACAATGGGTGAATCACAAAAATGTAAATCATTGAAATTGAAACGCCCCAACCAGGCAAATACTGCGAAATGAAACCCGCCCCCCAGGCAAATACCGCGAAATGAAATGCCCCCCCAGGCAAATACCTCTAAATAAAATGCCCCCCCCCCCCCCCCGGCAAATACCTCTGAATAAATTGCCCCCCCCCCCCCCGGCAAATACCTCTGAATAAATTGCCCCCCCCCCCCCGGCAAATACCTCTGAATAAATTGCCCCCCCCCCCCCCGGCAAATACCCTGATATAATACCCTCATATAATTTATAATAAGAGAAGTGGTAATATAACTAAGAAACGAGTAATTATGTTTGGCGAGAATATATACACAACCATGCCCTAGGGCTTTAATCAATAATACACCATGAGGAACCTCAGTTATACAATGATACAATACTGAGTAACTTTAAAAATTGTAGAATTGTATCAATCGGCAAACCAGAGCAGACTGGCAATTCTCTGATAACTGTCCAGGAATGATTACGTAACCACCATGGTAACAAACAAACAGTGACGATGCGGTGACACCATGGTGATGCGCCTAGAAACTTACATCGTCAACAAATATGTTAGGGTGGTATAATTATATATGTATAAACCTTCGGTTATACTTGATATAATTTGCCCCCCCCCCCCCTCCAATACCTCATTCCCCCCTGCCGTAAATAATGAACGGCCCCTAAGAGAGACATTATTGACCTGAAATTTGTATTTCCTATTCCACCTAATGATTATCTGCCCTTCACTCAAAGGTGGGAAAATGGGGGTGATGTCAGCGGTGGCACTGGCGAAGGTAGCCCCCAGATTAACAGGGATTACGTAAAAGCAGATGTACCCCTTTAAATAGGAAAGGTGCCCTTGAAAAACATTTGATATTGCATAACAATTCAGTGGAGTTGTAGCACAAGACCTGGAGAAGGTGATGGGCTGGGGAAAGCTCTGGGAAGGCATGTGCCTCTCTGCATGGAAGAAATGTGTCATTTCATGCATCCCATAGTCCCTATGCTGAAGCTTTTTTTGCTTACGATAGCGGATCTGTTAATTCCAAGACAATCATTCAGCAAGGTCTGTAATGTTTTCCTATCTTGCTTTATACGGGTACCTGAAAACCTCGACTTGCTTCGAGAGGTACTGTGAATAAAAGAAAATAGCACATGAAATCCACGTATTCTGCTGTTTGGAGTATCATCTGTTATACTATACTCTCCGCCGCAGATGTAGATGGCACTTCTCATCTCTATACTTGTTAACTCTTCTTGCATCCTATTACAGATTGATAATTTTTCAGGTCCGTAGACCATGAGGACTAAATTATCCGCATTCACAAGGGCGTTGGTGCATTTGAATACCTTAAATACGCTGTTTACACAAATTATCAACATGACACGCCCCAATACGCTTCCATTTAAGATATCTGAAGGTGGTGAAGCATAAAAGGAAGAGACAATGAAGACGATCATAGACCATAAGTTCAGGCAAAACAATGAGCTAAAAAAGAGTCTATTGTCCACACACCCTACACAGTTAATAGAGGGAACGCGCGATAACTTTTGGGGGGGAGGCGCGGACATCAATGACGAGATATATGACCTGGGCAAATACTACGGTCACAATACTCTCGGCAAGATCCTTATGGACCTCAGACATGAGCTGCGGCGCGAGCTACCGACGAGTGTAAAACAAAGAATTAACACAATGGGGTGTCACTGGACATGTCACTGTCCATACATTTCCCCATACACCCAACTCGGCTTAGTCTGAGACTGAGCACTATGGCAAACGTACGTTACTTACTTATCGGCGACTCTCGCCTGAGAAACATGGGTGTACACTTAAATACATGGAGAGACATTGACTACACTGTATCATACCACCCAGGAGCCACCATACAAAGGCTGACCAGACACACGGTAGAAGCACTGAGGGATAAACGAGAATCCCATCAACGGTACGAGGCAGTCTATATGTTCGGTGGGATAAACAACATAATGCAAAAATCCCAAGACACTGGAGAAATATCCCTACGAGACACAACAGATGACAAAAGAGCTGTGGATAATGTATTGGAACTCTACGAGGATGCACGCTTAGCGGTCCACGCTATTGCACCGGGTACCCCGCTAATCTTTAGCACGGTATACGGTATATCCCTAAACAGGGCCAACCACACAACCAAGATCATCGCCGAGCAACGGAATCTCAACATACAGATCCGACTACTGAATGAGGGCATCGGAAGACTGAATGACGACGAAGGCGTTCATACCCCCTATGTTGCCCGCGATATTCACCGTAATCGCCCATATAGACAGACGATCAACAGGTATTACTATCTGTACGACGGAATACACCCGGACCACATGACTCAGCGGAGAATGGCGAGATTAATATCTTTCTGTATTTCCAAGAACATTTATCATGGAGTCCATATATAAAGTATGGGATTGGTCAAATAACCATATGTCCAAGTACGAGAGGAGAAAGTCGGGTAAATTAACAACTACCAGCTTATCTTGTGTGCTATCTAAGACTGCACCGCACTCTACCAAGAAACGTATATAGGTCAAATGACCACTATCGAAGAACACTGGTCAAATGACCAAATAACACCTACTTATATTCACCACCTGGGACTTATTATAAACGAAGGTCAAATGACCACAGATATATTAATGCCTGCACTCGCTTTCTGTTTGTTTGTATTCATGTTGCACTCGAATGTCACACAACTTGGGAATTGTATATATCACAGATTAACACCGAAAGAAAATGGGTCAAATGACCAAGCCGCACCATCGTCATGTTTATTATAGCCTGGCCAAATGACCAACATGCTCATATATATTAGGGTCAAATGACCTGTTATGTAACAACCTTGACCTGGGTCAAATGACCAGAGAAAACTGTGCACATAGACCGGAACTATTATCAACTATGAATAGAACTATCTCATACTACCATATAGTATCATACTGATATACTAACTTATCTTGGACTGTCATACAAATCCTGATACCTTCAAATGTTTTAACACACTGTAACTTTAAAACTGAAATGTATTTACTATAGAACCAATATGAAATAATCATTTACGACTAATCATTATGGGCCGCGTCCCCGTTCTTTACCTTATAACATTTACTGACGAGAATAAGCAATTCGGAAATTATACATAATTAACAAACTCCTATATACATTACTTATGTCAGCACCTGTAACTATGCTCCCGGTAAAGAATCCAAAGGGGCTACGACAGCACTGTGGATACGGAACTGTCGTTGTATGCGCACTATATATTTCATGTTTTTTGTATTGTTTGCTTGGCTTGACGCTACTGTATGATGTGTTATATAGGCACCAAGGTCTCTGGAATAAAGGTTTGAACTTCTCCAAATTTTTAATTCAATGACTTATATATTACCAGATGAGCTAAAGAAATTAAAGGGAGATATCTTCCTAAATGTTAACATCCATAGTCTGTATTCTAAACTAGATCAATTATATGATATTTTTCAAAGCTGCAGTTATATAACGATAACAGAGACATGGTTAAAGGAACATCATACTCCAAACTTACTCAATATAGATAACTTGTTTCTAACGCGTTTGGACCGAAATTATGAGGATGACAAGTTAGGAGGTGGTGTTGCATTTTATGCAAAAAACCATGTTCTACCATACTTCACAAAACTTACACAATACTGCGCTTCTACCCCAAAGTACGAAATACTTACCTGTACAATTACCGAACCACACAAAAAGAAATTACTAATTATCTCGGTCTATCGTCCCCCTCACAAAAATGTAAAGGCCTGTTATGAGTACCTGAGTAACATAGTATCTGACGACCAATTCAAAAACCATGAAATCTGGATTCAAGGAGACTTGAATGTCAATACCAACACTCGAATGAGTCTTAAATACCGAATCTTAAAATCTTTTTTGATGAAAAATAACCTTAATCAACTAGAAACACTAGATACATTCATATATAACAAAGGTAAAAGCAAGATAGATCATTTCTATACAAACAGCAGACAAGTAATGAAATCAGGAAACCTAAATCACTATATTTCAGACCACATAGCTGTGTTCGCACAAAGAAAACATACAAGGAATAAATTGGAAAAAGGACTTGTAAGTGGTAGAAATTTCAATAAACTTAATGATAAAAGCATATCAGACCACATGAATCGGTACACGAAACCGGTTGACGGAAGAGACCTGAATACGGACTTGGAAAGTCATATATATGCGCTGTTGGATAGTGTCTGTCCTGTACAAAATTATACAATCATAACTAAGGGAGGTCTAGAGTTGCCTAAATCTATAAGAGAACTCATAAATCAGAGAGCATTATTGCTAAAGGAATTGACCAAAAGTAGCCATGTACAACAAGATAAGTTACATGATGTGAGGAAACTACGAAAACAAGTAAACAAACAAATTAAAGGACATAGAGCAAAGCAGGTTGCCCAAAAATTGGATGCTAACTAGAAGAATCCAAAACGATTATGGAGAGTATTAAATGAAATATGGGAACCGAAAACCACTAATGATGGTTTGTATAAACAATGCGCCGAGGCCACTAATCGTAGTCTAGAAGATACTGCAAACAACATGAACCAATATTTTGCAAATATAGGTCCAAACATCTTGAACTTGCTTGGCAGAGCTGGAGACTATGCTTGCACTACAATTCGTAACCAAAATGAAAAAGTCTTAGCTCCAAGAGAAGTGACAAATGCTGAAATAATGGACATAATAAAGAATATTGATTCAAACAAATCAACGGGCATAATCGGTCTTAATTCAGGGGAACTGAAAAGGATACTATTAAGTAAAATAACAATAATGACGAACCTAATAAATACAGTAATGAGAACATACACCTTCCCATCACTACGTCATGGAACCATTACCCCATTACCTAAAACAGGAAACCTAGCTGAATTCTCAAATTGGCGCCCTATCACAGTAGTACCCACTATGTCTAAACTAATTGAAAAAGCAATCCAAAAACAAATAATTATCCATTTAGTAGAAAATGATCTAATCGACTCGAAGCAGTTTGGCTTTATGCCTGGAAGATCCACCAGTCAGGCAATCTTTCAATTGGTTACTGTCCTATATAATGCTATGAATAAGAGGAAAGCCAGCCTATGTACCTTCGTGGACTTAAGGAAGGCATTCGACAGCGTTTGTCATGCCGTACTATATCAAAAACTTCAAGCATTTGGGTTTACTAAGGAATTTATAGAACTGATAACATCATACCTGAGTGATCGAACTCAATCTATAAAACTGGGAAAAATCCTTTCAGGAATAAGAGCAATCACCTGCGGGGTACCACAAGGCTCAGTCTTAGGTCCTACATTATTCATCATGTTCGTAAACGACCTTTTTCAAGTTATCAAACACAGCACTGCCTTGATGTATGCTGATGACTTAGTATTGATCTCAAAGAGTACAGATATCGATGAATCACACACAAAAATGCAGGAGGATTTAGACGATATTCAGAAATGGATGAAAGATAATAAACTACTTGTAAATACAAACAAAACCGTTCAAATGTGGGTAGGAAATAATCTAGATAATAAAACCTTAGGAACGAATAAAATAGAGAACACCCACCTACAACGGGTTTATCAATATAGCTACCTAGGTTTAACTATAGATAGTAGACTGACCTTCAAAACACAAACAAATAAGATAATTACTGAATCAAGATTAAAAACCCAAAAATTATCGCTTATCAAATATCTCCTACCCAAAGAAACTAGAATATCGATAATGAAACAATGTATCCTACCTATATACGATTATGTAGGTTACATCTACCTTAGCTGCTCGCAGTCTCGTATCCACCGACTCGATGTATCGTTTAACAACTGTATGAGAGCCGCTGTTGGTGCAAGAAACATAAGAGATACCCCAATAATAGAATTATTTCAACCATGTAGAATAAGACCGCTTAAATATAGAAGACTTGTACATCTCCTAATGATGGTGTGATGGTGGTCAAATGACCCAGCACATAGGGGGCAAGGCTATACAGGAACAATTGCAACCAGAAGACAACAAAAAATAGTACTTAATGTAGAAGCACCAAAATCTGAAAAATATAGGAAATCACCCCTATACCAAGGAACTCCCCTATGGGACAGACTCCCAAAAGAAATACAGCTAACAAAAGACGCATCATACTTTAAATTACATGTCAAAAACTTTCTCTTAGAGATTCCAGACCTGCTAAACTAGGATATGTGCAAATGACGCTTAAGCCAAGCAAACCTTGTATTGTCCTGTGTGTCTTGTAAATACATTGTGTGTCTTGTAAATACATTGTGTGTCTTTTTCGACTACGATGGAAGAACGCCCATTTACGGGTGAATCTGTATGTCTTTACACTGAATAAAAAAAAATAAAAATAAAAAAACTGTCACCCCCCCCCACCCAGTCATTTTTAGACTGTGTCACACTTTTCAATCTATTCACCCCCACCCTCCACACCCTATGTGTGACATCATTTGATTACAGCCTTTGATCATGACATGTGTTCCATGACCTTGTGGATCATGGAATTAGGCCAATTATTGAATGAAACAAGAGCATGATTGAAATTCCCAGAATCTTTGAGAAAATTGTGGTCTGTATAACCTCCAGCACCAGACAGAGTTGCAATGCGCTCCTCCATGCTATGGAAAACACCAGCACATTCTGTAGTTTCTATATCTTACTCTCCGTGCTGCTTCCTACATGTGTCTTAAATATGTAGCCTATTCACCCAATGAGCATTGCGCACACCTCAGCTATGATGTGATGTGTCTTCTTAAGATATGATATCAATGTTGCTCCTGCTGACTCTCTGTTCTATCCGACTATTAGCGTTGTATGCAGTCACAGTGGAATTGTGCTAAATTCCATGCTTTCATACCATTTTACCATACATAAGGTTATAATACAGACCACAATTTTCTCAAAGATTCTGTGAATTGTTTTATTCAATAATAGGCCTAATTCCATGATTCACAACGTCATGGAACACATGTCATGATCAAAGGCTGTAATTAAATGATGTCACACATAGGGTGTGGAGTGTGGGGGTGAATATATTGTATCTACATACATTGTGGTCATCAAGTGCTTCATTTCAGCATCACAGGGATTGTTTAAGCCCTTAGATACTTTTGTTGAGCTTACACACAAGATGTTCCTTGCCTTCCATCACAAATCCCTCTGGTTGCTTCATGTTCACCTCCTCCTCCTCCACAGGGCCATTAAAGAAGTGGTTATCACATCCATTTGATGTAAAAGCAGGTTGTGCCAGGGCAATCACTGTTCATCTTCATGACTGGACCGAACGTTTCAACGTAGTCCAACCACAAGCCAAGCTTTGTGCCTCTCTATGGTGCCATCAGCACCCACTTTCGCCTTAGAGACCCATTTACTTCCAACGGTCTTTCAGCCCTTAGGGAGCTTGACTAGATCCCAGACATCAATCTTGTTGAGTGAAGCCATCTCCTTCTCCATAGTCGAGCCCCAATTTGCCTTTTCAGAGCCAGTCATTGCCTCACACACAGATAATGGTTCATATATATCACAGATTCACCCCCTCACCATACCAATGGGGTGCTCTTATTTCATGTACTAGTCTCTGATCCCCTGGCATATCCTGGCTGACCATGGGCACAGCTTGGTCTGCTGCTGGCTCCACCAGTCAGTAGCTCATCATCACCACTACCAATGTCATTCACTTGCTTCACTGGAGCTTCAACTCCAACTAAGTTTTGACTTATTTGAAGACTTGAAGATGATATCCAGACTGTGGAGCTTGCATGCATCACATCAAACAGTCCATAAACTTTAGTGGTGACGCCATATCCCAGATAATACACCTCGTGGCATTAGAGTCAAACTTCTGCCTCTCATCTTTTGGAATGTAGGGATATGCCAGACAACCAAATACTATGAGGATATCCACTTGCAGTTTCTCACCAGTCAGGGCTTCAAACAGGGTTGTCTCTTCAACAGTAGTTGTCAGCCTACGGATCCTCAGATAGACTGCTGTTGACATGGCCTCAGCCCAGGGACCTGGGGGCCGTTTCACTAGTAGCGCTAAGTCTCCTTATTTCGAATAGTGCCACCACAGCGATAGTGTTTGTTTCATTAGAAAGTGCAGTCAAGCAGTGAAAGTCTCTCTTTGAAGGAGCGACACCAACAGTGAGAGTATGCGTTTCATCAGAAAAGACGTTATCGCTGTACGTGGCACTGTGGTGGCACTATTAGTGACAAGGTAGACCGTGTCAATGTTGGGTTTAGATATCTTTGTTCATGTCAGAGGAGGGCATGTTTTCCCACTTCTAGTAGGAGTGAAACTTTTACACGAGTAAGGTATACATATAACCTATAATTGTACCAAATATAAAGGTAAACGGCTGTGCCGTTCCGAAGATATCGGCGTTTGGATTTTGTCATAGCAAATACTGCTCTGGTGGCAAGTGTCGAGCACTTCCCGCCGGCCTCTGGGGGGAGACAAAAAGAACAGCCAAAACCCTGCCGCACTACGGAGGGAGTGAAAAAGAACAGCGACCAACACAAACGCACGGAGGGAGTGAAAAATTCAAACGCTGATATCTTCGGAACGGTACGGCCGTTCTTCTTCATATTTGGTACGATTATATGTACCCCTTACTCGTGTTAAAATTTCATTGCATAATTCCTATGGGAAGCACGGAAATCCTCTATATACACACAGTGAGGTTTGACAGCATAGCGAGACCCTGTGCTCACTAAGTGCACTATGCTGTAAAATATGCCAACAGTGACAGTTGGTGCCACCTCAACAGTGAGAGCACTGATGAAACGGGATCTTGTCATTGTCACTGTTAGATTTCACTGTTGCTGGCACTGTTGCAGTCCTAGCTCTCGTTTTTACCACCCTACTTGTGAAATGGCCCCCTGTTTCACTAGTTCTGTGACAATAGGCCTTGACAGACATGAACAGCGGCAGTAATAGTGCAAGCAACAGTAAAAGAAAGTTTCTCACGTTTCTCACGTGTCCTACTTTGTGTCACTGTTCGTGACATCCCGTTCGTTGGTGACACCATATCAGACTTGGACAATATTTCAAATTAAAATGCAGATATCAGTGGATTGGAGTGGCTCTTCTTCATATTTGGGGTGATTTTAGGTTATATATTTCCCTAAGTTGTGTTCAAGTTTTATTACTTAGTTCCTACAGGAAGTGAGTGAACCCTGCATCCCGGCACGGCCTGTCGATGAAAAAATATGAATGTCTAATGCTATCCCGACTCACTCTCCCAGCACAAATCCCGCGCTCTCCTTCCTGTGGCTGTTAGCGCTAGGTCTGGGAGGAGAGTGATGCCGACTGACAGTACACTGTGCCGCTCTGGTTCCAGGGACCCGTTTCACTAGTCCTGTGTCAACCCTTGTTGGTGTCTGCGATACAACAAGGGCAGGTAGCGTTTCAATAGTCCTGTGACAACACAGTTTGTAACACCAAAGGCATTACATGCAACAACAGTGGTATGTCTCGTTTCAGAACCCCATGACCTCTCGCTGTTACTGTCTCTGTTGTGTCACTGTTCATGAGAGGGTGTACCCTTTACACAAGTAAGAAGAACACCCCAAATACACCCCAAATATGAAGAAGATTGGCGGCTCCGATCTGCTGATATTCGCGTTTGCATTTTGAAACATAGAGCTGATACAGTCTGAGAGTGTCAGCCAGAGCTTTTGGTGGTCGCGACAAACTGGGGACACCCCAGGGACACATGAAGTGTCTTGGGACTCAACAGTGGCACCAACAAGGCAAGTAAACTAGACATTGCTTTTGAAACAAGATTTTACTTCTCCCACTGTTGCTGCCACTGTTGCTGCGCTTAGTTATGTCTAACTTTGGGTAATGTCTTGGAACTAGTGAAATTTGTACCTGATCCATCGATGGGGTCACTACCAAGTAGTGCCCCAGGGTTACATGAAGCGTCTTGGGACTAAACAGTGACACCAACAAGGCAAGCAAACTAGACATTGCTTTTGAAACGAAATTTTACTTCTCCCACTGTTGCTGCCACTGTTGCTGTGCTTAGTTATGTATAACTTTGGGTAATGTCTCGGAACTAGTGAAACGGGTCCCTGATCTATCGATGGGGGCACTACTAAGTAAGACAGCCAGACATTGATTAGCACGATGTTTCAAATTGAAATGCAAATAGCAGCAGAACAGAGCGACCAATCTTCCTCATATTTCAAATGATTATAGGTTATATATTCCCCTAACTCATTTTATAGACACCAACAAGGGTTGTCATGGAACGAGTGAAACAGGTCCCAGAACATACTCAGAAGGTTTGCCTAGGCCAACTATGGTGCGATTTAACCCCATTCTGCTCAGGGTTTTTCGGTAGTCCACAGGTAGTCCACAGGTAGTCCTCAAACTTGTTTGATGTAAACTCACCACTGTTGTCAGTTCTTAAGACCCTCAACTCCTGCCCTGTTGATTTCTCAGTGAGTGTTTTCCACTCCAGGTACTGCTTGAACACTTTATCCTCATGTTTCAAGATGTATACCCAGGTGTAATGGGTCTTATCATCAAAGAATGTCAGAAGGTACCTATTGCCACCCAGAGACTGAGTACTCATTCTTCCACACACATTGCTATGCCCAAGCCTAACGCTGTGGTACTGCACTTGGAATCGCCAAGATTGGAGTTTTCCCTCGGCACAGGGTTCACAGACTCAAATCTCCTTGGTCACTTTGCAGTCGAGTCCTATGACCATATCATCCACGACCAGCTTCTTAAGGTTCTGGATCCCGAGGTGACCATACCTCACATGCCTTGTAAGGTGTCTGTCCTACAGTGATACAAATGAAAACCAGCGCAGGTGAAAGCCGTAGCTGATGGGGTATCCTGATATCAAGTTTTATTAGATAACTGATGTAACAACTAAATGTACACGGAGTATTGTTACTGTCCCAATAAATGAATTTAAAGAAAAAAGAATGTGACCGTATCCAAACATATAACCAAATTTTCAGCCAAATATATAACCATGTGTGTGACACAGTGTACTAGAAAGTCTAATTGAACAAATTAGACGTTAAACTACCCAAACAAACAAACACACCAGTGCACTCGAATGTACCATAAGATGAACATGAAATGGAATATGCTATACGGAGACTCTCCGGGCATGTGATAGAGTCAGTACATGCTTTAGTGTGTTGCACAATTTGCACTTAGCTGGTCAATATAACATACTGTTTTATGTACCTTTGTCAATTATAATGTCAGTTATTCGACATTTCATTCTTCAACAGAAACATAACAGAAGACAGCCAGAGCGGAACCAACAATGTTACAACAGGAAATCTTATTTATGGCTCTTACCTGAAAGTAAGTCATGACTTAAGTAGTATTTATAAATAGCATTCAACCCATCAAGTATAGAATGTCAATGAGAATGAGTATCCAATTCCAAAGACGGCAAACCCTAGTCGACCACTAACCAAACTTTTGAAGTAAGGCTACCATCACTAAATCCATGTATTTCATAGGTGCTCACAAGTGTTTCTATTTGGTGCATTTCAAGTTTTTATCTACTTTCCCCTGCCTTTTCCTCTTGACTAATCGTAACCATATTCATTTGCCTTCAGTTGGATAAGTTGTTGTCATGTCAGCATCTGGAGAGTGCCAAATATGGCAAGCCGGCCCACGACGAACACCTCTTCATCATCACACATCAAGGTAATTTACACAAAACTTGTTTGACATATAAATTTTATTACAGATATACCGTGATATAGTTGTGATTTGGGTGGCCACTGCTCACATCTATAGAAGAGCGCATGTTGTATATTATGTAATGGATATGTTTTAACAAATGTTAGCTATATAAACCATTATGATTAACTAATTTTATCATATACAATACACCTCATAATTATTCTACAATGATGCCTGACTCACAGTTCCTTCAGGCGCCAATCCTAATGTAAGCTTTTTCTAAGCCTGCGCAATACGTGACAAGTACGGCCTCTTTGCTGGTTTCATTCTGGCTTTATTTTCTCAAACCGCCGGTTATATTCTCTTTCCCTCTGCATCTCATTGGCTCACACTTTCATTGGCTTACACATTGGTTCACCCTTTTATTGGCTTACACATTGGTTCCCACTCTCATTGGCTTATAGATTGCACTGTAAAAGATTTCCCGTGAATTTTACGGTATTTCCCAGGCAACTGGGGTGACCGTAATATATTTTTGACCGTAAATCATAACTGTCCTAGACTGTATTTTCCTAACGGTTTAAACCTGTAATATATTTCAGACCATGAATTTTCACTGTAATAAACTGTATTTTGAAAACGGTTCAGACCTGTAAATACAGAGGAGCAAAGCTGTATGAAATATACTAAATGCACAGCCCTTCGTTATTGAGGTTGTTGACAATTGCTATATGTAGAGGGCCACCTATAGAGTATGTATACAGAATTTCTGAAATTTCAAACCTCCAACCCCTCCTCCCAAACTTTTATGCAATTGATCAAAGAAAGAGCATATGCAGAATTTCTAAATCCTTGACCCTTCAATCCCCCCCCCCCCCCTCAGTGCACATGGCATTTAATGAATGGCCCCTAGGAGATTATGAATATAAAAGTGAATATATTGTATTAGCTACCATCATATATTCTCCATCAGCCTATTGGCTTATCATAATGATTAATAATTATTATCAATGATATTTCAACATTTAAGTTTTCCAACTCTAATGTTATTAGTTCAAACTATTTTACAGGAATACTCATCAGAATCTGACAGTACAAGGCCGCATTTGTTATAGTAGGATGAAGTCAATCCTACATATCTTTTAGAAATGTCCTATGAAAGTGGTGTCTAATCCCCTTTATGATAGTGATGTCATGACAACTTGAGAATAAATGTGCTCTAGATGGCAGGAACTTCACAGGAGATCATGAATATCTATTACACATTTTGATGAAGTTAACTCTTGCATTTTATTCTGCACTTTGATTTGTTGCTGATATTGGAGTTAATCTTAGTGTATCTAATATGTCCAAATTTACAGATGTATACTGTAAACTGACCGTAGATTGGGTGGATTACAGTCCTGAATATTTTTACAGTTGAATACCGTTTTTTGGTATCAAATATACGGTATAGAACCGGTGATAAGATTACAGTGATATACCGTCCATGTTTACGGTAGTATCCTGTATATTTTACGGAAATTTTTTACAGTGTGGTTCACATTCTCATTGGCTTATTCTCTTAGTGGTTGATACTCATTATAGGCTCCTCCTCTTGTATAAGATCCTATCCTACTATTATTCATAACATACATTTATATATATTACCGTATATACCACTACAATCACCTTACAATATAGCTGATTTCAATGTCTACTGTTTGCATTCTACACTAGATCTATGCTTCTTGAGATTTGCCATACATGTTACTGATCTTTTTTCGAGGAGTAACTTGTCTCTAAAGTATCGATTCAATTTGATAATTTTTTAAAAATTTGTTTCCCAATATTTGTCCGATGATTACTAATAAAGGACCCGGTTATCACCTGGGAGTCAGAGTGGCATCATTATGCCGTCGCCTTCATATTACTTTGGTCGAAGTTGTGATAAAAGGGTGCTAGTTATGGATGCAAAGTGTTGGACATTAAACTACCCAAACAAACAAACAAACAGAAAACTTTATATAGCAGTGGTGGGTGATAGCAGGGAACCATCTAATGTTCTCTTGGCATGCCAGACTTGTACTACATCTTGGCAACTTGGATACACTTCGTCAAAGGTCACACACCTTGCCATTGCGATATCAAAATTACATATGATGTACATGTACATTAAAGATTTTCTTTCTATATTGATTAGTACAAAATCAATCATATTTGTACATCTTCCAAAAACGTGTTTGTCTTGTTGTTGCAGCATACGAACTATGGTTCAAGCAAATCTTACACGAGTTGGATTCAGTTCGGGAGCTGTTCTCTCACGCGGTGAGTAGTAAATTTAAAGGTTGTGCCAAATTTGATGTATTAGATGTATCTCTCAAAATAAGATGATGGTAATAAACAGCCCTAAGTATCGCACATTTCATTTGAAGCACGTATTTAATCAAACACACGAGCATTTGATATGCTCCTTCGAAGACATAAAAGTGCCTGATAATATTTGGGTCTGACTTCCTTTCAAGAACTATCAAAGCTATCATTTAACCTATTGGGGTGCCAAAAAATGTACCACGCAGTTCTCCTCAGTAATCGAGTCACCGACCACTGACAGCGCCTGTTTCATTGTATTCTAATAAGATATCGCCTCCCCCGATTGTTATAAATTTCTGAATATTGAAAATTGGTATATAGAGTACGCCATACACATAGAAACAAATACCTTTCTTTTTAGAAATAACCAGCTACACTCTTTTTAATGATCAGACTGTGTGTAAAAAATTATATGTGCCTTTTCCAACGTCGAACAGTGAAAATATCCAATACTACAAGTTGTTTATCCATCGCTGAATACCTTCCATTGCTGAACAATGAGTAACCTTTAAAAGAGTAGTGCCCTCTGTTAGGCAATTATTCACTTGCAAATTCCTTTTAATACTTTTGTGACTGAAACACAGGGCACAGAAATGATTTCCACTACAAGTATTACAGTTAACATGAGGAATGCTATCTTCACAAATCCCAGTGAAAGCTACTCTATTCTACTTTAAAAGTGATAAGCCATCTAAAGAAGGTAAAGTTGTAAGACATGTTTACAGGCAAATCTCAAAGAAACCGGAACTGAACTACATCTAGATCTATCGCAAATCTCCAAGGTCACCATTCACGTGTTCAATTCATGCTGGCTATTTTTCACCACCTGCCAGAAATGGATGACTGACCAGTAGACTTGCTCTGTCCCTAGTCCTCCGTAGACAGAGGATTAGGGACTGAACCAAGTCATCCATGACACTCATGGTGAAGAGACTCCAACCTATCCCTCCCCTCTTCACACAGCACATACTGCCTCTGTGTATGTGTGTGTGGCGGTCTGTACATAGCCAAAGTTATGGCTGGGCTAGATCCTAGTGAGGCATGCTGTATTTAAACAAGAATTTTCTCAATACCATTGTTGCTACCACCTCAAATTTCCTCTTAGTTTCGCTATATTTATAAACGGCTCATCATTATCAGGCCCAATAGGCAATTATTCAAGGGGTGCATTTAACTTTTATTTTATCTATTCTAATATTTGAACTCTAATTGATGAAGTTTTTATCTTGTTGGTCTATACATCAGTCATGGTATTGTCCCAGATTTATCTACATCCCAAGGATCACTCTTGAGATCAGTGTAAATCATTTTCATATATGATACCATGTTAAAGTTTCCCGTTTGTGATAGCTATAATGGAAAATCTGCCACGGAGTCGGAACTGTATTGCATTTCTGAAATTGAAAACCCCCCACTTTTTTGCAGGTACTGGATGAAAGCAAGGCATTGAGCATCATCAGCAGATTAAACCGTATTGTCATGATCTTAAAGGTAATACTAGGTTCGATGTTAACAGGTACATGTATCTGGTGAATCCATGAGACCTGCAACTCATTTGAAGTAATCAAAAGTAAATTAACTATAGTTCATGAGAGTGCACACAGCAACGCATCCACTTTCCCGCCAAAAGCGCACACAGCCAAATCTGAGGCGGCCATGTTTGCAAAACCATACATTCAATACCAAACAACAAAACAACAAGCAATTTTAATATTTGAAGTTACCAGTTATGTTCAGCTGTTCGGCGATGGACCTCAGGGAGAGTTTTCGAGCGTTGGTATTCCGGAATTTTATTTCCTCCTTTGTATTAAGTGTATACATTCTGGTATAGATAATTAATGCTTTGTCCGTCTTTTTTTTCATTTGGAAGGCTGAAGTCTAGATCCATCCACACTATTTTTTACTGAAAACAATAGTTATAGGTGTTGTACCACCTTATCATACTGTCAACTATAGAATGCGAGGATTACAATGTGCCCTGATAAGTTGAAACTTTACAGCTGCATGAATACTCGCTCGATCAAAGGGAGTTCGCCTTCCATAAAAAAAATTAAACAAGTTTTATGCGATAACAATCAGTAATTGATGATAACTTGCTTTTGGTGATGGAATTTGCAGTTACTCGTGGATCAATTCTTGATTTTGGAAACCATGACACCTCTGGATTTTATGGACTTCCGGTAAGCAAAGCCAGCCACGCCTTAGAATAAACACATGCCTTCAGGCAAAGATAGAAAAAGATCAAGATGTTATTATACCATGCTTCATCGTTGGATTATTTTTTAGATTGGAATACCTTCAAAAAGATTGATATACCATACTCAGTTAAGCTGCTATTAAAAAATGTAATATATGGTTGATGGTCACTTATTCTGGACATAAAATAAACAGAGAGAAACGAAACTATTCATCGATTATATTACCGACAAGGCCTACAAGGACACATATTTCTGAAAAGTGATGTGGCGAATATCTGAGCTATTGTGTGCCTTAAGAAGAGAGTCCGTAACATAGGTTGATGCATATATCTGTGAATTTCCGGTTTATTTTGCAGTGGGTATCTGGCTCCAGCCTCAGGCTTCCAGAGTCTCCAGTTTAGATTGCTAGAGAACAAACTTGGAATTCGGCATGTAAGTATTATTGTTATCAGCTTAACGATATGACGTAACTTTAACGTCATTATGTATAAAACTACACAAAGAAGATACAAGTATAAACCTATATAACGAAAGCAATTTCTGGGAGTCATCAGAAGACATTGTCTGCCGAAGTGCCGTTTCGATGGTACCGGGTAGTATCTATGATATTGTGTTTGTATTCTGAAAATAGTTTCAATAGGTATGATGCCGAAATCACCGCTTGAAAAGGGTATTCCCGTGTTAATGCATTGCATACGAAGGAAGAGAACAATAACGATATGGACTGCGTGCAAAAACATTGTCGTGTATTGTGGTTAGATACTTCAAAATCATCCAGTGCTTCAGCGGGCTTCCTTGTTAAAATGATATTGTGGCCAACACCTACAATGTAATATCCCTAACTACGATAGGACTCATGAAACACCTGTTGAATAACTTTTGTTTTTTTGTTCTTTCCATTAAAAAGTGCTCTTGGAAAACTATATGAAGTGTAAAATAATTCTCAACAACATGGATCTACATATTCAGTAGAAACCAAACGAGAGTTAGCCTTGTCAATGTTTATACCCCTCTGGTCAGATCTGCTACTCACTACACTCGGCTAACGCCTCGTGTAGTAATACACGACCTGCCCATCGTGGCATAAACATTGACAAGGCTAACTCGAGTTTGGTTTCGTATTTATCCTACCCCATCTCACCAATATACAGAGAAAACTTTGTAATTATCCATGTTAGTAGCGTGTTGACTTTCGTCCCTGATTGGTCCCTTTTTTATTCACCTCGGTGCATAAATGTTACTTTATTCAACGCTCAGTCAAATACACTGAGTCAATGTTAAACCTTTTTTTATTTAGGGGTAGGATAATGGCTTGACTCTGGTAGTGGATGAATCTCACTACTCTAGACCTTAAATACTTTTTTCATCATTATTTATTGTGTTATCCTATGATGTAGGTACATATTTACTCATATTTGTGTATACTTGCCTCTGAAACAGAAAACTGTAATGAATTGATCTTACGATGTAAATGCAACAGCTGGGAATACATTGAACCAATCATCCGACTGAGTATTACCCAGGTTAAATAAAGTTTAAAAAGAAAAAAAGTGAACCCATTAATTATCCATCAGGAACGAAGCACCAAATGTAAGAGGCAGAAGTAAAGCACTAACAATAGTTTCTAAGCTTTCAGAACCAATATCCATTGATTATGTATCAAAAAAGCATTAATTACGTGTCCCAAACCATTAATTACGGGAAAGAACTCCCCAAACAGTTTCCAGTCCATTTGTCCATAGAGAATTTGTTATTACCTACAGAGTCGCAGCCTATAATAAGCAAATCCTGGTTTGATTTATACGTAAAGGTAAATGCTAAATTACCGAACTACCGAAAGATGATTTGTTACTATGCACCTCTGTACACCGTAAATCACTCCTTGTTGTTCGCGTACTACTAAGTGTCAACCACTCGTTGTTAAGAGCCACCAGATCACTAATCCATCGATTATTGTGTATGTTCTCCGCAGCGTTTACTTGCATTTTACAGGAAAGTCGTGTGAAATACAACCAGTCCCATTACCAAGATGTTTTCCATGAAGATAAGGACTTAGACGAAATAACGAGATCCGTTCAAGAACCATCCCTACTTGACCTTGTCGAGGTATGATTAATTCCAATTGCATAATGATTATATGTATTTCACCCGGTCACCTGTCCCCCATAGACAAATAAGGACAGTAACCGATATATATATAGGTCAACACTATTCTCGTTAATATAAATAGAGCATCCGATTTCCATTAGTATGACTTATAGTCGTGAGGTGTAAAGGTCCCCTTTGATGTGTATAGCGTAGAGGAATGTATGCATGTAGCTGTTGGTATGTGTCCCAATAAAATCCTTTGTGCATTGTGAGGGACGCATTTATAATATTATTTGCTTTTTACCCAAGACTAATGTCCGAATGTACGTTTTTTTTAAAATTCATGTTCATTTAGTTTTAGATGCCTAATTCATCACTATCATCATGTACACATAAGGCGTTATTCGTTTTTTCGAAATGTCATGATAGTTGAATTTGTTGCTGTACCGTGGAATTCCAAGTGCATTATGCTGGTCATGTAGCTAGACACTAGGTCTTTTCTTTTTACTCCAAAGCCCCGATTTTTCTCTTCATTTCCGGCTACTCTATAATTTGTTTCCGGTTCATCCCGACCATCAGAAAACGGTTATCTATAATCATATCTGTCTCCCCTACAAATCGGTATAAGATAATTGTATATAGAACGGGGGAATACAAATTTATCGCTATTTAAGCGGCCTCATAAGAATCGGGAACAGGCGGTGAAAGTGTACATCGACGATCGTAAGGTCTGTGAGAGTCGGTAATTCCCGACTTGTCGGGAAAGTCAATAAAATCGGGTCGGTGAAATCTGTTCATCGACAGGAATAACGCCGATTCTCACCTACCCGACGGTTCCGTCGGGCAGAGTCGGTGTGTCAATGTCTAATATGACCTTCTCCCACCACCTCCCCATCTTGCCGGGTCCCTGCAGCTCCCTCAGAGGTGACATTTTAAGGAATTTATTTTGTTCTATGATATATAGGACAAACACATAGAGTACAGAGTTGGTCACAAATTCCTTTCCGGTTTCTAGTGAAACAATGACAAGTCCCCCTTTCACCAGAAACACCTTTCCTACAGACCCAGAAATACACCGGTTTATGCATTTTCTTCATAATATGCACGTGTATTTGTTTATATTAAAGCTTTAAAGATGGGAGGTCCGACCTGGCCTATATACAAAACAATGTACTTGCCATTGCTTGCACTTGTATTGAAGCATCATATCCCCCCCACAAGAGGACATGCAAGATCTTTAAATATGAAATACAAATACGATACCTTCTTTCTATTGGCTATTCATCTGGTTCGTCCTCGCGCTACTACTCCTTTATCTTTCCATATTTCTCTGATAATCTGCTTGACTATGCCAAACTATGCCAAATGCATGCTTCTGCATAATTCACCTGAATAAAAGCGATCATGATCCCGTCACACCACAACCATTTTAGCCGCATGAAGATCGCCTACCTTTGACACTGCTCTTTTAAGTTGTGGGAGAACCAGGAGATATATATATTAACTATATTATGTAGTCTTAAAGTCATACCGTTTTTTGAAAGGACCCCCACCCCTATATATATGCGTCAGTGTATACATGGGCAATTTGATTAACCACTGATATGCATATACTAACGCGGTATATAGGAAGGTATCAGGGGATATATAAAAACTACAAATACCGAGGCCCAGCTCCATCAGAGAGACGGATCCGTCGCAAGTCCACAAAATGTAATATACGCCGACCAAGGGTCATAAAAACGACGCCGCCCAACGCATCGCACACAATTTTCTCGGTGTGGCCGGAGTTGCGCGCGTGTGCGATGCGACGTATCCGTTGCATCGCGCACACCAGGAGGTCGCACATCATGCGGACTATACTGCAAGCTAATACATCCCATATATCAGTATAGTATTTCTCTCTCCACCTCTCTCTTTTTTGTATTACATTCTCCTCTACTTTATTGCATTGACTGCTTTTCCTAACAATGTATGGTATTGTCATTGATAACTGATACTAAATGTCCATAATATTCTTCATCGTGTATATTTTTCTGAATTTCTTTATACACACACACCAATTATTTATATAGTGGAGCCGGGCCTTTATCCTACCCTCTCTTCTTCCATATCTTGCCACCTTATCGCCACTTCTCCCATATCCTGCCACCACTTTGTTCCTGTCCCTCATTATCTTTTCCGATGTTCTGCCACCACTTCACCCATATCCTGCAACCATTTAACCCAATTTGTTTTGCCCACTTTGCCTATGTCTCACATTCACTTTTCCATCGTTCTGTTAACACTTTGCCCATGCCCCACTTGAACGTCCCCTATATCCGCCTCTATTGTCTCCGTATACTGCTAAGACTTAAAGAATTCCTTTGATTTTTATAGCACGTACTAGACGTCTTTTTATTCCCCAGAGATGGCTGGAGCGCACACCGGGGCTGGAAGCGGACGGATTTACTTTCTGGACAAAGTTTCAAAGTGCTGCAAAGACATGGCTATATGATACCTTCAGATCCGAGGTAAGTAGTGTTTGATACTGCCTTGAGTTAACTAAGCACGGATGCAACTAACTTGTGATTACTATACGTAGCAAGCAACCGTTTATAGTTTATAGCTCCATCTACGTTTACTTCTAATGACGAAATAGTACTAATTTCATATATATCACCAAATCAGATTATATGCATAATGACGACGTACGGGATAAGTCAAAATGAATACATATTAAGACTGAGATATCCTTATCCGAGGTAATTAAAGATATAGCGACTAATATAGATAGAATCCTTCGCTGAAACTAGTTTTTTTTTAATTTGGATAAGTTTTAGCATTTGATGATAATAGATATTCCCTCAAAACCAGTAAACAACAAGGGAATTGGTGTTTAAAATTTCTAACATGTTTCGGTCCTTTGGGACCTTCTTCGGGATTGATTTTTAGCATCTGAAAAACAAGAGTTTAGACCAACCATTAGACATGTATTACTGGTCTGACCCTGTCCTCAATAGCACACGTTTTGGCGAACATCGCCTTTCGCCTAAAGTTACGACAATTCAACTATGCAAAGCTAATTTCTCCAAACTGTCGCTATTAACAATAATAACTACGATATCATAGGTCTACGATACACTAAGATCGTCCAGCGAATCCACGACACTTTGCGACAAAAGATGGCCGGTGTACTATAGACAGTGTCGTAGCACGCCACGGGAGATCGCCGCTAAAAGTGTCAGCCGTTACGACAAGTATAGAAAATAATGCTGGTTATATATGATATACTATGTTGTGAATTTCTGGACCTAACGAGCTATAGCGTGTATTCACCTCAGAATGGTTATCTGGTGGTGATTTTACACTTTAATGCATGGCGACGCTGCAGTCAGCCACATTCACAGATGACGAGAAGCCTATTAGCCACGATATCACTCAGGCTCACACAGCCACTGTCCTCCTAAAAACTTATATGTTCAGAATATTTGTCTTTCAGCTATGAAACATTAATTATATCACATTTAGTAGTTTTTGTCATATGTCAAATGCATTCTTCTGTGTTAATACCTCTGTGATTCAAAGGACCTATCTGAAGAAACTGTAAGTGTTTTATACGTCTTAGCTTGAACCCCTACTGTCACAGAGGATGTCAAGGTGTTCTGCAACCTCGTGGTAGTCGTATTCACGTGAAAGAAAATTTTATAACTGTGGTTTAATATGCTTTTAGATACAGTCTTAAAACGTTTCTAGTCATCATGGCAGTGCGGTCGCTAGTACATGATCACGTTCATAAGAATCTGGCCGGTGGTGCGGATATGATGCCGTTCATGAAATATGATTCTGCTTCCTAACATCTCCTTTTTTTTTTTTTAAAGAAGAGGATAACTACTTAAGAGGCCAGTCTATGTCATCAGATAGTCTGTGAATACAACACTATAGTTACCACTACTCAATATTAACTTGAAATCGTTATATGAGAAAACACAAAATAGATCTTAATATAGTTCACACAGTTCACACTCTATAGGTTCATCTTCACTGGTGGTATGCCTTTTGTGGCACGCTGTGATGACCTGACTGGTGTTGGTGTAACAATTCGTTCCCTCACTTGAACTGGTGGATTAGTAGCCTCAGGTAACTGCTGTGGCAGTTCTTCATTGATAGCAGGAGCCAGGGTTGGTGGTGCCTGCTGGTTGATGATCTCAGGTATGTCCCTAGGTGGATCGTGGTTGCCCCCTCTGAACAGATGGTCAGGGTGACGTCTTACCAACTTGTTCTCAGTGGTGTCCCGGATCAGGTAGCCTTTACCACCAAGGTTTTCGGTGATCACACCTGGAAGGTTTTGGTTACCTCTCCCTGAGAAGTTCCGGTAGTACACTGACTCTCCTTCCTGAAAAGACCGGTAAACAGCTTTCTCACTGAGTCTCTCCTTTTGCTGCCTCTGCTTATTGCATACTTTTGCCATCAAGTCGGGGCGTGGTAGATCTAGAGGACACTTGATACGCCGACTGAACAGTAGCTCAGCTGGTGAATGTCCGGTCGTAGATTGAGGCGTCACACGGTAGCGGAAAAGAAAACGGTTAACTCGACTCTGAACCGTTCCGCCACTCAACTTCTTCATGGCATTTTTAAAAGTCTGCACGGCTCTTTCTGCCAGACCATTTGAAGCTGGATGGTATGGCGCTGATGTCAGGTGTTTGATACCATTTAGTGAGACGAACTGTCTAGTCTCACTCTTGAAAGATGGTCCGTTATCTGTAACTAGTACGTCAGGTAGGCCATGGTTTGAGAAACTGGCCTTCAGGTTGTCGATAGTCACTTCCGACGTAATCGAACTCATGGTGTGAACGTCTATCCATTTAGAATGTGCATCCACGATGATCAGGAACATGTAGCCCAGGAACGGCCCTGCAAAATCCGCATGTAGACGGGACCACGGCTTGTCTGGCCACTCCCACGGGTGTAACTCCGTACTCGGCGGAATGTTACGGTGCTCCTGGCAGGTTGAACAGTCAGAAACCAACCTTTCAATATCTTTGTCGATCCCTGGCCAGTACACGTAGCTACGTGCCAGAGCCTTCATACGGTTCACACCAGGGTGGGTAGCGTGTAGCTCTTGCAAGATACTGGCTCGCCCAGGAGCGGGTATCAATACACGGGCACCCCACAACACACAACCGTCTTGTAGACTCAGCTCCGTACGGCGGTGGTAGTAAGGCGACAGTTCCTCGGATCTCACGGTGTCTGGCCAACCTTCCGCTAGAAGACGTACTACTTGGGCCAACACCGGATCCTTACGGGTCCACTCCCGTATCATCGTAGATGTGATGGGTGTGGCATCTAACTGCTCCAGCGTTAGTACCACATCAGCTGGCACAGGGGATCCCTCCAGTAGTCCTGGTGCAGGTAGTCGTGACATACAGTCAGCATTTCCATGGTCGACTCCCCTACGGTACACCAGATCGTAACTGTACCCAGCTAAGGTCACAGCCCAACGCTGGACTCTAGGTGAAGACATCACCGGAATCGGGCGGTCTGCTCCTAACAGCCCGAGCAAAGGCTTATGATCAGTCTGAATCTTGAATTTCCTACCTTCTAAATACTTGTGATATTTGGTGACACCAAATACCACCGATAGGCCCTCCTTGTCCAGCTGGGAGTAACGTCGCTCGCAGCTGTTCAACTTACGTGACGCGAATGCCACTGGCACTTCCTGCCCACTATCACCGATGTGGGATAACACAGCTCCGACACCGTAGGGAGATGCATCACAGGATAACACAATGGGCTTACTCGGGTCGTAATGTGTGAGCACTGGTGCAGCCTTCAACATTTCCTTGGTAGCCCTGAATGCCTTGTTACGTTCTGCTGTCCACTTCCACTCCACACCCGTGCGCAACAGCTCGTGAAGTGGCTCCAATATGGTACTCACATTCGGCAGGAACCGGTTGTAGTATGTGAGCATACCCAAGTAAGACTTTAGCTCGCCAACACACGTTGGAGCCGGAGCGTCCATAACTGGCTGAATCCGCTCAGTCAGTGGTTCCAGACCACAGTTGGAAACCTTATACCCTAGGTACTGGACCTCCGACATTCCGAACTCGCACTTAGCCTCCTTGAGCGTAAGTCCGGCGTCACATAACCGGGTCAAGACCTCCAGCAAGTTTTGCTCATACTCGACTTGCGTCTTGCCCGTAACAATCACATCGTCAAGGAACACAGCTGTCATTGGCACTCCCTGAAGTAGGCCTTCAATGGCCCGCTGGAATATCGCTGGTGCTGCGGCGACGCCGTAATTAAGCCGCTTGTACTTCAGGAGTCCCTGGTGAGTATTTAGTACCAACAACTCTTGACTTGACTCGTCCAACTCAACCTGCTGGTACGCATGAGAGAGATCCAGTTTAGCAAAACGGACTCCTCCCTCCAGCTTCGTGAACAGGTCGTCAGGTATCGGTAGCGGATACACCTCTTTCCGCAGGGACTTGTTGATAGTGACCTTGTAATCCCCGCAGACCCGTACTGATCCATCGCGCTTCAAGACGGGAACTGCAGGCGATGCCCACTGAGCATAGCGCACTGGTTCCACGATACCAGTATCCTGTAGGCGCTTATACTCAGCATCCAGTTTACTGCGCATGTAGTATGACACCGGTCGGGGCTTCACAAAGATAGGCGCAGCGTTAGGCTCCACTTCCACATGAGCCTTGAACCCTTTAAGCTTCCCCGGCTCCTTCCAAAACAGGCTGGGAAACTGGTCCTTCACTGATGCTGCATCAGTCACCACATAGTACACCTGGTGCTGCTGCGCCAGTTCCTTCCAGTTCAAACGCAGCTCATTCAACCAGTTACGGCCCAACAGCGCCGGCCGCGTACCGGGTGTCACAAGCAAGGGAAGACAACAGGTTTGACCTTCGTAGTCGACCTTCACCTCAGCTTCGCCCTTCGGAATTATCACCTCACCCGTAAAAGTCCTCAGCTTGACAGGTGACGGTTGCAGCACTAATGGTGAACCCCACTGCGACAGTCGACTTCCATCGTCAGGTCGACCCCGTCCACGCACACTGTCACATTCCATGGCGGAGAACCTTGGGCCGTACGAACAGTGAACATACTGTACAACGAACTGTCCAACCTCTGTGTCGTGTACACTTGGGGCGAGTCTTCCTCGGACTGGCCCTCTAACACATGAGTTTTACCCTTTCTGCCCTTTTTATCAGGCACCTTCGATTTACAGGCAGGGACTATGTGACCTCGCTGTTGGCACTTGTAGCAGGTGGCTTCCTTCCACTTGCAGTCGGATGACTGATGTTTCCAAGTACTACAGTGTGAACAACACTCCTTGGCCTTACTTCGCGCACTACCCTGTGGTTTCCTACGCTGCTGGTGGTCGACCTTGTGGTCAGCACTCATATTCGGGGCAAACTCCTTCGTCTGTAACTCCGCCATTTCCATGGCGCGGGCCATCTCACATGCACGGTCGAAAGTCAGGTCAGCAGTGTTCAGCAGGCGATGTTGAATGCGCGAGTGGTTCAACCCACACACAAAACGGTCCCTCAATGCTCTGTTCAGATGTGCTCCAAAATTACAGTGGATAGAGAGCTTTTTGAGTGCGACAATAAAGTCCCCGATAGACTCAGCCTGCTTCCTAACACGCGTACCAAAATGGAAACTCTCCGCGATTTCCAACGGGGCAGGGTTAAAATGACGTTCTAGGGCTTGGGTAATTTCATCTAAACCCACATCCTTTGGGCTCCTAGGGGCTAGCAAATTATTCAACAGGGTGAATGTCTCTGCACCTACTTCTGTCAGAAATATAGCCCTCTTTTTCCTAATCACAGCTGCATCAGCACCTGCATTAGCAGCCCCCCCTTGTAGCACCAAGTCATTTGCCTCATAGAACATATCCATACGGTCACTGTATGCCTTGAAAGTCTCCTTAGAGGGGCTGTACTCACCCACTCTGCCTATATAGTTAGCCATCTTGACACACACAGCCTATACTGGGCACTACTACAGGTTTCAACTCTAGTGCTGCTTATACTACACAGCACTGACTATAAGAATACAGGTACAGCTACCACTGACACACATTACAAGTCACAGAGTCTCACTCACTGACAGCAGTTATCCAAAGTAGACAGCAATGTTTACAGCATGGATCCTCAGGTTGACATCATTTATCCTGGTTTCCACCAGTTGACAGACATCCAGAAACACTTCACAGCACTCCTAACATACTGTCCTTGAAGTGTACTAATCCCATCCTCGTCGCCACTTTTATAACTGTGGTTTAATATGCTTTTGGATACAGTCTTAAAACGTTTCTAGTCATCATGGCAGTGCGGTCGCTAGTACATGATCACGTTCATAAAAATCTGGCCGGTGGTGCGGATATGATGCCGTTCATGAAATATGATTCTGCTTCCTAACAGAAAATATTTTCTACCTACTGATCCATATTTGGGAAAACCCAGGAAAGGATAAAACAGTTCCACCCACTACTCATGGTAAACACATATAGACCGTTATTCAGTGAGCAATTCGTCTTAGTAGTTTTGTTATGATAAATAGGACTGGGCAATAACCTTTTCATGTGGATTATGTGGCTATATATAATACTTTCTTATAGCATACCTTGGACTGTATGTTTTAGCTTAAAACCCATTGAGAGAATTTAATGTTTGACACAGTGAGGCGAATCCAAATCATGATTATTACTGCTGTCCTTATGAAGAAACTTTGGAACTTATAACTTTTCCTGGACCTTTCACAACGGATCTATTCACTTAAGGTAGACAGTATTCCCATTAAAATTGAATTGTGCACTACATGTATATGTAACGCTACATTTTCTAATCTTTATTTACACGGTGGCTCCTGGAGGTAACACCTTTCACTGTCTAGTTCTTCATCAACATATAATAGTTGATTTTAAGTATGACTGAAATACCATGCTCATGCACATCCTTCCATCCATCTTTGATAATTGTTTTATGCATTTTATCCCAGATCACCATGCCGATACAATCTACTCAAATAATAAATCAAGCGCAACTGTCATTTGTTTGGATGTATACATATGTGTATCTATATTGAGGCATATTAAGCTGTTACCTGACCATTATGTCATGCCTTGCTCGGTGCTGATCTGACAAATGGAAGGCCTATCTCTTTGAATTTGCTTGAAATTTGTTGAGTTTGTCCAGAACTGAGACATTTTTACGTTTCATTATTTAACGACTGTGTTTAGCTTATTTCATGGTAACCACGGTAAAAGTTTTTTTTCTAAAATCTATGATTTACGCTAATTTTTTCATATATATATATACTTCTCAAATACGTCAAAGGTTTAAGAATGCCCTTCTACCTCGTGATACCTCTCTACCGCAAAGTAAAATGCCTCTGAAAGAATCAGACAATCGATTTGAATACGTTATATGTACAGAAAAATTTAGACTCACCCCAATGAATGACTCAGGATTGTGCCTTTATATACATGTATATGTTCAAGACAACTATTCAATAGTTTACTTATCTTACGGTTTCTATTGACCCTTTAATGGCATTAAATGTCCCTCTTCATTGTACAGCCCCTCACCACCACCATCCCTGATAGGGGTTCAGGGGTCTCCAATTTTTAGGAAACACATTTTCTAAAAAAAAAATCCCAATCTGTGCGCCTTGTTTCGTGAGATATTTTATAAATTGGTGTATGATATTATCAATTGATAAACAATTGCCTCAGTGTTCAATCTTCAGCGTACATGTATTTTCCATATAGTCAGTGACTCAATCTCGACAGGTATATATATATATAAAGCAGACTCCCACTATCACGACCACCTTAGGGACCGGGCTAAAATGGTCACATCATCGAGGTGGTCGCTTCACCAAGTGTATAGTGTAAAAGAACAGATGTTTTATAACATATCATTACTGATAAAAACATAATTGCAAACATAAATCATTACTTGGGCTATGATAATCAAAAGAACTGTGTCATTCCATCAAATCCTTCAAACTTAATGTCTGGTTACCATGTCCTCTCTCAGTGGTTCACCCTGCTACCCAGGACATACATATGCTCACAATTAGGGAGCGTTCATTAATTATGGCCAGGGGGGCACAGTTTTCAGGGGGGGGTAACTTTCTTTTGAGCATTCCAGGGGGGGGGGGGGGGCAACATTTTTTTTGGTATTCCAAAGGGGGGGGGGGGCCAAATTTTTTTTTGGTATTCCAAGGGGGGGGACAACTTTTTTGGGGGTATTCCCATGTGGTGGGCAAAATATCTTTCACTTTCTGCCGGGGATCGGTGTTTTTAGCTAAACAATGAGGCAGACTCCCATATTTGTGTTCAATGAAAAGAATTGATATTTGTAATGAAAAGCATTCATGTCATATCACAAGAAATCAGCTTAGTTGTACTACTATAGCAATGATTAACACACAAAGTAACCATAGTTGTATCACTCCCTGTGTCTATGGTTACAGTCCTGTTTCTCTACTGGGAGATGGGTGTACACCCTCTCATAGTCTGACAGACTGATGTGGAGGGAGACAACAATGGACAAATACTAGCACATTTGTCCCAGAATCAATGCAGTCTCACAAGATCATTAGTTTTTTCTTCAACATTGATGAATTAGGAGCATTTACTACAACATCAAGTGCTACAAAATGCCCCTGTTGCTGCTTATTTCCATAAGATTACCATATTTATGGAAGAGCACTATGAGCAAAGAAAACTCTTCATTGAGAGCTCTACATTGAGTACTTTGAGGTTCTACATGCAAAAAAGGATTGATCCACTCATACCACGGATCCCTCACACCATGCCAGACTATAACAAATTGCCCGAACATCCATATTTGCATGTCAATGATACTGATACAAGAAACAGTGAAGGTCCGTTAAGGTCCTGCAATGGAGACTGATGACTACCAACTGATGGCACAAATCAAGAAAGCAGTTGCTGCTGGATATTTGAATATGAACAACCAAATCTCAATAAGTGACTTCATTGAGAATTAGGGTCTAGGTAGTCAAGTTATATGATTGATTATATGGGTACAGGAGAGATGGGGGCTTTTGGCATGTCTGCTAGCTGCCAACTACAGCTTCAATTTGGCAGGGGTTACATCCCTGTTTTCGAGTTAGAACATTAGCAGAATCTTACAACTATAGAGACTAGGAGCATCAACTCAAACTGCCATCCTAGCATTGTATAGTAGGTCAGCCTACTTCAACCAGCTGACATTGTGCTTGATGCTATCACACTTCAAGCATTTGCCTGTGCCTGTGTTTCAGTCCTGCTCCAGACTCCCCCATCTTTTTTCATTGGCGCTGATCTGTCAACAATCGGTGTTAATTTGCTACTTGTTACTTTTTTTCATCTTCAAGCAATTTCTATGAAGGGACAATTGTGTGTACAATCATCAAATTTGGCTTGTACAGCCATTCTTTCACTAGGGCCCTAGCACCTTACTCCTCATTCTAATGGCAGGTGTTAAGCCACATGGGCAGTGGGTACCATTTTTGTGTAAGTCATTGGTATTAGGGTTTCAACCCATGACCTCCCATACATGACAACTTAGACACCAAGCTTTTTGTCAAAATTTTGACAAATGACTGAATGTAACTGGGTTTGTTCTAAGGTAAAGAAGGAAAGCCTTATGATAAAAAAAGGCCACATCAGTTTAGCCTCCCCTGTGCTTTTACCGTATTCCGATGGGGGGGGGGGGACTATTTTTTTTGGCATTCCAAGAGGGGGGGCCAACATTTTTTTTGGTATTCCAAGGGGGGGCAATATTTTTTTGGTATTCCTAGGGGGGGGGGGGGGGGGCCAACTGACCGGTCGGTGTTCCAAAAACTGTGGCCCCCCCGGCCATAATTAACGAATGCTCCCTTAGTGAGATTAACATTGACATTTGGATCTTCAAATACGTGGTCGTTAGGCGAGGTCGCAATGGCGAGGTGGTTGTATTACTGAGTGTTTTATAAACATAATATAGAGGGGAAATGTGTGGGACTGACTGAGAATGTTCGTAAACGCGTAGTGGTCGTATTATCGAGGTAGTCGTTAGGCGAGGGTCTGCTGTATTTCCAAGAGACTATGTTCTAACTGACCCTGCACTTCAATACTTACCTCGTATATCTTGCATTATTCTAAACATGATAGAGTTTATGTAATTCTTTGTTGAATTCTATCTTGCATTTATGGTGCGATTAGTGGAAATGAAGAACCAACCGTGATCAGAGATGGAATAGTGTAGTAGACAGGGTCTTGTTTGTCAAGAGGGGTGAAATCTGTGATGCGTAAGTGAGAAGGTTTATAAGCTTGTTGATCCTCACTCTTGGCAACATCAATGCTGTCATTGTTTGAAATTTATGTCTCACATGGAAATCACGTAAACACACCTCTGAACACAGTCTTAATATCAAATCATTTAATTTCCAGGATAAAACTGACAGAAAGTTAGAGGGAGAAGCAACTATGGCCGAATACGACAAGCAAATGGTAAGCTTTTCCAGTGGATTGTTACACAGACTTCATTTGCTAGAAGTACGACTGCGATGTTCGTCTGGGTGTAGGAGAGAAGGGGAATAGTTCTGGAGAAATATCTACTTCCACGTAAAATTAAATGTTACCATTATGATAAACGTTTAATCCAAGTCATTAACGGAGTTGATGGTTCTAGTGATAAAGGACATTATAACTATAATTTCTATACCAATTACATAACTGTGACATATATACATTTTACCATATATTTGCTTGGTAGTATATGAAAAGCCAAGAGAACACTACAACAATTGGCGATTGTAGAAGTCGAATATTATTTCATTGCACATTCAGAAGGCCTGTGCGTAATAGTTTACTAATGAAGTTGGCTGATGGTGAAGTGCGCGACCTGTGTTAATTCTCAATCCCACGCACCCCTGGTCATACCCATTGTGTTCTATTCATCGCCTTGTTGTAACATTTGGTGTTTCATTGGAGTGAATTTATCCATTATTCCTTTATACAGCAAACCTTCAATGCTGTCTTTGACGTGGATATGTACAATAGCCAAAAAGCTAGAGGTAAGGATTACGATAACCTTTCAATATAGCGCACATGCCTGAATGGAGAAATTAATGCACAGAAAATTAATGAAATTCCTAGATCATAACAATATATTGACTTCAAATCAATTCGGATTTAGGGCAGGTCACTATAGTTTTGACGCAATAAGTAAATTTACCGATAATTCTTCAATTAAAAGAAATATAGGAGAAGAAACTTTGGTAGTTTATATCGATTTTATTAAAGTGTTCGACACAGTTTATCACGAAATTCTATTTAAAAAAAGAGAAAGTGATGGGGTAGAGGGGGGCTTGTTGGATTGATTTGTAAACTATAGAGGTGAAAGGCAAAATTGTATTAAGGTAAATGACGTAGTATCGGATATTAAATCTGTTAAACATTGGAGTTGCACAGGGCTCGATTTTGGGCGCCTCCTTTTATTCATTCATATGAACGACCTTTCCTGCATCCTAAATAATTCACATGATATGTTATATTCCGATGATACAGCAATTGCCAAGAGGATCCGTATTAAAATTTCAGGCTGATCTAGATGCATTGCAAATTTGGTGTATGCAAAACAAACTCTCCATTTGCGATATTTTTGCAAGAATGAATATATGTACATACGCTCTCATAGAAGAAAATCCACTAGTGATCATAGTCTATGTATAGAGTCCATGAAACTTGTAAAAGGTAAATTCATACAAATACTTAGGGGTATATTTGGATCCAAACTTGAACTATAGACATCATGTTGCCCATCTCAAAAGAAAAATTGGTTACCGAATATACCAACTTTCTACGATGAGGCCTTACCTGTCAAAAGATGCACCAAGACAACTGTATAAATCTGCTATTTTACCTCATTTTGATTCTGGAGATGTTTTATTCATTGCTAGCCATTTAGAATACGTATCTACCTTACAACAATTATGCAATAGTTGTCTACAGACATGTCACAAAGCTTCAACTGATGATTTAGATGTAAATTCGGAAATTCCTTGTTTATGGTATAGGAGAGATGCACATATCCTGAATTTCATGGATAAAAGGTCAAGAAATCTGAATTATATTGATTATAATATACGGAAAACTAGCTCATAACTTTGGTGCATTCATGACATCAATACATGTACATTATTGCGGAGGCAAACTATGGAACGATCAAACTGCTCTAGTAGGGAATACTGCCGATTTTGAATGCTTCAAATCATTAACGAAAGCAAATCTATATAATACCTAATTGCGTATATGATATTAAGTACTTAACACGTATTTATTGTTTGTCAATTGGACCATGGTGAGATTACATTATCTAGTAGCTACTGCAGGCCTTGTATGAAACTACTTTTTTATTCATCATTATACGGCTCTTACATAAGTAAGACCTTTAGAGGAGGTTATCAATGTTCTATAACTTGTTCTATTATATACCCCAACCAGAACTGTTATATGCGTACTAGTGTAATGGTAGGGCCATGAAAATCAACTGATTACGGTTGAGGCTTATACCTATATATTGTACCTAAAATGAATTTATTGTACAAATGATGATACCAATAAAGAAACTTGAAAATAAACCCAACAAAAATAACAAACTTATACTCAAAAGTAGTGCAATATGGGGCAGAAATGATCTGGTAGAAGCAAACAGGAAACGGAATTTGAAAGAATTTGTACCTAAATGTGTTATATTGTTGCTGTCTTAGAGGCCTATTCCACCAAAATGGTAGCGTAACAGGGCGCGGCAGGGCGCGGCAGGCGGCCTGCGCCCGTTTTGGGAACCTCTAGCCGATGTTTGCCGCCCGGTCGGCCGGCCGGCCGCACGGGAATCAGCTTGTTCACTATGCTATTCCACCAAATGGCCTATTTCTAGCCGGCCGACTACAGATGGGTACCACACGGGCGACACAAGGCGGCCTGTCCCGCCCTGGCCTTCTATTCCACCAAATTTTTTTCCTACCAGGCTGGCCGGCCGGCCGGCCGGACCCTGCCTGCGCCAGCGAGTTGCCATCGCGCCATCGCCAGGTCGCCGTGTCGCTGGTACCCATGCTCTAGATATGTACTCACAGCAACCAGCATGGGTTTTTGGCGCCAAACGCACACAGAGCGGTAAACAACATGGAGGACATGGATGTTGTTCTTTGTCTCGGGGCATTAGGATGGATCGCTTTATTGGAGTATTTTTATGACGATGGCCCTGTGGAAATGCCTCAGTATGTTCGCAGGAAACACAAGCATTGGGTGTCACCTTATCTTCTTGATAGGACAGAAAAGAAGCAGCGAAACACCCTAGCCAAACTTGAGGCTAAACTACTACGGGTAATATAAACATTTCTAGTCTCAGTATAGTAAAATACAAATATTGACATAATCATTTGCTTTACCACTGTTACATATAATCTTAAAAGCACACATGCATTAATATAAAACCTTGGTACACTATTTGTCACGATCCGTGCAGTAGTTATTTTAGTTTCAAGCCCTGTTAAGTACTGGTAGGCGATTGGGCGAATGGGCGATAATTGGGGAATTGGCACTATAGTGACAATGCAGTTACGTATTGGTAGGCGATTGGGCGAATGGGCGATAATTGGGGAATTGGCACTATAGTGACAATGCAGTTACGGTAATAATCATTTTATGAACTTTTTTAACGATACTAATATTCTACTGGTCGTTCTTAATGTGTATATTGGGCCTATTTCAGTGTGGGTTTCATGAAGAATTTCGTGTGACGATGCGGATGTCTGGCGATTCCTACCGTGAGCTGCTGGAAATGATTAGGCCGATGATCAAAAGACAGGACACCAACTACAGGGCGTCCATCACACCAGAAGAACGATTGTCCATTACCCTTCGCTATCTTGCCCTAGGTAAATGAAATATGGTCTACTACACATTTAATAATTGACAAATGAAATACCATTTTTCATGATTTTTGCTACATATCTTTGATATGATGTTTTCCACTTGCTAATTCAATAAAGGTTGCTACGCACTGTTTTCAAAATTAACTCTTTTACTCTACATGAAAATTGCTGTATCGCTAATGTTTCGCCTTATTGCCATGTAGCCTTATACTTTTCATTGCTGTGGTTTAATGTTTTGAATAACACACTAGAAACTATATCATGCTTCTGCGGGTAACATATCGCACTGGCAATAAATAAAGATTTCAACCATAGTATTACAGTTGGTTCTTTGTATAAAAAAAAACAGTGCATATGGACTGTGTTATTATATATATTTTTTAAATTATGTGTTACTCCAGATACTCTGAATAAAAACATTTATTTGTACATTTCAGGCGATTCTGTACGCACTTTGCATCTTGCATATCTCATCGGCCATAGCACTGTTCTACCCATTGTCCGGGACACCTGTTCTGCCATTGTAAAAGCATTACAAGATAAATATCTGAAGGTAAAGAGTAGGAAGAAAATAATGAATCATGTCATGCAATAACTTTCTTACTTTAAAAACTAACATGAAGTTAAATAATCCAATTACTTCAATGGTCATTGGTACTGCCTTTTATATCCTCATTTTCTTACCACAGTAAATAGTTTTTTATTACTTTTTTCTCAGTAAATTTATGGCAGTTAATATGACTCTGGCAGTAGATCTACTATATTTCAATATTGTAACATTTTTTATAAATAAATACCATATTATTAACATGCCTCTTAATTGTATTTAAACCCTATTATTAGGTTCCATCCACCAAGGAGGAATGGCTCAAGATTGCTGAAGGTTTTGAGAACCGATGGAATTTCCCGAATTGCCTGGGCGCCGTTGACGGCAAGCACTTGCGTATAAGACGTCCAAGTCTATCAGGTTCATTGTATTTCAACTACAAGAACTTTTACTCAGTTATTCTACTCGCTGTGGTTGGGCCGAACTATGAATTTCTGTTTGTTGACGTGGGTGCCGAAGGTCGGGCCTCAGATTCCGGATTATGGAGGGCCAGTTCATTCCAGCAAGACTTCAACTCAACCGAAAACCCACTCAACATTCCAGGACCGCGACCACTACCTGGAACAAAGACACCTTTACCATATTTCATGGTGGGTGACGACGCCTTCGCTTTGGGACCACACCTGATGAAACCCTTCCCCCTCACACACTTACAACCCAAAGAAAGGATCTACAACTACCGACTGTCACGGGCAAGACGTATCGTCGAAAATGGATTTGGTATCCTATCTACACGTTTCCGCATCTTCAGACGGGAACAAGATATGGAGCCTGAAGGGGTCAAGGTGGTTTCATTGGCCGCCATCAATTTGCACAACTTTCTTCGTGCCAAGTCGCCCATGGAATACACTCCCGGTCATATGCGCCAACATGATCTAGACCAGGCTGTTGCAGAGTCATTCAGTCCTTGCGAACCATGTACACCAAGCAAGCGCGCACACACCCGCTTCGTCAAGGCTATTCGGCAACAACTGTGCGACTGGTGTGTTTCGCCTGTGGGCGCGGTTAAGTGGCAAGAGGAAAAAGCGTTTGGTAAATGATGTTCTATTTGTGGTACTGAAAATGATTGATGTATAAAATGAAAAAGATAAGGTGCTTAGATACCATTGCCTAAAATAACGATTTATTATATACATATTTACAACAACAACAACAAAATTCAGCGATGAACAATGGTATTTGCCAAGGCGATGGCTTTTGCCCTGAATTCGTCCCGCTCGGCATCGGTCATTCTATTCATCTGTCCAATTAACATGTGTAAGAAGCCGAACTGGACGGCGACCTCGCAGTGGGTGTATGCCTGTAAACGGAAAAAAGTTGAGAGATTAGTTCATGATGTTTAGGTCTATATTTTTTGGGCAATGGTATTTAAGCACCTTAAAAAAAAACGCCAAAAGAAGTATTCAAACTTACATGAACCGCCTGGTTGATGTACAGAGGGAACGTTGCATGGTCGATGACTTGTCCGTATTCGACCTGTATAGTCAAATAGAATTGAGTTAGTATACTATACCATTGTTTGGCCTATACTTACTTGATATTTTGTTACAGATGTCATGCAACTTAGGTAGTTGATTAACATGTCCGATTTGTTGCTTGTGTTTCTAGTTTCTAGTTTATAAGATGTTCATTTAAATTTTACTAGTCACTCTCTAACGTGATCCAACCTAAAGGCATTTACCAAATCATATCACACACCATTTTTATTCTATATCAGTAATCAATTATTCCATCGCCGCATCGCCGCATCGCCGCATCGCCGCATTGCCCTATCGCTACTGACCTATGTTGCCACATTGCTGGTAACCAACAGTGTGGGGTATACTGAAAACCAAAATTTATATTCACCCTAGCCTGTTGTTGTTCGGCGTTTTCTTCCGGCTCATCGGGCTCGGGTGCCGTTGACTGCTGGGGGGGAACGTCGTCTTCGACAGGGGGGCCCTCCGCAGCCACGTCGGTTCCTTGATCGCACTGGAAGGTTTATTATTTACACGGTTAGAATCTACATGTGGAGTGGCTTCCATTCTTTGAAATTAATTAAAATTTTGGGGAAATGATTTGGAAGAGTTTTCTTTTATTGGTACAGCGAAACTCTCAAGTTATTTTATGTTATGTTATCTTTATGTTAGCTTTAAGTAGATTAAGATTGTGTTTTCAACAAAAACACATAACAATTTTGCAGAATTTTAAGTACTTTGTTAAACTATCTTAGATCAAAGCATTGCTTTGTTTTCAATTATTTGTTACATTCTCCAACCTTGTGTAACCTGTAACGATTTCGATATGCTAAGTAATATAGTACTTACCACCACCGTTGATGGCCCTGGCGGCAACTCCACTTCCCGTGGACGTGGACCCATCATGTTCAACAGAACATCGGCAGCATCAACCTAGAAATAAATTTGTTACAGTGAATTAGACTAATAACATTGTGTTGTTCCATCGTTTCATTGCCAATCTTGAGCAACAGAACAATGTAGCAAAACGTCATTCTACTAATTTTCATCATATCGGCTCCTTGTCTCCATTAATGTAGCTTCCTGATAACATAGAATTAAACAAGTATCTATACTTAGATTAAAATTGCCGCTAATCTGTAATACTTTACGTACAGTTTTGCCAATTAACGCATTTAATATGAGTAGTTGTTTAATTAAGATGCTCACTTCACTTATTGTGGGTGGCCTGGTTCGTTCGCCGCAGGCGCTTCCCTCTGGGGTCTCCTACATAGTTAAAGGATTCATACAAATAATTTTACGGGTGGTTATAGCTTTTCAACTGATGATTTTATAAAAACAGTTCTCTATCATCCAGGGATGCAAGTTTGCCGACAATTGACAGAAATCACAAATTAACAAAGCTAACCAACGGCGTATATACCTCCAGTCAGTACTTTGGCGACAGTTAAAGACGCCAAGGGCCGTTGACACTGCCGTCAGAGTTCCGTTAAGTGCCAAAATTTACTTTGTCCCCCCCACCCCCCCCCCCCCCCCAAAGTACGCCCGAGTATTTTTTGTGTTTGGTTTCCGACTTTTTCATCAGTTTCGACTTTCATCCCTGATGATCACATTTAAGCCATCTTGAGATGGATAATGTTCGGTTATCGTTTAATGGGTAGATTTTTTTTTGCTGTGTCGCCGATATCAATTTTTATACAGATCAATTCGGTGCTTATTTGGAGAATAACTCACACTGTCACGCTGTTCCCTGGATCCAGGTGACTTCTTTGCCGGGACCGGCTCCTCATCTGAAGACTACAGATAATAAGAAATAACATTTGATCAATGTAAAGTTAATACAACTCAGTATGGCCAAATTTAGCAAAACACCTCTAATCTATCAATTCAATGTAATCGTTGCTTTCAAGTTGTCGGCTACTAACTCATTGTTATTGATTATCATCTCATTTATTCTTATTCCATCGCCGCATCGGCCCTATTTTCAAATAGTGTATATTTTCAATCAGTGGACTAAAAAGGTTTATATTGTAGTGTACTAAAAACAAATCTTCCAAATTCATATCAAAACAACTGTAGCAAATAAGTTCATTTACCTGAAAAAAGACATTATCGGCTAACATGTACAAAACCACATTAAATTTTTTAACAAGCAAGTTATAGTTTAACATACCTCGTCGTCCACGGCCAGAACTTTCGAACGCCTCTTGGTGCACGACCTGGTCGGCCTCTGCATGCCCGAAGTGGTGGCCTGCTGATCCTCTGACTGTAAACCACAAATATGATAAGATGTTTGACCAAGTTATTGAATCATCGCTAGATATTTAATTACATTGGCTTAATGTGTTTTATTCTATTGATTTCCCACGTATAGTAATGACATTTTCTGATACCAGACTATGCATTATAAATACTTAGAGATTACTGTATGGCTTTATTAACATAATTAAGATGTTACATATTATTACCGAGAGTTTGTTTACAGACACTGATAAGACTATTTGTATTGATTTGCCATGATTTAAGTACCTCGCTATCTTTACCCTTGCTGAAGGGTTCCAGGAATTTACATCGTTCCAGGATCTGTCGATGCCTTGGAGTTGTCGCCCCCTCTTTTAAAATCCTCTGGTAGGAGGTCCTCAGCGACTTCATTCGCCGTTTAAGATCAAACACTGAATATTGATTGAAAGATTAAAAATCAGTTACCTTACACAATCTATTCATGGTTTAATGTTAGCGTTTATCTGTATTTAGAAAATAAATTGGAAATTATTCAAGATTCAATTGTTCAAAATGCAATATTCATCATTTTCTTTCTTAGTTCATATTATATGGCATACTTAGGTGGCCAATCCATCAAGGCCCACCGATCGCCACGTGGTCGCCACGTGGTCGCCACGTGGTCGCCACGTGGTCGCCACGTGGTCGCCACGTGGTCGCCACGTGGTCGCCACGTGTTATATGGCGCCAATTGTAGGCCCAAAAACAGTGCTCCCGAAATTATAATGTTGATAGATCTGCAAATAAACCAGCCAATACCGTTAACCCAAACCATCGGCAGACAGTAGGCCCATCGCTCTATCGTCTGATAACCTTCAGCACCGGTATATTTTGGTGTATTTTACTCACCAGACATGTCGACAATTCCCCCAATTTCTTCGAGGGCAGCCTCTCTGGCGCGCATTACCCTGTGCATCGGGTGGGTCTCATCGTACAGAACGCTATTCTCCTCCCAGTAGAGGCAGAGGGTGCGCTCGACTTCGACGGCTTTCGTGCGGCCCATCGTCAGCTTGTCTGTCGCTCTGTGGTGGCACGTGGCAAGTTCTTTGTCTCTATCTTTGCTGCGTTACCGGTGTTATCTTATCAGTTTATCTAATTATTATTTTTATAAATCAGTTCGGTAAGTCGAAGGTATAGTTAGATAAAAACTATTTTGATGAATCTATCCGTATCCTCTTGTGGTTATTTATTAATGTCCCAGATTAATTAACACTGTAAATGTTGACGACTTCCGCATTCACTGCGGAGTTCAGTACTTATGGTGCTGCCATCTGGTGGTTAAAATTGGCAATGAAACACTGTCATAGTTTGATTCAGAAATATACCGTTTCCTTGCTTAGCGCCAACGGCGAGTGTAGACCAAATGTTGTACACATAAGTTGATATGTGAGATTGACTTTTAAATATTCGAACACCGACAAAATGTTTATGTCAGGTGTAATATCTGGGTGTGCTGAGGTATTCTAATTTCATTTAAGGCATTATAATGTATAGATTGGATTATATTTGTATGGGAAATGTTATCTGTGCCGTGGGTGGGAATTGCATGTTAATATGAACTTCATGTTCATGGCGATAGAGCAATTTCTTTGTCACTCATATCTAGCGATAACTTTTCTTTTACAAAGAATACACGTTATTTAGGCAATTTCATTAACAACTATCCAGTAATTTTTTTCCATTATCATAGCTTACATAGTAATACTTTATTATACCGTCTATCATACTGGAATTGTATGTTAATAATAATAGCATGTTCATGGCAATAGAGCAATTTGTTTGTCGCTGATATCTAGCGATAACATTTCCTGAATGAAATAAACATGTTATTTCAGCAATTTCATGAACAAGAATCTATTGATTTTTTAAGGAATTTTCATAGCTGACATATTAATACATTATTATACTGTCTGTCCTACTGGAATTTCTACTATTTTTATGATTGAAAAAGGTACAGGAAATAAAGTCTCACAAGATCATTTTTATTTCAATTTCAAATACTTTAATGTAAGAAAAAAATGTCAAACATATTTAACCACAGAAAATACCCTCGGTCAGTTTGGCACAAAGACAGGTTACAATTGCCACTTATTTTCTAAGGCATCCAAGGCATTAGACAGGACCTCTCCTCCTAGATATCGACAAAAGTTGTTCCTGACATGGGGCAGCATGCCGTCCATGATATCAGCGATGGCATCACACTGTTTTCTGTGGAAGGATCTTAGGATATCGTCCTTAGTGGCAATGTGAGCCATCACAGTAGTGATGTCACCCATTCGATCGTTCATGAAGACATTCCGCTGCTCCATAGCACAAACAGTTCTCTCCTCGCGTTCTGTAGACTTTTTCCTGACTTGCTTCGGTTTTTTGGATGGAGGTGGAGTGATGTCATCGTCTTCTCTAATGTGTTCAGGAAGTTCAACCCCGAAATCCTCGACGATGTCGATCATTTCTTCCTGGACCGTCGGCTCAGATCTAACCACTGTTGCAGGCTTCTCAGCAACTTTTGCCTTGGTTGTTGGTCCTGTTACGAAGTCTCGCATATCCTTTGTTTTCGGGACACGCGGTGAGCGACGCACCTCTGTCGATGCGGCAATTCGCTCGACCGTTGGTGTTTTTGGTGGACTGGTCAGGGATGTCGGGAAGGTCTTTGTTGTTTTTTTTGGTGTTCGTGGAGCGTCACTGGTTGCACTCTCCGTAGTTTGTAGAGTGGGCACCACAGTCTGATAAAAGATGAAGGTAAAAAAGATAATGTATTATGTAATTTTTGACGATATACAATTATCAACATATCACACAAAACACTACAAGGCTAGCCTATCCTTCTACCAAGGTTTTCCTTATGCTAGAGCTGATTCTGTTGAAATTTTAAACTATATCTATATCGATGTTTATTGATTATAAGTGATGTGTTGTAATATGTGCACCTGGTAGAATATATGAAACCTTATATATAACATGGTGGGTTTTTTTTTGGTTTTTTATTTTTTAAATCAAGTTATATTTCTTAACGTACTTATTTTTTCATTTTGAAATGATTATAATGTGTTGAAATTAACAATACAAAACTATTAATATGATATACATAATTCATTGCGAACAGGTATAGAACTAATGATAATCTAATGAGAACAATATATATTAATGTTTATATTATTACTTACCGACTTTGCCGACTTGTAGTTAGATGTTGAAGATGTGTGCTTTATGTGTTGGTTCAAGAACGACCCTAACCGCAGGATTTCGTTTTGCCGAAAGGTAAATCTTGAGGCAGCTGCCCCAGAGGCCAGTTTTGTACTCCTCAACTTGGAGTAAGCCGTTCGCAACGTATTCATCATCGTCTTTAGGCGTTCAACTGTTTGAATTAAGAAAAAGAATAACATGTAATATAAGTTGAAGACATTCAATGTATAATACTTTGTTCTCTAGCAATGCAACAAGTAATTGTTATACTTAATGTATTTCTCTGTCCAACCAATACAAATTTTCCTAGAAAAACATGTTAAAACTATTATTAGAAAAAATGTTAATGCTAGGACGACTATTAGTACAAGCACTCTTATCCTCAACTGGATTAACAAAGTGATTTCAGGGTGTCGGTGTAGTGTACACAGTAGCATTGTGGCGCGAAAAAATTGCCGCCATCTTGGCGCTTACTCTGTTTGCTCAAGAACAAGCATGTGCGCGGCGGTATACATCATTTTATATAAATATAGCAACTGATCGTATTTATTGAAATTCACATAATGATTTAACTTATAAAAAGGACACATACAAAAAAGCAGACTGTAAATGATTTATAGTGATATTTCTAGGCAAACTTACCAGTCAATCCCAGCTCTGCAGCAATGGCATCAAGCGACGACCGTCTAGCATTAACATCTCGGTGCTTGGGGTCGGTCATGTCATATAGATTCGCATGTGCTTCCCACAGACGACACATTTCTGCTTGCAATTTGCGGTCGTCCATTTCTCCAACGCTTTTCTCTGTAATTGTTGGTACCACGGTATCACTTTTCTCCAGGGTCTGGGATGGTTCGTCAGTAGGTTTATTCCCGGAAATTTCATCTGGAAGTTCATCAACATCGGGCAAATCGGCAACTTCCACGTCCACATTATCGTTTTCTGGTAGGTTTGGTAGTGGATTAAGGGCAGCGGCCTCCTGGTTTTCGGTTAGTTTCACATCACGGACCACCGATAACGTCCCATCGTCCGCTGCCGTCAACTCAAGGCAACGGATCAAACCTGGTCTCTCTACAACTCCAACGATGTCCTCCGCGGAATTTCCTGGAAGTTTTTCAGCCTCTTCTGAATCACCTATACTCATCAATAGTTCAGCTGCATTCTGTACGGTTTCATCAGTAGCAATAGTTTCCTTTACTTTTGCGGCTCGCCTCCCACCCCTCCTTGAACCACGTGTAGATCCTTTTTTTCCTGGCATGATTTTAAATTAACAGCTGATTTCGCGGAATGGTGAATGTGTTGTTCGGATGCAGGCAAGCGTGGAAGTGAGCGACCCGTGACCCGCGAGATGAGAAGTTAACTGATAAGGCCACCAGGTGACCTAGATAATAATAACGCACCAAATAGTTCTACTGCTTACGGCGAGGAAGCAAAGACATGCTTGAACCACATGTAAATAAATATTTAAATAAACATGTAAATAAAAACATGGAATGTTTTGTTTTGTTGTTTTTTTTTAAAGGGGAAAATGTTAAACAAGTAGCATAAACAAAGTGTATATAATAGGACAATAGCAAATTGCTATCATGGTGCATCACCATGTAAATTGGCATTATACTTTGAGACTACATTCTAAATGCTATGTTGATACCAATAAATAATATCGTTATATTAAGCTATAAGACAAGACAAATTTTACTTATATGGGAATAGTAATGCTGGGCAAAAGATATATTTAATTAAATTATGTATAATAGACTGTGAGCTACGGCAGCGACAACTCCTGGGTAGCAACACATGTTATATACAAGATAATTTTTCACTTCACTTTATTAAGCAATACAATAATAATAGTATTCAATACTATGGCGATGGAGCGATGTAGCGATGAAGCAAACATGTTGTAAAGTGTGTGCTATGTATATAGAAAATACACACTGCAACGCTCCGGTTTATTGTGCCGCAAAACAAGTTTCTGTAGGTTGATCTAGCGGTGCAGTGTGAAAAATACCGGCCGGCCTGGAGACAAAAATCAAATCAATCAGTATTCCTACCCGGGCTATTAACAAAGCCTGGCAGGTTCAAATATGCAAATTAGTTTGGATCGGGCTCACTATAATTTGAGGCCTGGCGGCCAACCTCATTGGTGGAATAGGAACTTTGCTCTATCGTTGCCGGCAGGCGATGGGCGGCGAGCAACAGGGCAGCCGGCCCTGGCCGGCCGGCGGGTTATGGAGACGTGGAGCATGGCCAGGAGTTCACCCGGCGCCCGGCGGGGACAGCCGGGGAAAGCCGGGCGGACCCTGCCGAACCGGGTGTGCTATTCCACCAAGCAGATTTCTCCCGGCGGGAGATGGTCCCAGCCGGGAAATGCCGCCGGCCTCGCCCGGACACCAACAGGCGACCACAAGGTGCCCGCAAGGTGCCCGGCCGGGGGAAACCCATTCTTGGTGGAATAGGCCTCTTAGAGGCCTATTCCACCAAAAAGGCCCTCAGCAGGCGGGTTTTTGCGCTCCAGCAGGCGTTTGCCGCCGGGGCCGGCCGTCCGGCCGCCCCTAAACTCCTAAATTCTAGGAGCTGTTCCACCAAGGCCCCACGAGGCGACCAACAGGCGTACACAAGGCGCCCGGCAAGCGCCCGGCAAGCCGGCCGGACCCGGCGCGGCGTTACACCCGGGTGGGTTCGCTATTGCCGTCTGGTGGACATTAGCGGCACTAACGCACAAGGCCGCGGTTCTCTATCGATCCGATAGGCGGCGCGGCGTGCGGCGATACACTACGCCGCTCTGAACCCGCGAAAGTCGCGTATCGAGCGGAGCAGTGTGTCGGCGTGTCGGGAATTGTACGGGAACGGTCAGAAAACGTCAAATAACCGCGGATTTACAGGTTAAATCGAACAATGAAGGTAAATAAAGATAAGGATTGATGTTATGAATGTGTATGGCACGCTATGGTGCTAGAATTCTGCCGAAAGTGTCGGAATTTTCGATGTCCTTTCGCGGCTTCGGGTATCGCCGGTGTCGGCCGCGCAGTGTTGTCGGCTTTCCCTCGCCGCGGGTCCCGGCAGGGCCCGCGGCCGTGCTTCTTTCGGCGTAGCTCTTGACACGCCGGCCGGCCTGCCGGGGGCTTAAAATCAAATGAATCGGTTTTCCCCTGCCAGGGCTTGCGGGGGATGTTGCGCTCATAATACCCGCCCGCCCGCCCGGCCTTCTCTGTGGTTATCACTATATTTTGGTGGAACACCTCCAAAATTGGCTGTTGCACCGAGTATTGTCCCCGGCCGGCGTCCGGCGGCCACCAACAGGTCAGCCGATACTGCCCGGCTACGAGGTTTTGGAGGCACGGTGGCCGGCAGGGTCCGGCCGTGAGGGGCCTGTGAGGTCTCATGAGCTGTTCCACCAAGCAGATTATCGCCGCCGGCGGGAGGTTTGGGCCGGCTATTGCCGCCGGTCGCCAATAGGCGACCACAAGGGGCCCGGCCTGGGCTTGTGCCTCCTTGGTGGAATAGGCCTCTTAAAATGATACAATATAAAGCTTCAGCTATTCAGGTTTTGCTTCAGTGCACAGGTATCTGGACCAGTGGGGCAAATACCCATGAGTTATGTCTTTATCTGAGCAAGCGAACTCCATATAATTCATTATTCCTTTTTATTCTAGTGCTTAAAAACAACAACCAATTTCGTCACTCCCCGTTGTGACGCAGTTAAACAGGATAGCTTTGAAAGAAACCAAACCAATTGTGCAATATCCTTCGACAATAATAGCTCATATCTACCTCTTTATATCAGACCATCTTGTATACCATTATATAAAAAAGAGAGAAAAGTATCAAATTATCTGTGACTCGAAGATAATGATTAGTTAATTACCCGAGGTACTTACCTAGTACTGAAAGGGAACTGATGTTCCTACGAGCATATGACTCTATGATGGTGCCCTAGGATGACAGGGACAGCATCTACGCACTTGTCCGGAAAGTTGTCGATCCTTTTAGTGCGTATCTCCATATAGATGTAGCCTACATGTACTCCACTTATTCTCTTGATGAATGTGATACGCCTTAGAAATAGAATTCAAAGTTTGCAATCCATCTGTGAAATATAAAGTATGAAGCGCTACTTCTCCTCCTTGGGACACATGGCTAAGTTGCGTCTTACCTTTTGTCATCATATGATTTATTCTTACAACGTGTCTGATTTGTAAACCTGTCTTTGTTTCTATGTCGGCAGGAGAGCGGCGTCTATCTCACAAGGCATTTCAAGGCGCCATGATGATATCTCTGTACCGCGATGAGCCCCGTTTCCATCAACCATACCAGGTCATCCAATTACTCATGGACATAGACTCCTTGCTCACCAAATGGAGATGTAAGCTGTGTTTCATGGTGTTTGGGAGCGATTTCATCATCGGTTTCTGTGGAGAACGCTTTTATTGGAGATCCACTAAATTGATTCAATGGGGAACGGATTACAGAATAGAAAATATGCATATACACTGCTATGACATCCTTCCCCAACATATTGGCCAACGATACGACGCATAACGATGCCACATTGTCCCGCCATGTCACCTATTTCGAATAACCTGCTCTTGAATGTCTTATCCTGCATTGGCCTACCAGCAATGCCCAATTTCTACATTCTGCAGTATAGGACATTCTTATGTCCGTTCTCTGTAGTTGATGTGTATGTGGGGTGTGTGTGTGGGGGGAGGGGGGGAGGGGGAGGGGTAGTTGAAGTGAAATTGGTTCTACCCTACCAATGGCCAAGCATCGTGGTAAAGTTGACGGCAAGGATCAGCTATAGAAAAGATAAAGCTTTCCAATCTTAGTTATAATGATAACTGTATGGCGTCCTCCGTATACCCCATCTGATCGATTTAATTTCGCTGTGATATCAACATAGCTAGACCTGTTTCAATTGCGTAACACTTCCCTCCATAAATACAATAAAAGCATAAAATGTGCATTCACAACATTTCTTTCAGATAACCACGTGATGATGGTGCAAAGAATGCTGGGAAGTAAAGTAGGAACTGGAGGTTCATCCGGTTATCAATACCTGCGTACAACAGTCAGGTAAATATCATACTCCCTCGATCTTTTATTACAGGTAGGCCAATATATTATTATGTGAGCCATACCCAATTGCATTACGACAAAGACCAATGACGACCCTCTTTCGGTTGTGAGGTTCACTCCTTCCACTGAAAGGCACAAAGCTATATCTACATATAAGGCTCTCATGATATACCCCCTAGAGCAGTACATGCAGTGTGGGACTGCCTCGCTCACAGTCAGTTGTTACGACCTTTCACCTCAAAAGATCTGGATTCGTCTTCATTTCCTCAGACATTATTCTCAAGATATCGTAATGCCCGGTTTGATTCACTTTTATCTTCCTTGTATGTCACACAAAACCATACAGAAATTAACAGTGCTGTAGTATCGCTTGGTTGATATAATGGTAAGATTTCCATTTCTTTTGGGCATAATTTCCATGTAAAACCGGTGGCATACATACCGTATGCGAAGTGATTTGATATCTTATGAAAAATTCTTTTTCATTCAGTGATCGGTACAAGGTGTTCCTAGATTTATTCAACCTCTCAACGTACCTCATTCCCCGAAACTACATCCCTCGATTGGACACAAAAATGAAGCGGCGCCTCTCCACCTTCGATGCAACGTCCGTCAGTGAGAATCTTCTCCACCTGCAAGGGATGAAGAACGGCATGTCCAGAGAGTGTGACGGAGATTCGGAGAGTAGCTCCGTGGATTCAGAGTCTGACAGCTGCAGGCAGGGCCTGTCTGAGCTCTCCTTGTCTGATAGCCACACATTCCCCGATGACCCCTCGCTGTGAATCCCTGATATAGATTAGAGGCAAGGGCTGGATCCTTTAGGAGACTACCACGGTTAAGTGTCGCGACACAGGCATGTCTTAATAAGCTTTAATATGAATTTCAAATCGATTCTTGCCTGGGAATTCCCCTAACATCCATTATCTTGTTCATATTCTCCGGTTTCCATACGATCGGTTAACTTACTTTTATCAATACTCGTAATTAAAGTTATTGTAAGGTTTCATTGTAACATGCCCGTTTTATATCTTAACACTGCTTTAGATTCAAACCTCTCGACTGTATTGTCGGTTATATACGACCTCTCTTGTCACGAGTTTATGGGCAATTACATCACCATGGTGGTGTATGGAGAAATGCATAATGTAAAAGAGATTTCTATTGTAAATTGGTTAAAAAGGTTAAGAAAATATGACGGTGACGTAGTGCTGCACTCGATTGAATTTGTACAGGGGGGTGGTTGCCTTGATAATGTTATTTAGTATCACCAACTACTTCAACAGTCATCTGAACACATTTTAATGTGGAATGACAAACAATAAATCTACTAGCAAGGGAAAGGTTAGGGATTTGTAACTAGACCCGACATCATTACACTAATTAGGGAGGAATTACACCACTTGGATGTCACACCATTTAGGATACATAATCATTGAGTTCCTCTTACAATATTGATTCCATACCATGTATACTCGGAAGCGTGAAAGATATTGATTAGCATGTACCATTTGATTGAGTTGGTAAAAGTGACCACTTTAATCAGGTACGTTAACTAATCGCCTAAGGTTGTGGGAAATGCGTATTCTGGACACATGTACTGAGCAGATATATTCATGAAATACTAGAATGCTGTCACACCACTGTCTATTTGATAATCATTCGATTATATCATCAGTTGACGATCTTGTTGCTGTTAGTGTCGAAGAGCAATATTCCTTCTATCCCAGATGTTTCTATTGAAATTACAAAGGATTAGGATCACTCTGCAGTGTCTCCTCTTTGCAACGATATGTCTTGTTTCTATTTATCCCCGCGTTATATTTGGAATTATAGGGACAAGCCTCTATTTGATACCTAAACGCGGGGGAAATGGTTCATATTTTAGTATTTCCATAATATCTATGGTTATATTTCGAATGATAAACCCTTATGTCCGAGAAAAGAGATAAGTGGATCATCCGTTACAGAACATCCACTGTAGAATGATGTATAAGTTGATAGAAAAGGGTGCACTTTAATCTGCATTTAATCCAGTATTAAAAGAGAATATTTCAGCCCTTTTCTCTCCAGTTTCAGTCATCCGGGTCAATTTGATATACCATTGGTAGTTGGTTGTTTTTGTTAGTTGAGTTTTACGCCGTAACAACTGCCAGGGTCATATTACCGAGATCGAACCTATTAGATGGTTATAACAGAGAGGCAGGAAACACAATGGCACGGCCGCGCTTCGAACCCTAGACTCCGAAGGCGAGCCGGACTCCGGTTGTTGTTCTTGTAGTTCCATATTTCCACCCACAATAATGTAAAATTAGAATTACCCTCCACTATTTTCTCAAGAAATGTGTTATAATCTGCCACATGCTTCAATTAAAGTATTATGGCTTTTTTCTTCGTGTATTTTGACCAATTCTACCCCATTCGGCAGATCTGCTGGTGTTGGTTTTGAAATTTAGAATACGCCAATTATCAAGATACCAGATTTACTTATGATTTATCATAGAAAACCTATAATATTTGATATTGACCTTTGCGTATTTCATATTGACCTTTATATGAAGGTGACCTTCATGTAAAGTATAAGTAGGATCAAACTACATGTACATGTAATCAGAATTATTTGAAGAAACCAGTGTACTTGATTCATTGTATTTGGAGTAATAATACCTCTTGATAAGTGTTGACTACTTTGATATGTATGTATCTACAAACATCTGAGTAGAGCTTTTATTGCCGAGGAAAACCTGAATAAAAGAATATATATATACACCTAGAAATATGTTAGCCTTTTTAAGGACCTGTTTCAGTAGATACACAGATGGGCTCAGACGATGGCTGTGCATTGCTCCTCAATTCACCTGTGGATACATCGGTGGAGTGGAGCTGACAGTCGACATGACCGACGTTAGCTAGGGTCATAAGCCTATCTTCCTTCATTGTTTGACGACATCCATTGACCATATAGGTCGTCTCCATTGCACTGATTTATCCACGGGTGAGAACCGTCGAGTACAATGCTGCAGAAGAGGTGTCGCTGTTGCACCCATAAAGTATTGAAATGGAACTACCGAGTCCAACAACGAACGGAATATCAGGTATTGAAACAGGTCCCAGATGTGAAGTACCTTTGATCATAGAAGAACCAGTAAACAAGGGATCAATTTATAATGTCAGGCCTCTCAAATTTCCATGATGAATCATTCTCACACTCTGGAGAAAGGCAATCTGACAGAAGATACTTGGATAGTTTGTTGGGTAGTTAAATGTCCAATATGTTCTATTAGACTTACTTTGGGTTTGATTGAATATTTGTGATAAATTCAGCCTCCCACACCATGTCCGATGTCACAAATGATGATAGACACAACCTAGCTGCGATCACAAATCCATGCCTATTATCCACACGTGAATGTAGGAAGAGAAGACACTGATTTAATGATGGCTCTAGAAACATTCTTTTATCTGACCCTATAAATTTTGTCAATTTTCTTATTACTGTAAAGTAACTCTTGTGCTTAATGACCATGATGCAGTAGGCATACTCAATGTTCACTGTGGTAGGCCTGATATATCTTCCAAAGTTCATCCATAGTTTCATAAGTAAAAGAGTGCATTTCCCCAGCAACAGGAACTTCTTCCTGCTGTTCAGAGGGTACATCAATTTATCCTTCCCCACTGGCATCGTTTTCTTTGTGGGCCACACCCTCAGCACCATGCCATACCACGGCTGTGACCTCCACATCGGGACAACTACTATTTTTATTGCCTCATCGACCAAGATCTTCCTCAATGTCCTGCTGATGAGAGATAATGATGGAAAGAACAATCGATTAATACATGTCCAGTTCATATTAAAGGCATAGTGACAAATAGCAACAGGGTTGTGGAGAGACACATAATCTGTGCATTGTCTATTATTAGCAGAGGCAAACATGTATCCATCTTAGGCATACCCCACCTGGCAGCATATCCCAACATCCATTCAGCTGACATTTCAAATTCTTGAGACACTGTCTGCTTCTACACTTTGTTCTGAAGGGCAGTAATTTACCACAAGGGAGATACCAGTTCACCAACAGAACTGTACCACTGATTCTTCATTGCACAATCAACTGACCCCCTTCTGGATACATATCATTGCAGTAATGTTGTCTAAATAGAGTAACACATGTCAAGTTCTTAAAGTGCTGTAAAGCCAGATGGGCTGCCCTGATTTCCAGTACATTTATAAGCAGTTCCAGACACCTCGGATCTCTTCTTCAGGCCTCCCCATATTCCAGCCCCACCCCATCCAGATAGCATCCCCAACCTGTCATTGAGGCATCTGTGAAGGCAGCCGTTCCCCATACCTATTCTGAGGCCCTAGCAAGTTCTCCACCCATTCCATCAGATTAGACTTGATCTCTGGCTTCAGCCTCATGTTTGCCTCATAGTTACTTTTTTTTTAAATCCCAAGTATTCTAAGGTTTGAGTGAGCACATGTAGTTCTTTCCTCACTTCCAACTCTGTCTCATCAAATACCAAAGTATTCTCTATCATCAAAGGAGGTTGTACAACAGTACAACAATTATATCATAATGTATATGTGAGACAAGAGTTAAAAGTCAAAGTCATATATACATGTACAGGTATTCCTTTCACACACTCTCATATTTCTCATAACATGCTCTATTGAATTATATTTGATTTGATTTGGATGTACCTAGATTGTACAATATGTATAGTGTGTTATGTAACATGAAAGTTCTGACTGAAACCAGAGATATAGAGTACATATTACCTGTGTGTAATAGGGTGTACAAAACGAAAAATGGAAGGTGGAAGACCGCAACTATTGTAGCAAACCTGACTAATAAAAATATCTGTATAATATGAATTTACATCATGCTCTTCAGTGAGGTGTCCAACTTATAGCCTTCATAACCCTCGCAAACACCCTGGGCCCAGGGCTATAACCATTAGGTAAACACATATACCTATATCTCTTCCCTCAAATTGGAATTGCAGCACATCCCTGTCTCTCCTTAATTAACGCTTACTGAATGGAAGCCTGTGTGAGATCCACAGCTGCTAACCAGGCCCCTTCTGGCAACATTTATACCACTCTCTCACAGTGATCCATGTTAAAGTGTTTTTATTCAGTAAATTGGTTAAGGTATGAAAGATTCAATATAGGTCAATTCTCCCCTGAAGATCTGTCTTTCGGAAATAGATGAGAGACATGTGCCCTATCAGTATCTACTGCTTTTTATCAATTTGACTTTCCAGAATCAGGTTTTTAGTACTATCATTAGTCTTAGAATCAAGAATAGGCAGTTGGGCAGGTATCTAGTCTACATCAGTCATTAACCCCTTGACCTGGTTTGGCAGCCAGCTGTCACTCGTGACTGTGACCCAGTTCTGAGCCTGTCTAACAGCCCCACCAGCCTGGAAATCTTGGCTTATCCCAGACACAGTAGATAGTGCAACATCATACTCACTCACATCCCTCTTCGCAGGCTTCTGTTTCCCACATCCTCATGAGGAACTTGTCTTGTCCATAGTTCCCTCTTTCCTAAGCTACAGCATCATCATTGGAACAATAGTTCTGATGGTCACAGTGCTGACCCAAGCCTCGACTCTGGAACCTTCCTCTCTGAGCACCTCTCCCATCCGTTCCCTGCTTGTAACCATATCCGGCCTTACCACACCGATAGTCTTGGCAAACTCCTTTCTTGCCGAAGTATCTTCTTTCAGGTGAGAACCCAACATATACTCAAAACCCGTGGTGTTAGCGTTTGCAGTAAGCAATCCAGCAGATCCTTGGATATATTGCTGTAAACTGATGTGTCGAGATCATTGACCTTGTTTGTGGCCCTTCAGAGCTTTCACCATGTCTTCCACGACTGCCACGAGTTCAAGTATAAGGAATAAGGAGTTTCATAAAAAAGGTCCGCTTTGTCCAGGGTCTTTACCACGGCCCTAGGCACAAACTGCAAGGACAACTTCCCATCTTACCACTGTCTACGACTTCTGGGTTGAACTTGGTTTTTCTTTAAAACCTCCAAGCTCTCTGGTCTAGGCAACTTTTCATAAATATCTGCAATCCTATCCTTAGCCAGAGGGTTCTGTCATATCCTGTCCACCACAGCCTTGATAGAATTGCTCACCTTGTCACATGTGGTATCCACTTCTATAGGCTTCAGCAACACCACCGTATCAAGCATTTCCCGTGTTCCTTCTCTGACTGGTAGACATATCTCCATCCTGCGCTTTCTTATCCCTCTTTGCCCTGGAAGAACCCAGGGGGCCGTTTCACTAGTAGGGGGTTTAAAGCAAGAGGTAGGACTGCAACAGTGCCAGCAACAGTGATACCAAGTGTCAGGTTCAAATTCACGTTTCATCAGTGGTCTCGCTGTTGAGGTGAGACCAACTCTCACTGTTGGCACAGGTCTCGCTATGCACACCTGTTTGATGTTCGAATTTATTCGTCTACGAGCCGGGATGACGTGGAATTTCAAATATGAAGATAATCGGCCACGCGGTTCCGAAGTTATCGGCGTTTGAATTTTTTAATCCCTCCGTGAGATTGCGTTAGTCGCTGTTCCTTTTCACTCCCTCCGTAGTGCGGCGGGGTTTCGGCCGTTCTTTTTGTCTCCCCCCGGAGGGTGGCGGGAAATGCTGGGTACACTGGCCACCAGAGCACTATTTGCTATGACAACTTCAAACGGTGATATCTTCGGAACGCTACGGCCGATTTTCTTCATATTTGGTACGATTATCGGTTATATGTATACCTTACTTGTGTTAAAATTTCATTGCCCTCCTCTGACATAAACAAAACTCTAAACCCAACAGCGACAGGGTCTACCCTGTCACTAATAGTGCCTCAACAGTGATAGATACAGTGAGACCTAATTTCTAGTGAAACATACTCTCTCACTGTTGGTCTCACTCCTTACCTCACTCGCGTTCACGCTTGACTGCTCCTTCTCATGAAACGCAAACTATCACTGTGGTCTCACTATGGCAGCTTACCCTCCTAGTGAAATGGCCCCCAGGATCAATTCCGATAAATCTGAGTCAGCTTCCAAAAACTCATTGCTTTGTTCCCTATCCGCACACCATCCTACACACTCTGACCTCTCACTCTGCATGTACTGTTAGGTTTCCCGCCTACCATGTACTGACTACTTAGAACGGACATCTTCCATCTGTGCTGGGGAGTAACTGGCACACAATCCTCCTTGCTTGTAACCGTAGTAGATGGGGCACTCTTGGATCTATTTTTCTGTGAAGAAAACCCAACCTCTCAAGTCTATCACCAGTCTGGCGTAGTTATTGAGACATTACACAAGATCTCTCACTGAACCTGTCATCTGTCTATTCACTTCCAGCAACTTTCCGAAGGGGTAAGAAGATCAATTGGATCCAATGAAACCTGAACATTCTCTCAGACTTGTAAAGACTACATTTCCAGTTCAGCAAGGGCCCCCCAAAGAAACAGGTTACCAATGCTGTCCTGCTGGTTAGCATCTCGTCCCCTGTGCTCTATGAGCTCTGTGAGCTCTAACTGAGCAATCACCCTAATCCTGGGTCAAAAGTTCCACCAACTACTAGTCAGCCAAGACCGCTGGTCATAACTGTTGTAGAGGACAGGAAGGGCCTGGTTCTAACCAGAAATGACCTAAACTTGTGGACTACAGAGCTCCAACAAAAAAAAATTCCAACCGGAAATCACGCAGAAAGTTTTTAAAAACAATAGAGCTCCAACTCAGCTGAATGATAATGAAATCATATTGAAGGCAAGAATTCACCAGATTTCTAGAAACACCGCTCCTTAGACAGGAGGTTGATAAGTCTGCCGTCTCCGACCTTCAAGAGCCAACTGAGTGTACACCCCCTGCAACGAGCGTTAGACTAATCCCTAACACCACTGTGGTCTTTCAAGGTCACCTGGTTTCAATTCATGTAATCATCTGTCATGACGGTGCGACAGATGCAACATATTCGCATATTAGTAATCTATTCTTTATTTCATTTAGTGCCTGAAGATCACAGGAAGATGACTTAGCAATAAATTGATGGAGGACTAACACAGAGAAGAAATCATGTCTCTTGAACAGAGGAGAAGGTTGTTTTATCCCTTTTGTTACTTTTGCTAGTGTTTGACTCGGTAGCCCCTGACCTTTGTGAATAAATGTCCCCACAAATAACCACATCAAGTAGGTTTGTGTTACATTTTCTTTAAGCCTCAAGCTTTTATTTGCCCTTGTGAATTCTATGTACACTCTTGATCCTTTTATTACACATCACCTGCCTTTCATGACAATAATATATTACAAGTAGTGAAGCGACGGGTAGGGAGGGCCAGAAAGGGGAGCCGGTAGATTAGGAAGAATCGTTGACAAGCCTTTCTGATACAAACATTGGCCATCACATCCTTCAATGACTGCCAAACCTATACCATTTACATACCACCCACCCTAGGGACAATATGAATAGAAATCCACACTGAAGATGTTTAGGACCACAGACCCATGTGTACAAGATGAGAGTACCATTAAGAAAATGACATCTCACACTATTCGATTCTATACAATGAATTGCTGATTTAAGCAGTTGAGGACAATCTCATTGTGAATTCAAAACATCAATTTTTGCCTTATCCTCAATCGACACGTACCTATTGCATGAACCAACGATACGTTACTTCATTATCTGCAAAGGCAGTACATCCCTTTCGGAGTCTTCCAGTTGACATGTGATTGACTGATATTTCCCCACAGAATAATATACAACAATTTCCGCTTACTTTTTACGATACGCATACTTTCAACCTTATCTTAAATGAATCTTACACAAACGTTGATGTACAATAATGTAAAGGGTTAAGATGCTACTATAAAACTGAAACAATTAAAACAAAAGGCTTGATATAAACACACAGTTCGGCTTTCATCTTGAAACTCACGTACGCAAATATCTAAAATAAGCATTACAGCATATCAAAACACTGTTGGGTTGATCTATAGATACCCAGCTTAATTAAAAAAAGACCCATGAACGTAGAAACGGTGTTTGGCATAGACATAAGTAGGGATCATGTAATCATATATGATCCAACATGTAATCATTTGAAAACAAATTGAGGACTTGGTTTGGGTTCAAGAAGTCAAGATTTACCTTGCTATATACATATGTATAACCTAGATCGTTGTATGAAGTACCCCACAACTACCATTTCACGGTACCAGTCATTACAGTTGACAGGAGAGGAACTCCTATTCAAGGTTGCAACTATTTCTTAAAAACATTAGGTCATGTTTGTATTCAATGCTCTAACAGACTAATATGTATATTGTATGACCTCTTATAACCACTATAATATATAATCTGGCTCCGGTCTCTGGGCAAACAAAAACAGTATGTCTATGCTTTGCATTAGCTTCTGTTTGGAAGACAGCGGTCCTGTATCCAAATATACATGTTCGATAGCAGCAAAACAGCAGCGCTTTGATACAACCCACTGTCAAACCTTTCATTGAATATATATATTGTGCCACATAAATAAGAGAAAAAAAACGCCAATTAAAGTAACCCAAGCAAATAAAAAAAACAAATCTGCCAAAATAAGTTTGTACAGCAATGAAAAGAAACTTGGACACAACATGTCACTATCGTCCTGCGGTGCGCACAGCAAACAGCCTATTAGGAACTCAAAGCATCGTCCGAAACTCAAGTCTTCCCATTCTGCACTTAGATAGCACCAGCCTTCTGTGTTTTCTTAGATTTCAGTACTTGGAAAAATTCTATGAGAAACACGACAAAATACAGCATCGCAAACTATTCCTTCTATCATGCCAGACTATTTTACCGACTTGTTTCAGAATAATCTTTTTTCCCCAATTCATGCGAAAACTAGTATGCCATTTATCACCAGATTACAGTATTACAGACGATTGATATGGAAATTAACTCCAGCTCTATCATTATCCACGTTATTTTAAAACTTACTAGAACCACTGGGATCATAGATGTTTTGCTATTGATTAAAACCTATAATTTTGATTTTGAATTAAATATTCTCTGGGGAAAGCCATTTCCTTTTACAGAAGGCCGTTTCGTAAGGTATACTTTGTGACCGTTGTCGATATTAAAGAGACATTAGTGTTGCCATTTATTTGACAGAAGACTAATAACCTTACACCAAGTGGGGAAGCTTGCGATCAGACGAACCAGTATATGAGCGACGTGTATTATCCAATTTGAACAAACCTTGTACCTCAAGACTGACATCTGCAATTCACCGTCTTAATGTTCTATATCCACTTCAGACAGTCCCGCTCATCGTATCAAGTACACCTTAATAAATTAAATCGTAGCATTAAATACACTTTTTCTGTACTACACATTCATGTAAATATGCATTGAAACTTCATTAGCTTAGGACAACTGCAATCCCATTCCATGGAGACGCAGGTATTTCACATTGAACAGGTTGACATGTGATGTAAATAAAACATATATTAGGACTAAACCGTCCCAGAAAATTGTATCCAAGCGGTGCATAATCAAGCCACCAATAAACTCCAAATAACTAGATTTTACAAAAAGAGATAACCTGCAAACAAAATATCAAGTTCTTGTTTCGCAGGGTACGAATATTTAGGCACCTATATTCAATTCCCGTCCACGTAGCAACACAAGTCCTTCATTTCAATTTGAACATACTGAATTGGATATCTGGGACTAAAAATTTCTCGTTTTAATGATATAAATCACCATCTGACTAAGGCTTGGTCACCACTTATGACTTATTGACAGCCTGAAAATACAACATTAAGAGATAACGCACCTACAGTGGAAGGATGGAATAAATACGAGTTCCCAGAGCCCCGGGATGATCAGTATCACAGAGTTAAAGCAGCTTCAGGGACAGTAAAGGGAATTTCCAATTGGTCAGGGTCACTCAGGACATGCCCCTGCCAAACAGGGGTGCACAAAACGTACCCGGACTTAAATCACAATGTACCCACAGGAGCTAAGTCATCTTCAGGTCATTCCGCCTCAGTCTTCTGATTGTAATTGATCCAGCTGGGTCGTTTCGGTGGGTACATCCTCTAACAAGAATGCAACATCCGCCAACTAGGATATTCTCATTCCCTGAACTTGTGGGTTCTACTCAGGACTTGTTCAGGTGTATGCTTTCCTCGTAACAATAGAAGCAGCTTTGGCAGTGGACCGAAATAGGCCAACGTTCAGTGGGGTTCCTTTTAGGTGACTATATTATTTACTGTAAGAGAGAGGAAGGGGGGAGAGGTTCGAACGATGGTATTTTGGCAAGAGGGAAACATAGTAGTTAAGTTCATACTATTCAATTTCATTTTTCTAAAAGGGAAGACCTAGAAGTAGGTGGATCAAGAAAGTTGGACATCGTTAACGACGAGGCTCCGCTTTCACCTGGACATGATGACCAAAGCTTGTTTCTAAGTTACAGACATTTACATTGGTGTATACTTCGAGTTTTGGGGGATACATTGAGACGGTGAAGCCTGGAGAAAAGTACAAACTAGTTGGTTCCTTTCAAAATATCACCCATTCCATCCTTGATAAACAGGGATGGGTTGGGGATTTCAACTTCCCTATCGGTTATCTTTATCAAATGACTATGAGAGAACTATTACTTGTAACCTACAATCCTCCGTAATTTAGGTATAATGCATGTAACTCTATATTAGACAGAAACTGGACCAAAAATACTCAGATAACTTTGAGAAGAAGCAATCCCCATCGTGCCTAGGCCAAAGTGGTAGGGTGTCATATTCAGAAGATTTATTGACAATTTAGGTAGACGCTAATTTCAATTACATTAAAAAGGAACAATATTGGTCCATGTTGTGTCATCATGTCTCGTATATGTGTGTTTCCGTCCTCAACGCAGCCGTTTTTAGTGGAGGAAGTTTGGACTGGCAGATATCTGGGAGGGCAAAGGAGTGATCAAGGGTGTGGAGGGATTATAGTGCGCACGTACTCGTCGGAGCCCGGTCAAACAACCATTCTCAACACCAGGCCCTACACTGTCCTTAAAAATCTATTTATGGGAGTATTAAAGGTGTACAACAAAGATCTCCAAACTCAGGACTGAGAGTTCTTCGAATTCAGAATGACGGAAGGGTAGAGAGACACAATAGAACATAACGAGGCACTTTGGAGAATATTTTTTTCGAAGGGGAGTAAACAGGTTAGTGGGAAAAGTTGTGTCTGTGTGTGGTGTCGGTAAAGCTGTAGGGGCAGGATGGCAGGGGGGAAACTCTCACAGTGAACAGATAGCAGCACGTGATGAGGTAACACGGAGAGGATCGTGTACGTCTGAGTGCGTCCGGCCTCCGACACGGTCTGCTGAACACGACGGGGAGGCGCAGACGTGGTGGCGATGGTGGAGGTGGTGGTGTGCTGGCAACCTGCCAAGCCGACCTCACGTGTTGGCGATGTCTCGTGTGGAAGTGGTATTACAATACCCTGTCGTCACGTGAAATGTCCGCTGAGAGTAATGCTCTGAGATTTGAGAGGCGATTTAACTACCCTCACCAAAATAGCCTCTTTATTTACCCAGCTCGCTAAATCCGTCCATTATATAGCGCTTGTGTGGTGGTGGAGGGGTGGTCGCTAGCTGGTCAGACTGGATAACGCCTTGCCTTCCTGCACCACTGAGCAGTCACAATAAGTGTGTCCCCATCCTGGCTAAACTTACCCCGAAGAAAAACTGCAACATGAACATTTACTACGTCGTAAAATCTAATATTGGCGGCAGGTGAGAGCAATGAGGTCCGCCTACATACGTACATACAGAGAGAGCGCAAGCAACAGACCGTGAAGAATGTCAGATCAGGTATCCTCGTAAACGCTGTTTGCGCTCCTGTTTCATTCTGCAGTCTCCGGCTAACTGACTGAATATAAATCACACGTTGTGCAACCGTTTACGTTGTCGAATTTCTACACAAATAATACATTCCAATAAAGAACAGTATATTAACGTTGTAGATTGAGAGGAGGAAATTGTCTATTGACATTATACACCGTAGTTGTGGTACATCATAATGGCATATTTTCCTGGGAGTTACTAAAATTGGTAATGACAGACAAAACAATATGAAACTTATTCACTTGGGATTCTGCAAATTATCTGTGGGGAATTGAATGAGCTGCTGGGGTACTGTGTACTATCGTGGGTAGCCGGAATCATTTTATAAGAGATCAACATGTAGTATATGGTGACGAACATACTGTACATTGGGTCGGATGGTCAATATGTACCCAAGTGCTTACTGTACCGTGGGTAAGATGGTAAATGTATACCGACATACATAATCCAGTGGGTCAGATGGTCAATATATACTGACGTATATACTGTACAGTGGGTCAGATGAAGCTATGGCAATGGCAAGATCAACAAGCGAGGATCGCAAAATAGTCCTTCTTCCTCTCTCAGTAACTATGAACATTATTAACTGTTAATACCTCTGTCCCCGTGAACATACAACCATGTTGAGTAGAGTCCCCAGCACCAGGCTTTCTGCACGTTAATAATATACTCTTTATTAATAGAGTAAACATATGTTATATAATGTATGTAAAAGTTCAGCTTTCAGTTAAAGGGATTTTTTTTAATTATCTCCCATATAAAGAATTGGTTTTAATACAAAATGGGTAATCTTTTTATATATATAATTTCTTATCTTCAAAATGCACTTATTACGAAATAGTATATTCAAGCGATATATTCGACAGTAATTGGTTTCCTTCTTTACCCCTATCACTGAGACAAATACATTAGTCATAATAAATTCGCGATACTTCCAATTTATCTATCAAAACTTTCCATTGCTTCATATATTTTGTTGAGGAACAGCAAGTATCAGGTTCATATGTTTTCTGTCACCCGCCTGCAAGACTCTATTATATTATTTTATCTGGCTGAGATACACACAGCTCAGCTGGCGCACACCATTACCACTCCTCATAAAACGTAGCAAATGCTCAAGAGCCTACACCCTCTGGTGGCTCATTCTGGAACTAACAAGCCAACAACGGCAGCACTACCCTACCGGGCTGACACCTGGCGGCAAACAAGTCCTTCCGTCAGGTTCCCATGGCAACAGGCGCCATCAGATCACGCGGTTACCGTGAAAGTCTATATTATCTCATTATTTTTCTATGAGCTTCCCCTACCGGTGGGCCTCCAAAGGGGCTTCCGGCTCCGCTTCTGTACCACAGCATTTGCTTTAATGTCCGTGTCAGGCGTCGAGTTGAAGACTCCTGCCCTTTTTTCTTTGCACCATTCTGTGTCTGACCAGTTGTAGACGCGATAATAAAAATATCCATTCGACGTGACGTCAGACAAGGTAAGTCCCTTAGTCACTACAGCGTTCTAGCGTCACGTTTAATAACATCCTTCTTTCCAACTGTCATCCACCCGGGAGGCATTACTTGACCTTCGCGGGGACGGAATCCCGGACCTACGTGAAATGAAAAACAATGTATCAGTGCTGTAAATCAAAATAGAAATTCAAAAATGCAAAAATATTCACACACTTGTAAATCAGAGGCAAGACTCATACCAAGCAAGAAAATAGTAAAATATATGTCATGATATTACATATAGATACATAATATACATGTATATATATATACACAAAATACAAGGAACATGAATATGACTCTAATATGCACATATGGACACAACAGCAGAACCATATAAGTGTTTCATATTTTCAGCTATCTTGTCGAGTCCTGTTCAAATTTGTGTGTTGCGTCTGGGTGAGTGAGTGTATGCACTGATGTCCTGTCCTGTTGTGTATATATGTTACGACTGTATTATGGAGGGACGTCCGATCTCGGGTGAATAACATTTGTCGTAAAGGTTTTTGGTGAATGAAAGAATTACCTTTATTTATCTTTTTTTTTTACTTTTTTTTTACAAAGCATGGCATGGAAGAGCCGAGAGTCATATGAAATTTTTAAAAATGAGTGCAAGATAGACGAAAATATGAAAAAGATATAGAGTTCTGCTTTTATTCCACCCATTTAAAAGAAAATTGGTCTATGTATTTGCATTTCTGCTTCGGTTATATGAATTATGAAGGATCCGTCATGATCAAGTCGTTAATTAGCCAGAACGTCTACTAGTTAATTCAGGAAGTTCAATAATGCCGTATTAAATGGGCCCTCTGATAAAAAATACTATATAGCACGGTTTTTCTTATCATCATTTCAATGTTATTTCTATAGACAAACTATATCAGGGGTGGAATAAATACATGTATATACATATATGATGTGTAATATGTGTATGGGATAAATACTATAATGTATGTACTTCAACTATGAAGTGCATGTTAATGTCTAAACATAATATGCATACATACATATATAGATATACACATATATATGTATAATATATGTATGTATGACATACTTCAAATAAAAGTGCATGCTGGCTTGACTAAATTTATGTTAGCCAGATATATTCCAAAGGTAATTCAAAGAGAACTGATGTTAGTTTTTAATGTCAAAATGCGCCTAGTCTTTCTAACTCATGTCAAGCAGCAACCTTCCCTAAAAGCTCCCTTCCATAAACCATGCACAATTACCCGTCTAACTGAATAATATTTGCCTGAGAACGAAACGACATAGGTACTGATCCATTGATACTCATGTAAACAGGTTTAAAACCATCTTCCTTTGCTGGGGGAGTGGCATTTCCTGTTTCACATTTATCTCTCTTCAGATACTAAAAGTAACAGTGTAAACAAGAGAAATTGGAACATACATGTATGTCGATTCATAGCCATTCTGTTCCAAAATGCAGTGTGTAATGTCAAAAATACTACTTTTTAAGGGTTTTAAAGGGCTCCTACTTTTCCCTTTGCCCAAGCTTTCATTCCTGCTATCAAAACAATAAGTTAAACTATTGCAATGCCTATCTATTAGTGTCCTTAAACCGTGAAAGATATAAATAAGCACCAGTTCCTTCTATTTGCACAATTGGCAACTGGTCAAATTTTGTTTTCACATGACGTTTTTGATAGCCTCTACAGTCCCCTTTCGTATGGCAGAAACACGATTATCTACGATAGGGACTACACCCGAGCCTCAAAAAGGAATCAGTAGATTTGTATCGGCAATTACTTTGGACGGACAGACGGTGAAGCTGAAATACATATATATGCATAGATACATCTTAATAAACACTTTAAAAAAGTTATTTCTAAATTATAGGGACAGTCCCGTCACCCTGTGGATTTCAGTCGAAAGTTAAATCATGCCCATACACCATAAACGCCACCTACGGCAAAGGCGTGAGTCAAAATTCAAATTGTTGAGGGATAATATCTTATCAAAATATCCATAAAGATAAATGTGCTTCAATCCGCCATCATATGATATCTGATGAACGATAGACTATATGTCATCATGTTAAAACAACTTAGTTTCATTCTACTATTAACGTTATTGTTCTCTCATTGAAATACAACTTGTTGAGAATCACGTGTGCCTATCCCCATTGCATAATGAACTTTTAAAAAGTACCACGGATATGGACATAAAATAATCGCAGCAAATGCACTTAATATAAATTATATCCGTACAAACGCAAGATCTAGTGAATTGTTTTGGTCGCTCATTGCGTTTTCGGTGTTCTGGGAAGATTATCGTATTTTCCCAGAAATTATTTTTTAAAATATTTATTTACTGGTTGACCTATCTAAATCAAATTCAATATCACTCTTCTTGACGTGCTTCTATGAGTTGTGGATGTAGAAATTAAAGAGACGTATCAATAACTCTATGACAAACCGAACAAAAAGAAAAGTCTTGGAAGTAACTCCAAGTACCCGGAGTGCTGTAGGCCAAAGAATTTTAGGTTTGAATTATTTTGATACATTTTTGTATGACACCTGATGAGCTATTTTAAGCGAAACATTGTGATTCTTATACAGATAAAAGGAATTTTGAGTCAATCTTAACAACAGAAACCTAGAAATGTCTTTATGCTATTTCATATCTGGGTACTAATAATAATAATGTTTCCAACATATGTAGCCAGGATATCACTATAGTAATGACACCTGTGATGTTAACACTACAACATATGATGTCACAACTTGAAGCACGCCATTGTTACGGCGTGGGTTGACATTAAACCCTCTCATATTCAAGGTAGCATCACTGCTGGGATACGTCAATATTTTCGCCTCGTCAACTAGTTAAAACATAAGTTTTGCTTGCATTTCACCCGACATAGGACTGTCTGCTATTCCGACAGACATCTACAAAGTAGGAATAGTATCGTCACGGGGAAGGGCATGGAAATGCCCTCAACTCTCCTGTGCCCTGTGGCATACCATGAATCTCTGGTGATAAGTATGTACATTTCTTACGAGAAGTAGTTTCTCAAGAGAAAAAGATAGTTGTTAATCAGGTAACATATATTGCAGATTATGTTATTCAAATCATCCTTAGCGATACTTTGATCACACTCCCTACTAATGAGAAGTCCATACTGATTAGTCAGACGTGTGACATAAACACACACATATAAATATATATCATTTTCCGGATGACCCTAAAGGAATGTCTAATACCAAACTATACAGATGTAACTCTATATTAATCAGTCTTGTTACAGTATTTACAAAGCTACACAGCTGCGTTTAATTTATTCATTAAATGTCAATTCCTCTGGTACCTAAGGAGGTCGAACTTAACCTATTTGTTCTAGCATGGCTGTATTCAAAAACCAGATTTTTTGTAACAACACTTTCCTCATAATCAAGAATTTTCTTTTTTCAAATTTTGACGTCAAGATAATTTGTCATGAATAGTTTACGGCATCAATTATCTTACATGACCTGAACGAGAGGAATTCAAAAGATACATGAATCACTTTAATAAATTTTTAAATACCAATATATGGGTATTTTTGATTTTTTTTAAAAGTCCAGCAGAGGGATTGCATTTAGTGAATGCCATATAGAACTCTTTAAGACACCCCCACCCCTTTAAAATAAAGTTTCGACCCAGTGTATTTCCAATGGGCATACAATCTTGATATATCAACAATATCTTAATAATCTTCTCTTAATCTTCTCTTACCAAAGAACACGGGGCCATGCTAGACCAAGGAGAGTAACTAAAGATGCGCCCCATGCACCACCTGGCTATTGGCTGGACACATGGGGTAGGAAGCCTGCGTATGTTAGGTAAAGTCTGTTTTAAACCTGAATTATCGAGACAAACTGAAGGCCTAGAACAGTATGGATTGGAAAAGGCTGTGTACATAACTCTCTTTGCCAACACAAAATCTGCACATGACAACCCAAGTCAAAGTACACATGTCTCTTCACTGCGTCTTGTATCAATTTACTATGTATTCATAGTCCAATAGCTACGCCGAAATTATAGTTTACCTTTATAGGAATGAAAATACCATGGTACAATTATACTCTAATTTAAAGTTCTTTCCGAATGGAAACATCTTATCTAGAAATAAAGTGGCGGTGTTAGACCATAATGCAGTTTTGCCTTGGCTTTGGTAATTACTGAGTCGAATGGCTACCCATTTATGGCTTGGTGGCTAGGTATCTGAAAGAAACAAACAGTGTCAATGAAACGTATCTACTGAAAGATTAGCTTAATTTGGAACCCCCTACGTCCGTCTCAATCCATAAACACTCCATAACGTCCACAAGTTAACATAATCTACTCTGTTAATCAAAGTAAGTCCAACAAGTAGGCAATGCATATAAGTCTTACAACTCTAGTGATCTAAAGATAAGTATAAAGATAAACACCACCTTTAATAGCTACAGAAACTGAACGTTCAGGGGGGTAATAAATGTATACCTCATGGGAACTCAACATTCAACATACCTGTGTTAATAGACTTTTGAGGATTAAGACAACATCCACGAAAAATGAAAACACAAAGAAAAAGGAGAAAAACACTACAGCATAAGAAAAGACGTGGACCCTACTTACTTGCGTGGTTGTGGGAGCTTAGAACCGCCTGGTCGGGGGATACCGCTACGGCCGGGGGTGGGAATCCCACTGCGAGCTGGGGAGAGGGTCCGGCTCGGGGAGCCTGGGGAGAGCGTGCGGCCCGGGGATGCCTGCCGGGCCCCCGACCCAGGGTTCCGGGCCCGGCGTGACATGCTGCCCGGCTTTTGAAGACTTCGCGGCGGCGACTCCCGCGGCTGGAGCCGGTTGTCGCTCTGGTAGGTTTGAAGGGCTCCCTGGTTCAAGGTACGAGCTAGGTTGGGCAGACTTCGGCGATGTGTCTCTGAAACTATGCGATCAAAACAGAGGTTGGGGTTCGGTTGGCTTGATGTATTTATGTTGTCTATTTTGCTATTACTGTTCTCTCTCCATTGAAATAACGAACCCTCTGATATTTCCCAAGGGGCCCAAGACACAATTTCCCGAACCAGTACTATCAAAAGGCGTGAACTGTCATTATTCGAGAGAACCATAAACATGTGCCGGTGGATAACTACAACATCACATTTTATAATGGTAAAACTGCATTCCTGTACCCCCTAGCCTATAAGATGGGAAATTCGACTTTCGTATTTCTTTTGGTGGAACGGTCGATTTCAACGCTATAAAAAGCACAGAAATGGAAAGTACACGTATCATTTACAAGAGTGCAATATCATTTAATTTCAAATTACAGTTATTTTCACCGCGATGGGTTGGCAAACTGCAATAATAAAAAATTCATGAACATTTCAAAAATGCCACCATTTTGCATATTACTGCGCGATCGGATCACATAGTTATGATCACTGACACCCTTCCGCACATATAGTTCAAACTCTACCCCTACCCCTAAACCTACCCCTAACTTAACCCTACTCTAACTATAATCCTAACTAGAAACTTTAGGGGCAGGACCTATGCGTGGAGAGTGAACATTTGTGACAAAAACAATAACGTCACGTGTCGTCTAAACCATCGTTTACACAGTCCGCATTGACAATATATGGGGCCACAGAAAACCACTGTAAGTGCCCATAAACTATACCAATGGTTTACAGCTTTTTAATGGCTTTTATTGAATATCTAGGAATAGAAATGATTATGACCATGGGTAAGAAATACAACAATTGATGGTTTTGGACGGTCGGCTCTGTAAACCACTTGGGGTTGACGACGAAAGTCACTCGCTATCGCCTGTGTATTACTACACGTCATCCACTCATGGTTTACAGCGGCCCGTCCAAAAACCATCGATTATTGTCTATGTAATTATCAAATTTCATGCTATCAAAATACACTTTTCCGAGCAGAGATGGAATTATCGTAGCGATAAACTATGTAAAACACTTAATAAATACTGTGAAACGTTCGATTAGTGTGGATGGACCGATAACAAAAGATCTTTTACTGAATAAACAAGGTAGATGAAAGTTGAAAATTTCCAATGCTAATGGATAAGGACGACAGGAATGCTGGTCAATGTAGCATAATCTCCCAATTCTACCATCTTTCCACGTTTGTTTTGCGAGGAAAAATAAAGGTAGGTCTCAAAGTAGTGTCTCTCCTTTCTTACAACACGTCAAATCTGACATTCTTTATGGCACATGTGTATCAAAATTTACGTGAAGGAGGCATTTTTAAACGAAATCAATTTAAACTCCACATGAGAATATTATTATTCTTTTAAGTGCATTAACCTCAAATGCATATATTCTGTATCTTAAACATCATCTTTTGTGTGCATTATTTTGTCCACAATACCATAACATGAAAAGGGAGAACGAAAAATACTAAGCGTCTACATAGAATAATGCGCGCGATTTTTTCAGTTCCCGCTAGATGACAGCACCTACAATAGGTCACTTGCTTGAAACAATTTTTCTACTTGTGGGCCTTCAAGACTACAACAGTGGCGCCACCTACTTGAAACCCTCATAGTCTTGAACTGGTAGCAAGTGTTCACAACCATTTACGCAATGGCTTCTATGTAAAGTTGGGGATTTTGGAACGCATTGCCTTCTCTCAAGGTATGGACATAATACATATTGATAGTTATTTTCAGCACGGCTAGAAATGAATAATAGTTATAGAAAAAGTACATATGAATTAAGATATACAGCAAGAATAACAGGTTCAACTTGTTCTCCACATTGGAATCTCACCCTCATGGCATTTGAGTCTTGAAGAATAGGTCTGTTAACTATGTCTCTATGTGGGATTGAAACTACAGGCAGATCCTGTCTAAAACGTGCCTTTTTATGTAAGTTAGGTAATAAGGCAACTGGGAGGAGTCAACAGGCACAGGACTAACTCAAGTGAACAGGATATCATTCGGTTCATGATGGCGTTATGCGTATGGTCAGAAACATTTATTCAGCAGCTTTATTGCAGAGCATCTCGACTTTTTCTGATATTACCTACGCCCCAGGAACCTTACGGGTGTGCCAACAGTGGATTAATCGGAGAAAATGACATACCTTGTGGTTTCTGATCGAGATACTGGCTGCCGTATGGACTGTTAGGGGGACTACTTGTGTTTGAGTTGGAGTGCGAAGACGCCGTGGACGCTAAACTATCCTTCGACCTGCATTTCGATTTGTACTCTTCCGCTGTAGAAACATGAATGGACCACGAATTAATACTGGAGGGAAGACAATGAGCATAATCCATGTAAGAAACGTTCCTTTATTTGAAACACTCTTGCTTACGAGGTACTAGTCGTTAGGGTACCTACATGTACTTAAAAATATATTTTAGGGTACCTACATGTACTTAACAATATATTAACTCTATTTCCACGATATACACTACTTATGCTACTAAAATGGCTCTATATACTACAATCTGATAAGTATACATGTGCAAGGATAACAAATAACTTAATAGCAAAATTATATCTAGTAAAAAACTTGATACAATAATGTTGACGTTTATGTCTTTAATATTACTTCCTAATTTATATCTGACAAACAGACAAGACCAACAAAATCTAATATTCTATAGTGATATCGGAACGAACAAAGAAATGTACAGCATGCAACATGAAATTCCCCCTCATTATTAATCACTAGAAATAAGATCATGATACAAAAAACGACTTAATATTCCAGGTTCCTCTGAAAAGCAAATGCACAATACAAACTACGATTGACGATTTAGGGAATGAGGACTGACGTTGAGCAGACAGACGAGAGCGGATGAGGATCGTTAGACGGTAAATCACGTCATGTCATCAAACTTCTCCCCAGCCTGGCGCGCGGTAAACTATATATCATCATGTCTACCTAGCAGGAACCAGAACACTTCTGGTGATAAACTGGGCCGGTAATGTGCACATAGTTGGGAACATGTATCTGAACATGTATGTATACAGGACCCACGAGTATAGAGTCGGCACAGAGGAGTAGAGCATTGACAGACAATGCCAGAGAAGCCAGTGTTAATGCGTGGTGACAGTCAATTATACAGCAGAAGGCTATCACCAAATATATACATTGCAAATAGACGTATATTATCTGCAGAACCAGATGATATAGTAGATCAACATATCTTGTGGAACATAAGATATCAGACAGGAACAAGTGAGGTCAACGCGGAGAGACTACTTTTGAGGTCAAAAGCTGATAGGCATCAGAAAACTAATATGTTGAAACACAAATTTACCACAATAAAAATTGAAAACGGGTTCAAGGATTCGAAAGACATTACATCAAAGGCAAGAACATTTCCACAATTTCGAAGCCAGCGAGATTGAAGGTGTGGGAATGCCTTAACAGAGGTATAGTCACTTACGGGATACAATTTAAGCAAATCCGAACTCAAAGTATGACCCCGGACATTATGGTCCTAGATATCCTAAGCATAGCGAGCGTAGTCTGTAGATGGAGAATGGAATCTTTATGGAGAAAATTTGATAGAAGCCGAGATATACTGATATTAAATACAGGGGAGAAATAAAAGTGTAGCAAAAGAGGGAGTGTTGTTCACACAGGGGTACTGGACTGGACTAAAAGTGGGAATACGAGTACTTAACAGCGATAGAATGGAGAATATATATTTTTGGGGTCAGAGTTTACAAAACTTACATAGAAACTTAGGTAGAAGGGGGCGTAGTAGGAATACAAAGAACACCGACAGATTTGGAATTAGAATATCATCCTTAAGGAGAGTACTCAAACAATATATACAATTAGCGAATATCAATACTGCGATATAGTATGCAAAAAGTACTGTTGAGTTGGATGTAGAAAATACAGGGACAGAGTTAGGAAACATATATATTGGGGTCCGTACAGAGTCCATACATGTACATGGGTGGATTGCAGACGGCAAAAATAGGGTCATGACTTTATATACAATGGCGGAGTTAGTAGAAACTTGACAGTATACGTATGGTCAGACATGGTAGATCCAGAGGAAGTATAGGAGACTGTAAAAGGGTCAATTAACAGACAGTAAATAGAGTGACAGTTGAAGTACAGGGGTGGAGTTGGCAGGCTGCACGCATTTAATACAGTGCATATACTGGCAGAGTATTACACGGGAAGAGACAGTGAGAACAGATACATACAAAGACAAGAGATACGAGTGCATACAGAGATCAAGTTAGAAGACAGTATGTACAGTTTTAGAGATGGCAGATTATATATACAGAGGAGAGTTAGCAAACATCATATTCAGGGACATACGGTTAGTGGTCAGTACTTATATAGAACGTCCTGACCATGTTGTACAAGCTACAAAACGAGATGATAATTCACGGTTTGTACGGTACGAGACGTTTACGGCGAGTTCCGTACAAACCATGAATTATTATCGAGTTCTGTGGCTTGTACAAGCATGGTAGGTCGTTCTATATTTACTATATACCCGAAATTTAAAAAATAATTTAATAATAATTTCATTTGGCTTAACAATCAATATTTTAATAAACATGTATGGGTAGGTAGTCCGTATAATGGTGTACGGACCACTGGTCCGTACAGTATTTTTACGTTATATGGCGAAATAGTGTGTATTTACAGTATATATGGTATGGGTAATATCGTAAAACTGGATGAGTTTTAATCTTGGCCACCGTATACCATGACTGGAGTTTGGCACAGTGACTACATGAGGTGAAGCCGAATGAAGTGCGGAGCCAAGGCTCCAGGAGTGGAATGCGGTGGCCAAAATTAAAACAAATCAGGTTTTGACTTTATCCTACCCCATCTCCTCGATTTTGGAATATTAAGTGATAACAATTCTGTATGCCACTAGTGGCATATAAGACGTTGTATACCAGTCAGCGTGGCATACAGAAACTCAAAGTTAAGCCTATGGGATTTTGTATTAGGGGCAAGATAAATAGAGGGGCAGAGTTAGCAAGCAGTCCATACAGGGGCAGCGTTAGAAGGCACTCCATACAGGGGCAGAGAATCAGCAGACATCAAATACAGGGACAGAGTTAGCAGTCAGTACATACAGAAGCAGAGTTAGCAAACAGTACATACAGGGGCAGAGATTTAGCAAACAGTCCAAACAGGGGCAGACAGTTAGTGAACAGTACATACAGGGGCAGACTGTTAGCAGACAGTCCAAACAGGGGCAGAGAGTTAACAGACAGTACAAACAGGGGCAGAGATTTAGCAGACAGTACAAACAGGGGAAGAGAGTTAGTGGACAGTACATACAGGGGCAGAGTTAGCAGACAGTACATACAGGGGCAGACAGTTAGTGGACAGTACATACAGGGGCAGACAGTTAGCGGACAGTACAAACAGGGGCAGAGTTAGTGGACAGTACAAACAGGGGCAGAGAGTTAGCGGACAGTACAAACAGGGGCAAAGTTAGTGGACAGTACAAACAGGGGCAGAGAGTTAGCAGACATTACATACAGGGGCAGAGAGTTAGCGGACAGTACATACGGTTGACATAGAACCTGGCGGAACTGGTTCGACTTGTGCTGCTGTAGTGGGGGGAGGAGGAGGCGCTGTGGATCTCATCTTGGGACAGCCAGGAGCTGTGAACACCGGCGCCTACATCTGGCCGATGATTGGCCCTGGGCAACCTTAATGCTGCAACCACACACCAACCACACCCAACAGGTCAGAGGTTAAGGTCAAAGTTCAAGCTAAGAAAATGCTGCTACAGCCCGAAGATGGAAAAAGGGTATTTCAAACTATTCACTCGTCACAGAATTATAATATACACATTAGCGGACAATAGGCCGCTAGCCTCGTCTGTTGAATTCATGATAAATATAATTGGTTTTATTATTTCAGTTGTTATTATAAAATAGATAAAAGGCCAGAATGTGACTGTAATGTGTTTTACAACAGTATAATACACTTTTTCCACCTTTACCTTGGGAATTATTATTTACTACAAGACAGGATGGTGCGAAAAGCAGTTAACAGACACATTAGTACTGGTGAACAGTTATTGGATACAGACTTTAATGGAGATTGTTTCTTTATTATCAAAACATGAAAGACAGTATACAATAACATGCTTAAACTGCACTTTTTAGTTACTTATAAAATGACTTATTAACTATCCGTCATATATAGGTTAAGATGATAAATTTAGGTTTTTCCCCCCACCAATTTTCCCACCAAACCAGGTCAGGGAGATAGAAATACACTATAAGCGGTTGTTCTTACTACGGGGAGTAACTGCGAAAATCTACAAAGTTTTTTTCAGGTAAAGGTGGTGGTGATAACAAGTATCCTACACTCGTAAACTACAGCAAGGTAATTGTTTCGAAAAAGGCAAACGGAGAAAGTTTCAAACTAGAACATGAAACACGTAGTAGTCTTTTTTTTTTACTCAAAAATGCTCATACAAAGCAGTGAACAATAAATATGTAATGCGGAATGAACATGAGTCCACATCGCACACACAGTCCAGATCTTCATACACATTAAAATATGCACGAACAATGTTATTAAGTTATAACAAACCGGATTGAGGAGGGCTATAGTATAATATTACATCTATGACACTGAAAAATATTTTGTCAAATCGCCAGTATTATATGAAGATAAACACAGCGTTAATCAAAAGTAGTAATATCTTAGAAAATACAAACAAAATTAGTGTATTGAAATCTTAACAAACAAAATTTGAGTCTCCCAAACAAGTTTTCGATTTCTTATCTTTATTCGAGGCTATTCTTTCCGAAGCTATGCATTTGTGTCAAGCGGAGCGGTCTGAACTAGGGTCAGTGGATGCGATTTTACTATAGCCGTCCATCTGGGTGATAAGTCCCATGAGGGAGGGGAGTGTGTACTCACAGCGCCGAGGTGACATGAGGGGCGACGAAAAGCTCTGCCGTAAACCTGAAAAGCCGACCAGTGCAATGTGGTGACATCTGGTGAGTGCCGCCTGAACCATTGATACCCTTTACTAGTATAGATTTTGGTTAATAACACAGAGATCAGCGTTCACAAATGTTACTCTGAATACCCAAAAGACTTATGCGATACTAGGACAAATTACAAAAGCGAACGGCTATGAAAAGTTTCATGAGAAGTGAATGTGAGCTCAAATGGATATTGACCACCTTTTGTGATTGCGTGAACGTATAAAATAGTGATTTCTTTGAGTTTTGGTTAGTTTACAAAAAGAGTAGCCCGTGATTGTTAATGAGAATACACTTAATTGTAAAAAAAACCCTTATATTCAATTTGTAATCTTAGGGACCGGCATTTAATCCACACTTCAACAAACCTGGTTCACTAATTGTTCTCATTCTCTTACATCATCCACACAGTGTATACTCACTTTCTTCTTGCATTCTGGCCACAACCTGCAGGGACGTGACGTCAGAGAATTTGTGCTCGTGACTTCGTACTTGCTCCTCGTCGTTGCCCTCGGCCGTGACGTCATATCCGGCGCCGGGCGCGTCGTGCGCGTCCTCGTCTTCGAGTTCGTCGGCGCTGTGCGGGTAGCGGGGCTTGTTTCGCCGTGGCCGGGTGAATGTGTTGGTATTGACGGGCAAAGGTGCACCTATAAAGTGATACACAGTTTCCAAATTTAACGGTCACTGATAGTACATATCATTTGCCGGTACCCACAATACCTAGAACCAGTCGGCGTAGTTGCCATGGCCCAAGCGAGCACACAAATTTGGGTTACGGTTTCAGCAGTCTTCCTGCTAAACCATTATATATTCCTCTTTTTAAAATATCTATTTCGTTATTAGGTCTATATTTCACATGTGTAAGTCATTTCTCCAATATTTATAAGATTACGTTAACTACCAGTTTTAAGTTGTATTGCAGATAATTGACATTGTAGGCATATATTTTGTGGTAAAAAAACATTAGCGGGTAAATGAGAAATAGAAATGGATCTCACAATCAAGGTCGTCTAGGAGGTCTGGTTGTGGGTGTCTTGGTGACAGTTTCTTGGGCCTTGTAAATGTTCCAGTGTTGATATAGGAGGCTGAGAAAATAGAGAGGAAAAATTGTACAAATCGATAACTGATATACAAGGATTATAAGTTGGCATGGCATTGCCATGATTTCGGTTTCAACAAATAATGTATACATATTTTAAGAAATAAAAAAGATTATTAAACAGGCTTCCACCTCCCTCCCTCCCCTCCCTCCCTCCCTTATTACTTGTATATTGCGCAGGCACCCGTTGCGGTTCAATGATAGCTACTAGCGGGTGGGACCCGCTCTGGTCAGATGTGGTCCACACCCGGGTCAGTAGTCTATTTTTATATATTGCAACAGGCTTCCACCTCTCTCCCTCCCTCCCTAGCGGGTAGGTATTCATTGAACCGCAACGGGTGTGCTTGTGACCTATTTGACCTAGGCCCTGTTTCATAAGCAGCGCTTGTAATAATGTAATAAGCCTCTTCACTTAACAAATGATGTATTTAATCTATGAAATGCCATTTCGTTTGGAGGCATGGTTAGTGTTCCTGAATGAATAAATGTATGACATTGAATTCAATAAAAGACTTATAAAAAAAAAACCCAAAAAAAACCGCTTATGAAACAGGGCCCTGACTCCATCCAACGCGTCTGGTATCGGCGCCCGCGGGACCCACCCGCTAGGGAGGGAGGGAGGGAGGGAGAGAGGGAGGGAGGGAGGGAGGGAGAGAGGTGGAAGCCTGTTGCAATATATATAAATACACTGAACTGCAACGGGTGCCTATACAATACATAAAAATACACTACTGTCGCTGCCCGCGCCCGGTATCGGCGGTATCGAAGCTGTAATTATTCAGAATACATTACTGTAATGTATTATAATGTAAGCCGCAAAAACTGTTCCCCGTCTCCCCTAATATATTTCGGTCTTGACCTACAGGTCAAACCGAAATAATAAATAAATACATGTCTTTTTAACATTAAACAAACATCACATGCACCTCCAGAGGCGTATTGGTAAATTGGCTGGTATAGTATTCGTATGTCAATTCTAGATGCGTTTCTTTTCTTTACATTTTGCATTCAATTTCATATAGAGTATTATCATTGATTCTCCTTTTGGCGTCATCTTGTCACCAAATTCATGACCTTTTAATCCGCTAGGTGGTAGCACCACATGACGCAATTGACCAATTTAGACGTACCAGTCAAAGAATAAACTATTGAATAACCCAGAAAAAAATCTAGTTTATAAATATATCCCTCCCATGCGGTATAATCCAACTGAAATGGATCTAACCATTCTTAATTTGTACAAACGCAAATGGGTGACACTCTGCATGTCCATGTATGAATTCATATCAGTGCGCTAAAATAAATATGATTCTAATCTTACTGTTACAGTCGTCAATTAACTCTGGGTCCTTTTTCTCGAGATGCTTCTTTGGTCGGGTAAACGTCCCCGTATTGACTCTTGTGCCTGGAAGAATCAAATGACAATGGTAAGTATTGTTCACAAAAGAAGTTCGATTATGTCGTTAACATTAGACATACGTATAAATATTGATTATTCATTTAATGCCGATGTGATATATCACTATCAGTGCTAGATGTGCCTACCTCTTAGCATGACTCACAGGACGATATATACATCTGACGTATATATGATTTCTGCTTCCACATGCCACTGAATCTATTCACTGCACTGTACTTTGTCTTTCAGGTATACTGATAAAATGTCATACGACGTGCCTAGTATATCTCCGTGGCAAGCCGAGAAGAAAAGTTCAATAAGCTAACAGAATAAAGTCATCATATTACGATGTATACTCAAATCACATTATTCGTATTCGTGTCATTCATTGTTATTGTGACTGACTTCTATTGATCTCAACCCCATTGACCTGCTGGATTGGGGTTGGGGAAGGTGGGGGGGGGGGGGGGGGGGGGAGGGGCGTTGGAATAGTGACTTGCTCCAAGTGGCTGGGTAAGGTAGAGAAGGGAGGTAGTATCAGGACAGATAAGTCGGGGTATGGATTCAGTGATTGGAAGGGATCACTGGTCGCCGACCCAGTAACTCATGCCCTCTAGTGGAGTCGGTGGGCGCATGTCGGCACAGGCATGCCAGTAGTAATCGTCTAGTTGAGACTTGACCCAGGGTCAGGGCAGCAGAGTGTAAACATGCGGTAGGCCGTCCCAGTCATACCTGGCCTCATACTACAGACCCTGGAGTAAACGCGTCCAAATAGACGCAATGTATCCCCTCACTGCAGCATGGGAACAGGCTGGTTCAGGAGCTGCAGACTCCGCCGTAGGTGGGGGAATATGGGTCATATCATATTGGCCTATACACTATACACAACAATACTTATGGATTTGGTGCCAGCTCAAAATATTCGTGCGCTTTTACAGTGCAGACACAAAAGGTTACAATTGGTTACTATCCACTTAACTAAGAATTTGTTATATGATATATTTATATCCTCTTTTTTAATATTCATTGTCAGGGACTAAGTGGCGGACTAAGAAATATTCTTGTCACTAAAAGAAGGCCTTATTTTAAAAGAGTAAGCTTAATATTGATTCAATATTGACTTATAGTCGTTATCAGTTATGTGTAGACAATTTGATTTAATAGACCAATAACAGGTATGGAACATGTATAAGAGTGCATGCAGGAGTGAAGACAAATAAATTTAGTTGCTGGCCTGTAATGAGTATGCTGACATTACAACGTCGTCCTATCATATGTGCTTCCATATAGTGCTATCAGACCAAGGATAGCACACATATATTACCTATACAATAGGGATATTACGATGAACACTGTACAATAAGATCATGCAACAAATCTTAGGTGGTTAACTTGATATCTAAAACTATGTATAGGTTCACATTATATCTCAAATACGCCATGCAGCTATTTGAATATTGCTTGAATTTAACAAGGAAAAACACTTAATAATTTCAAGGAAAATAAATAGTGTATACGTAGGAAAATGTTTATGTTACGCATACTAAGGACTTACTGTGTAGATAATGTTGTAACCGGTCTGATGAAATGGATAAACAGGTTCCCTTGTGTTACTTTCAATGTTAAATTGTAGAAAGGTTAACAACTAATTATACAAGATTTAGTAAATGTGTCTATTGTGATTATGTTATTATAATGACGAAATGTATATATACAGAAACCCAAAACTATGAATTAGTAAGGCAACAAACAAAATGTTCTATGTTATCAGTCTGTTATATGGCATGTTCAATTAAGCGGTATAAACAAGAGTTTTGCTGAAGGATATGGCTATGGTTTGTTAACAGGTCTTTAATTCCTATATATACAAATAAAATTGGCGCTGTAAATGAAGTGGAATGCAGAAATACAAGGGTATGAGGTTGAATAAATCTGAAGAAAAGGAAAGCGTTGTTGGCTGTGTCTACGCCCTTCACACCACCCCGTGACTCAAGGTTAACAAGCTCAACGTTAGTCTAGGACACCTGTGTTTGACTTTTCCAGTCTGACTTACCTGGGAATGAATAGATAACTTTTATATCCTCTAAAAACATGCAGATAAATACAACCTAGTTGAGAAAATGTATCCCCGCTTAATTCTATAATGTTGTCATTGATGACCTATTCGCAGTACAAACACTAGGGTTACATGTCTTCCCGATTATTCGGTATAATTTATTTTTTTAATAGAGTTTTGAATAATATGTTTTATGCACTGCGTATTAAAATACGTATACTGCAGAGTACACGTGATAATTTTAAATTTGAATAAGTCATGATGTAATATCAGAAACCAATATTCATCTCATGAAATCACCTGAGCAGGACTAATGTGATAATAAACAAACCATAATCATGACACGAGGAGGGGTCTGGTGATCGTATCGTGTTATCACGGTGAGGCAAGGACTGCTATAACCGACCCCAAATGTGACATCTGATGTCATCTTTATTGCCTGTATATAGATTGGACTGCTTATTCTACTCTGAACTGATAGAACCTACAATCTCACTCCCCCAGGACAGGGTCATGAGCGAAACCGTTATGAAACAATAAAACGGTGCACTGAGTATGACTGGCCGCACTAGACAGTTGCGTAACACTCCAACCAGCAATGCCGAATTCACAATCCTTATGTGATGTTATCAAGTTCCCGACATTCACACCAGACAAAATGTGCTGGTGGGACCATGAACAAAAACATATAAGCTGTCTGTGGCGGAACGAGGGTTAATGATTCATCGTCACAGGAACGGGGTCTGGAGGTCACGGAAGTGCCCCCATATCCCCAGTACCCGGATCATTACACTCCAGGGTTGTTCACTAGTACCCAAAATAAATCAAGACGACTCTGAAAAACTGCAGGATTGGTGTTAGACCGAGGGATTTCCCCACATATGTTACCATAGTGACAGGTGGTTCACTGTGACCTCAACAGACAGTGGGAATTTGAATGTGCGGTGCATCCAAAAGATTCACCTCTAGATCAGGTCTTCCTCACGTGTTTATACAAAGTACATGCTCAGACTCCCTGGTGATGAACGAAAATAAATCTCATTTAGGATATTCTCATTGAACTCTCTATATTGTGGATAATGGGAATATATTGTAGAATGTATCTGACGTTTGCATTGTTTGTTTGATTTTACGTCCGAATTTATGAGACGAGGTTAAAACATCCCTGAGTAAACCAGATGCTACCTTGAAAATGGTAACTTTCCGTCAAATTTGACGGCCCAAAAATACTAAAAGTTCGGAAAACCATTACAGGTCCTTTAAAGACATGTTCAAGGTTCAGATTTTCAGGTTTCACTGGTGTACACCACAGGAATGGCGATCGAATCTAGGAGATGATTCAGGTAGATATCTCACCCCTTCACATTTTCCCTTGGTGAGGGTTCTTTTAGTTCCCAAACCACATATACATGGTGTGCCTATGGCCTTTGATACAGCAGCAAGTCTACCACTGCTGAGGATGAAGAAGAAATGGGCTGCAGTGGGACTTGAACCCACAACCTTGTAATTTCTCGTCCAGTGATTTAATCACTGAGCTGACTCCCAAAGCATGAATTCTTCTTGACCAGTCATAACAAAAGGTAGCCTGCCATACTAGGACATGGACGTCAAACATATGCTATAACATGATGTTGATGCCAGAGCATGATGCGCCATGGCACTGAAGTCATGTGACTCTCTGCAACATAACAGGCTCAGTGATGATACTAAGTGTCAGACCTGAACTATAACAATTATAATGAGAAAAATAAGATAAAGTGAGTTGCCTCTCATGATAATTCAATATATTTTGAAAACTATTCCTGTTAGATGTAAGTAAGACATTATCAGAGTAGATCACAAAGATAAAGATATTATTGTGAAGCTTTATAAATATTTTGTAAGCCAAAAGGATAGTAAAATTATAGGAAATATGGATCTTGTCTATCTAAAAGCTTATTACTGTTGATTACACTATGTTGTTTATTGAATTTGTTCTAAAACTATTTGCTTGGAAGAACGACAATGTAGCGCCAAATGCGAATAAAAACCTTTAAAAAATCATGACAGGCGGCTACAGCGGCATAATTCCACAAACACGTCGGTGGACAGATAAACATCCACGGCAGCTTGTAGGCGACACCAGAATGTACCTGTTGGCCGCATCCCGCTGCCTTAACGTCTTGTGTATGGATGTGAGTCAGCGCAGTGGCCGGCACCTAAACCATCACCTGCCTACACAGACTGCCCGCAGGTGGTGTATAACAGGGACCTGGTCTCTGTAGTAGAAAATGCACTAGAACAGGTCACAGGCTTGTAGCCCTGCAGCGTTTAGAGAATTGGCTGAGGCCCAGGGACAAGCGGGTGGGTCATGCTGGGTTGGTAGTCACTGGAAGCCTTTCCAGGCTGTACTCGGCATTCTGTTTGAGGTATGGACTCGATGATGGTGTCGTTTAAGTCTTGCAAATTATGCTATCTAAGTATCACTTATGTTATGGCATGTATTGCTGTGTGTTAGTAGCCTAATGTGTTTCTACAAGGCTTCAGTGGAATATGATGAGCCGGTAAATATGGGTTTTATCTTCCTTATTACTTTCAATCATATTCACTAGGGAATTTCAAACTCACTTGACTGTTTTATGTGAATATAAAGCTCGGTGGCCAAGTGGTAGGGGTGTTCGCCTCGAGCATGGGAGGTCGTGGGTTCAAACCCCGGTCGGGTCATACCAAAGACTTACACAAAAATGGTACCCACCGCCCATTCGGTTAAACATCCGCCATTAGAATGAGGGGTCGGGGCAAGGGCCCGAGTGGAAGAACGGCCGTAGCCGAATTTGGTGATTGTGAACATACAATATTCCCTAATAAAAATTGCCAACAAAAAAAAAATAATAAAAAAATATCGAACTATTCGACAGTTTATCAAGGACATACAGAGTGTTTTTCTCAGATGTTTCGACATAAAGCTTAGTATCGCAACTTTAGTGTACTCGCCCACACCCTAAGAACATAAACAGTCTCTAGAGAAAGCTGAGTAGGACTGGAAAGTGCCCGGCAAGAGGAAATCATGTTTCGCAAATAAAACAAAGGTACATCGTGTTTGTATGGGCGGGTGCTAAGTAGACTGGATGGATAGTTATAAAAAAAAATCGCTGTATTCTGAAAACAGCACCCGATGAGAGCTGCCTTAGCCAGAATGCATCGTGCAAAACGCCCCGTGAATCGGCTCGTGTCCAGGCGGTTCTTATCTCTTCTCGGCCCCTGCCTAATTACATTACAAAGTCCACGTACGGTATAGCACCATATACAACGTGTTGGGGAGATGAGGGCCATATCGTAGTGAGGACGTAACACATAAGTGTGATACACTCTCTAGGCACATGTGTACACATACGATTACATGAGACGTCTGATGGAATGCCCTCATTTCTTTGTGAGTGATGATTTAGATATTTGCCCACTGAACTCATCTACTACAAAAAATAATTATTTACGAGCAAGGGATGTTATTTGGCGAATATGCTACTTCAGAGAGACTGAGAAACTTAGGGAACATGGCATTAGCATGGGGGGGGGGGGAGGTTTGTGTGTGTGTGTGGGGGGGGGGGGGGGTTGGCAAAATTGGATTTTATTATCTTTACCAGCTCATTGAAGTCACTTTTGCTGGTTACTGGTTCCAGTTGAGGTGTGTGGGCATCTACCCAGTGAGTGGCTTACAGGCCCGAAGCCAGTGAGTGACCTCATTGTGACCTCAGTAAGTAGGTCACCCAGGTTGGATCCTTCTCTGAACGGGATGCCCCATCTTAAACGCCTGCTGGCACTACATAATGGTACTAGTCCCTGGTACGTTCAGCTTGCCCCACTAACGTGGAGAGTACAGGTGGGCTCACACCTGCCACCCCCTACACACACACACCATATTTCCCATGTATTACTACTGCATCCATCTTAATAAACACCACCGTTGTACCAATAACTGATATTTTTGGCCTATGCTAAAGGAAGTTATATCAATGTACACTTCATCACATGTATTACAGTATGTCATTTTATTTTTTACATAAAACGATTTCTTTCATTGCAAATGAGAATTGATTTTGCTGTCCACCGAGGAAGATCGACGGTTCTGCGATTCAAAATCATCTGCAGATAGCAGTGCAATTATATAAACAACGACTCTTTATTCAAACACTTCTTCAAGCAGGGATGCTAGTTGGGGTCAGAAAAAATTCCTACATGGGGACTGAGGCCAGTCTATCTATCACCTAAAACGCACATGGTGTATGGGGAATCCCCATCACTCTCCTAGCAGATTCTTGGGCATATATTTTAAGCCAATCAGAAGTCAGTATTTAAGTTTGCCCTTATCCGTAGGAGCATTTCCTACAGGAATCCTACCATCCTACAGTTCTAGGTTGGAGCACTGGGATCCATAGGGCCTCTAACTGAGTAGTTAAATTAGGAATTTTGAAAGATTACAGAACAAGTTTATCTAAGATTTAGATTTCAGGGAACCTGGAGTCTATTTTGTTCTCAAAACATACAATTTCTTGAACTTTTCATCAGATTGAGACTAAAATGAAAATCCTACATGTAGGCAAAATCCTACAAACTGGCATCCCTGTTCAAGGGCTTATAAAGATTTGTTTTCGGAAGTAAGTTAGATTATCTTTTTCCATACTGTATAGCGAAATTCAGTATACCGTTCAGAGAGAATTCCTCGACTTATCTCAAAGTGAAATCAGTTTCCACTCTCCCATGACTAGCTGTCATGCTTATTCTACCATAGACAGTTATACACATACCTATTCACCTATTCTCACACATACCACAAAAGAGCACTGCCTTAACACAAAACTACTCCAATTCAGCACTTTGGTTAATGGGTGGTTTCACGGTATATTTCAAGCTGGGCCAAGCACAAAGTGGTCTGCTGGAGCGTGACACAAAGCAAAGCCAGCCAACCACAGCTCGCTCGACCTTCTCTGCCAATGGAGAACAAACTATTAGATCTGTCCACCAAAGAGAGCTCAACCTCCCACACTCACGGGTCAAATCTGGTCCAGTCTCCAATTCAGGCATTTTAAATTAAATATTGGGCAACCTAGTTTTCCAAAAAGGAAGGTGAGTGAATCTTCCATTCTGGTACTACAGACAGGTGCCTCAGTATTTTCACTTTACCCAATTTTAGGCCTACGATACCCGGACAGGGCGCATAATCTGAACTCACGTACTTCTTTCTAACGATTTTTGCCCATCAGCTAACGTCACCTTCCCCTGTGACAAAATCAAGTTTTCGTTTTGAAGATAAATTACTAACTCTGAAAGGCGATTATGTCGGCAATCCACTGCAACATTAACTTGATAATGATTATCTAGTAATTCAAATCAGAGAACTCAATTAATAATCAAAGTATATCTTAATACTTATTCTCTTTTTGTAAATATTCAAACAATCTATTTATTTCTATATCTAAACCCAGTCGCACAAAGGTGTGGTATGCGTTACATTCCGACTGTGGTAATGATAAATTCTCTGTACTAGACTGACAAGTCTATTTGACAGGTCCCATTCATCGCTTGTGTGAAACTTGAAATAGAATGTCCTAATTCTGAGCGAGGCGTGAGCCCTTTGCCTATGGCTAGTACGTTTGGCATCTAATAAATACCGGCAATCCCTATTATATGAAGAATTCTATATTTGCTGTTCGTTCCATCTATACACAAGATTTACTTTCTAAAATATGAAGCTTTAAATGGGTTAAATGAACAGTTTTGGCATCACAAAAACAATGTGTTCTCAATCATCTCGAGTTTACGGCTGATAACATCAAGAAACGACAAAAGAAAATGCTAGCACGAAGGAGATTTAGGAACGTGTGCATAAGTAAAACTAACAAGAAAGGCCAACCAGGTATAAGCACCTCCCCTAAAAAGGACATGACTGACGACAAAGGCATATTACACAAGGGACCATACTTCGTGAGCAAAGAGCAAAAGTTATTGACAATTACTAAGACAGTTTTCTATTTTCAGAGTAGTCAAGCGAATATTCCCAATTTCAACTGTGTGTATTTGGATTGTACATACAATAGCTTTAGCCTCGTCTTTCATCAAAACATGTGCTTTACTTTCTACCCCCCCCCCCTCCTCCCGTTGAGTCAACAAGGAACAATTCAAACCATTCAACTTAGTAGGGGAAAATACAGAGCGACAACAATGCGACCTGGTGATACAACAGACATTCAGGGAACGATGTAAGAACTCCGGAAATAGAGGCCTACATATTCTGTTCCTGGTCAATATAATCCAAAAAGTTGTTCACGAGAATATTTTGAAGGATGGCGCAGAATCCAACACAGTATGGTGGTCCCGTGAAGAGACTAGTGAAAGGGAATAAACCCTACTACAGTCAATTTGAAACGGACTGATGAAATATTACTACCAAGCGTTTAATGCTCGCACTATATTTTCGTTTGTTTTGTAACCATTGCTGTTATCGACAATGGTATAACATGTAGACTGGCGCTAAGCTTGGGTATCTGACGCAGTCACAACAGTGTTCGGGTAATATCATGAAGATATAGAATTAACGGGAATCGGATAACAGGAAACAATCTTGTCCTAAAGAGAACCTACTTTGCGCATCATGTTGTCAATAATGTACTCTACGGTGAAAGGACTGTAACTAATAAGATATTGAAATGAGGACTGATCTTAGATATATTTTTCGCAATAATAACCTTACCATTATAAGCGCCATTTTACTGAACAAGAGATAATTTCCACCAGACAGAGAAGCTCCCAGAATAAAATCAATGAAATTGATAAAACTCTTTTCCACCATCCACATTTTAACCGACATAAATTATACGAAGGACGCATTGGTGACATCCTTACCTAATCCAGAGACGGCGGGGAGGCGGCCAGACGACGTTAGGCTGGATGCTGGCGATGCAGTGGATGGAGCCTGTGAGAGTGAAGGTTCGCCCGGGTACTGTCCATGGCCTGACGTCGGAGATGACAGGCTTCCTAGAGTTCCTGCACTGGAGCTCCGGGACACTGCGGGCAGAATAAGGTATCATATGTCACCGTGAGAATTAACTAGAGATTACTTACTCCACCCTCAACATGTCAGATCAATTTTAAGTCGGTGGGGTCGAAAGGAATCTTTGTCGAGCGAGTCTCGCAATATTATGAGAAACTCCTTAACCTGGAAATGTAGGTCATGGTAACGAGGTTATTACAACCTGTTTAGATTTGGGTAGTAATGACCGCGCACAATAGAACACAGGTGGCTATATGGTAGATACTCATTAAATATGAATGTATCCAATATCATCACAAATGTACAGGTTGCCCTCCATCCAGTTTGGCTTGTTTTACGCAATCGCTAATAACCATAATTATGTTAATCAATATGGACTGCGTCTTTTTCTGTATAAATGTCATTTTTTTCTCTTCCAGTTTGCACGATATAACTGCCGGACGAATATAACTACAAAAATCTATCTGATGTTTGTAGAAGCTGAATTTGAGGACACTACCTATTTTATACATGTCGCCATGGACGTGTTCCTCTGGTCAAGTAAAAAAGAGCTGACCGTACAAACAGGAGGGGTAATCGGGCCTCCATTATTGTTCCACCAACGGTCCTGCCTTGGGTACTTAATTTCACATTGCTGGCCTCGACCAAAGCTTGTGCGCGCCGCATGGTACTGTCCTCCACGACCCGTCACTACGACCTACACCACTCTCTCCATCTGGTGACAGCACAAAATAACTCCATACATAAATCACACCTGGCCGACGCTTCAGAGGGATAAACCTCCTTCTTCAGGGCATGTGACAAAGATCGTGAAGAACCCTATCATGTACCTGTGCGCTAATTGGCTCTGACTTACGGGTCAGGTGTACGGATTTCATTCGCCATTGAGAGACGCATGAACTAAGTTTGTTCCTCTCTACCACGTGAGTTGTGGTAATTCAAAACTGTTCGTATTATAGAGGCGTTTTAGTTATATTCAGGCACATTAGAAATAAGGATACAAAATGAGGGTGCCTAAATGAAATATATTCATTTTTTGTGTGTGTTTGTCGAACTTCGATCTTCAAACTTGGTACATCTAAACACACTGAAATGACTCCAAATAGATATTATTCAGGCACCCTATCCCTGTTTCTATATACTATTTTTCTCCTGAATCCTACAGGGGTCTTGATCCAGCAGGTGGAAGTAGGTTATAATGAACAGTGTCCCTCTATCTCAGACTGTCTCCCATTTTTACCCTTCATGACCCCTCCCTTGTCGCCTCCCTTTCTTCTAATATTTGGCTCACTGAAAGGTGGAGTCTCTTCCCCTGATATCCCATCGAGTGTGTTTATACGGCCAGTACTCTTTAACAGGCACAAATATACAAAAGTGGGGTGTTCGTGCAGTACAACCTGTATAGCGACTGGGTGGGCCGAATTTAAAATGCACCATCAACATTCGTACGTGGCTGTATTGCTTAGACCTAGAGGTTTATAAACTAGTCAAAGTTTAAGTATTCAAACAAACCAAACTCATTCAGCAGTACTTAAACTTGCAAAGTACATTTTTATATGGTGATAAACAAAACTAATAAGGTATGAAATTTCCGGACACTGAAAATTTCCTTCCGCTTGGGCTTTCGTGTTGATTAGCTGCGGCTGTTGGCTGCCCAGTCAGGCAGGCACCGGCAAAACCCCCGGAGGACAATAGGTGATGATTTACGACGGGCCCGGCGCTATACCTTCTTCCACTGACAGATTTTACAGGCCTTTTATTTCGGTGCTTGGTTGTTTTTACTGCGTTATTCCCCTGTGAGAATGTCCAACTAACAACAGGTGGCATTTAGGTCTAGAACCAAACGCTTCCCGAAAAGGCGGATAAGACAAAGGGTATAATGCAAGGAGAACAGTAAATCTTATGAGAGTTTTACAGGTATTATCAACCATGGGCACGGTGAACTGTAATATCCTCTATATACAGGAGGTCCTTTGAAAATAAAGGCATCCATCAAATACTGTTCAATTCAATAACATGATAGAATCAACACGGATGCTGTGTCTAGCCTTAGCTATAAGGTCAGATCTGCATAGAGATTCGCGAGTTTGGTTTAAAAAAAAAAAACAGAAAAAGAAGTATACGATTAGCTTCAATTAGGTAAGGAATGACAAATATTTTTCAATATTCTGCCAGTTTTAACGCTTTCTCACCTTTACTTCAGGGTTGTATATGGTGGTTAGGGGGGGGGGGGGGGGGGGTCAGTCGACAGCCCCAACCCTGCTTGCATTCTAATACATGGCCACAGGTTCAACATTATCCATCTTACATTACGCTAAAAGGTCTGTCTAATCTATATGGCAGAATAGTTCATACCAACATCTCTCCTGTTTCAAGTACGAGCCAAAACGGTATTAGGTGCAAGCGATGTATTTCTTCTGTGTACCCACATAAAGGCCGGCTAGTGCAACTCGAATAAGCTACCCAGCTGTCCATACCAAGTCTATCCCCGGATGAGGCTCGACACTTTTCCTCATCAGATTAGCATTGATCTCAAAATTGGGACTGGTTGCCTCTAGCAGAGTGCGGATAAGAGGACAACCCCAACCTTCCACTCCGACAGCGTCAAGGGTCAAGGTCAGACCTCATGGAACCATGTTTTCTAAGCAGTTCAATGAATGCTAATAGTCCACCTTGTCAGTTGAGAGTCAGCCAGCCTGCATTACTATGCATCCCCCACCCCCTGAAGCGGGTCACGTGTCCAGGTCACGTGCTGGGGGGTCATCAGCAGATCATTGGGTGTCTTCATCTCTGACCGGATGTCACGTGGTCCCGGGGAGGCTTTGTGGTTATCGATGTACGAGTGGCTCCCCCGCGCGGAAGACGGGCGTGTTATAACTGATGTGATCGCCATGATGGAGAATATGCGGCTTTATCGTGAAGATGGAGAGCGGGTGGAGGTGGGGGCGGAGAAAGCGGAGAGCTGGGTTCCGGAGGGGAGTAGGACGGGCAAGTTAATGGGGGAAGCTTGCTGGTTTTGATTGAAAGCAGGGAGGGAGGAAGGGGATCGTAAACGAGCAAACATATCCAAGGCCGGTGAGAGGTAATTAATCTAAGGATTCCTGGGACTAGGATGCAACAGGCAGCACAGGGAAGAGAGCTAAGGAAGTTGGCAGAACCCAATAAAAGGGCCTGGAAATAAGGGTGGGTGGTGTTAATGGAGTCTGAGAGCGGTCTGAAGAATGATGATTGCGAAATTAGGGGAATCTCAGGGAGTGTGGTTCGACGAGTGAGGCGAAAGATATTGAGAAACGCTGACAGCTGGAGGGTGGTAGGGGTTCCTCAAGGAGAGATAGGGCCGGGAGGGTGAAACCATGGAGGAAGGACACGAAAGGGTGAGGAATATTGGGATGTCAAACATGACTCGGAGCTCGGCTGAGATTCTAAGGTAGCGTGGGAAACTGAAAATTGCAAACTGCTAGGTATCAGGGCACGGGAGGACGACATGGTAGGCTATACAGGGATAAGACAATGGGCAATGAGAAGTGTATAGGAACCAAGAAGACGTGTGTTAATAGTCCCATAGAAACATATACGACGATGAAAATGTCCTATCCTTTCCACTGCATGCCAGGTTTCAGAACTAAACGGCACTGCAATTGCAGTAAACCTGGGTCTTTATGTGATGATATTTTATGACTAGTCAGCCTGAACACCGACCCAAACGTCGCTGTAACTCAGACGAGATTACATGGACCCCGCTTCCCGCCAGACCATCGGCAGAAGGGCAAAAATAAAGGAGAGTTTGCTGAGACATTTCTCTTCATTCTAACAACCGCCAGTGATGAATAAGTGATCTTTCCGTGAAGATGTCAGGTGATACCTTGTACACGGTGTAACAAGTCATAGTTAGCCAGGTATTTGCAGATTATTTACAATGTTTAACGGCCATGATGCTAAAATTGAGAGGATATTACGGTAATTTTGGGAAAATCTCACATCGAACAAGTCTGCCTTCCTCATTAATTGCTTCAAAAGTTACATTTCTAATTGCCATCCAATTCAGACCTCCCCTTGATTATTGCCTTTTTCTAATAGTTCCAACCTACAGCTAAATGTTGGGTATAAATCACTTTTGCTGGTTCGCCCTGCAAGTTAACTTGTGTGAAAACTAGGCTAGTAAAAATCATAGTGTTTAGTTGAAGACCTGATGATATTAAACGACACAACGGTTAAGTAAGATAATTTTAGATGAGAATAAAACAATTACCAAAACACGGAAATCTGAAGTATCTCCCTCCTAACTTTGGCTCCAGACAAAGGTAAAGTATAACCCGATTATAACCACACGTCTCAATCTTGGCGTGTATAACAGTATCTAGAATAGATTCAGCTAAACGACACTTACTACTCCTGCCCCTGGCGACCTCGTCCAGTTTGAAGATGAGTGACTTGCGGGCTGTATCCACCTCGGCACATGGCTGCTCGAATTCTTGTCGGAGCCATTTGTAAGGACTCACAGACGTCTGTGCAGGCGTCTTCTGCTTCGGTGACTCGAACAACCTGAAAAATATAAGTACAAAATAAACATCAGTGAATTTTTCATTTTTAAGTGACACCCATAATTGCTACCGACGTACATTAACGGTGAAAGTGGAACACTCTGGCTTTGGACCCCGCCCACTTTAAATAGCTCCATCATTTACTCCCATCCCGAGAATGATGGCTGTCTGTCGCTTGGATGACCTGTTATAGTACAATGTAATGTAAACAACGTGCTATATACTTGTATTCATAGACCATATTGCCTTTCAGAGTTCTAGTTTCAAAGATGGCTGCGTTGTGTTTCAGGGCTGTCATGAATACCCCTAATGGCGACTACGTAATGTGATCTTGGGTCAGGATCTTGTCCTGAGAGGTGGGATCAGAAAAGCCCGACCAGATAGATAGATTGGCCTTCTTTATGACACCTTTTAGTATGGTTTTAGTTCCGAATTTCCTAACTCCCCATCCCATCGCGGCAGCTCTTGGGATGAACACCCAACTCCCAGCACTCTCGAAAGGGGTTGGGGAAGATGGTTAGCGATACACTGCCACCAAGGACTCTTTAAGTGGGCGGAGGAACTTTTTCTGACCCTAGTGGAAGATTTAGTGCTCAGTAGGAAGACCTAATATATGATTAATAAAGTGCATAGATCCACACTGAGGCACAAATACAAGCTCTTGTAAGTTTTGACTAGATGAAACTATGTATTTCTTCTATTGCAAAGCGACAACTCCACAATTCAAATCACTTTAAAATAGGCCTTCAGATATCGACCGTTTTACAGTAACTCATCGTGTTGAAATCAGCTGTACAAGTAAGCTATACAAGGGCTGCTGGACTATACCTTTACAGAGATTTCAGACACTACCATGGATTAGACATTTTGGTAGCTGAATTCTTCACTCTTACAAAGGTCTTTATAAGCACACACTACTTTATTGAAAGCCTAGTTCTACTCGCAACGCTCCGCATGCTTAATCCTAATCCGTGATCTTAGCCTCATCCCTCCAGGTCGAGACACTTGTTAGTTGAACCCACTTTATCTCCACACTCCATACATCTCCTCATCCTCTCTGCACATCAAACCATTAGGAAACCTCTCTACCCATATCAACCCTGCTTCTCCGATCCATTCCTCTTTCTGACCCGGTCGCCAGCCATCCACACCAAACTTGTAGTATAATTATTTGAGAACAAGCTCAGTGGGCTACCATCTACTATAACTTCAAACGACATTTTTATCTATATTTGCTATATTCCCCCCGTTTCATTTTTTGGTTGCCCAGTGGTTTTGCACTGCTGGGTTGGGATACTGGGTGAGGAATGAATCACCCAACATTAGAGAGCGCTTTTATTCAAGGCTACCCATGTCGACATGTTTAACCCCTCTTGCACCCAACTAAGCCCCTCGCGCCTCACTCCACGGCCCCGCCTTGTACCCTCACCACCTGAATGGGTCACAGATGGTCGTTCACAGGGCAACCCAGATCCCAATCTCCAAGCCGATCTCCGTTTTCGAATCACAGGCTACAATTATAAAGCCTGTGCGCTGAGAGTAGAGAGCCAGTCTAACTCGGCAGCCATATGGCTGTCAGGTATACGCCTGAACGTTTTGCCTCTGGAAGCTAGTACATGTACATGCATTTGATTTAAATATCATTTCGAATAGAGTTCCAGCATTTCAATCATAAAGCAATGTTTCTAAATACTTAAGATAAAAATGTTCTATTTGGGTGATTATTCCTTATTCCTGTATTTCTGTGACAATTTTCAAAACATTGATACATATTTCTGTTGAAATGTATCTTATAAAAATGTAGTAAACGTGGTGCTCTGATTCATGATCTTTGGATTGGAAAATAATGTACCGGAATCTCGACTTCGAAAGCTCGAGACGCATTTCCGAGACGGTGGTGTCCCATTTTCCCCTGTACGTAGCTGCAGGCAAGTGCCTCATAGAAACTGAAGAACCTTAAAAACATTATCTCCGCCTTCGCTGTGCCACTATTACCAACACTGACAATAATCAATCCAATGATCAAACAATAATGCTGCTTTGTCAAGGGTACCGATCACCCATGTATCGCACACAACTTTGGACAGTCCATATGTACAGTAGCACGGGTATTCTTTCTTCTGTTGTGTATGAATACTATACACATGTATAAAAATATTGGACTGTTCCTGGAAAATATATTTTCAATTGAAACACAGAGTAGTAATTTCAGTGTGGTTGTGCACATCAAGAATACATATCAGGTAATATATCTGGGATAGAGTCCTTCGGCCTTTTGATTCAAACTTTAACACTTGACAAGAAGTAGAAGTGTAGTGGCAAAAAGGATACACACGCACACTCAAGTCACAGTGTTCAATGCTACTCGGCAGGTAAACACGAAGGCTGACGGTCCCATTAACCCCCTTTACATTGTCACTGTAACCCTTTAACACAACATGCCACATTCCATTCCAGCTGCTGTGAGTATTTCGTTCAACATTGACTCTGTGGCCCGGGTGTTGGGGCGAGACCCAAGGCGCCGAGACGGTCCCTAGACTGTGATTGCATACGGGCTGGGACGTAGTGATGGTTGGTTTAGGGCCATTGCCGTCTTCAGCCTCAGTTATTCTAACCTCACCTGGCGGGGTGAGTGATCCAACTACGTCTCCCCCATGACCGAGGCGCTTGGGCATAAGTCTATCATAGCGGGCTTGTGTTACGAATCAACTTTATTATCCACCTTATACACACTCCCCATAGAAAACATATAGGGAGTGCATATTGCTGACAGCGGAGAATACGGAGTGGTCGGAATTTTCGGCTGAAATGCATTAAGGCACAGGTGACCTATGATAACGGGCTATAGTTGTTCAAATTTTGTATCAATACAACAATAAATCATCCATAGGATGTCGAATGATACAATCCCGATCAGATATATAATGCACAGAGTATAAATGCTCTCTATTCACTCCTCTACTATTAACCTCTACCCCTCTAATACTTTCTGCATGCCTCACATACATATTGAGTGGTGAGGCAATGTTCAACTCCATAATGCTCCGTCTTGCCTACAATAAAATGATGCAATGATATTCAAATGAAGATATCATATTTTGTTGATGATATCAATTTCCTATTTGGCACCATAGATTGCGACACAGCTTTCCGTCATATACCACGTCAACACACCAATTCGTACTTCCTGCAAGAGGTGGGTGAGCAGATAGGGTTGAGGGTGCTACTCGGGGTCAGTCGGAGTGAAATTTCCTGGTATGACCTCAAGTCCCAGGTGCACCCATCAATGAAAGGGAGCCTGTGAAGTGGCTGGCTGCTAGCCCCAACTTCACCACAGGACATTCCTCTACTGTGTACTCTAGGCAGTCGCGGGGAACTGTCAAGCGTACTTGAGCTGAATACTCAGTACACATTTCTGTTCTGACCGGGGCTCTATCAAAGTTCTCCCATAATCACAGTTTGAATTAACTTACATTGGATGAATGACATATTACTCTATGTGGATTTTCTTATGGGGCCATTCATCAAGCACGTACGCAAAATTTCAGAAAAATTCGTCCTCAATCCCAATAGATTAAAGAAGAGATATACGCAAAATTCTCGAAATTTTGTTACCACCATCCGCCTCACTAAATATATATTTTATGGAGGGCACGTATTGAACAAAGAGACTTAATCTCCAAATTGTCCTAATTACTGTAAGTAGTGATATGAAATATCTATGATTTGCATTAGCCTCACCGTGTCCACTTGCCCCGCTGACCTAGGTTTCCCACCCAATAACTATATCACTACGACCTGCTCAACTGTGTATGACCTTGGCCTCTTTTACAGGACCATCTGCCACAGCCGATCTAAAATGTGTGTGTATAATATATACGCACAGACACATTCATACACCCACATGATAGTTTAGACACGGAAGCGTTAGAATGAGACGTGAAAAGGAAAAATGCATCACAGTGCAAAAAGTCTAGATTGCAGATGGCTATATATGTGGGTAGCATTACAAATCATTCATAGCTCTATGTTTTTTCATCTGTACGTACACCTCAGAGAGGGCCAGTGCCAATACAGGCTTAACAGACGGATTCTCTAACACAGACAGACAGCGTCGAGTGACACAGGAATAAAACATACGGAAACAGAACAAAAATAAATACGAGAATCATGTGTTTGGTTTGTTGGAGTGACGGGTCCTGATGAAGCGGCAGCGGTGGGTGCTGTGGATACCGCCTCACATTATAGAGCTTTCCGAGCTTCAGTTCCAGGGAACGAGTTCATCAATGAGAGACAAACACATACTTGTGCTTATGCTCCACCTATTAACACGACCTTCGCTAATCATCAGTTTTCGTCTATGAATGATTTTAGTATCCGTATAGGTCGGCGGTAGAACCATGGAAGGGTTTATGGTAAGGTGTAGTGCCATGTCGGCATCATACTCAAGGGACATGGACAGGCAAAGGTCGTAGTCTCTCTATCGACCCCTGCTGGGCATGTAATGCGTGTAATGCAGTACAACCTGTGGTGGATAACCCAGACTGACGTCTACTATAATGTACCACTGTACCCTGGCTTGTAATCGCCCGATGAACAGCAATCAGTGGAGCTGCACTGATCTACTATGTTTTCTCTTCTTTTTTGTTCTTAGTCTGAGCTTAAGCATTAACTTTGTGACATAATTTTGCAGGATTTGGGTTTAACGTTGTAACTGACTTTGTTACGAACTGAAATCACTTCTTCTTCTTGCCCTGTTAAACCAAGGTGAATGGATTTTTAATGTACAAAAAATTAAAGGCATGTTTTATAATCAGAATTAGTATTTACGAATTAAAAGCATATACTTTAATAGAAAATTATTCTTTGAAACCTCATAACAACCCTTCATTTTATTGTTAAGCAATCCAGGAAACATATTAAGTGTTTGGTTCATGGTTCAAATGTAAGTAGAGGTACATGATTTTACTAAGCCATGGCGTGTCCCAAAGATAAGGCTGACCTGTTTAAGCAAATTCATCTGCACGGGCCGAGATACAATGCAGGGACCTATGATAAGGTATCGCACGATAGTGTGGAATCGATTCGGCAGAGCCTCAAAGTGATATCGTGTTCGGTTACGGTTCCAAGCTATAAATACCGACGTGATGTTTTCCAGTATTGTTGTGGGTGCAATTAAAAGGGATGTCAGTTGGGGTAAAGAAAATAAAGGAACTAGTTTTAATGTAGTATTTGCTGCCTCAAATGGACCGCGAAATCATGGAAAACACATCGGTGTTGGCACAGTCAGGGGACTGCGAGTCTGTGAGGAGGTTCAAATCACTGCTTTATTGGGATGGATGAGACTTAATTAATGTTTTACACAATGGAATAGAATTGTATTTACTGAAAATGATAAAAAAGATACTACGGGGAAAAAGAAAACTGTCATCTCGTATCTTAGTTCCTTGCACACATTTTCACACCAATTTGAATGTAATATATCACGTTACACTAAGACATACTAGGTAATTGCATATTCTTTTACTGTTATTTCAAAACAGTATAGATTTATAATGAATGCATAACAATTTAGCTAAATGTATTTTGATCCATTAATGCAATACCGTCTTTATTGTCGTATTGACTCATAAATAGTAGCTCTGGAGGGTACGAAATCCTTCATGTTTGAGTAGAAAGCAATGTGCACTGTGGAGATTGTAAGCCCTAAATAGGGGAAATAATCCATTCCCTCAAACATAAACATGGAATCACAGAGAACAGGCACCGGTGTCCTCAGCGCTGCCCTCACGGCTCACACAGCCCCAGTATTGACAGGCAATGAGGGGGAAAAGCCTACTCGTGTGGGGCAGCAAGCAGATGACAACAGGGGGCTGGTTTTCTTCATGTTTACTGCTCCCACGGCAGGGTGGTCAAAGCCTGGCCATGACCAATATTATACCCCGAAGGTTTACGGTCTCCTCCTTGTTTTTTTTTTACCAAGCTAGGCTCCAAGGACACATGAATTGTCTGCAACATGTTTTCACAATGAACCAGTTTTCCTGGTTTAAAGACATCAGGAAGAATCTTGAAATTACCAAGCACACCTATTTCTATTCTTATCTCTATATTATCTCTCTCCTCTATTGAGGATAACAATCAAACACACATAAAATTCTCTCACTGTTTGTGGTTGAATCAGATTTCGTCGTGGCACACAACATGAAATTTTACCAGTCATTTTCGAAGATGCGATAAATGATTCTATTACTGTAATCATCTCCACCACATTTATGAGGGTCCTTTGCTAAGTATTTCAGGTACGCCTCTATGACGGTTCTCGTTATATATATTTCGTTTTAGTAACTAAAATATATTTAATTGAGCTGGACATTGAGACTGTAAACAAAATTTAGTTGGCAGCAGGCCAAAAATGGATGTATCCCAACACTCACAGTAATTGCGTCCGAAATTAGAAATGGATTGGACCAGTGTCAAATGTGAATTTTATTTATTACCACCTGGCTTGTTACAACTATTGGTGTTCATACAAACAAGTTGCATGAGTATACTGAAATCTGAGCATGTCAAGTAGATCGACTTTTGATTTAGGCTTGGTATGATGGGTTTACAACGTAATGTACAAATGACGACTACTAAAGTGGGGTTCTCACTGAGCGATAATTGTACCCTAAAAGTCTGTCGATAGTAGCACTGTCTGTATGTCTGTATAAACGAATCGATGAGGGTGTAGCGTGGGCACTGTTTCTAGTGTATTTTCCAGGTACAGACAAATTTTCTGTGAGGAAATTCTTTGGTGGTGGCCTGCATGGTGGTGGGTTACATTATCTATACCAACTCAATCGGTGAGCATTCTCTGCAGGTTTCATTTCCATTCACCTATCTGGCGTCAGTGGACCCGAAAAAAATCTATCGGTGGTTCCTGACTGCAGATCGCTGCAAAATAATCGGCCAATGGAAATAGGCTTATAATTGCCCATGGAGGATAAGAGCACAGAGGGGATATAGAAGGGGTGAGGCCTGAGGGGTTAGCGGGGCCTTGTTGGCGACAAATCGCCTTCCACTTCAACTAGAGGAATTTTCCTCCCATGGTCGTTGACAGATGCCAATCCCAGGGAAATGGGTAGGGGAGAGTCAAAACGGAAGAGAACTGATAAATCTAACTATTTAGTGGCGGGTGTTGCCTTCAGGTTTCAATCAGCACTATATATTCATAATATCATTGTTTTTGATAAGTAAATAATGAGTCAATAAACGTGAAACTTGCAATGAATATAGGTACATGTATAACATGATATCTAAGTGACATATATATGGATGAAATATCTATAAAATTAAAACTGACAAAAAGTATTCTGTGGAATGTACGTTACTACAAAACACACCAATGAGAAATATATCTCAATTCACATGTGACCTATCACTAATTACCAGCTATTGGCCACCACCTAGGTGCACTAGTCGCTGACAAATGTACCCCACAAATGTGAACTGGTGGAGTAGCTACCCCCGGAGGCCTCACCACGGTGGGTGGCACTAAAGCAGAGGGGGGAGTGCTATGAAATATCGAAAATGTTGGATTTGTACATGACAAGAGATTGTGTACCTTGAGGAGGGTGTAGTGATGAATGCCCCTCGGGGGGTGGAACATAATCGCAGCAGCCAAGAAAATGAGGGTGTCACACTGAGCGATTATGTACCGCGACAGAATCGCAGGAAATATTGTCGCCGTGAAATGCCTCTGGTGGCACAAGAATCGCTCAGTGTGAATCCCGCTTAAGTTAGTATGGAAGTGTAGAAGATATAACTTAAAACTTCTTTTGTCTTTTTTTTTATAATAGGAATCTACTCTAACAGTGTACGGCACATGATGCTATAATTAATATTTACGGTATAGGAGCAGCGGCATGTAACCATACAATGTATGAACACTAATGTGTACTAAAAACATTAACAACATACATTACATGGGCACTTTATGATCTGAATGGCGATTTAATAACACGGGCATCCTGGAGGTAGGTATAGTACATGCACAAACATTGTTTACACTGAAAGCCCCATTAACAGCATAGTCTCCCGGTTGTGTTGTGTTACTAATGTTTTAGGACTTGCTGTCATGTCCCTGGTCGATAACTTGGCCTAGATCTTTTCCGTTCTCCTCTTACAATTTAGGCCTGCTGGGACTGTAAGTAAGTGTTACAGTTCACTCGGGTAGACCTAGTATGAGTGAACACAGATTAGGCGAACGAGCGAGTTCAGGCCCTTAGACACATTAGTAGTGTTACACATCGACCCACAGTGCCCAGGCCAATGGCTGCCAGCCAGAATCGGACCTAACTATCAATAGGGTTTGGCAACGTTGGTCGGCCACAGACAGCCTCGTTCCCACACTTAACCCTCTCAACTTCATCTCCCTTGTAGGGAGTGCATTAATGGTCAGGGATAATACATTCCCTGCATCCTGTTTCTTTGTTAAAGAGAATGGATTTTTCGACAGACAAACCGCTTTTACCGACAAGCTGCATCATTAGCAGGACCGAGAATAGATCATTGGTCTTCGAATAGTCGATCTTAAGTTCATGCTAAATTTTGTTCGCCTAATTACCTCGAACAGATTCGTGGGATCATGGATCATGATCATGATATCTCGGAACACTACTTACTAGGTATCCTTGATGTTACCTGGTCATGCAAAATTTCTGGAGGACCATGGAAGCAGACAGCAGTGTATTTTTGTTTTTCACACACTGATTCTTGTGAATGATATTCTCTGCTAACACTTTTCTAATGAAAGAATATATGAGAAGACAACAATAACTCACATATATAGATATACATGTATGTTTTAGTCACTATGACATATTTAAACTGCCACAGCATAGTGCGTTTCTGTAAGATATGCCCAGATACTCTGCCCCGCTCATTAATGTTTACGAGAACTTAGATTTTATCTCAATCCAATTTTGAAGCAATAAACGTATGTTAGTATGCCGAGATGAATAGGTTGTGCATTTTATTCAAGGCAATCAATCTATTCACTATAGACCAGCAGTTCCTGCTAGCTCCAGTGGTTGGTCTGGAATCAGGACTTGACCCGCCACCTGAAAGGAGAAGTTCCTGGTGTTTGTTTTGGTAACTTTTCGTCTCAATACTCACATGCAACATACTAGTTCTATAACTAGCAGACGAAATATTCCTATAATATTATCTTAATTCACTTTCGAACTTCCACACCAAGGTGCTATGCTGTCACCTCAAACACTGGCCTTTATCTCGCTATAACAAGCATATTTATTCTTACATGAATGTGTAAGCGTACAGTTCGGTTCCGTTGGGGGGGGGGGGGGGGGCGGATTGAGTGAGAGTACAACGGTAGTTTAAAATCAAGCCACAAGCAATACACAGTCTAGTATTACTTCACCCTTCAAGCCGATACATGATATGACTACTGTTCAGGGCATACCAGTGAGAGAATTCAGATGTTAATCAGTGGGGATCTCGAAAAGTAACCTCCTTTCCGTAATCAGTTTTCCAAACAATGTGTACTTAAAATTATGAAGCTTGTTGCTACCTTGTCGAGTAACTCGGCACTATGTTTTCATCTCCTTTGTTTCACACCTCTATCCGCCCCCCCCCCCCCCCCCCCCCCCCACTACGGGCAAGAACTAAGTCATGCAAATTTGATGAAAAAAAAAGAAGAAGACAAACCTACATACGACTAAAGAATCTAGACATGGCTTTCCTTCTGGGTTTCAGAAAGGTCCCTTAATAGGAAAGCTAATTCATCGACTAATCTAACTTCTCGAGGATATTCGACAAATTAACGAGCAACATCAATTTCTCCCTACTATAAAAACACACTTAGTATTTAGAGGGATTAGCGCAGGATTATTCAATTCTCCAATTTGCATAGGCAGAAACGCCATTTTGTAAGAGTTACGTTCGATTCAAATGCATTTACTAATTAAATAGCAATGTGCAATATTTCATGCAATTATTTGAGGCTCAAGTGTTGCTACTGCGTGCTTTACTGCTAGCTCCTAACGAGCCTATCGCGACTGCTCTAACCACTCATTTATGTGATTTATTTTGGATCAATCAATGCTATGGTTACTGAATGCTGAAGTATAGGAACATGTCACAAGGCAAAAACTGACCTATATTTCCTCATCATCAGTCATGGTCCTCAAAATGACATTGTTTACTTCACTCTAATGATACTTTTTTCAATGATCATTGAAGAGATTTTTTATTAAGATAATTAATAACTAGATGACACTGTAAATTGCCAAATGCTTGACTCTAAGAGCATACAAGGGATACCAGTGGTGTGTACACGTCTTTGTTATTTTAATGCAACCAAGTGCAATTGGCTCTCTAACGATGTTGACTTTGTTTTTTTATATTTTTAAAAACTTTGTATAGGGTATTCATAAACTTTCCCATTATAGTATGTTGGTAGCTATAATTTTAGCAACATGAACTTCTTCATTCCACTTGCCTGAATACATTATATAACATGCCAGAGGAACAGTGCGCCATTCCTAAGTTTTGGTTGCTTCACAGAACTAACTAATTATGAGTGTTAGAGGTTAGGACAAAACTGGGCAATACTATATTGTATGACATGCCTGGTATCATGCAGGGATTAAAAATATGGAAAACACATCTACATTGGTCATGGAACAGGACTGGGGGTGTGTAGGAAGGTTCAAAACACTGTTTTATTGGCATAAATGAGGCTCAATTTACACTATCTTTGTTTTATACATGACAAATGATTTTATAAACTGGAAAGAAAATTTCATTGGATAAGTGGAAAACTGTCATCCCTGTATTATGAATATGTATATATAAAAAAATTCAACTCGGTGAATATTAGAGGAATATGTACTGAAATACCAATATTTGAAATATCAATGATATACTAAATTCTGCTAGTCTAGTATGATAAAGTGTGCATAAAGTGGCATAGAATACCACCTTGTTTTCCCTCTCTTCCATAGCTCTCTTGTGTGATACCCCCACTATTCCACCCTCCTGTCGACATAGCCCAGAGTAATGGCCATCTATCATCGAATTAACCCCCTTTGCCGATTCATGTGGGGTGACTGGGTATCATTTTACTTTGATTCAGCATCTTTGGATCCGTAGTAGACTTGAATAAGGTCTCATTCTCACACTACAGTAACACTATAGTCTACACATAGGAATAAGGAATATTCATGCGGTACATTTAATAACAGACTCCTACATTATTGTTCTATTTTTTATTTATTTTATTTTGTTGTTGTTGTACATTATTGTTCTAAAGGTGATATTCATATTTACCTCACATCACTTCAGCACTGTTGGTGAAGGGAACTGGTCTGTTCTTAAAACGATTTGCAACTACAGACGTTTATATCAACCGTTTATAAATAAAACCCACGGATGCGCCTGTCCATCAGTGAACAGGGAACACACAGTGTATGAATTCCAAAACAAGTTTTTAAAGGATATTATTCTAGGGCAACAATCAATGCAGAACCTCTCATCCTACCATATGGAATGAGACGATAGGAAGGCCCTGTAGCATAATCATCAATTTTGTGGGGTTCTTTATAATATATAGATGGGAGACTAAACCAGATTCGAGGCATGTACATAACGGGAATTCTCTGGCAGATCACACAAAACCAAATTGTTGGTAGACTCTAACACTGCTGTCGTGCTTATATGAGATTCAGCAGCGGAACGTCGTGCTGCTTCACCCGCCTACCCCCTCCCGCCTGGCCCGTCCCCGCCCCGCCTGGCCCGTCCCCGCCCCGCCCGGGCTCGGACAGACATGACCCCCGGCGGTCCCGTGCGCTCTGTGACTGGGAGATTTGAACAAGGCTGCCGACAGGTGACTTATGGCAGGAGTCACACCACTCATCGCCCACAGCCTGACCCCTCGGGGCACCAATGAATGTGGCGTCAAGTCCGCCAAATCCTTTTTTCAACATGAATTGACCATTTTGACAATTATTCTTGTGGCTGTTTAAGCATACGTCATCAATATGGCTTCATATTTTCCATCGTGACATGAAGCTATCACTATACAACTTGTTGAAGTTAAACGACACAAGACTAGAATAACATTATGCGATCTTTCCTATAGCAATATCAGCATTGTCGGTGTTCAATTCACTTTTGTCAATATAATATCATTAATCTATTTGGTTAAGAGGGATTGAAACTTGGAGCTGCATAACATCCAGGAGGTAAGCGAGATGGTCCAACGATTTGATAGCAGTAGTGACTGTGATAGTCTTCCATACCTCTCTAGCATTGCGGGTACTCCCAGCAATAGTTTGAGCTCACAAGCGTGAGAATATATACATCAACTAGCCGGAGGATAGAAGAACGCTGTCACAACGTCCGTCGATCGGGATGTGATTTGTGGCAGCGCATAGCGGCATGCTTCCTCCGAGAACTCGAGTTATTACCGCTGACAGCAGATCAGCTCACATGGTAATCGGGTTTAACAACCTTCCAGCTCCGTGTAGGGTGAAAGGGTGGAGCTGCTACGTCATTGTTTACTTTTTATATTCCTTCTGCTAAATGATTTATTTCCCACTGCTAATGTTAGTCGGCTTTAATCTATGTAATTAAACTGAGGATATAAATTTTGAATTATATCCGTGCACTTATTTGTTCAGTCTTTATTTTAGTGGATTTATTAGGAGCAGATGTGGCTTATAGAAGGTGCACACAGGTGACATTTTCTGAGTGACTGCAAAGGGCCATAAGACATAGCCTGCTTCTAGAATCCGGAACCTATCAACCAAAAAGTCATTAAACCCTTGAACTTTTTCCCTTGGACGAAACATGTATCGATTACGGAAAAGCAAACGGTAAAGTTTCATTAATTTCAAATTCGACTTACCCAAGAATATAGAATCAAAACATGATATTTCTAGTGTCGAAAATAGGTTACTAAAATTCTAAGTTCTTCGATACTAATGCAAATCGATTATTTCACACGAAAGCTTTTCGTATCACGTGTGATAAGACCTCAGGTGCAATGAACAGTCGTTCACAATGAAGCAGTGTGTGTGTGAAATGAAGCTTCTCCGACCTGTCTCTCCCCAGGAGAGGTATTAATCTCATAAAGAACATACTATTTATTCTCAGGGCCGATATCAGTATAATTCAAGCCATCCGACTGCACAACCCCAGACAGGTTCCCTACGATCCCTCCTCTTTCTACACGTATAAACGTAATCCCCCACCTGTGCCACTCGGTAGCTTTCCTTTAATTATCCACCTTATACCGAGTTTCCATACTAAACTTATATGGGGAGTGTGTAATTCACCGTGCGGAGACTACGGGATGTCACAATCTCCGCCCTACAGAAAGCGGAGTTGACAGAAAAAAGTCCCTTGCGTACAAAAAAGTGCGTGAGAAAACCGGCAGTAATTTAGTTTTTTCTTTGATAACTTGAATTTGCAAGGCTAATTAATAACCTCAATATAAACTAGTTTCAGATACACGCGGTAGAAATAGACGCGTAGTAATATCGGTGCGTATGCGAGGATATAAAGTAGTATAATCTGAGTTAATATTGTGAATATAATCTTCACTCCAGTACTTGACCGGGAGTCTTTTGTAACAACGCATACCAATTAGGGACGTCAACTTCACATCCTCTGCGTACCTATAAAAGGCTCAGTCTATGTGTCTTTACCGATCATGAGATTTTAATCTAATGCTTTAAATTTTTTTCTTTATCACATCGATTCCTTTTCTCCACCTTTAAAAAAGACACCACCTTTTTATATGAGCCTTAGATTACCCGATGACTGAGCTGTTTCTTCATACTGATTCTCTATGGACATCCGGGCGTTTAACTTAAATTCAGAAGGTGTTCCCGGCTGGCCCCTGGGTGACGTGAACTGTACTTAGATTATACTCTCAGTGCAATCCATCGTACTGGGTCCCAAATATGCCGACCCCGCACCCTTACTGATCACCAGCGTTCAGACCCAGTACTCCTACTTACACGGTTATCGATTAAATCTAGTGCGTCATGAGAGTTATCTATAGTCAGTGTATGCAAGGCATGAGGGTCAGTTAGACCTCTGAGCATTGGCTGTTAAAGTAGGAAAGTACACAGGGGATAAAGCGTTGTTCAATAATGTTGTTACTAATAGGTGAACCGAATGTGCGGAGAGATAAGGGTTCAAGGCTACTGATCCTATATACCCATTCAGCCATATTTACCTAGGTTTCCCATGGAACCATACGGACATCTTTCTAATTAACTTTTGATATATTCTTAGTGTTTTATAAGTCTATCATACGTGGTAACATTAATACTACTTTAACCCACAATGACTGCCACAACGGTTATATCATGAATTGCAGTACACTGCCTTACATATCAGGCTCTATGACAACCCAGGCTCGATCAACATATGGTGTCTATTCATTAGTTACGCACGTGGGAGAGTTACGTATGTAAACATATGCTCCACTTCTATAATTAATCATTTCAAACAGTGTACACCATATGTTCACAGCTAATACAACAACTGTGCAATCGTGACATCCATTAATAACAGATATAAATGTGAAAATTAACTATTCTTTGTTTGGAAGATATTACTAAATCTATGGTAGGATGTTTCCTTTGCAAAAGCTATAACAACATTTAAAATATAAACCACATCCTACACTCCGAACAGTCAAACTAAGCAGGAACCGTAGGTCTTTAAGCGCAACTTGCTGGAGTCTCTAGCTCATAAAATTCTGCGTTGTCTACGGGCATTTTCCAGTCGGCGTTAGAGAACACCCTCCCCTGAGCTTTGTGTGGCACTATGAATCAATCTTGGTAGGCTAGCTGTAAAGCATTTATAACCGAGGGCGGACCTGCCATCCACGATGACATCAGTTGTCAGTGAGTAGGACAGGAGCTTCTTTGGGAGTGACCCGCCGACAGAGCGCCTCCTCTTCCTTCAAGTGTTTTTTTTTCTTCTAAATAGTTTTACGATGTGCCTTCAGGTCCTGAACCCAACTATCACCAAGCCCAACCCCCTCTAAACCGGATTATAAAAGACAGATCACCCGTCTAAATGTATGCGACACAGGAATATCACTTTAATAGATATGTACATGTATATACATTAAACTATAGCGTATCCCAAACCAACAGTCTCGCGTAGGCCAATACGACCGCTTCAACTGGTATCCCCATCAAATTACACCGAGCTGAATTTCTCTGCTCACACTGCCGGCCTCATGGTAACTGTTTATGTAACGGGGCCCAGCCCCATGTTCATCTCTGTTCATCTCCTCTGCCCTGAAGGGTCAGTTCTGTGCTGAGTGGTGCCGTGAGCAGGGCCCATTCGTAGTATACTACTCACGGATAGCGCCTTCAATTTCAGCCCTTGTGGGGTGTACCGTGCTGGGCCTACACGAGATAGCAGGTTGATATGGCATTAAGAAGTATTATCCAAGCCCTTGGCCGGGAAGTAAAATGGGTTATACAATACTTAAATCACTGGGTATATAACTTTTATTATCCATCGTATACAAAGACCCCATTGAAAATGAATGGAGAGTGAGTAAACCAGGACCCATTGTATAAAACCTGTCAGATACCATAACTCTGGTATACGGATTCAAATCTGTGGTATACGGCCTCAAAAGCCTGGCATACGGGGAAAATAGTCCCTTTGTGCTATAGAGCAAAGAAATAGTCCCTATTATTATACCCTTTAATATGGCAATTACTGGGTTTAATTTATTCGAAAAGATAATAAATGCAACAAACGATGGTTATGTGGTCATGAAGCCGCCTGTCCACAAAACCATCGATTATTGTCTATTCATCGGTTGAGAAATGGAGCATGAACCTGACCAGAGTTTTAGTGGTCCTCCAATCCCCGAAAAGACCAGATAGGTTCACAGTCCCGACCTGTTATATATCGTCTCCAGATGTTGTGTGTTAGCGCTTAAGACGAGACAAAACACACGAGAACTTATCCTGACATGTCTCGTCTAGCTTTAAGTGTATCGTTGGCTATAGTCTTGAAGGCGGGGATTTGCTATTTGTTGTGAGAGTGAGGGAAACATGAACCGTGGTTTTCACAAGCATGCACGTTAAACTCATACGTTAAGCCTATGTACTACTAATGGGGGTTATGTGTTTAGGTAGGGGGATTTAATGTGGTTGTAGTGACCAAGGTCCCATTGCCCTCTCACGTTTACATCAGCCCTCATTAGCCGCTAGATGCAGATGGGGATGAAACGGTGACGCTAAAACAAAGACTACGCCCCTGTCCATTGCTCCCACCCATGGCTGATCCCCTTGATGAGGTTGTTAGTATGCAACAGCGGGTGGTGGGTGGGCGGGCGGAGTTTGGGGCGGGAGGAGAGGCAGGGAAATCGCTGGGGACCAAAGCGGAACCCGCCCGGTGAGAGATGCGACTGGCAGCCGTGGGTGACGCCCCATTGCCAACTTAGTCTCACATTGCATTTTTTCCATTTCTCTATCGATTCTTCTATGTGAAGCACGTTCCGGGCCAAGTTCCAAAAAATGATTTTTAGACCATGCAATCACTGACAGGGAAATCTGTTTTGAAATCCAATACAGATATTAACAATAGCTAATTCTGTGAGTCTGATGTAAATTGGTGCTTTTCGCCTCTATTTCGAGGAATGTTAACACCCGATTTGCAATAGCTAAATTACCTATATTCTACCGATGAAATCCTCGAGTAATTCATTGCAAGTTGTTCTATTTGGATTGACACTACTTATACTTTTTCCTTACTCATATGCATGTCTTAGATAATCATATTATTATTCAGATAACTGAGTGATTCACGCTTGACCAGCTTATGACTAAATAGCATAGAGTAAGTGTTGGTGAATAGGGTATCCATGTGTGCTCAAGGGGTTTACTATCACTCTCCGCACGTATATTTGTAGCATGTGTTTCTGTGTGTTGGACTTTTAACAAATACACTGTGTGCCAAACCTCTGCTTGGGAAGTGAGGCGGACTTTCTGTAGAGTAGTTCACACGTTAGACCTCGTTCTGAGCGGCTTATCCCCAGTCGTCATTCCGTGGTTTGACATTGGTGGAGTGGGCACCTCGTTGGATCGGTCCCTCGACGCTAATTTGTCAGATAGAATCTCAGAGCACACTCAGAGGGTATTGATTCTGCTGATTTTTTTGACAGGACTTCTCCGACTTTCATGTTCTGGGCTGATGGGCATTGGTGTAAAATATGTGGCACTTCAATTAGACGTGAATGAGAGATCCATCTTGTTCTAGTTAATCATTCACCGTGTGTCTCTTCACATAAATGTCTGGATTTAACGTGTTTTATTACCTACGCGGGGCTCCACACTGCTGCTCGGCCTAATCTAGCACCTTGTGAAAAAAATACCAGAGGCATCCGACTTCTTCCAAATTAATTCCATTCCGAAAATTGGCCATCTTAAGTGTTTTAGAAAGGTTCTCCTAACCACTAACCCAAGGTAATGAAAATAAATTATAGTTCAATTAAAGGAAGACCTAGATATTTGTCACGGCTAAAACCATTGTCCTAAGGGTCGTTCTACTCGGCACTAAATTAAAATCAAAAGCTTCAGCCTTGGAGATAATTGATATTGCACTTTACCGTATCTTTGTATTTGAAACGTCTAAATTTCTATTTCTAGATTGAAAGTTTTACAAAAATTGAGTTTCTTTGTATTAATCAGTCGTCAGTCCATAAACCTGTTTCATAGTTGAGGTCGTTTTAGCCAATGTCATTTGGTGTGCTAAAAGTGATCTCATAATCACCCGTTTCCCATCTCTAGGCAGTGTAAGCAATCTTCCTGGGCATGCAGTATACTTTAAATGCGGTCAAGGTGCCTCGGGCTTAAGTTACACGGGGCCACCTCTGCAGGGGTTGACCGGTCAGTGGGTCACTCTTCCCCAACCATGCCACTACCTCAAACGAAACAGCTATGCCAAAATATCACAAATCTATTTTCAGTGTAAACGAATACCACATGGATATAAGCTAGCACTTTCTATAGCAGGTCGAGTCCTAAGCCGAGCAAGACAATCCGAGTTATTCAACTTAGTTTTTAGCCCCGTCTTACTAGAGTATTTACGAATAGCTTCCATAATTCCTGTGCTAAAACTAGGAGCAAATAAGATTAGTCTGCGTATCTCTCTTCATAAGCTGTAATGGTTGTGACGTGATTATATCATATAAATCATATTCAGATCAGCTTCGAATGATTTCATCAGGATTAGATGCCGATGTATATAATACACCAATATATGTGTTTACTTTGAAACATACTGAGGTATGTTCAACAGAGGGATACACCAATATATGGGTTCACTTTTAAACATACTGAGGTATATTTAATAGAGGTCTAGCGCTAATAGTGCATGTAAAATCTACTTGGATGACTGATATCAGTTCTGGTTATTTCGGCGCTTTCTACATCACTGCGATTACGTTGTCGGAACATACCAAAAACAATAGGACATTATGGATATCTGATATGGACGGATTATTGAGATTGCAGTATCGACTGTTTATCGGCATCTGGTGTCATAATAACATAAACATCAATGCTGACATGAGTACAATAGTTCTTGCACTAATGTGACCTCAATATACCGCAAACTTTATAAACTTTTTCTTTATATATTGTTTTTTTGTATGATTTTAAAGTTACTGGTATTGAACACTCCTTGCAAGCTGGGGAAAAATACATCATTACCAAAACATTTAGATCAGTCAACCTTTTCAGCGGATGACTTGTAACCTATTGCACTGCTTTAAGTACGTAAACAAATTATTCACTAGGCTAGACGTCTCTTAATAACCTTGATACCCCTTCAGCCATTCATGATATCTGATGAGTCAATCCCGAAGAAACTTGAGCTTCTCCCTTGACACAAAGTGCCAGTTGAGAGATATATGTAAGTTTTTTCCCCATACTTTAAACAACATGCTGCCTAGTACCACTAGGAAGTATATGTATGACCTCACTCAGTGATATTACACCAGACAGTGTACCTTGGCTAGGATGGTTAACTTTCATTCAAGGTAGCATCAGTGCAGCGAATATAGTAGCCTCGTCTTCTTTTCCGACACTTTATGTGGAGTAGTCGTGAATCTATTGTTCTGTAACAATTCGCTTAACGTTAGTGGGACAGTTTTACAATCAAGCATATCTAGTCATTGAGTTGTGATGACAATACATACAATGAACGTGGGTGTCCTAATTCGGAAATGGGTCCTTGCGAAACATACAAACATCTTCTTAGAATCCGGTTTAACGGTTCAAGTATTGTATAATAACTGGTCCTGCTGAAATATGTTTGATACATGCACATAAATTCATTTATAAACAGTATCTATTGTGATTACAGGATTTGCTGAGAAAAGTAGGTGACTTAAGCATAATTTGTATCTTGAATCATTCACATGCATGATATGTATGTGGAACTGAATTCAATTTTTTTCGCCTCGTCTTCTTTACTATTGGAACTGAATTCTAAATATTCTTTTTTCTATCAACGAAACATTAAAGTGAACTCACGTCCTTAGGTTCTAAAGGCAATGAAGACTATAAAATACCTGTGTGACAATAGAGAATATCTCATAAAAAAATGATAAGACAAATTACAATATCCCATTCTATGGACTTTGCTATATCTTTACCGGAGTAAACAACTTCTGAGAGATTCGTGGAAGGGCTTTGGTGAGTTCATAAAGCGGATAAACTGATTCTTTTATTATCAGTGTAGTTACCATATATCCCAAATATTTTCGATTAACCTTATCAGCGAGGCTAACAAGCCTTATGGTAATTAGTACCAGAGGGTGGACCATTGAGGTCTACAGATTATCGAGGTTTGCTGGGATCAGGATCTGATGAGGAGGTGCGGGTGATTGTGCTTTCCCTGCAGTGACGCATTAAGTCCATGTCCATCACAAAGCACTCCCCAGGGGCCATGTCTACCGAAGAACTATTACCTCACACCTCGTGCTGGTTGGAGAAACATGCCTCTCGGGTCGTGTAACACTTGCTTAATCATTACTGACTTGCCTCTTGTCAGTCCTTTCTTTGACAGTCATTTGATGTATGACAATGAAATCGTTAAATACATCTCCGTCACTTAATTCATTATGCCTCCATCCCAATATACTCTTTTGTGATACATCGCGTTTAACTAAAGATATATAAAATTCAACCTTTTGAATAAATCATACTTTTAATTGAATTAAAGGTATCCGAAATCATAGTAAAGTATTTGTTTCACACTTATTTGGATGAGGGGTTACCCTATGTACTGTACTGATGGGATCTTTTGAGAAATTCAAGATCCTTTAATTTAGAAATAAGCGATGAAAGGCTTGAACCTGAAAACATACATGTTTTGGATGTTAAATAAATCGCTGCCCCCTTAGATTAAGGATCCAACTTCTCGAGATTTACCAAAAAGCCTTTGTTAGATGGTGTGGGATGGGACATGACCTCAGGACAGTATAGAGGCTCTTGACTGTAAATCAATGCAGACTGGCAGTAATGATACTGGAGACAACAAAGGTTTTTGAGAGGCCTTCTGATGACTGTAATTACCTAGACCGAAATTGGAATTCCGATTCGGGTCAGAGATTTCGGATTTATATACCATTCATCGCAAAATACTCCAAAACAATCTTAGATGGCCATCTAAGTGACATCTCGTTTTCGATATGGGACACAAAACCTCAGGCTGGTATAAGCTTTTTTGTTAAAAAAAAAGAAGCTTTCAAAACCCGCCAAAACATCAATAACCTGATCTTAGTCTCCCTGTTGATAACCACTGCGAATGTTTTGATATTTAGCATTAATTGTATTCCCTTTAGAATGTTTAGCTATATTTTCCTGAATCGATTTTCTATATTTATTCTTTAGTGTAGAGAACATGTAGTATACATGCATGCTTCTAAATCTATGCACAGAATAGTTTACAGGCTGCAAAAAGGCTTGCCAAAATAAGTCTCATACTTCTCTTCTGACCTAAACATGGATCCTAAATCAGTAAATGGTGAGAAATGTGCTAAAAAAGGCTCAAGTGAAATTGTAATTTCTGGGGCCATAGCAATTTTGGTTATGACAGTTCTCTTTGACCTCCACCTGGTCCCTGACCTCCTGCTATCTACAAACTGTTCTTCACTAGCCACGGGAGTACAGGCTCAATCCCCAGAGGTATGTGCTTGGAGAGTGAAGTGGTTGTATTGGAGTTACTACTCAGCGTCTAAAATGACATTCCCATCCTTCATCATTATACGTGCTTTCCGTGGGCCTGAATCGGTCTAACCACCGCCCTTCTGTGTATGTATACACGTGTATACACGTATTCATATGACACTTACCGAGTGCAGCACTGGCTATTTCTGCTCTTTCCCCTCCCCATCCATAATCATCGGTGTGGAAATACTAAGGATCCTACACGGGATACGATATCAGTAGATACATATACACTGAACAGATCTTGATATCCTATTTAACATGATTAGATAGTTACTATAGGTAGTTAGGGGGCCGTTAATATTTTAGATCCGCGCAGAAAAAACGGCCTCAAACAGAACTGACTAGGACCAAACACACAGTGAGTGCCGGACGATAGTGAAGGGCCTACTTTTAAAGTCATAACTATCTCTATTACACAAGTGGGTATCTTGTGTAACGACATGGGTTACACACCTGTACTACCTCCAGGGGGACTCCCCGGATGGGACTGGAACATGCAGCCAAGCGTGTCCGTCGGAGTGAATGGGTGGTGGAGCAGTGAGGGTACAGGATGCCCTCGGCATTTCTCTAATATCAATAATGTATAATGGTATATTTTGTATGGCAAAGGACACATCGAGACGTCTATCTTTAAAATAATGTGGCAGTCGAAAACTAGACAACTTGTTAGTGTTGCCAATGGTTTTAGTTAATAACTCATAATTCACCAAATCGAACCTGATAAAAAATGCCAAACACAGTACCTAATACAGTGATATTTAATATATGAGCTAAAACATGTTTCCTAGCAGCTGTCCCGTTACAAGATGGAGGACAACTGGGGCCAGACTCGAGGGAAGACTCCGAGAGGAAAGAAGCTTCCTAGAAGAAACCAGATTTTTTTTTTCATTTTAAACTTCATTCAATTCTTCCATAAATGGTGATACCCACGAAATGCATTGTAATAAAATAAACACATATAGAGGTCACCATTTAGCTATTTGAGAAGTTGAAACAACGTTACTATTGGATACCTATACTAATTAATAAATCGGTTCATGAAACGTGGCTATGGCACTTCTATGGGCAACCGATGCTACCTTGAAAAAAATAAAAATAAATAAATAAATAAATAAATAAATAAATAAATAAATAAATAAATAAATAAATAAATAAATAAATAAATAAATAAATAAATAAATAAATAAATAAATAAATCGGTGTTTCCTTTAATTGCGTATTTAAAAGTTTTTTTAAGCCGGTAATATTTGTGTTGACAAGTCTCAATTTGAACGCCGGGCTTTTCGTATAGCTACTCGTTTTAAAAGCATATCCCAACAGATTAATTTGTAAATCACTTTGTGTTCCCCGTAACATGGTATCAAGATTCTGCACATCACGTGACAGCTGGTACATCATATTAAGAAGCTGCAAAGCTCTTCTCACTATCAAGCGTTCTACACAACAGTATAAGTGCAACGCTTCAGTACTCATATAAGTAGGTCTGCTTCTGGCAATAATTCAAAGACCTCTGTTCTGTATGCACTATAGTTTCAGGGTATCAGACTTCTTCGCACCATCAAGCATGAAAGAAGCATATTCCATGTGGGGTCTTATTGTGCTAGTATAAATCAGTCTGGCTACTTTTCCAGAGATGCTATTTCTTACCTTAGCAAATTCAAATATCGTTTAATGTTTAGGGCAATGCGAAAAGGGCGCGACTTGTCAAGTCAGAGCCTGGTGTGCAAGTGATAGTTGGCTAATCAAATCCAAACGTCATCAAACTCGGCGCTATGGTGCAGTGTCATACTGAACATCGATCAGAGTTGCTAGGGGCATAACCATGGTGGATTCCGTAACAGATTAGTGTCTTATGGCCAGGCGTACTACACTTTTAGCAGCTTTGTCATTGTGTCTTCACAAGGCTCTATATGAAAAGAAGCAGTACTGACAGAATTTTCAGACACTGTCACTGACCCAAATGAGGCTGACTCGTAATGGGTGTCTCCTCTAGTGAAGAAATATCAAAACCTACTAGTCTATTGACTGGTGGGAATTATAAGAGTAACTGTAAATAGTCACTGATATGGCAATTGAGAATTAATTGAATTGGAGATATCTCAAAACCTATCAGTCTTTTTTGTTTTCTTTTTTTTTAGATCATTTTATTGCTTTTGATTTTTATAATCGCTTTTCCAGGCGATAGTTATTTCAAAGAACTATAAGGTAATTTCATATTCCAATTAACTTTACTAATATTTACTAATATTCTTTTTCTTTTAATATCGTTTTTGGGTCCTCAATTTGTAAATCTAGAGATTGAGAGTTCCACAACTTATACCTAAATACACTAATACACTGTAAATTCTATAATTTTTTTTCCTACTTAGGTCTAGTTATACATAGGACATGCTTCCCCTGCGACCGTGCGTACATTCGATTATTCATCACATTAACCTCTCTAATTTACGATATCATACATAACTTTCCAATTATACCCGCTAATAGCATCTTTCTTCTTACTTCTGGTCTTGTTACTCTGCGCTTATCTAAAAGCACATAAACCTCATGATCTGAACTGCACAGTGTGAGGAAAGATGCAGGCTTCCAGTTGGCTGGCCACCTTCGTGATAGTAAGAATGCCTAGACATCCTACTTATACAGTAGCAGTAAATCAAACATGGGTACCTTGCCTTACCTCCATTATGTGTATTAAAGTGGGCAGCCTGTTATATAACATGAACCAAATAGCCTAAAGTCTTAAAAATGCCCAGATAAAATTTTGAAGCTAATCGGAATAAATGTTAGCCAGAACTACTAACAACAAAAACCAGGTTATGGGGCAAGCATATTGTAAAACAGGACTATATATACTTTTATACAGTGATTAACCCTTACTTCACATCAATGTCTAGGGGTCGTTGAGTATGACTTATGACACATTGGTCTAGAGCAGTTTCTACATGATATTTGGATCGAGAGTATTTCATGATCTCATAAGGATATGACCTGGTTTTATCAATTAAATTCTATGCAGACAATATCAATAATAGAGTAAACGAAAACCTTAAATAAAGACTAACTCCCTTCATATATCCGACGGTAAAAATATTACTAGCCTAATGATATATTTTATCCCATATATTACTAGTAATATATGGGATAAAAATTGTGCCACATGTGAACCACACATTATCATGTACTGAGACCAAACCATTACCACGTTTTCCATTCATATATTGACAATACGTATGGTCACATAATAATAGGAAACGCTGGGTAGAATTCAGTCTTGGTGAGCTTCAACCTTGAATGCATGTACACACGAAAAGTTGTAAACTGTTATTTGGCTAGATGCCAAGCTAGAATACATGTATGTATGAGTAATGCCCCTGACCTAATTTTTATCCCGCTCTAGGTTAACACAAACATAGCCAGGTGTGATTGTTCAACAGATTAGAAGCTCTGAAAACATTTGTAAAGAGTTCCGTTGCATCAAATAAATGAAGGTCGTGCAGTTCGGGTACAGACTTACCACCTAGACAACAATAAGTTAGTTTTTTTTGCAATTTTGCATGCCGATTATGTTAAGAAGACAGTTTTGATATATTGGCCAAAGAGTTAACCTATGGAACTCATATACCAAAATGTGCAGCGTCAAAGGGAGAATGGCTGCAATATTGAATTAGATTAATTATTATGAATAAGAAATATATTTAACAAAAACGCCACGATGTGACGGCACCTGCAGTGAAGGTCAAGAGTTTTGGGTAAATCCTATAAGACGTACTAATGTTAGGTTTGCATATATGATGCGTCTCATACTGTATTTGAAGATTAAAGTGGTGATTCCACCAACACACAAGATAAAGCAGGATTAGTCACGATTTGGTTGTCTTGCTAAATCTTGCTAGGCCTTGAATAATTACATGCATATTTGCCGCGATGTGTCTTGAGGTATTGTGGTGGTGAGGCACCAAAATAACGTCGCGCGCTACATATTGCGACGATGGAGATACAACCTATTGCAATACTGTAAGATATTACAGAGGAAACCCATGAAAGTATAGGGTCTGTGCTCGTATCCCATCGAGTTTGAATCATGTAGTAATTCACAAGGCGAAGCTGCGTGAATTGCTATGTGATTCAAATGAGATGGGATCGAGCTCTGACCCTAAACTTGAATGGGTTTCTGAATTTATCTCACCCTTAATATTGACTAATGGGCTAACATTTGTGACATTATCCCCCATTGGATATTTTTCCTAATATCTAATGGGTGTTAGATACGAGTTTCCAATGTTAAGTCTATGGAGAAAAAATATCTGGGGTGAGATAAAACAAGATATACCACAGGAAATCCATTGTGTTGGTGAAACCAGCCCTTAAATGAGACACTTTCAATATCTTTGTCAGAAGTTCGGTTTTTTTTTTAATCTTTGTCAGAAGTTTCCCTAGAGACTGGCATGCCCAGTCGCCAATATGTAGAAAGCGTGCAGTTCACACTATGCGCTTTGTGGCGGAAGGCACTCGCAGGTACCTTCAGTTGGCGACTGGACATACCGAGGTACCTCCGGTTCCTAGACGCCTTGAGCCCACCCCATTTTGGTGGCCTTGAGCCTCAAGATGTAAAAACTTTGAAGAGTGCATTTATACTGGTTTATAGTCATATATACTCAACCCTAACCCAACCCTTTTCGAAGCCTAACCCGCCAATCTGAACTAAAAAGGGCTAGGCTCAAGGCGTCCATGGGGTAGGCTCAAGGCGTCCACGTTTTCGCACTGACAGGAGGCTCTAACGGTAAAAGGCTCAAGGCTTCCAATTCCCGTACCTCCAGTAGCACAGTGTGAACGTGGCTATACCTTGCAACCATTCCGCACGGAAGCACGGACCTACTGCTAATGACACTCGCTCAAAAGTGGGAATATTTTTCATTTAGAATTCGCTACATCTGAGAAAGCAAGACAACATGTAAACCTATGTTGGCTATGACATTGGACTGAGAGTCTGTGGGGAGTTCAAACCACTCCTTTATTGACGTGAATGAGGTTCAATTTATGTTATCTTTGTTTTACACAAGGAAAAATATTCATATACAGAATATAAACAAGTTAAATTTCTTGAAAAAGTGGAAATCTGTAATCTCTGTAAGGTCACTGGACTGATGGCACCACTTTGGACCGATGGCAACATTTTCACGTACCTGTACGATATTCTTCCTTCAACCATATGTAATTATGAACCTTAGAGTTGGTTTCGATGAAAAGATTATTAAAGGAGGGTTCATTATTAATTGGGGAGGGGGCTACAATTTTCGCTAGGGGAGATTTTTGGGGTCATTTCCATTGGAGGACGACTTGTGGAAATTCTTTTTATTCTCATGGGGACTTATATTGGTAATTCTGTGGGGGGCGGGGGCAATTTTATCTATATTAAATCAATAACAAATAGATTTCTAGATCTAGACCTAGTCACTAGTGGCCAGCTGGGCCACTACATAGATCTCAATAATACCAAACACAAATAAATAGTACCAATGTATCACTATTTTTGAGAGGGCTGGGGAAATCCATCTATACTTGAATGGCGTGAAATATTACGGTGCTATATTCAAATTATCGTGATTCTAAAGTTTTATTACTAGTCTAGCTGTAAAGATAGTAGATCTGAACGAAATCTAAACAACAGTCCTCCACTGACCCACAGCCGAGGCGGTTGTGTTGTGGGGCCTGCGTTGCGAATATACTGTAAACGTGGAAGAGGGTGTTTACTGAATGACACTTACCAGGTTTCCTCGTCATCCTCAGCTGTAATTTTATCCACATCAACAAGGTCAACTTCTTCTAATGTTAACTTTTTCAAGTTATCTTTGATATTATCAGTGTCATTTGCACTAGTCCGGTTTTGTTTTGACAAGCTAACATCGCTCTCCTCCGTTCCTGGCTTGGGAATGACAGGATCTCGGTTCTGTTTGCTTCTCAAGATCTGGTTCTGACGCTCTAATTTCTTAACTAAATCCTGTAATTTGCGTACCTCCGCTTCGGGATCTATCCCATTATCTATGTCGTCCATGGTAGTATCCATTCTGTTTAAATGATAGGCTAAAATCACTAAATTTATCACACAAAAGAGATCCAAGTTGGAGTTCTCCTGTCAGCCATTACGAACACTGGTACGCATGCGCGAGTGACCAACTTCCTGGAAGCTGAAAGCGCGCAAGGCGCCACCAGTCGATTATTTTCACGGGCAGGAAGTAACTTCCACGTGGGCGCACATCAAGTTAGAAAAGCAGTATTCGTTTATGAAATTAATGCTTCTACAACAGTGAATAATGATATAAAAACATACAGCTAGAGTGCAATACTGAGAAGTAAATATAACTCAGAATACATTCTTGTTTTTTAGCAGATGGTAGAATAACTAGAGTAGTTAATCTTAATGTTACGGCAGGTACTTGGTAGTATTGCTGGTGGTCAAATGATGAAAGTTCAAGACTTGCCTATCTATTGTAGATAATATATATGGCAGTTATATATAGTTAATTAGTTTCAAATGAGAATCCTATATCGTCTGTTTTTTATGATTGGCCGTATAGACTATGGGTTTGTGTTGGAATCAAAGTTTATTTCGCGCTTGGTGCTAACAACACAGAAGAACGTTTTTGTACAAAGTACTTTTTTAAAGTTAATATTGGGTCAATATTAAAACGGTTTTCGACTTTCAATAGAAGTTTATAAAAAGTAATTAAATATGCAAATAAATAGGTCACGTGACCACATATAATTTACATAAATTATGTTAATGATGTCTATCACGTGACCCATGACGTCGATCTTCCACCAGCAAACATGGACGCCATACTTGGCGCGCATTGTTATTGCTCGCAATGAATGATGTGTAGTGTCATAACTGATCCATACCTGGAGAAATACTTCTTACTGCAAGCAAGTAGAGCACCCGGGGAATCAATCTACGGTCTTCTTTCATAGGAATCTGGCGGATCTTGGAAGGAATTTGTGTTTATGATGGCCAGTTCTTCCGGAAGCGCGCCCCCTGGCGGTAGCAACTCGACACCTAATCAGACAAAACGTTCAAGGTATGCAAAATGTATGCGTCTTTCGCCAATTCCCTCGAAAAAGGACTCGAGATCAGCGTGCATAATATGCACATAAGTATTGGTATCTAACATAAATATACGGGGATATTTTCTTTTGCGATCTATGGCTTAAGTTTAACGATGAAAAAGACCGGTGAACGACTGTCTGCCAGTTGCAGAAAGCCGGTTGTCGAATGAATGAAGGAGACTGTGAACACTGGCCGGGGTTCACTGGCAGTAGCAGACTTGGGGTATGACAGACAAGAGTCACAGACACTAGATTGCTGGCCTTAGCCAAGCCTTCGTCGATCGCAATGAATAGGCCTACTTTAGGTCGGCTTTCCAACCTCAAGATTATATGACTGTTGAGGAGAGTAGAGGGTTGGCCTCGTTGCTTTGCAAGTCAAAACATCACTGGACTAATGTTTTTGGGGGGACAAAAATAAGTTTGTTATGTTTACGTGATGACAGGTGCCTAGTAGGGCTACCTTGACCCAAGGCGAAGACATTCACTGTGCTAGTTCAGTAGTTGTCCCGTCCATTACTCTTGCCCCATGTTTAAGAGAATCACAAGTTTTAGTGAATCACGTTTCCTAGATTCTATTATCTCCCGAGATGGAGCTTTCACTATCAGTATCACCGAGTCAGCAACTTGTGTCATTCAGCGAAGACTGTGACAGTCACCATTGATTCAGTAATACCGTCCACGATCATGAAAATATGAGAAGTTGAATATTAAAATGCATACTAAGGTTTAAAAGTTTAATTGAAGCAATTTTCATGTATATATTCAGTTAATGTTAATTATAATTGCTGTCTAAAAGTTACAACTTACACTACCCAGCTATTCCAGGTGGGTATAAACAATTAATGCCAGTATTATCATTATAGTCTTGTCTGGCAATGACATTTGGTAAAATCTGTTTGATTACATTATAAATTTTGGATTTGCAGCTATATGAATAGGAAATAAATATTTCGATTCCGGGTACATTCATTATTTTATATTGAAAAGAAAAATATTGTGTAAATCATGCATGAGGGTGTATATGAGAGGCAGACTCTCACAAAGAATAATATTAATTTAGATCCATTTGCTAGTTACGTGCAAGGCCTAACTAAAGGATGGACTTGATAAGGAGGTGAACCATATCGGAGACGGGAATTGGACGCCTTGAGCCTTTTACCGTTTGAGCCTCCTGTCAGCGCGAAAACGTGGACGCTTGAGCCTACCCCATTTTAGTTCTGATTGGCGGGTAAGGGTTAGAAAAGGGTTGGTTAAGGGTTAGGGTTGAGTATATATGACTATGAACCAGTATAAGTGCATTTTTCAAAGGTTTTACATCTAGAGGCTCAAAGCCACCAAAATGGGGTAGGCTCAAGGCGTCCTTGGCTCAAGGCGTCTATGAACTGTTTCAGACCATTTGCACTGGCAGCCCATTCACACCGGCTGTTTCGCACTGTAAACAAACCGATTTGCACTGGAAATTGAAACAAAAACAAACCATGACGCTTCACACTACCTCATGAACTGTTCATGAAGCTTTAACAAGAGTTAGCCAAACGTATAACCTATAATTGTTCCAAATATGAAAAATATTGGCCGCTCCTATCCGCCGATATTCACGTTTGAATTTTGAAACATTAGGCGCTAGCATATACACAGACATCAGACATCGGCCATTTCCACTCCCATTCTATTAAATCGCGAATGTGCAAGAACTGACAATAATTTAAGTAATTCCAAGTAACTGTGAGTACAATTAGTCTGCTGGTGAAGGACTGAGAAAGTGTTGTACTATTTTATCATTATCAAGGGATAATAACACTTACTGACTTAGTTCGATTTTTTAGTACGAAAGGTCTGCTGCGAATCGTCCGAGTAGCAGTGCAAATGAGTTTTCAGTGCGAATCGTTGTACATTCCTGCAGGCCTACACTTGACTGCAGGCCTAAATCACCTGATGAGCGTCTTAACTCGAAGCATTGTGTCAAATTACTCATGTACAGTGAATAACATCACCACAGCATTATACAAGGAGCAGACAAATTTCCGTCCTAGATGGAGATGCGCCAAATTCTAAATGAACATCTTTAAACAGTGGTGTTTGTTCTGATGTTCGAAAAGTGTATGTCGACACCTGATTGATCGGTATCTGGATGCTACGCTTCATAGCCAGCACGCCTCTGTTTTCAGCGGGTGGCGGACAGACTCTATGGTTGTTTTTTTTAAATTATGTCATAACTTTGTCAATATTTGTGATAAGAACTTCAAATAAACATCAATAGATAGCTAAAGCTGAGCGAAAAAAACAATTGGTGAGTTAATATTTTGATTCACGATAGGCAACATATGGTTATTTGTCATTATTTGTAACGCAGTTCACCATGAGTGCCAGGATATCACATCCCAAAAAGCGTGCTGGCTATCGAGCATAGGTTCCAGTATTCCATGCACTAAGCATCTTTAAAAAAATTATTTTAGAACTATGTCGCAAATTGGCATAGGAACTTCAAATGAAAATCAGTAGATAGCTAAATCAGTGCAGAAAACAGTTGGTAAGTTAATATTTTGATACACAATAAGCAACATATGATTATTTGCCATTGTTTGTTACGTAGTTAGCCATGAGTGCAAGAATGTTGCTTTGAGTGCAAGAATGTCTCCTCCTGAAAACGAAGCGTAGCATCCAATTAATGAAGTGTAGAATCCAAAGCGTGCAGGCTACCAAGCGTAGTGGCCAGTATTCCACCAATGCATGGAGCAGTAGATAATTTCCAACACTCTTGTTGAAATCCGTGACTCCGGTTCTGAGTTGCACCCTCCCCTGCTTTCATACATTCAATATTACAGCAAAGGGGATAGGGTGGGATACTTTAAGAGTGTAATTTGCCGAACCCAACTACCCCGCCCCTGCCCCAAAAAAACCTTAATTGATTAACAAAACGCCTGGCGTCAAACGGTCAGTTCTGCCCCTTCCAATGTAGGGCCCAAATATATCAAGCAATAGTGGGACAATGAAGTACTTCAGTCTCGAGTGATTGGTCATGTTCAGCTGAGCAGTCCACTAAGACACTGGTGTTCTGCAGCTTACTAATGTAATATAGCCTGTTGTATGGCCAACTAACACCAAAGGGAGCCATAACTAAGTATAGATAGGTATAGGATTTCTTTTTTTTCTGGACAAGTTTTATAGCAATGCAATATCCTACAGTTTTAGTATTTAGTATTTTGTCATGGATTTGAAAAAAAACCCAAAAGGGTCATTCAATTGGGGGGGGGGGGACTTTTTTAGTCACAGGTCCATTTTTAAGAACTCCTTAACACCTGACAGGCCCAGTAATCAAAGACTTGTTAGATATGTACAAAACCTGTGTAAGTTTCTCCTATGGTAACCTGACACTCCCTTTTCCCCCTCCCATATACCCCCACTCCCTGCCGACTCGGGGGGGGGGGGGGGCTTCCTTGATATCATATTAATTAATTATTGGCAGACCTTGTATTGAGTTTAAATGCATCCACCTGCTAATTTGGCCTTAAGAGGCCAATATTTCTATTTTAAAATGCACTATTAGCTCTTGTTTTTCATATAGATAACCTTTCATTTGATATATTTTCTTTCAGTTCCAAGCTGGACATACTGTTAGAAAAGCTCCATAACACGGCTGATAGTTCTGGTGTCTCGTCTGATCCAAGAGTAAGGTTCTTCACAGTTGATAGGATATCAAGACTAACTAAACAATGACTGAGTATATCGGAATTAATAAGTAACTGGCTACTTATGTTTAAAATAAGTTTGAAACCATGAATATATTCTAAGGACATAATTTGTTATTTTTGGAAAAGGTATGTAGCAGTCATGGAACTTTTTAAGGTAAATTCATATGCCCATGCAGTAACTTATTAGTTTTCCTGCCTCATCTTAACGTGTTTGATGAACAGTACTCACAACGACATTTCGCCTCATTTGTTTACACAGAGCAGCCGAAGCGGTTCTTCTAGAAGGTAAATCTTTATAAATACACATGTATCTAGTTAATCAAATGATCGTGAGAATGAGTTTAGTAAATTTAACAAATACTTTCCTTAATTATTGTTCTACATGCTAATTGCATAATATAATCTGTGTTTATTATCAGATAGACGGCTGGTCTTAAGGTTATGGCTATAGCCTACTGTAGTACACCTGCTTGTCACTGGCGACCTGATCACATTTTTGCTTTTTATATGATACACATATTGAAGTAGAGCTCTCTTCATTTTTCAACACAAAACGATAGTTTATTTGTGTTTGTTTTATCCACAACATCGACAGTTTATTCGGTTTCCTCTTGAATTCATACAGGAAACCTACGGTTATTCGCAAATTTATGGAATCTGAGGAAAATACAGATGACAATGATGATGAGTACATTGACAATGGGAGTGTTGAAATGAACGGGAACGCGGTCGACAGCCCAAACCCTGGTCACAGTAAAGTGAATGGTGACGATGATGGAGAGGAGCCTGTTATGGAGATGATAACGGTTGATGAACAAGGAAACCCCGTTCTGCTTGATGGTCAGTGTATTTTAAATTTTGCATGTATTCGGTGTATCTTTGTATCTGTGCACACTACTGGGGGAGTTACAAGTATGAACTGAAAGATCTGATAATCACCAAAGTTCAGAAACCCTGAAAACTTTATACTTTGGGTTTCAATAATAATCTGTCTGTTTGCCACATTACGACCGTCTCACCAATCCACTTTTGCAAATCTTATTGGACATGTGTGTTGTAGTAATTTTGTCAAGATTATGTGATTTTCGTGCTCCCTGTAAATAGTAAATATTTCTCTTTGTCCGCAGTCGTTCAACATGGTACTTACTGTTAGGGATGGCAATTTTCCACTTTTCCATGGAAATGGATTTCATTTCTAGTTTATGAAATTATCTTTTTTGTATATTTTAAAAAAGATTCATACCAATACAACAGCGTTTTGAGCCTCCCGCACACCCTCAGCCCTACTCCATGGCCAATACTGATATTTTAACTCTTTTCTCAGTCTGCCAGAGGCAGTAAATTCCCAATGAAAAATATATACACCCTTTTCCCAGAACCCAACTGACATCCCTGTACTGTGCCATTCTCAACCAGTAACTTTCTCAACCAGTAACAACTGAAGCTATTATTGAAATCATGCCATTAGGATAATAATTTAGTGTTAGTGAGACAGTCGTATGGAAAGGCAATTCATTAATCATTAATTATCTCAGACAGTGACACTTGGAACACATGGAAATCTCCTTGTGGTCTGTGATCCAGAAACCAGCTTTGAATTATTTTGGTCTTGATAATCATCTCCAATAAAGCAAGTGAAAGGAGCAGGAATTTTTTTTTATTCTATCAACACATTAATTTATACAATACCTCTTGAAGTGTTTTCACCATGTGCATGAGAACGCAACTTATCTTTTTTGACATGCCATTAGCAATAGGCCCACATATAGCAGACTTCCTTTGAAATTCATACACAGAACTTTTTCCACCGAGAGAACAATTTTATGTATATAAATTTCTTCTTGATTGAAACAAGACAATTTTTCCATCACAGATATAATATATTCTCTTGCAATTACCCAAACTAACTCCTGTGATTGAAGTAATACTTCCACACCTAAAAATCCCACAAAAAGTATCAAACAAAAATTTGTAAACCTGTACTTACACACAACTGAAGTGCAGTAATGTGACAATGAAGCGCCAGTGACGAGCTTCTTCCATTGCTGCAGGCACAATGGTTGTGCAGCCTGAGGCAGTTGTTGAAAAGAAAGGCCAATTTAAGGGACCTGAATTCGCCAAAAGTCGCAAACGCAACTCCAAGGACCTTGACAAAGTGACGTGCACAGGATGCCACAAACAGGTGAACCCAAACATACGTAAACAGGTCCGGCGACATCCCGTCCTCAAAGTCATAATTTGCAAGGTACGTGTCCACCGTTTTATTTACAAACTATGATTTATTAACTAATTTACTTTAATAATGATGATTGATGAAACATCTAAATAGCTAAACATATGTTAAGGAAGATTTACCATAATGTATATTTCATAGTTTCATTGTGTAAGAGTTTCTTAAAAATTGGATTAGAAGTAACATTTTGTCAGTTTACAAAAACAATTTAAAGCAACTTACATCATTGTGTACGATTGAATTCAGTTTTATATTACTACTCTTTACTTGATGGGCAACGGTTTAGGCTTGCTATGACTATTACACGAGTGACGAAATAGACCAGGATTCCGATGGTATGGATGAGCAGTGTCGGTGGTGTGGAAACGGAGGAAATCTCATATGCTGTGACTACTGCCACAATGCCTTCTGCAGAGGCTGCATCAAGCGGAATCTCGGCAGAGCAGAACTTTCAAGTATTGATGATACTGGTTAGTTGTTCATGTTGTTTTTTATAGTCCAGTTAGTACAGAATTTTCATAATTGAAAAACCCAGACCATTTTCACATCTAGTTATAAAAGAGATCATTCTGGTCATTGTAATTTGATGAATTCGAAATGTCAGGTATTTTTACGCATACAATACCCACGACTTTAATGGAAATGAAAGCTGAAGGATATTTTTAGGTTTCGTTTGTAGCGAATTAATAAGTGACTCTAGTAACATAAAACTAAACTTTGACTTTTCAGGTGAAGATGACAAATGGCGTTGCTATGTGTGTAATTCTAAACCTCTGAAAAAGTTGGTGCAAAACTGCAATGAAGTGCTTCAGTTCATAGACGAGGTGCATACTGAAGAAAAGAAAAGTCAGGACCGGGACAAACGCTCTACCCAAGGACAGAGCAAGGGAAAGGGGAAAAATAGTAATCACAATCAAAAGTCGAGTTCCTCTTCTATGCCCAATCAGAATGCACCATCGGGAGGCCCTGGATCACCTATTTTCCAGCAGTATTCGGATTATGAAATCAATACACACAATGTAAAGCCTGTGCTCGACCGCTTAATGGCTGTTACCACATCTATGCAGATGTTTCTCACCTCCCTGGACTCGGATTACAAAAACCACGGCAAGAAGGTGGAGATTCAAGTGGAAGTCACTAAGAAGCTTAAGAGGGCAATGGTCTCATACAAAAAACTGTTTACAGATATTGAACTGTTTGCTAGAGGATCAAATCAGTCTAAGACATCGCCACAAGTGAAAAAGAATAGCCCATCACAAGTTGTAAATGATTCAAAGCAACGAAAAGTGAATGCTGCACCTACTGATTCCACATCGAAACCTACCAGTGTTGGTAAGGAATCTCATAGTAGGACAAAGCGGCTTTCCTTGCCCAAAGAACCAATAGTTATTGAATTAAGCGACATTTCTGATGATGAGCCAGCACCACCAAAGAAATCTATAGGAGGGGAAACAAGTGGGACAAATTCCCCTACCAAACAAAACAACCAAGTGATGAAAACTGAAAAAAGCTTTACTATATCAACGAAGTTAAAAGACGAGAACGATACCAAAGGAGAAGATGCCATGGACTCTATAAAATCGGAAAGCACATCTTCGATTTCAAATTCAGCTTGCAAACGAGAAGTTGGTGATAAAACAAGAGAGAAAGAATCAACTGATATTATGGAAACTAAGACTGAAGAAACGGCGATGGATGTTGATGACCATCCGGAGAGCTCTGAAGATAAAACCAAGGATCCATCCAAGCCCAATGTTTCTGGTGAAAAGGAATTGACCAACAACATAGACAATGGTGTGTGTAGCAATTCTGAGAATTCTCTTAAGAATTCTGATCAACAAGATGTGTCTACTTTAGTAGAAAATAGCAGAACAGACCAAGGAAATATAGTTGATGATTTGCCTAGTGCCGACAAAGATGTGGAGGATTATAACCAAGGTGACTTCATCAGCGTTTACCGAGCAGCCCTTGATGCTGAAGTTAATAAAGACAGTCAGTTAGATGAAAATGAGACCTTTGAACAGAGGGTCGCTGAAATTGAGGATGACATTGAATCTGATAACGACCTCTCTATGTGTAAAATTCAAAAGGGAAAAGGTGCTAAGAAAACACAAGAAACATCTGATACTGAAGATACAGAAGCCATTAAAGGTGGAAAAAGTAAAGGAAAGGGTACAAGGCAGGATGCTAGTTCATCCCAGGGACAGTCTATGAGCAGTATCGAAAAGAACAAGAGTCCAAAAGCAAAATTAAAGAAACCGGATAAACCTTCAGACAGTGAAAACGAACAGAGTGCGCGAAAATCAAGAGGAAAAGGAAAGAAAAATGATTCAGACAGTGAAGATGAACATTGTCTTGAAAAACGGTCCAAAAGCAAGGGAAAGAAAGCTACAGAATACACTGATTCTGAAAGTGACAGTGAAAAACTCACAAAAAAATCTACAGAAAAGAAAAATAGGTTGGATGAAAATTCTGAAGAAAACGAACGAAAGTCAAAGGCTTCCGGGATAAAAAGAAAAGGAGAAGAAATCAAGACAGCTCTAGATATACAAGATGAAAAGCCTCCTAATAGAAATAAACGCAGAAGTGGCCAAGAAAATGAAGACGCTGACTCAGATGACACAAGACATCGTAAGTCAAAAGTAAAGAAGAAAAAATCTTCAAGTAGTGAAAGCGAACTTAGTGCACTAAAGACAAAAGGACTGAAAAATGATTCAGAGAGTGAAGATGAACATCATCTTGCAAAACGATCCAAAAACAAAGGAAAGAAAACTGCAGAATATTCCGATTCTGAGAGTGACGATGAAAAAGATTTGAAAAAACCCACTGAAAAAGTAAAATCAGCACCAGATAGTGATGATGATAAATCTGCCCTTAAAAATAAGGGTTCTAGTAAAGGCAAAAGTAACCAAGAAAATGAAGAAGAGGACTCCGATGGCACAAGATACCCAAAAGGAAAAGGAAAGGGGAAGGGGAAAAGTTCGGCCAAAAGGTTATTTACTGAGACAGAAGAAAAAGAAAAAGGGAAGCGGAGCCGTGATGATATGGAAGCTCAGCGCACTTTACTCAAAGAATTAAGGGACACTTCAGATGAGGAGGATGAAACAGAAAATGAAGAGTCGGATGTTTTGGTAGAATCTTCAAATAGTGAAGAAAAAAATGACTCTGATTATGAACCACACAGAGGCAAGAAGCAAATCCAGAAAGATAAGAAGCTCAGTAGAATTGAATCTGCAAAAAAGAAGACACAAGACAAATTCAAGGCCCTTAGAGAGAAGCGTGAAAGTGAAATGAAGAAACGGAGAATGAAAGAAAAGAAGGAAACGGAATCAAGAAGAAAGAAACGCAAAGGTATGTCATCTCATTCAAATTATTGTATATTAATAACAGCATGTCATTACTGGCATTACGTCACTTATAGTTAAATCCCTGAAGTGTAAGTGAAGTTGTAATTGTAAGTGAAACTCTTATTGAAAATCATGTGCAATGCATCTGAATACCTTATCCTTCCCGTTTGTAACGCCCAGCCTGCTCTTGATCACACTGGCTTTGGTCCATACTTTACCTACTGAACAATCCTTTTATGCAGGAAATTCTAGATTCAAAATTTGTGTCCCAACCATAACCTCCATCCCTGCAAAACCGATCAGCATGTCAAGAGCATAGATTTTCTGTAATAGGCAATAAAGATGTTATTTTCATCGTTTGAATCTATCCCTCTAATTAAGATTCAGATGATAGTTCTGATGACGACGAAGATGAACGGCGTCCCACGAAGAAGCCCAAGAAGAAGACGGTATTTGATGAACTGAGTGACACTGATACCAAGGGAAAAAAGAAGAAAAGCAAAGCAGCTGATTCTGATCAAGGAGAGGAGAAAGTGCCTGTCAGTAAAAAGACGAAAAAGAAGAAGAGAAAAAGCGACTCTGAATCGGAAGGAGAGAAGTCGGTAGATCCTAAAAGTGCAAGAAAAAATAAAACAGAAATTATAAGTAGTGGTGACTCTGAACGAGAGGACGACACTGATGATGAAAAGCTACAGAAACTATCAAAGAGCGGCAAAATTAAAAAGGACACAGGAGAAACGAAATCAAAGAAAAGTAAAACTGAATCAAAGAAACAAAGCCAGAATGATAAAGATAACTCTGATACATCTGAAGGGTATGATTCTGATCTTGAAAATATGATTGAAAAGTTGGCGTCTTTGCCGAAGAAGCACGGCCAATCCCGCAAAGAGAAGAAAGCTGACTGCACAGAAGAGAAGGTCAGCAAAAAGGCGAAAGGTATGTTGGTTGTGATATAGTATTCTGTATATTTTATGATGACCCATCAAAATTCAGTTTATTAACGGGAAATGATATTGTTTTAACTCGTTTTGCAGAGTGTCTATTTTGTGTCTGTGGTTCTATCATTGAAATAATTATTTCTTCATCCAGAGGAACGGTGATTTGCTAAAATTCTAAATTTACATAAGATGTGGTAGAAAGCCTGTCCAACTCTAAAATCCCCGTGAAGAAATGATGTCCACTCCAGATTTTGACATAGTGGTTTTTTATTTATTCCGAGTAGTCAACGTTTCGACGTATTAGCGTCTTCTTCAGGACAGGAATGTGATAACAACAAATTTTCAACGACTTGTATACCCACGGTGGGGTTGCCCAAATAGGGTAATCCTAATATGTCAACAAACACACATGCTCAAAACTGGGTAGTCCCATTTTGGTCATCAAATATTTTGGGTACTCAGAATAGGGTCATCATAACAGTTTCTTCTTTTTATCAACAGCATAACAGTCATATATCATATCAAGATCGGTAACAGATCAAGCATAAAAGTACATAATAACTGAAACAATTTTTTAAAACCCTGTAATATAGTTACAATAAATTTACATAAGTACCAGCAACCCCCAACTGTCAGTATGTATTACTTGTTTAATATAAAATTAGTCCGATGGACCTTCATCCGTCTCGCTGTAAAATTGATAAGTGCTTCTTTGTATTTAGAGTCTACTCCAGACAAAAGTGTACGACTTTCACGGAAGATGGAAAAAGAAAAGGGCGTCGATATTGATATGCTTGGTTCAGGCAGCTCCAGTGATAATGACATCCAGCCTGAAGAAGACCTGACTGTTGACCAGGATATGGTAAGGCCACTTTCACTTGATTGAGTGTATATGTAATAGATAAAACGATTGAATTTTCTTTTAGAAGTGTATGGCTCACCTATTGTAGAGCAGAATAAGAACTGGTCATTTCGGTATTGTGATTTAATAAAGAAAAAAAATCGTTGGACTTAGCTCAGTGATCTATATTTGAAACAGGGATCAGAGGACGAACAGGAAACCATAAGGAAGCTGACAATTTTCGCGGAGAAGGCAGCAGCCGATAGGAATGCTCGGAGAGCTCTCTTGGCGTCGGATTCGGACTCGGAACTGAGTCCCGGCACGTCTGACGACGGTACTGCTCTGTTTCCTCGTCACATTTGATGAGACTAAAACATTGCTAGTTTTCATTCGTGGGAAATATTCCCTTGTTGATTGAAATCTGTTTAAGAAATAAAACTTTTGGGTTGAGTTTTGAGCGTTCGAAAAAAAAATGATGTCAGGGAATAAGGTTTAGATTGGATGAGAAAATTAACTGGAGTAAACTTATTTATCTCTCATAAACCTAAATAAGCAGCATGCTTTCCGGAAGCTGGTAACTTACTTTGAATTTGTTGGCTCTTGGAAGTTGCCAAAATAACTGCTTGTATAAAGTTTACTACTAATCAAATGAAGTGTTTATCTTTACTTTTTGTATCGGACAGTCTTTGAATAAAATCCAATTATTAAGGTAGACTTCTATCTTATTCCAAATTGTCCAGTCCATTTACATCTCATGTATGTCTCCATTAATTTTACTCCGGGGTGGAAATATTCACATCTTGCATGTTTCCAAGCTTATATCCGCAGAACACAAACTAGATCCCAACTGTTAATGAAATTGCTTAGAGGTTTTCACTGAAAAGTATGAACACATCAATCACTAAGACAAATGTGAAATGTAATTACCTTCTCTTGGTATTTTTCTGTTTCAAATTTGTTTTAGTTGAATTTTGGTCAGAGTTGGGAAATGATATTCCTAATTTAACTATTGATACTGTAAAAAGGGTATTCTATGGAGAGCAGTATGTACCGTGTTCAATTCAATGGTAGAAAACACCACTCAAGAAAATAATTTCTGGTATTTCCCATTGGATATTTTACCAAGTTAACCATAAAATACCCTTTATACATTAATCGAACCACACTTGTTGACGGTATGAGTTGGTAAGGCGTTCAGTTACTAATGTAACTCCATGGCCATTTGAAGGGATGGGTGCTAAATAACAGCTCCCTATCATTGTATTTCTGCCCCCACCTGTTCGGCTCTTTACGGGTGTGAACGAGATATAGTGTATTTCTTGATAAGGCGAAACAAAACTCCCCCGGTAGTATGTGGCACTGTTGTCCTTGTATACGGAGCTCCCGACAAAAAGTTACCACCCTTCGGCGAAAATAGTCTGGGTAGTCGCAATACACAAAGACCTCAACCACCAAATTGAAGAACACTCTAAGCCGAGCATAGATTGGAAAATCATTTACGTTATCTTTAGTAGATCCTAAATTATTGGACTTGATAGGATGCAAAATAGTCATGGTGTCACTCAATGCTACCCTTACTGAAATTTCGACATGATAACACCATGGCAACAACTTGTCGGGAGCGACGAATTTTATGTTTGAGTATTTCATATTGTGACAAGTTTGTTTGACTTGTGCTTACCTGTTGTGACGTATTTACTAATTGCAAATTATTAAGCTGAACTACTAACTCCTTGATTCTTAAATTAAGAACTTTAGTTTGTTTTATGGATACTAATTGCGAATGGAAGGCATGCTACGTGCTTCTCTTAAACGTATTACTCCTATACTTAAAAGCTGATGTTACTCTTAAAATAAAGTTCAAGCATTACTCCAGTAGGACAGTTAAGTAAGGCAACGTGGTATATTGATTTATTTTTGTATCACATTTTATGCTGCTGTTTGCGTGTATAGTTTCACACTGCTCTGGCTATATTCGCATAAGCCCATGCTGAAAAAAAACACATGAAAGTACAAACAATATATTTGAGGTCGTATTTCAGAAGACACGGAGAAGGGAAAGAAGAAGAGAAACAAGAAAGCAAAGGAGCCTAGCGATGGAACCAGCGACTCGAGTGAAGCGCAACTCCGGTCGAAAAAGAGACTGAAACAAACGGCTCTCCTAAACGCTAAACTGAGTGATTCAGAAGAATCAGAAGCAATTGAAGGGAAAAAGTTAGTATTAACTGCATTCGTCATTAATGACGAATGCGATGACTGTTTGGGGCCCCCTAGTTTTAATTGTGGTTGTGAGCTCGACAAAAAATGTATCACACACACACTTGTGTTAGTAACTGGCACACGCGGAAAAATGCATCGTAGCATGTAATCTGATTGAAGTTGGGGCAGGGATGGAACACGGCACTTCAAATAAACGATATCCGAGTGAATCTTTGGTTATGTGGAAGGGGGGGGGGGTGAGAAGTAAATCAACCTTCTCTTCTACGCTCGTTGCCAAATAACGAGAGTGTCATCTTTATTGCCTGCTGTTCTGTGAAGATGGGGTTTCCTTTCTTAGGCAGTCTCACGCCACGATTACTTTAGACAGATCCTCTTTTAGATGTGAACCAGCTGTTGTTTGCTTGTGATTCACTATATTTAACAGGGATGGCAGCCTTCCATTTTTCCATGGAAATCCACCTTTTCATTTTCAGTGTATATATAATTCCTTTTCCTTGCATAAAACCAGGATCATAGTTTCATTCCCACTTATGGGATATTGCTTTGAACCTTGCCATAAACCCTCATTCCCACGCCGTGGCCCACATTTTTTTTGTTTTCCATGTTTTAGTAGTCTCTCCAATGTAGCATATTCCACATAAAAAAAAAAAATTCTTACCCCAAATAACCCCCCTGCCATAGATGAATGAACATTAAAAATGCCTCACGCTCGGTATAATGTATATGTTTAGTTTATAATCAGGCCAGGTGACTAGATCTATACAATATATCTAGGAATCTTGTAGAGCTATGATTTATTGCCTCTTCCAATGTATCAATGTCTTTGTAATGTAAAACATTCTTTGTTCTAGGAGTAAAGCCAAAAGCACGAAAAAGAAAAATAGCGACGACGAAGAGTTTGTACTAGATGAAGAGGAAGAGAATGATGAAGAAGGCGAGCTCAATGATATCAATGAAGATGAAAGTGACATCGCCAGCGTTCACGCCAGTGATTCAGATGTATCTGTCGGAAAGAAAATGAAGAAGAAGAAGAAGAAGAAGGGGAAGAAAGATAGTGACGAAGAAGTGGACAGTGAAGATGGCAAGAAGAAAAAGTCCTACGAAAAGACAAAAGGCAAACGTAAGCGAAAGAGGATCAAAGCTATGTCAGACTCGTCAGAAGAGACTGAGGACAGTGATGCACCGAAACCCAAGTCGAAGAAACGGAAAAAGAAAAAGAAGGGATCTGGTGATGAAGAAGAAGAAGAAGCAGAAGAAGGATCTGACAACGTAAGTTTTGTATTTTGAAAAGTAACCGTAAAAAGGAGGCGTCAAGAAATTCATGACAACGATCATTTCTTTCTCAGGAAATCTTAATTTGGCTTCTATGGCCAATGTGAATTTGTGTCTGTAATTAAGTGGTTCTGAATTTATTATTTACCATTGTATCAAACTCAGCAGTGTTATTACAAAATGAAAAACCATAACGTACGCATACATAGTTAGTACATGTAAGTGGTTGCTAGACAGCAGGGAGCCATCCATAGAGTATGTACTCCCTCAGGGGGGGTTGGGCAGGGTACACATTTGAATTATGTGTACGTATCTTCTTTAAGCTATTTATTTCTCTGTGTGGGTAACACAGACTAGGAGCCAAATTGGAGGAGCTTGGTGGGGGGGGGGGGGGGGGGGGGGCAGCCATACAGTATGCATTCCAAGTAGGGTTCTAGGCTGTCGCCAACTCCCTGCCGATGTTTTCGGGTTTATTGCAATTTCTCAGACCCATGGAATATGATCCTTACAGTTTCACATGTCACGCTCTCAAATTGACTACTCTGCTGGTAAGTTATGTGAGATCGTCAGTAACTGGCCGCCATAACGAAGCCTACATTACGAATGGGCAGACTTCCCTTTTCACTATTTTCAACATTTCTCTTGTGGAAAGGCCATGTCCTTAACTTCTCTTTCAAGAAATCAAGAAAATCAATATATTGAAGCCAGATTTGATTGATAATCAACAATTCTTACCAATATATTCCAGAAATGTTCGTGTCACCTTAAAATATCCATACTTTCACTTAGATAGTGGGTTGTTGAGCCTTAGTAGATAATTTCTCCGCTTGTAGGTTGAAAATGTGTAAAACTGAACGAGTCCACCCATTGCACTGAATATTTGTAACCATATGATTGGCCCGAATGAGAGCTTGTTCGTTTTTTGGTCTAGGTCACATCTTGGTAATGTATCGTCAGAAAGAAAGATCCTTATAATTTTCTAAGAATCCAGCTCCAGACGTGTATTAGTAAATATTATGGTTTCATTTCATTAACAACAGTCTGATGATGAGGCTACTCCGGGAAAGAAGCGTAAGAACATCAAGAAACTCATCAAAGACAAAAAACTGTCACAGGACACAAAAACAGCAGCAAAGGCCGAGGAGGAACGAAGAAAACGTATTACAGACCGCCAAAAATTGGTATGTATTTTACAGTTACGGTCGGTTTATGATTTATTTTCAATGTATCTATTTTGGAATTATAAACGAATAAGATGTTTTTACCGTCTGGAAATGGTGTATCATAACTCCACCAGATTCAGTTGTATTTGTGAATTCGCACTCTTAATCAGGTAATTGAGCTTCATATAATTTGTTAATTTCTGGAATGCGACTCAAGAAGATGCGCAAAGGTAGACTGCTTTGAAAATAGCAATTCCCAAGCCTGCTTGATTCCCTACCACTAAATTAACTATGCGAGACAGGAATCGTCTCTAGAAGGGTTTGTCTCTCACCAGCCCTTGTCTCCTAGCTTTGGTGACCCTGACTTGCATCTCTGATAAATACTTCCATATATTGATAAAAAGGAATCAATGTATTTTACGTTCGTTTGAAAGAACTACCCTGCGCTACTCATGTGTGGGAAGCTTATTGAATGATAATCACTAATATTTTGATTACAGTACAACCTTGTACAAGAAGAGAGAGAGGAGGATGCTGGCCAAAAGATCATCGTTACTACTAAACTTGTTCTCGAGTCAAAGAAGACTGAAGAAGAAGAGGGTGAAGGAAAGCCCATCATCGAAGTGCACAAAGATATAATAAACAAACTGAAGCCTCACCAAGTAGAGGGTGAGTGGAACTTTCCATGCCCTACAGATTACATAGCATCAGCTACGCTTTTAACCCTTTCCATATCGGTGCCTGGGACCGAGCTACTCCCTTAAGGACTGGTGCTGGTAGCAGTTTGCTCCCTTAGACAACCGGCCCATAATGGTTAAAACTCAAGTCTGTAATCACGTAATACAATATATAATCATAAATATTTTGTTTCTGTTGAATAGAAATACTAAGAATGATGTCATATCTACATTTTGTGAAGATTTCATGAATATTGCTCGATTATTTCTCTGTATTCAGGCAGCAGCAGTTTGTCTATGGTGCTGCGATTTGGCAGCAGCAGTATTTCTATGGTGCTGCCATTTAGCGGTCGCGAAAGGGTTACCGATTGACCATATCTAGAAAGAATTCATCCCAATTTGACCTATTTCACACTTGTGCCATCTTGGAATGACGTCCAGTATATCACACCAGAACGAGTCGTGATCCCTAATGTGGCTTTACAATGCAGCGGTTGCCTAGAATTCATACTTATAGTTCCATTTCCGATGGAATATAAAGAGGTTTATAAGATTTTGGGTCCATAATATAGATATCCTTTTGTAGGAAAATGCTTATCTTTTTCAAAGTGCAGAGTCAAAGGAAAACCTACAAAGTTTTTGATTTGAATGAATCTACAGTAAGGGGTCAAAAGGGTATTTCGATATCAAGATACTCTAATTTTTCTATGAATGTATTAAAAAAGAATAGAGCTCTTTCTTGTTAGAAGCTTATCAGAAGTCTTGGTTGTATTGACCAAGCTACGTTACTGGCTTCACGTCCGTAGCGCCACACTTATGTACAAGAGGTGAATATCCGCCGAGTGCTTCCAGGAACCTAGGAGGATTATTTGAGAGTGATGTCCAGACAACTCATATATGGTCAATTCTCCCAGATCGTGATCGATGACCACGTACGGTGACCAATAATTCAAATGGTCGTTTTTATATGTAAATATCGTTTTAGGATATCAGAAAAGATATTAGAGTATGTAGAAATGAAAGATCTGTTGGGGGAACCCCACTTTCATGTATCTATATCTTGAAAGAAAATTGGTAAACCCCTAAAATAGGCATTTTTAGCTCAAAATTCATAGATGAAACCTGTATAACCAGATTTTGAACACCTCTTATAGTTATGTAACTATAGATATGTGTCTATCTTGAATGTGTCATACCCACAAATGTGTTGCAGAACTTATAAAACATAATGAATGTTTAAATGGGGAAATATACATGTAGTCTAGGTGTATAAAATCAGTGGTGAAGGCTATGTCACCGTACATGGGCAAGCCACATTAAAAGGTACACAAATTATAGAATAGTACTTTTTTTGGTACTTTTTAATCCACCAAACAAAGGAGGAGTATACACAGTTTATATATTATCTCTAGTGTATAAATTAATTCTGCCATCAAGTATACCACAGCTAAATGAACATGGGTGGTGAACTTTATTTGGTCACCGTAAGTGGGCAGAAATTATTAGGTTTTCCTTATGTAAGGAAAAAGAATTACAATATTAATGAATAATATTTCATAGATAAATAGAGTATTATGGAACCATTAACATCTGCAATTTGCAAGGACTTCAGGCATGTTATTGCCAAGAAACATACATGTCTTTTTATTTATGTCACCGTATGTGGGTCGGTCACCGTACATGGGCATTATGTTCTAAATAATATTAATCAACTTTAATTTTCTCAATATGATTAGAGATTTATTTTCTGATAATGAAAATCTGATTCTGCTAAAAAGTAACAACCAATATTTACCCTAAGACCTCATTGAACCCACTTGACCACGTACGGTGACCTATAGGTTATAAGGTTAAATCTATTCAGCTAAAAAAATAATTTCCAATAAAGATTAGTGTTCCCAACATTTACCCATGTAAGGTATTGTCTCCTACTATATATTTCCACTTCTTTTATCAAGATATAACTAGTTTGAATTTTTGGTCACCGTACATGGGCATCGATCACGATCTGGGAGAATTGACCATTGTACATTGGATTCCCATGACTGCGTTCTGCCGGTCGTACCGAAGTTACCAATGTGCTATTCGATGGGTAGACAAAACAGTAACCTTTAATCTATATACATGCATTAGAATGTCTATGCATATACAAGTCACTAACTATTGTTCAATCACCATATTTGAGAGCATTAGATTTACACCAATTGTTTTGCCAGCTGTGAAGTTCCTGTGGGATTGCCTGGTAGAGTCGCTGGATCGACTGAAGAAAGAGGATGGCGCTGGCTGCATTCTCGCCCATTGTATGGGTCTAGGCAAAACACTATCGGTAGGTGCCAATTACATAGCGGTCTTAGTACTCCAAGATGGAGTTTTTTTGCACTTATGTGGCTTTATCCCAATTAACATGGAATGGAGTACTTTGAATTCACAGAGATGGCAATCTTCGACCTTTCTATGGAAATCCTTGTTTTCATTTCCAGTTTATAAGATTGATTTTTTTTCGGTAAAACAAAGATAATATACCTGATGAAGGATAATAAAATATCCGAAACGTTGTAAATCTAAGCAAGCAATAAACATTACCCTGTTATCCAACTTTATTTCTCTGTCTCTGGTTGTGCCTTTTTCCAACTTACTAAAGATAATATAAATTGGGTCTCTTTCATACCAATAAAACAGTGGTTTGAACCTCCCCCATATACCCTCAGTCCGATACCATGGTCAACAACGATGTTTGTTCATGTTTTCTCGTATTTTCTGAGGCAGTGAACTTCACGTGAAAAATTCTTCCGCATTTTTTCTTGGCTCCAACGGGCTTCATCTGTAATACATCTACTGGTTTTCAATTGCATTCCTTATAACATGAGTCCAATACCTTTGTTTTGCGATCATTTATTTGAATTTTGCGTAGCATATCTAGTATTCTAGCATCTTTGTATTGTTTACCAGTTAGAATTAAATCTGCGAACGAAACCTAGAGTTGCACGTGTAGTGAGATGTCACCATAGTCTTCTGATGTGATGGAATCTAGTCGTATTTTATTTTACAGATGATCTCGTTTATCCACACACTATTAACTAATTCGAAGAAGACGAAGCAGCGGACATGTATTGTGGTGTGTCCACTGAACACGGTTCTCAACTGGGAACATGAATTTGAGAAGTGGCAACCCGAAGATGCAGTTCTAGATGTAAGTATTTGCACCATAAGAAAAACGGGAAATATTTCCATGCCAATTTCTTTATTTTGCTCGTATAGGTATCATGTCGTACTCCGAGACGTTACGAATTGAAATTGCCAATTGTCCCGGAAGATTTTATACTTGTAATGATAGAATTCTACAAATCTACCACCACGTCATACACCAAAGAAAACCGCTGTCGTACCAGGCCGTTGAAAGGTGCAGAATTGTCCCACTTTTTTATATTTGCAGGGATGTCGTAATTCATGGAAATTATGAAGTTATGAATTTTTGTAAAACATATAAATATTGTCTCTCTATCTGAAACCCTTAATACAAGGTGTGCGTCAACCCCATAATATTTCTGGAACCCTATATACCTGACATCCCTGTAAATGTGTGCATTGTTACAACCATGATCTTCATGGTTTTTCATTGCAAGCTACCCGTAAATGATATATGTAAGAGAATCCTTGAAACCCCAGGAAACCATTAGTCAGTTACCAAACAATCCACTTTAAATGTATAAGTATAACCAAGAACCCGCTTCATCCACTACTCCCTCATGAAAATTATTTGGTTTAACATTAATAGGTTATAGAAGGTAGGGTTCTGGTGTGAGGACACAGTCGAGTACCAGGTTTACCCAACACGGGACTCAACTTTCATTGTTTTTAACTTCCCAGTTAACTTGTTCATTGTAGTCTAGAAAGTTGTTTTGTACCATAATAGTAAGTATTTCTCATCAGATCATATTATCAATGAAGTTGTGTTGTTGAATACCAACCACAAACCCATAAAATGTGAGTCAATTGTATTGACCCTTTATACAATTGTACAATTTTTAAAACTTTTTAGCTAGCTTTGTGGCTACGTTTCGGTGCTGCATGGCACCTTCTTCAAGGCCAGCTAGTGAGATAATATCAATGAGTACATATGTAAAATCCCTGTTAGCAATTTAAGAACAAAATTGATGAAAAAGAAAATGCGTGTGGGTCTGCTCTGGGTTTGAATTCCAGGCCTTATAATTACCAATCTAAAGCTTTTTTTCCTAAATCATGTTTATTGTATCTCGTATGTACAAGTTATTCAGATACTACTGTTTCTGACACTACTGTGCGTATTCTCCACTCGGCCAACTTGGATTTACGTCATGTGTGAAATTTCACATATGCTAATAGAATGATAAGATAAATAATAAAACCCATAAATTGTCTACTCTAGTATAAATTAAATTGCAGTTACTTTGTAATTTTTGCTACTATTTTTATACGATATAACTCTATATAGCATAAGTAAGTTATCTGTTGATTTATATCCCTTCACTAACGAGAATGAGGATAAAAAAAAACCTCCGTATCCTCCTAGGAGGGTGCAATAAAAAGTCCCTGAAACATATTTGTCTTTCTTTCGATAATTTAAATTCGCAATGCTGAATGATAAATACAATTGTAACCTGTTTCTGATACTACTGTGCGTATCACTCTCACGCTCGGACATCACTAGTCATTGGATACCAGGGTCCCCTGGGACGTTAAACCACAAACAAACAAACAACATTGGATACGCGCAATGTCAGAAACAGGTTGTTTTTGTGTATATATTCCCGGGGCACCAATCCTGCAGTTATCTGCATGCTTCTACAGTTAGTCCTGTGTACATCTCTACCGTGATCTCTGTCCAGGTGTATGAGTTAACGACTGTGAAGGACAACTGGGGCCGCGCAGATCGCCTTAAAGACTGGCAGGAGGGCGGCGGTATACTCATCATGGGGTACGAGATGTACCGCAATTTGTCACAGTGCAAACGGGTGCGCAACAAGAAGCAGAAGAAAATCTTCTTTGATACGCTCGTCGAACCTGGTAGGTTGCACGTTGAAGTAAACGTCCTCTTGCGAAATATCTCGGCCTTTGTTCAATAATATATAATGGAATGAATAGGTTTACATAAGGCGTTTAAACATCTTACACTGAGACGGAAGCGTTAAGGCCGTGCTCCACTGCAGCCGATCCTGTGGAGCGCCATCATTTGGTCACTGGCCGCTCGGCACCTAGTCGCCGATAGTGGAGCTACGGTCGGCACTCAAACTCCTACCAGTCTCTAATCGGCCCCCATGTTCTCTTCATGGTCGGGCATGAGGAAAGAACAATCAGAGAACGGGTGGAGATAGGGTGAAGATCGTTCGGAGACCAACTATCGGCGCAATAGAGCACCATCTTTAGTCTCAGCCTTGTAGTTGCCAAATGTCAGATTCAGTCATCCATGATATGACAATGACTATTACTAGAGATAATCTTCAATACTACATCGAGACTTGTTACTAATTAATTAGATACCATGAAGTCTTGCGAAAAGAAGTATTGATGAACTGTGTATATGTATATCACGTATAGGTCCCGACCTGGTTGTGTGCGATGAAGGGCACATTCTGAAGAACGACAAGTCTTCAACGTCCATCGCCATGAACGGAATACGCACTAAACGCCGGGTCGTGCTCACCGGCACGCCTCTCCAAAACAACCTCGGCGAATGTAAGCATCTACAGTCAACCACAATCATAATTCACCCATGTCTAGTTGGAGGAAGAGGCTTTAAGGAGGGGGTAGGGTATATTGCTAGATGTTTGGAATTATCAAATCGCGGGAACCGTTACTTAACGTTTTCTTCACTGCTTCTTTGTCGCTTTATTGGTATTCAGTCTCTTGGTGACGGCTGGTTTGTGTGCGGTTTAATTACAACATAACACATGGAATCTCTGTAAAGACCAGAGATAATGTTATGGTAAATCTCGTTGTAGACAAGCGTACAATATAGTCCCATGTAACTATATACATGTTTCTGTAAGTAGAGAAGTAATCTGTTTGATAGAGATAAAATACTTCTACATGATTTTTTTTAAATCCGAAAACCCACACCTATATTTATACATACAGAAACAACAGAAACAAAAAAGTGTACTTTGTATCGTTTATCGTCGCCCCCACATGTGTTTCAAATTCATGGAAGAAAACATTCATTGACTTATCTGGTCTTTAGTTTGTGGTGAATCAGTGTAAATATCAAGTACTTCTCTTGGCTGGTTTCAGACCATTGCATGGTGAACTTTGTCAAGCCAAGTCTACTGGGAACACGGAAGGAATTCTCCAATCGCTTTGTGAACCCGATCACAAACGGCCAGTGTGCCAACGCCAGTAAGTGGGACGTAAAATTGATGAAGAAGCGTGCCCATATCCTCCACGAGACTCTCGCCGGTTGTGTGCAGGTATGTAGACCATCTTTCTTTTAAACAAAAGGAGGATTAAAGAGACTTGTTTAGATATTTCGTTCTATAATTCTACAGTTATAAATAACTTGATTCAAGTCTAATTGAACAAATTGGACTTTAAACTACCCAAACAAACTTGATTCAAATTCTTTGATTTATTCTCTTTAGATTTGGTCAATAACAAATTGGAAGATCTGTTCTTCATTTCAATATATTGTAAACCTTATGTATAAATGCTGGCGGATTATGTAAAATATGATCCTTTTTTTTTTAAATTCGAAGCTCGTATTGAACTTTTTTATTTAAAATGTTATTTGTGTTTTCCAGCGACGTGACTACGCCGCGCTGACAAAGTTTCTGCCTCCAAAACACGAATATATATTGTCAATTCGACTCTCGTCAATGCAGTGTGACTTGTACGCCAAGTACCTTGATATCGTAGGCAGGAGTGGTACCATAGAAAAGGGTGATGTCCGAGGTAAGATAAATGTTTATAGCACGAATCCATGTCTATGTAGCCATATATCGACCTCTTATTCCCCATCCCTCTCTAAGGATGCCTCAGTTGTCAGAACCGTTCGTCCCCATGTGTACATTCTGGTACAGACTTTCTCATAATAGAAGTTTTTCCCACACCTGGAAACGTTCACTAGTCATGTGTTTTGATTCTCACCTCGCTTTTTTGAGACCACGTTCTCAACTACATAGAAATGATATTAACCAGTATAGGGCGTCATCGGGCGACTGAAGCTATTATGAAACGATCAAATTACACCACTTAACTCCAGTTATTGAAAAGACTCATATGCAATGTATGTCTCGTGTGAAGAAATTCAAGTGTTATGTATCAAGTGAATGATTCAAGTAAAACATCTGAGCCTTTTCCTGCCAGGTGCCAGTCTGTTCTCAGACTACCAGAACCTATCCCGGATATGGACACATCCCTGGATTCTCCGGTTGCATGAGGTCCGCGAACAGAACAAGGTGAGTTGTTCAAAAACTACATCTTCACTTACTTTAAGATGAGTTATTTTAATCTTTTGATTTCAGTGAAACTTTTGAGTTTTTACCGAAGCAGAATACCATGTCTTGTGTAAAAATAAAAAAGAAGATTTGCTTCTCAACCATTCAGTGAATTAAGTGAATCATTTTAATTCAACTTTTAGATATGGGTTTACAATTATAGCTACGTTTCTTTATTATATACCCATGCAATATATTTGATAATTATTTAATGCTGCTCCCTATGCAGTATAAATTGTATACTGAACCCTGTGCAGTACACTGTTATGCTGCACACGTTGGAATATCAGTAGTGTGGAGGCTTTCATGCTGACATGTCTTTTATGCCAATATATGGTAAAATTTGTTTAATTTTGGGTATATAAAACTTAAAACTTAAAACACGACTCGTGTTGTTGATTTGAGGCAGCGGAATAACCGTTGCGGAGAACGTGACGTCACGTGATACCTTGGTGACCCCGTAACCTAGATACACGCACCCGAGAAAACAGCTGGGGCGTATGATATACTCGAACTAGACTTGTCGAGTCCTTTGCGGTAGGCGGTTAATTAATTTATATATATATAATAAGTTATATAGTGACATATAGAACGACCCACCATGCTTGTACATGCTACAAAACTCGATGGGAATTGATGTTTTATACGGAACTCTGCATGGAGCCTCCTGTAAAAAACAACAATTCCCCATCTCATTTTGTAGCATATACAGCATGGTCAGGACGTTCTATATAAATAGCTATCGATCATAACCGTTTAGATGATGCTACTTATTACTGACTGATTTCGATGATTAATTCATTTTCGAATGTGCTGTGCCTCCGTTTACCACAGAAAATGTTTGATGATGAGGATTCATTCCTTGATGACGACGAATCGGACGACATGGACTCTTTTATAGACGATTCGGACTCCGCCTCTGATGGATCGGATCAGAAGTGGGGGAAGAAAAAGAAAAGCAAGAGGGGTCAGAACAATGAGGAAAAAGAAGACAAGGCTGAGTGAGTTTTTTTATCACTGTATCGTATATGCAAGGTTTTTATATGCCCACTTCAGATGTATATCTACAATGACTTCGCTAAGTATGCATCCTAGCCTACATGAAGTCAGATTTGCCGTCGTTAATCTAGCAGTTCGGTTTTCTCTATAGAACATTGAGCTAAGAAATTGATTAGCAAACTATTCAAGTACGACGCACCATAATGTTATACATTGTTATTTTCACCGTGCATCGCGCAGACCGAAGGCGGGGACATCCAGTGGCAAACGGGGATCAGACCGTGACAGTGATGTTGAAATTGTGAAAAAGTGGAATACTCGGTCTAGAGGTCGCGATGGTAAGTAGTGAGACATGTCTACACCAATTCTTCCATATAGCTTTCGTCTTACTAGAATATGGCCGAATATTCGTAATATAAAACACGTGCATCAATATTCATGAAATATTATCCTCTTAGCAATCATATTTCCGTTATCCTTTGAATCATATCTCAACCCATGTCTTCCCTTAACTGTTAAGCATATTAACGTATTGGGTTATGTCGACGATGTATAGAAACCCTCATACATATTTTCCCGTTAGCAATTCGATTGATTTACCCCGAAAACGTTTGCAGGGAATGACTCTGACGTGACGCCGCCGGAGCCTGTCACTGAAAAGGAAACCAAACTCAGCCGGGAGTGGTGGGCGGAGTTTGTCTCAGAGGGCGACCAGTACAAACTAGAACTGAGCGGAAAACTCAGCGTCCTCGCCGAAATCCTAAAGATGTCAGAAGCCATCGGCGATAAAGTGTAAGAGGCGCCGTGAAGGTTTAATTGAACATATTGGACGTTTAACTACCCAAACAAACTAGACGCCATTCAACTCTTTATCACCTTTTCCCCAGAGCTTACATGACTTATTCTGCTAATCGTAAAGCAAGGTACTTCGACTAGGTCCTTCTATTAAATACTTCATACCAAGGACGATACAATACAAATCTGTATGTATTTTCAGTCTGTGTGTCGAGGCTAATCATAGAGGAATCGATAGTATGTACACATTAAAAGAAATTATTTTTTAAGACATGTAACGTTGACTTGTTTGATGTGGTAAATTTTGATAGGTTGTATTCTTTTGCACACAGATTGGTGTTCAGTCAAAGCCTGTTATCGCTTGATCTGATTGAAGACTTCCTAGAGCATTGGGACAAAGCAGTTGTACCTGAGAACCCAGAGGAACAGGTTGGTGTGATGTTTATAGCAGATATATACCTAATCCATTATATCACTTAGATTAGTGAACATACAATTATGCCAGAAGAAGAGAGACTGTTTGCTCTATTTCGTTGCATTTAAATAGTAATTAGTTTAGTCTAAGTGCTCCGCGTTACCTTATCATTAGATACTGCAAAAGGGCACTTTTTAATTTCTTGTAGTCGGTTATTTCTGCCAGATATGTGTCCATTGAGGTTAATTAGGAGATTTTATTTTTCGAGCAAAACACTTTATTCAATTCAAATTGAGATCCTCTTTACATCGTACGTTCAAAATGTTAGTCTTCAATACATACTGTCATACAATCATTTCACAAGGTCTTGGTTGTGGCCATATATTAGTTGCTCCTTTTCCCCCCTTTTTAAGAAAGAAATATAAGAGAAAAACTAGATATTATCTAATCTAAACTCCTAAATATTTCTAACCGATTATGTGATAAGATGCCACCCTTGTGGTTTTGTTTCTAAAAATATCAGTTGAAGATTTAACTTGTTCATACAATAAGGAGTTATAGGTTTTCGTACAATGTAGTGATAAGTTGCACACGTTCATGTTCATTGTTCAAATTTTAAACACTCGTAATTCCTTTAATAGGTCGCTGGCCAACAGACCTGGACTCATGGCATTGACTACTTCCGAATGGACGGATCTACAAATAGTGCATTACGAAAAAGATGGTCAGAAATCTTTAACGACAGGGAAAACCCAAGGTGTGTAATTAGATAAATTGATACTGGTATCAATATAGCATTTGTCTGGTTTGAAGAATATTCCATAAGGGAAAATGTATGCTAGAAATCGACAGAATCCCGAAGTTGATTATGAGCGTTAGAATGAACTTTAAGTTGCGACCTTTTATGGTATGTCTTCACATTCTAACCGGAGGTTTTGTTTTGGCTAGTAATTGTTGTAATAGATTCCCTTTAGTTAACAAAAAATAATAATGGAACACTCATCTTGAACTATCCAAATAAGCAAATAGAAATCTTCAATTTCCTTGTCGATAGAACTGCTGTGTCATAAACTATTAAAACACATTTTTTTCTTCATCACTGCAGTTTTCTACCACCCCTCACTCAGTAACAACTTGGTTTGAGAGTGCTTGTGACTAAAGAAAAACCCTCATATTTGTCAAAAAGAATTTAATAAATTTTTTTTTTTTTTTCATATATTAATTTCTGCCTTCATGATAATTTCCTAATAGATGAAACACCATCTTTCAGAGCACGCCTGTTCTTGATCTCCACAAAAGCCGGGTCATTGGGTACAAACATGGTAGGCGCTAACCGGTGTATCATATTTGATGCCTCTTGGAACCCAACACATGATGTGCAGTCCATCTTCAGAGTCTACCGGTTTGGACAAACAAAGCCCGTCTACATCTACCGCTTCTTGGCTCAGGTAACCTCAATTTTTAACTCGTCCTAGGTGAATACAGCTACCTTGTTCACCAGGGTATATGAGAGGAAAAATATCAGCCAATTTAAGTTACAGCATAAATACAATTCATTTCTTGAATACCTTCAATACCCTACCAGATATTGGGAATAAAGAAAATGATAGATTTTAGTCTAAATCATATAAGGTAAACGCACAGATATGAATAATTACTGACATATCACAACTCAATTGTCCATTCGTATTGTCCATTGCTTTTGAACTCAGTCTATTCAACAATCAGTTGTGCAATTGTTGTGTAATATGCTTCTATATATTTACGACGGACAGTGCAATAGGGAATGCGAACATTTGGTTTATGTCTGGGAAAATAACTATTTGCTATTAATGTAATCGTCTGTTTTCGTCATGCTGTGGATAAGTGCTTCTTCTAATTGTTAATAAAGTTCATCATAAATATTGTAGTACAAGAATGACAAATACGCCGAAGTAAAGTATAAAAGGTTTATTATGCACAATAAACAAGGCCTCAAGCAGCTTCCACAAAGTATCGAGTGTTCAATCTTAATTAGTTCAAGTAATTACAGCGCTCCGGCCAGGCTGTCGCTCTGGCTGACTCCGGCTCTCTTCGGTCCTGCTAAAGCCCAACATGCCACTCTGGTGGCTGGGACCAGGAGGGAGCTAGGTATCCATTCGGAGGTGTTCTGGGCCCCGTCTGAGATCTTGCTGACTCCCGGGGAGGGGGGGGGGGGGAGACTTATATATAGCAAGTCAGTTGGAACACCCCCCCCCCCCCCCCCCCCACCATCAATTTCGGGACTAGGCCTGCCTCTGGCGCCCCTCAGAATATCCGGCAACTCTGGCTGGCTCTTCCCAGCGGATACCACAATATCAGGAATAACTCGCACTCGATACCTACATTCTTACGGTGCGAAAAATATTATTTGTGCAGTACAGACATAATGATGAAATTTTATTGGTTTTCAGGGCACAATGGAAGAGAAGATTTATGAACGGCAGGTGACTAAACAGTCGCTGTCCTCTCGCGTGGTGGATGAACATCAGATCGAGCGACACTTTACAGCAGAGTCACTTCAGGAGTTATACAACTTTACACCTGACCGACTTGACGATCCCAACAGGGAGGAACGGCCCACACCCGTTCTACCCAAGGTTAGTCTACTGACTGTCTCTGACATGACATAGACATTGACCAGGTCATTATTACCAGTCCCTAGAGACTGACTTGTTGTAGGAATAAGTTGGTATTGTTGGGTTTTTTTCGTGTGGGTTATTTAATTCTAATATTTTTTATCGATGATTCAGAAGGCAGTAGACTCGTGTCCCGAATTGGAAACAGCATACCTGTATTTCAGGTTTGAAGATAAACGATAGACGACAGATTAAAAAACAGTGTCTCTCGAGGCCATATTTGTGTTACTGTTGTAATGGAAAGAGGCTGATGTTTCTGGGTTAAAAGTTTCAGGGGCGGTGCCTACCAATAGATGACATAATAGTTGCACTAAACCAAAATTACTCAGGCCATGACGGGGTAGTGGTAGCTTTCATCTGCTGTGAATAGATGTCAGTTTTCCATTTTTCCGTGGAAATCCACTTTTTTTTAAATTCAGTATATGTAATTTCTTATCCTTGCATCTAGAAAGAAAATATTGATTCAGCCTCATTTACTCCGATAAAACATTGGTTTGAACCTTCCCACCGACCCTCAGCGTATTCCATGGCCTACTAGGGCATGTTACCCAAGTTTCCACAGTCTCTGTGAAGCAGAAAAATTCACATGAAAAATATTTCCACATTTTTCTCTGACCCTTACTGACATCCCTGTGTGATTAATCACTGGAAACAAGTTATGGAAATCCATAAAGCTAATGTAGAAGACCTTTGGTGATTCAATGTGGTCCTGAAACGCTGTTCTCTGCACAGGACCGTATGCTGGCTGAGATGCTGACAAATCAGAAGACACATCTCGTCACTTACCATGAACACGACTCGCTGCTCGAGAACCAGATCGACGAGGAACTCAGCGAGGAGGACCGCAAAGCAGCCTGGGAGGAGTATGAAGCCGAGAAGAAGGGCCTGATCCAGCGGGTCGCCATGCCAAGTATGTACTGAACACACACCTCAGGCAACACTCTGGCAGAGTTTAGACTATCTTTAACATACCAGTGTAGTAATCTTCACACTAAGATTCCCCCTAGAGACTAGACCTTGAAATTTACTCAATCCAATGATATACTTGGTAATAATATATACAGACTGACTGAAAAAATACCAGATTTCTTTTACCAAAAGACGAGTATATGACATGTTATTTTTTTTGGCTACTTGTGAAAAGTTCTGATGGTAAATACTGTGCTGCTGACTTTATGTTCGATTCGAGAAATTTTGTTTCAAGCGTTGAACACTGGCACTTAATTTTTGGCGCGATTTCGTTTGTATTTCAGACTACCAACAGCCGCGGATGCCCATGAACCCGTATGGTCCAATGATGGGTGGTCCCCAGTCCATGTCCATGTTCCCGCACCTTACAGAAGTCGCTCGTGCCATTCGCAACGCGGTGAGTTTCGTATCTTCAAATATTTAATCGGGAATCTACAAAGTCCTCAATATTCCTCCTCATCGAGATGAAGTATGACAGGTGACAGGCATGTTGGCAAACAAAAAGCAAGGGATTATAAGAAAATATATTAAACCGATAAAAGGAACAGATAATTCTGAGAATTCAATATTTGAATCACAATCTCCGTCGAGATTTCATAAATGATTAAATTTTCCAATGTTAGAAATATTTTCTGGGTTTTTATGTAGAATTTGCACTCAGTGTAACACAGGTACAAGGTGTAAGTCAGTTGGGATCACAGGGGTAAGCATTCCTATAGATACCTAGATACCATAAAAACTGTTGTGAGGTGTGTCACAAAAACAATTACATGCTGATGAAAAGATATTTGCGCCACAATTATATAAATGCAAGTACATAGAATTCCGCAGTAGACCCCAGCCTAATCCCAGCGGCACCAGACCGCTGAGAGGCACTGACTTTTTAATTTTCCGAAAGTGAAACTTTAAGGGATCTATTTAAAATCACCTCACAACTTAGAGCGTGTTTTACTACAAGTCGCCATACTATCTAGTTATTAGCAGGTGGACGGTTGGTCTTGAGGTTATGGCTTATAGCCTTCTGTAGTACACTGCTTGTAGAGTTACTAGGCGACCTGTCCACATTTTTGCCTTTTATAGCTTAACTATGTACAGATAGCAATAGGATTTCTGTTGTGAACAGAGGGTTTTATAGTGATACAATGCCTTACAGTTTTGATATTTAGTGTTTTAGCATAGATTTTGTCAAACAATTAATTCAAATTGGAGGGACTTTTGTAGTCTCAGGTCCATTTTTAACAACTCCTTTATGGACGTATTTCTACCCCTTAAACTGGGTCAATCATAATATAATATGCCTCATTTTAAAGTGGCACTGACACAGTTGCTTGCATCCTAGAAAGTATCATTATTTAGGTTAAACCTATGTTTTGCATGATACCCATGTATTTCATAGCATGGGGAGGGGGGGGGGGGTATTAGCCATCTTTGAATTAAAATGCAGCCATATTCCCCCAGAGGGCTCGCAGGGTCAGGTCTCTCCCTAGACTTGCTCAAGTCTTTGATTATGGACCTCAAACTACTTTATAAACTTCCCTATAAAACACCTGACAGGCCCAGTGATGAAAGACTTGTAAGATATGCATAAAACTCCTGTAAGTTTCTCCTATTGTAACCTGACACCTCCTTTTCCCCGCCCCTCTACCGCCACTTCCAGCCAGCCCCCAAGGGCCCTCCTTGTTAGCATTGTAATTAATTATTGGCAGACCTTGTATTGAGTTTTAAATGTGTCCACCTGCTAATTTGGCCCTCAAAGGACAATATTTCTATTTCAAAATGCACACTTATCTCTTGTTTTCCCTCTGGGTTTTATTAGCGGGTGGATGGTTGGTCTTGTAGGTTGTCAATATAGCCTGCTGTTTTAGACAAGGTTTTATGGCAATATTTTTGACATAGCATACAAAGATTGTGATAACTTAGGCTGTAAACAAGATCCGAATAATTGAATAAAAAAACGTCTTAGTTGGAAATAATGGAATATATTTGTATTTGGTTTATTGTACCGAGTTTGATGGGTCCACCCGCTTATTTGGCCTTTTCAAAGCCAATAATTCTATTTTAAAATGCACACTTATCTCTTTCTTTTCTGATCGTGACTTGCATTTCTGAATGATTCATATAACTACTGTTATCTAGGTTTTGCATGCCGTGAATACTGACAATAATTTTGTTTTGAATGCTTCACCTTTGCTCAGAATCCCAATGTGAGTATGGCAGAGCTACAACAAAGACTAGAGCACTACATGAGACTTCAGATGGCGAGTCAGCAACAGGTTCTCTACCAACAACAGCAGCAACACATGCAGAGGGTGTGTATCTAAGCATTCCACATATATAACATATAGTCATCATCTGACATGTACGTGTTGAATATATGGTTCTGTGGTGTTTAGGATATTTTGATGTCCGAACCAAATTGCGACTATCTAAATATTTTCCCAAGAGGAGTAGAACTTCGAAATCTGCTAGTCTTCCCAATTCCATGCTCCAAACATTGCAGCATAGTTCCCTGTTGTATATCTGATACACTCAGTTCATGCATGTGTACAATTAGATCGTGTAAATATCCTATTCTGAACCATATCACGAACTTCCTTGGGTAAAGACATTTTTAAGAAACGTGCTTTTGAAAGTTTGGCTCAAAAATAACCGATCATCAATTTTCTGATTAGTTTATAAGGATATTCTTTTGTTTTGAAATATCTGTGGAAAATAGCATTTTGTCAGGGTCATCTCCATTTGTGAAATTTACATCTCCATTCGTCGCAACCCTGTTTAATCTTATTTGAACCTAAAGACAATCTACTAGTCCTTTTACATTTGTCACTGATATTTCTTTAATTTTTCTGTTTTCAGTACGGAGCAATGCCGCAACAGATGATGGGCGGGCCTGAGCCGGGCGAGGTCACCTTCATGGGGTACGGTAACAAGGGGCAGGAAGTGAACACAGCCTCCTCGCTCTACTCCGTACTGAATGGCAGCAAGAAGGAGTAACACCCAACCTTCTCACAGACGCTGTCAATCAAAATGACTGGAAATAATTACACAAAGACAGGAAATCAGAGATCTGAATACTGCAGAAATACGTCATGAACTAAAGGGAGCTGTGCTTCTGACTTGAGTATAGAGAATTGGTTATGTGAGTGATCGACTTGTGTAGCCTTGCTGTGTTCAGGGTCAAAGTAAATATGTGATGGGTCTAGATATGATACATGTGTTTGTTATATAAATTTATCAGTTATTGTGTGCCTGCTTTTGCTATGTCATCTAGCCTGAAAAGCCAAAAAAATATTTTAACAATGCTGCTTTAAAAAAAGTCTTAATTGAGTGGCATTTCATTTCTCCAATTATAAATGATTAAGTTGATTTTCATGTCAAATGTGTGTCCTGAATTTCCTTTTAATGATGTCTACATAGCAGATATGTAGCACCTTGAATTCCACTTTCAGTTAAAAAAAAATAGGGACGGTAAAGGGTAAAATCATAGGAGCGTACCTCGCAGATATGAATAAAAGTGTCTTGGAGTTTTTTTTAAACCTCTAAGATAACTGTCTTTGAGATCTAGTATTGCAGATATAAAGACGACTTATTTATCACTGAGCCGACAATCGGAACAGAACTGGCGCTTTAGTATAAGCGCCCTAAACTTGTGCTAATGACTCATAGAAGTCGTAAAGCGTGTGTGTCTTTGTGGAATGTGTGAGATTTTATCACCCACACGTGATATTTCCCTAACATGGGAAGTATTACCAGTATATCAGTCTGGTGCCCTTACAGTACACGTGTTCTTTAATCAGTTCTGGCGCTTCCCACATCTGAACAGTTTTAAGGGAGTGATAGGTGCGGGTCCAGACGTTTCCTAATTATTAAGAATGTTTATTGAACGTAACTGCTGTAAGCTACTGCCAGATGGTAGTACGCCGAGTGCTTGAGACTGTGGGCCAGGAAGTTGACACTGTGTACGTATGCCATGAGTAATATTTAACTTATTTGAAAGGACAAGTAAGAACCCGACACAATAAGGATTAGTATAGATTGGGTCCGTCTTCTTGGTGTTCTCGGAAAACTCGTGATGGCGTTTGTGTCGTACTGGCATTGCCTGGTATTATTATCGGCAGTATCGAGTGGTGACATTATACGTTCCTCTGACAGCTGGTTATCCGGTACCAATATCCATATCAGTATAGAAACCCCGCGTTCCGATAGCTGGGGTCGGTGGCACTACAGTGTTGTTGGTTGCATGTTGAGAATGTCCTTTACTCTGCCCTCATATTCTCTTCAAACACTAGATGACGGCAGCTCGTGGGGTCATTGTACGCTATGACTCGGTTCAGTAGGGTCTCTGACGCAGCTATGATTGAAGCAGAGTCCCCGTTGTGAGCACAAAGCTTCATTGAATGGCGCCTTGTTGTACGTGGTAAATCATGAAATACGCAGCAACTTCATTGCTTCAAGGATAAGCCAAAGCTAGATATCAGGGGTCAGTGGACAGGAATTTGCTGTGCTTTGGTCCACTGTGTGGATAGGAAAGAAGGGAAAATGAACCTGTCTTTTGTTTGCTTGTACATACTGCGACACTACCAACTGGAATACTTGATCCCAGCGAACTTAAATTACATTTGCCTGTAAAACCTACATCCTTCTCTATTTTGTCTCTACTGCTTCTTCATGCATTTATTTTGCCCAGGTCTCCATCATGATATATATGTTAAGCTAGAAACTACTCAACCGCGACCAAGAGAGGAAACCTTGGGAGGAACGTGACTGCAAATGTCCAGACAGCAGCAGGACTGATGGTCGGACTTGAAGCGTTTATTTTGCTATAGTTCTCAAGTGCAATGCCTCGGTGCATACTGCACTGATGATAGAATTAACTCGGCACAAGTACCTCTAGTCTAAGTGTACAGGAGATGTCTTTCCGATAAGGTGCTGGGATCAGACTCGAGGCCTCTGTGTAGCGTCGGTTTCAGAAAGGGTCTGAGTGCTATGTGTAGTAATAAAGACGTCAAGTGATAAGCTTTGGGTGGCACCCTATATACAGCATTTGTCTGCTTTATGAAATACGAAGGTCACGGAACTAGGGTCACAACTTTTACCAAAGTAGGATCTGGAAATAATTTAAAGAAACGTTTCGCGAATGTATTTGAGCGAAGCAAAGATGTATCTATAGTGAGTTATACGTTTATAGGGGAATGGGAGGGGCTAAGTAATCAGAATAGCATGCTTGGAGGGCGATGGGACCCATTCTAACTACTATAAGCAGTCTGTATTGGATGCTGGTTTTGCTTTCCCATCTGTATACGAAATCACTTATTTATATCATGATCCCACCAGTGTGCTACTTCCTTTCCAAGTGTGACTTATATGGACGCAGATAGTGCCACAGTGTCAATAGTCTACGAGAATCTTAATTAATCAAGTGTATTATATACTGGAGCGTTTGGAATTTTAATGTTAACAGGCGTGAATAATACATTATCTTTTGTACAAGTAATATTTACCAGTAAGTAAACTGCCTGTAATACGTAAGGGACGGCCTTCTTCAGGGTTAGCGCGGAACAGTGCAAAGTTTCTGAGTTGAAAGTTCAAGTTCGGTCAAGTTTTATGACGAGTTTTTCATTTGTTTCCCACGAGAATCTGTGAGTGTAATAGAAAATGTGCATCTATTAACTTGTGAATCATGCGGTAAACTTGTCAATTCCGTCGTCACACATCCATTTCTTCTTAACGGTTTTGTCTCAATGTTATTCTTGGTGGTTGAGTTGTGGAGTGTTCGTTGAAGTTCAACTATCAAGTATTCTTATGCTGTCCTACAGCCGACCTTGATCCCCCTTCCCTTAAAGGAGAGCATAATCCGTAGATTTGGTCATTTTAGACGTGTTTGTAGACTTTGTATTGAAACATGTTGTTGAACAATAAAGGTTACCAAGGATAAGTGTCTGACACAGTGTTCGACACAGTGCCAAATCATCCGTGACCTAGCTAAAATCTACATTTTACTGGTACATGAACCCCCCAAAAGATATTTGCTATGTGGATGAAATTTCTTGAATGCACTTATGTTGTTGGTTCAATACATATATTTGCCACTGGAATCGATTCCCGTATTTGTTGTATAGAATTGCACCTTTGGCTTATCTTAATATTTTTTGTATCAGTACCGAGTAAATGTAACAGACTGCTTCCCAGAGGACGAAAATTGGCACTTTTGTATATCCTGTTTATATACAAGGAGAATGAGAATACCAAGGTTACATGGATTTCAGCGTGGATTGTGTTTGAATCGAATTCAAACGGTTGGTTATTGTGAATGTGACTGCATTTCCGTAGTGTATAATTGGTTAGACTTATGTAAACTTATTCAGAACTAGGTGAATAAAACTGTAAATATATGTGACTTTGATTCTTTGTATATGATATGATTATTCGTGGAATATTAGATTAAAAGAAATAAACTGATTAGCTGTCATGATAGGTTCATTAAGAAACAAGTAGCAAATAAATATCTGTTGTTGACAGAACGCACATGCAAAAAAAAATGGGCGGAGTCTGGAGCAGGACAGAAACACACACCATGTGGAGGCCATTTTCGATTTCATTCATTGCACAATCCGGAGTCGCCTCTGGTGGAGAGGCACTAGCAGTGGCACCACTGGCAACCAATAGTGGATGATGTAAGCCCTGAGGTATTCCTTGGCCAGTTTTACAGGAGAGTCCTTGGAGAGCATATATATGAGAGGTTCCTGTGTCCTGCTTTTAACATGACTTTGAATCGTATATATGATTTGAATGATGAAATTACCTTGCAACTGACAGCAATGATTTTAAATTGTTGCTGTAAAAAGTATATGGTAGTGGTCACAATTCTGATGGTACATACTGATATATGTAATAATACCTGAAATTTGCTCTTTTGGAAAACTGCCCAGATCTTGTCATTTGAAATGCTATTTGTAGTATAAACACACTCTATTCATCTGATGAGGAATAATCAGCTTCTCAAGATATTTATTGTATGAGTTATAGGTAACTTCTGGTGTTCCAAGTATATAGGGCATATAGCCTATGAGCTATGGGGGCTGCCATGACACCCCCGAGTAGGTGTTCTTCACTAAATGAGGTGCAAAAGTAGGTGTTCTTCACTAATGGAGGTGCAAAAGAAGTGAATGATAATTGGGAAGTGTCACAATTTTAGCCTTGCTCACATATGTATATAAAGTATTCATGTGAAAAATATCATGTCCTGGGTTTAATCATTATCTCATCATGCTCTGGGATGGGTGGAGATTCAAGGGAACCATGGTAAAACATTGAAAGGCAGTTGAATTTCATAAGAACAAAGAGCCAGAATATAGATCTGTCCCCCAATGGGAACCACCATCCTGCTAGCCACCTAGTGACTGCTATATGAACTAACAATGGCTCTTTCCCCTATACGGCATATAGCCTATTATCCATGGGCGCCACCATGACGCCCCCCTGAGTAGGTGTTTTTCACTAAAGGAGGTGAAAAAGTAGCTGTTCTTCACTAATGGAGGTGCAAAAGAAGTGAGTGATAATTGGGAATTGTCACTTTTCTTGCCTTGCTCACATATGTAAATAAAGTGTTCCAGGTGAAAAACATCATGTCCTGGGTTTTAGCACTATATCTTCCTGCTCTGGGATCGGTGTAGAGAGTCAAAGGAACGTTGGTAAAACATTGAAAGGCAGCTGAATTTCGTAAGAACAAAGAGCCAGAATACAGGGCCCTGTTTTTCAGTCACGACAATCTTTATTAACGATACCCTAAGATCGTACAGCCAATGTACGACACTTTGGAAGACAAAAGATGGCGGGTGTTCAATAGACACGATCGTAGTGCGCCACGGACGATCGCCGCAATAAACGTCGGCCGTCACGACAAGTACAGGTTCTATCAAGGAACCAGTGAACCGTTATGGTTATATCGGCGAATCTAATCGACCGATCTTGTTCATATTTGGTACGATTATAGGTTATAGGTATCCCTTACTCGTGTTAAAGTTTCATGGCGTAATTCCAACAGAACTGTGCTCTACTTCCTGCAGTCGGGGCTAGCATCGCGAAAGATCTGGGGGGAGAGTGGCTATGTTTGTCACGTGACAGCTGCAGAAGGTCAAGGTCGCCGCATAAATTAGCGGAGGGGTGAGAGTACACTGGCCACTCGTGCAGCTTTTGCTACGACAAAATTCATACGCCGATTCTGGCGAATCTAATGGGCCGATCTTCTTCATATTTGGTACGATTATTAGTCATATGTCTCCCTTACTCGTCTTAAAGTTTCATGGCTTAATTCCAAAGGGAAGTGAATTTCCGCTTTCAGTACGACATGTCCTTAGATGTCTCAGGGCTACGACAGTTTGGGAGACATATTTACCCACGTGACCTTACATTTGTCGTGACTATAGCACACCTCACACTGCCCTACGTGTCGTACACGGGCGATATGTCGCCCATTGCCGATTATATCACGTCTATAGGACACACAAACCTGGCGATGTCATTATCAACGATTGTCGTCACTGAAAAACAGGGCCCAGGTTCTGTCCCCCGACCACCTAGTGACTGCTTCATGAACTAACAATGGCTCTGTCCCCTATATAGACAGTACTGCTACCAACAGTTGGTCAAGCTTGCCTTCAGCATGTAGCTTTTCCCAGTCATAGTCATCATATCTTTTAAATATCATTTCTACATGATGCTGCTACCATTTGAGACCTTTGTCTCATTGCCTTGTGGAGTTCCAGCTAAAGTAAGCCGATTTTGACCAAAACAACCCCTGTGGAGTAATGTTCTAATATCTGTGAAACAGTGTTGAACAGATGTTTAAAATGAGGTGTTTAGACCAGGTTTTAAACATCAGGGAATACTGGTGAGGAATTATTAACTCAGGTTTACAGTTTTCTCATTACTATATACCTCAAAAACATTAAGATATTTGCCTCATTTCAGCTGTTGGCACCATCTAATTTGGGCACACACTTGTCATATTCTCATGTGAGTTTTGTCAACAAGTTTCAAAGTCCAGCACAAAGCCTTTCCAACTGCCAATTTTTGAATTCCCCACATCCAAGTTCAAAGCAAAGCTGGTGTGTGATGTTATATCTAACTCTTCAACCCTATACTCTATACCCGATAATATGAGGTTCTACATACAGGCACAGGCAAATGGTTGAAGTGTGATAGCATCAAGCACAATTCCTACTGGTTGAAGTTGGCTGCACTACTATACAATGATATGAGGATGCTCTTAGTCTCTATAGTTGTAAGATTCTGCTAATGTTCTAACCCAAAATAGGGGATGCAACCCCTGCCAAACTGAGGCCATAGTTGCCAGCTAGCAAACATGCTGGAAGCCCCAATCTCTGTGCCTGTACCCACATAATCAATCATAAAGTTTGACTTCCTAGAAGCTAATTCTCAATGAAGTCACTTATTGAGAATTGCTCGTTCACATTCAAATATCCAGCAGCAACTGCTTTCTTGATTTGTGCCATCAGTTGGTAGTCATCAGGCTCCATTGCAGGATCTTTAATACAGAAGGAAGACAAAGTCCCATTTTCTTGCACATAGAACCCCTTTAAGTACCCAATGTAGAGTTCTCAATGAAGAGTTCTCTTTGCTCATAGTGCTCTTCCATAAATATGGTAATCTTATTTAAATAAACAGCAACAGAGGCATTTTGTAGCACTTGATGTAGTAAATGCTCCTAGTTCATTGATGTTGAAGAAAAAACTAATGATCTTGTGAGACTGTATTGATTCTGGGACAAATGTACTAGTGTTTGTCCATTGTTGTCTCCCTCCACATCAGTTGGTCAGACTGAGGGAGGGTGCACACCCATCTCCCAGTAGAAAAACGGGACTGTAATCATAAACATTGAACTCCAGAGAGTGATACACCTATGGTTACCTTGTGTGTTAATCATTACTATAGTAGTACAACTAAGCTGATTTCTTGTGATATGATATGTATGCATTTCATTACAAATATCAATTTTTGTCATTGAACACAAATATTGGTGTCTACCTCAGTGTTTAGCTAAAAACATTGACCCCCCAGTAGAAAGTGAAAGAAATTTAGCCCCCCTTGGGAATACCCCCCAAAAAATTGCCCCCCCCCCCCCTTTGGAATAGCCAAAAAATGGTTTGCCCCCCCCTTGGAATACCCCAAAAAAGGTTGGCCCCTCCCTAAAAAATGTGCCCCTCTCAGCCATAATTATTGAACACTCCCTAATCATAATGGATTGTTTGTTTGGTTGTGAAGTTTTACATCTCGGTAGGCTAGTTACGTTCATGACTGACTCAATCATAATGGATTGAGATGATCCATAAGTAGTGGGATATGGTGGTAGCAGTCACCTATCTCTGTTCCTTGTTTCCTCCAGTGCTGGGATGATAGTTGCTTGTGGAGAAGTCCTACCCTCCTCACTGTAGTGGTGGTAATGCTCAGCAGCCTGGAGATGTTGATACCTCAGTGTCTGGGTGAAGAATGATTTCTGTGTGCACATCTGTCGCTTATATACTCTCTTGGGGGTTCAGTGCAAACAAAGACAGGTGACGGTTCAAATGCTGGGGGTGGCAGTCCAAACAGATGGGCTTTAACCACTATCTGGAGCACAGACCTGTTATGGGCCTATTCCACCAATGAGGCACAAGCCCAGGCCGGGCGCCTTGTGGTCGCCTATTGGCGATCGGCGGCAATAGCCGGCCCAAACCTCCTGCCGGCGGCGATAATCTGCTTGGTGGAACAGCTCATGAGAGCTCACAGGCCCCACACCCTCCAAAACCCCGTAGCCGGGGAGTATCGGTTGACCTGTTGGTGGCCGCCGGCCGGGAACAATACTCGGTGCAATAGCCAATTTTTGAAGTGTTCCACCAAAATATAGTGATAACCACAGAGAAGTCCGGGCTGGCGGCCGGGCATTATGAGTGCAACGTCCCCTGCAAGCCCTGCCAGAGGAAAACTGATTCACTTGATTCTAAGCACCCGGCAGGCCGGCTGGCGTGCCAAGAGCTACATCGAGAGTGATGCCGAGAGCACGCCGAGAGCTGTTCCGGGGCGCACGTTGACACACACCGTCAATATTGAGCTGCAAGGCCCGGAAGGGGTACTTGTATGGACTATGACTGAAAATTTGGACAATTGGGGTAATTTAGATAGAATTCTAGCACCAGAGTCGAATATACACATTCATAACATCAATCCTTATCTTTATTTACCTTCATTGTTCGATTTAACCTGTAATTCCGCGGTTATTTGACGTTTTCTGACCATTCCCGTACAATTTCCGACACGCTGACACACTGCTCCGCTCGATACTCGACTTTCGTGGGTTCAGAGCGTCGTAGTGTATCGGCGCATGCCGAGCCGCCTATCGGATCGATAGAGAACCTCGGGCTTGTGCGTTAATGGCGCCAACGTCCACCAGACGGCAATAGCAAACCCGCTGCGAGTGTATTGCCGCGCCGGGTCCGGCCGGCTCTGTGGGCGCTCTGTGGGCGCCTTGTGTATGCCTGTTGGTCGCCTCAGGGTGGCTTTGGTGGAACAGCTCGTAGAATTTAGGGGTTTAGGGGCGGCCGGGCGGCCCGCCCCGGCGGCAAATGCTGGCTGGAGGTAAAAAATCCGCCTGCTGAGGGCCTTTTTGGTGGAATAGGCCCATTAGGAAGCAACCTGTGTTATTCTTAATACATATGTCACACCTACAACATGTGCTGTCCTCAGTAAAATCTCAATTTTACTCCAACTTACCAGGTAAGTCTCCCCATGTTTTACTATCATCTTGGATTTCTCTAAAAATGGCATGAAAATTTGTCAACATCAGTTTTTGAAGGGCTACTAAGCTTTCCGAAAATGTATAGTTTACAAAATCCTCAGAAAACCCCAGCAAATCTCACACTGATCCTGACTATAATAATGAATAACTTCATGTAACTGGCATCTAAATATTTAAACAGGATAGTCTCAAAAGGACGTAACTAGCCTACCGGGACGTAAAACTACTCAAACAAACAAACAATTTAAACAACCCTGCTGGCACTTGGTGTACTGAACAAGTAGAAACACAGATCGCGCAGCCGAGCGATAATAGCTAGGGGATTTGAGCGAATTTCACAAAATAAAGTGAAAAAGGTTGTTTGTCAACTCACAAAAAACATCTGAATATATTCCTCAGTGCCTCTTGAGTGTAATCCTGTGCTGGATTGATGTAATTCCATGTAATTTGCTCAGATTGGACTTGTTTTTGGTTCCCCTGCTTTGACCTGTTAGCTCTGAGGAGCCATGTTTACAGTCTGATCTCTCTAGTGTGAAAGTTATTTTTGATATATTTAGATTGCATATTTTTTGTGAACTTCTATCTGAATATTCATATTTTTGTGAGTCATGATCTATAATCTATGTTTTGTCTATGTTTGGTGATTGTAACAAAAAGTGAAATTACATCCCATCATGTTAGGGGATCCAAATCAAAGCTGTGGAAAGCTGTGAGAAATCAAAGTTCTCCTCTTTTGTAACTACCAAGGTCTTTGAGGTGCTACAGAGGTATGTATTATAAAAATGATGTATCCCAGAATTTATGTAATGAAGATATTTTGGATAATTATGTTTTTATGGCCCATATTAGATGACTTTGGTTTGAACATGTGACTACTTGAAACATGCTTGCTCCATGATGTGAGCCTAAAAGTATATTGAGTCCAGACATGAGTGAATATTATCCTATATGGAGTAGATTATGAGCCCAAATGAGGCTATTCTATATTATTTAAGGCCTAAAGCCATGTTCAAATATCTAAAAGGGTGTACAAACAAGTAAAGTCTGTGTCTGAATATTATTTCACCCTACTGAGTAAAGAAGTCTGTGTAGTTTTACCATATTCTACCATATGAGTATTGTAATGGACAGGGTTTTAGGATGGTTTTGGCCGATTATTTAAAGGTATTTCAAAGATAATAGATAATTGGTGGGTTCTGCCTGTCCAATACAGAAGTTATCAAAAGAAGAACACAACAAGCAAAATAATATCAAATGATCTCTGTATTCAATGTTACAAAATGACCAGCACACCTACCTTGATAATTAGTGATGTATAATGTATAATTGTAGTATAATGTATAGCTCCCAGGTCACAAGTCACAGAGAAATCCGAGGAGTAGTGCTTTCCTATGTATTCCAACCAGTGACCAGTAACCAAAGAGAGAGAACGTGGGGGTTGCAACCCCTTTTAAAGGGGTGGGATGGGGGGCACTGGAAGTGACATCACTGGCACCGCCAGTGACTTCATTCCTCCAGTATGGGAGAGGTATAATGAAAGTAGTATATGGTTTGATGGCGTTCCCATTACAGTATTATTAGTGACAAATCCAAGAGTAGAGTATATTCAAAGCAGACTTGTTGTATTACGATGAGAGTTTCAACAAGATAGTGTAGTTAACTGGTTATTGTTAAGGTACCACCTGTTTTGTATTTTTCCAGTTCTCTACGATGGTTTATACGATGGTTTTTGATTGTTGACACATGAACAAGAATTCACTTCGGTGGTTTACAACGAATATTTCACGAACATGTCACACAAGAAATAAATAATCCGTTATATTACGAGAGCTTCCGTTTTAATCATTGGCCGAGGTACACTTGGCATTACACTGGCCACCAAAAAGGCTTTCGAAAGTTGATTTTTCTTTCTTTAACTACCATGGAGAATTGATATCAGGAAACTTGAGGCTCAAGCCAAATCAATATTTATTGTACATATTAAAGTGTTTACAGAAAGACTACTGTACAATATCAGCTTTATACACCACATCCCAAATGATGATGGTATAGAGACCATGAGACAGAAGCTATCCATGACACAGCCAATCAAACAGATGCCAAGGAATGACTCTTCTTGTAGACCTTCTACAGAAAAAGAGGAATTTCTTACAAGTTCGAAGTACAGCGATGGGAACAAGACTCACACTATCGTCCTCTCAACTGCTAAAAGCGTAAGGAGCATGTTATTGTGTTTATGGAGAAGAATCACAAGTCACAACAGCCATGAGGTTAATCCCGGACGGAAGTGCTTTATTGCCATCGCGCAACGGCCACGTTCATGATGCGCGATTCCGAAATACATGACATTCCTCCCTTATAATATCAAAGTACATCAGTACATAAAGTATACACACACATAACTCTTGAATAACATAACCAATACCACAGATCAAAGGTCTACAAACATCACATATCTAATACCTTCCGTTCCTTAACTGCTCGACCACTACTGGTCTGTCTAGGCATTACCACTGGCATAGGCGTGACGGTATCATATCGGTCAGATGGCCGCTGACTGTCCTTAGGGCCACTGACAGGTTTTTATATCCTTCTAGGTGTAGATCCCGGTGTTGGCACACAGGTAGTAGTCACGCTTGGTACAGTATCAGTATGTGCAGGTGGTTGAGTGGTCACTGGAACAGGCAAGACCGGTGCAGGAGTCTCCGGTGTAACAGTATCAGGAACATGAGGGTAGGGAGGCTGTGGTTGAACTGGCTTTTCCTTTGTTACGTCTCTTGGGTGAGAATGAGGCCTTCTTCTGACTTGGTCACTTATCACTTGAGGCGAAGTGCCCTGAGTGACCGTTGGTCGGGTATTGTCTGGTACTATGTGGTCAGCATGGACTCTTCTGCGGCTTTGGCCAAGCTTGGCCACTACATGAACCACATAGGTTAGCGGTCCCTCGATCTCTAAAATAACTCCATTGATCCACTTATCCCTGAAATTCCTAACCCGAACTGGCTGGCCAACATCGAATTGCCTGTATGCTGATCTCGGTCCATCATGAAGCTCGTTGGATCGCAGTTGAGACTCTTCGGCATGTTGTTGTAAGCTAGGTTTCACCAGCGATAGAAGGGTTCGCGGTGCCTTGCGCAGCACCAGCTCAGCAGGAGTCCTGCCAGTTGTTGAGTGCGGCAGATTTCGATATTTACCTAGAACATCCGATATGCGGGAACCAACTGGTTTAGATCGGGAAGATTTCTTGAACATCCTCTTAAATGTCTGAACATGACGTTCAGCCAAACAATTGGTAGGAGGATGATATGGAGGACTCAGTATATGTTTGATCTTCTTCCCCCGAAGAAATGATCTAAACTCTTCAGAAATGAACTGGGGACCATTGTCACTTACTAATATCCTGGGAAGTCCGAAACGTGAGATGACCTCCTCCAATTTTTCAATCGTGGCTGAGGATGTAGTATGAGTCATGTGAAAAACCTCCAGCCACTTTGAGTAACTGTCCACTAGTAGAAGGTATTGTTGACTATCAATCTCTAAAAAATCTACATGAATGCGCTCCCATGGCTCTGTAGCCCAGGGCCAAAACACTAAGGGCGCTGCCACAGGCATCGGCTGAAATTCGGCACACGTGCCACAGGCACGAGACATGTCCTCAATGTCTGCATCCATAGATGGCCACCATATGAATGAACGTGCCAAGGCCTTCATTTTCACCATGTCAGGGTGACATGAATGTAGTTCATCCAGAAGCTGACCCTGCAACGGTGAAGGCACTACCACTCGTCTGCCCTACAAAAGGCATCCATCCTCAAGAGACAGGTTGAAACGATTTCTCCAGAATGCCTGTAATGCAACATCGTCACAATGTTTTGGCCATCCATGCAAAGTGAACTCATAGGCCCTGGACAACACTTTATCAGTTTTCGTACATTTGGCTATCTCAGCAGCCGTCACTGGTAAACTGTCAACTGTCAAATGGAGCATATAAACTTCTTCGACATCACGTTCCTTGCATGAGCCAACTGGTAGTCTACTCATTAAATCTGCTGGCGCATTATCCTTAGATTTCCTGTAACGTATATCATAACTGTAACCTGCCAATAGAAGTGACCAACGCATTAGCCGTGCCGCCGCCAGTGGTGGTATGCCATACTTGGGACCAGATATCCGGGTCAACGGCTCATGATCAGTGATCAGTACAAAAGGCCGGCCATACAAATACAGATGAAATCTCTTTAAACCAAACACAATGGCCAGACCTTCTTTTTCTATTTGGGCATAGTTCGACTCGGCCTGGGACAGTGACCTAGATGCAAAAGCAATTGGTTTCTCTGAACCATCTTCCATTTTATGACTAATGACGGCACCCAAACCATATGGACTTGCGTCAACTGACAACACAACTTCTTTTTTAGGATCATAATGCACCAAAATTTTGTCGCTTGACAACTCTCGTTTAGCAAACAAAAACGCTTCCTCACAATCTTTTGACCAGATAAAATCAACACCCTTACCCAGGAGGGAATACAGAGGATGCATGTGACTAGCTAAGTTTGGCACAAACTTACCATAATAATTTATCATGCCCAGGAATGACCTCAACTCCCCTACATCCTGAGGCCTGGGAGCATCCTGGGCCCTGTTTTTCAGTCGAGACGATCTCAAGTTGAGACCGTTTGAAAGGCAAAGTGTTTTTCAGTTGAGATGATCTCTAGGGATCTCAGCCTGAGACTGAGATGAGACCATTTGGGGTGATTTGGGTGTTTTTCAGTTGAGATCATCTCAAGGGATCTCACGTGAAATGGTCTCCCAAACGGTCTCAATCTGAGACCAGTTGAGAGTTGTCATAACTTTTTTTTTCAGGTGCTAAAACTTATTCAAATTAGAAAATATTTAGCGTGAAAGGTATTAATAATCTGACATACCTATATCCCAAATTTCATAGTTTTCCTGTGGTTATTAAGACCACGATAAACATTTGTCTGGAAATCTAGAAATAGGCAGGCACTGCACCACTCAGGTAGCTTTTGTATCCTACTGTGATGCACGATTTTATTTGAGCAGGGTGAGGTCAAGGTCATTCCATATTTGAACACCCATTCAAAAAGTAAAACATGTCTCACTTATTGAATACTCAACAGAAAATTATGAAATCTTAGGATTGGATCAAATGGACATGGACAATTATTCGCTGTAAATATGGTCTAATTTGAATAAGTATAAGTATTTCAAATCAATAATTTCCGATTGCAGAATCTTGAACCCTGTAGGAAATGATCTCTAGGGATCTCAGGTTGAGATCGTTTTAGCTGAGATCCGCTGTGGCTAGCTGAGACCACGTCTGAAAAACACCTGCAGCCATTGATCTCCCAAACGGTCTCAGTATCGCTCATGGATCTCAGCGGATCTCAGTTTGAGATCGTCTCGACTGAAAAACAGGGCCCTGGATACATGTCAACATATCTCTAACAGGCTTTATGCCATCTGCACTGAGAATGTAACCCAAATACTGGATTTCTGAGAGGAAATATGAACCTTTTCCCTCATTTAGTTTGACATTAAACCCTCTGAAACGTGTAAATATCTCTGCTAATACTTGTAGGTGTTCCTCCTCAGTCTCAGTAGCAATAAGCACATCATCCACATAACAAAACACATTATCGATACCAACTAATATCTGGTCTATTGATGACTGAAAAATGGCTGGCGCAGGTTTAATACCAAAAGTGAGTCTGGTTGGCCTTATCAAACCTTTGTGAGTGTTTATAGTCAGTACTTCTGATGACTTTTCATCCAGGTAGAGCTGATTAAAAGCGCTAGCTAAATCTAGCTTACTGAACACCTTGGGCTTTTTACCACCATCACAAAGTTTGGCTAACATCTCTTCTACATTTGGTAGTTTGTATTCATTATCCTCAATCAACTCATTGACCTTCTTATAATCACCACAAACCCGTATATTACCCTTTTTATCCTTTGGAACTAAAACTGCTGGCGAAGCCCACTTCGAAAAAGTCACAGGCTCAAATACCTTCGCCTTTACCAATTTGTCATACGCCTTCTCCGCGTCTGTGCGTATTGCGTAGGGAACTGGCCTCGATTTCTGAAACAAAGGTTCGGCATTAGCTTTCAGGTTGACATTAGCAGTGAAACCCTTAATACCAGAATTGTCTGTATCAAATAACTCTTTGTTTTCATGCAACAACTTTCTCCAACGTTCCTTGAGTTTACGTTTTTCAATAACCTGGGGCTGTGGTTTGTTTTGGTGGACATAGAATATTTCAGCCCAATTAAGTTTAACCTTGGCCAGCAAGTCCCTGCCTAAAAGACAAGGTTTATTACCTCTTACCACCAGAAGGTTAATTTCTACAACCTTGGATCCCTGAACACTGATGGGCACACGTACAACCCCTACCACGGGCACTTTATCACCACTATAGCTACGAAGGTGAACCTCTGAAGGCTTGATAGGATATTTTGTCAGTTTACGATAATAGACAATATCACTGATAGTTGAGAGAGATGCCCCTGAATCAATCTCCATCTTTATGGTTGAAGTGTCAATTTTAGCATTAACCACATAGGGGTCAACCCTAATAGCATGATTTATGTCAACAGGATCCTTACATTCATACTCTGGTTTTAGGTTATGCATCCCAAATGTGGCAGATGAGTCAGAGGCAGCATCATCCACATCATCCACCTCCTCTATGTGCTGCGTCGGGTGCTCACGATGTCCTCGCTTCTTCCACTGTTGTGGGCCCCGCGACTGACCCGAATGCCCTGATGTTCACACCAGGGCGATGTGACCATGACGATGGCATCGGTGGCACTCCGCGTCCTTGAAGTAACAGTCACTGGGTGCATGTTTAGTGTTGCCACAGATGTGGCACGGGTCTCTCCTCTGAGATCCTACTTTACGTCGGCCCTGTTGCTGCTGACGACCCTGACTGCTGTTGCCCACTCGATGAGCCTCAACTGAGGCCATGGCATCTTCATCGGCCTGACACTTGGCTTGAGCAGTCTTTTTGTCAAGGTTGGCCATAGCAAGTAAATCTGTTTGTGTCTTTTTCATCTTAGAATTTAGACCGATTACCAACATGTCCCTGAGGCCCTCGTCCAAGTACGTCCCAAAAGTACACGTTGATGCAAGGGACCTCAAGCGACTAGTGTATTGTGTAATGGTTTCGTTTTCCCCTTGACGTGCAGTAAAAAATTTGTATCGCTCAGCAATAATGACAGGATCTGGTTTGTAGTGGCCCTTGAGCAGTGCACATAAATCATCAAAACTTTTGGTTGTTGGGGCCACACCGGAACATAAGTCTTTAAGCACTGCATAGGGACCAGTCCCAATTTTGGCACACAAAAGATGTACCTTTTTATCATTGGGAATATCTTCTAGAATTATATGAGACTCCAGTCTCTCCTGGTAATTGCACCAGTCCTCATTTTCCTCATTAAATGGGGGGAAATCCTTACCCATCCTTACTTTGACAATGGTTGAATGTAGTACTGCAATTCTACAATCACTGCAAATGCACAGTATTCAACAGAGATTTACAGTCACTTGGATTTACTAGTGATGACCACTGTGATTGCACAGCATTTGACTGGAAATTTACTTCTTGTTTTTAACTTGACTTATACCTGACATCCTTGACTTCTCCTTCACACAAAATCTGGAGCCTGTCATCCCATCTCTCGTCGCCAATATTGTGTTTATGGAGAAGAATCACAAGTCACAACAGCCATGAGGTTAATCCCGGACGGAAGTGCTTTATTGCCATCGCGCAACGGCCACGTTCATGATGCGCGATTCCGAAATACACGACACATGTGTAAAGAACGAAGAACATGTGGAACATGCTATTGAAAGTATTAGGCTATAATTGACAGGCAAGTTCGAAGTAAAGCGACGGGAACAGGACTCACACTATCGTCCTCTCAACTGCTAAAAGTGTAAGGAGCATGTGGAAAGAATGAAGAACATGTGGAACAGGCTATTGAAAATATTAGGCTATAATTGACAGGCATCAGCCACCAGTGAGTGTGTATAGAGAGCCAAAGTGAACCCATTGCAACCACAGATAGCCGGTCACAAAATACTATTTCCGGGTATAGGCGCTCAGTACTTTGACTATGTAGGTTCAAGATTATATGTCTCATTCACCAATCTTTTAGATCCAAATTTTTAATAAACTTAACAACTGTCATCGTAGTTTTGAAACAAAGTTATTCAGAGACGATAGTTATAAACTCCACCTCAAAAGTAACAAACAAGACTAAAAACATAAGTCTAGCCTCAAACCCCCATAGCTTTAGCACTAAGCCTCATTCTTACTGGCCACTGGAAATGGTGTTTTGTAGGTGGGTATCTGTGGTTTCAGCAGGTTCACTTTGGCTCCCTATGCTTATCCGTTGAAAGTACCGGAATACCGGTACCGGAAGTCGGTTTATTTAGCCGTGAATAGGTTCACTATGTACCAGCACAGGCAATATCGTAAAAGTAATACAAATGTATAAGTGAATAATTTCAACACATGCATCCAAGAAAGTAGAGCAGTTCAAATCCTCGGGCTACCCAGAGAAAAACACAGTCACATATACCAATAACCGTAATGAATGCAAGACAAAAGACTGAAAATATTGCAAAATCCTGGATACTGCAGGCAAAATCATGAGCAAATTGATTCATAGGATACACATGACAGAGCACAATATTATGTGCAACAGCTGAAACGTGGTATATTGCATCGTGTGAAAAAAGTCCCAATATGGGAGACAAACGAAAAGGAAGATCAAGCAACACATGAGGGAGTACATGACACCAGGGAATGTATGATATGGAATCCACCATATGAGGGCACTAGCTCTCTCAGGTCTAAACACCATGGGTGGGAGGTATGGATGAAAGTGCCCCCAATGCCACCGCAAGTTTTTTTTCTAACAGGAGAGGCCCTCGACACTCATATGAGGAGATTTGCACTTTATGTATCACTCGTACATAGGATTGATCTTTACCCATAATTACAACCATTAAGCGGCTGGTCCAACAAGGCGGCGATAGCCAGTGTTGATGGCATTGTGGTCATCCCTGACCGTTGCTAGCCCATTTTGCAAGTTTGCGGCGATGATCCTCTCAGTGGAACACCTCATAACATGAAATAATGGCTTTAGGTTGGTCCCAGCTGACCACCGGCCCATCACTGTATGTCCAAAACCCCGTCGCTGGCCCCTCGTCGGCTAGCCTAAAGTCACCTCCAAAGCATCGCCAGCCAAAATCTAATTGAATAGATATTTAGCAGCGGCCGGCCAGCTGGCCAACAACACCTTGATGCTTTCCCAGGATCTGCATTGACTTCTCCCAGCCCTTAATAAAAATCAGTGAACGCCATCATCATGAATGGTCAACAACTGTGATGCGCTAACCTGCCAGCAGAGACCAAATATTCTGACAGTTTCAAGCAGAATTTTAGCACCCGAGCGTGCCTTTAAATACATATTCATGACATCAAGGCATATTTTTATTTACCTTCATTGTTCGGTTTAACGCATAATTCAGTGCAAAATTGACAAGCTATCATCGTTCCCATACAAATCCTAATAAGGCAGCACACTGCTTTGCTTGATATCTGGTTTTTGCAGAGCTGGAGTGGAGCAGTGTATGGAGGTGCATTCATCCAAATGAATGGGGAATTGTAGCATCCCCCTGTGTGTTCATTGCCCTGCCAGTGATGGCTGGCCGCTATGTGTGGTGGAATCACTCGCTGGTTGCTGCTAGCACACCATTACATTCTTCCATCACATGAGTTGATAGAAAGTATGCATCTTCTTTGACATCATTTACATGCTGGGTTACTATAGGGCACATAGCTATTGTGTTATGGAGGCAGCCGTCTTGCCCCCCCCCCCCCCCCCCCCCCGACACTAAACAAAATACTGGGTGGCAGGTCCAGTTATCAATGGATTTTATTCAAAAATAATTGGAGGGGGGGGGGGGGGGGGGGTTACAGCATTAACTTGATTCACTGGGGCAATGTGCTGTGGGTGGCTCATTGTCGCTTCTTTCTGCAGTTCTGCCATCTGTTCCTGTCAAGTAGCAACATCACACAATGACACTGCTGCCTGTGCAATGGGCTGGACCAATGCAGCGGGTGCATCAGAAATTGCTGGCACATAACTCTCAGATATGGTATCTCCGGTTACCACATTTTCAGCTGTTATCGTTTGTTGACAGAGATCAATGACCTCCTCCCAAGTGAACAGAGAACCCAGTGCATCACCTTTCCCTAATTCACCAATTCTATAAGCCTCATTCAACAACTCTATTGCATCACACAGCAACCTTGCATAGCCCTCATTAACGCTACCCTACATTCTGTATCCTTCACAAAAAGCTGCCAATGACTGTTCTTCTGTCAAACCTATACTTTCTGAGCACCTTCCTCAACTCTACACAAGAAACAGAACAAAGTCCCATTTGGCCTAATATCAAGAGAACACTGAAACTTGTGCCTATCATGTAAACTGCCTTATCAATGCTTCTTTGAGAGAGAGTGACAGAAATGTATGGATTTTTGCTGATTATGTTGTAAAACATCATAGCACCACCTGTCATATGCAATGATGCCAAGCTGGTCCTTTCAGCATCTGACTCAGTAGCATATTATGCATCAAAATATTACAGCCACGATCGAATGCACAAATTCCCCAAGTATAGTCTGTGTGCCCTTCAGTACCCTTAAAGAAGCTACTCAAACCTCAAATTCTTAAACTCACCACTAAAATGCTGAAACCATCCATCATCACAGGACTGCATGACATTCTCTATATCTCTAAACATACGATATCTATCCTGAACACAAGTTACAGGCTCAATAACTCTATCATCAACACCGTCAACCATTTCGGGTTAGTTAATTCTCCACCAGGAACGCAAGTCCAAAAATGTAGGTGCATTATGCTTCGCACCTCCGAGGAATTATCTGACTTCGTTTTTTCTTTTCGTGCTCAAAGTTTGTTGCCAAAATTTGTCGCCAAGTTCAAGATATGATAAAACATTTAAAAGAGGTCCCTCAAATAGCCAACTACACTATCATTGATATCACACGACTTTTGACAAAGTTTTAGTTTGGAGCAAAGATAAAAGTGAGATTTATTTTTGAATTCAAACATGGTCATATCCCCTAGGAATTGAGTGTTGTAGGAAGAGGTTGGCCAACAACGATGAAGATATTGAAATAAGACTTCCATTGTTACTACCGTTCTTTCGGCACTCTGTTCGTTATGGTGCCAAAACTTGTTTTGGAAGGATGTAATAAAGAAAACCAGTGTCTGTCCAATCCCTGCACAGAGCATAACGTGAGTTAGTAGCATATAAATGTGCCTTTGCATACAGGTAGAATTTGCCCTCTCGTTTGTCCAGTTAGAAATCACACAGAAAGATGTTGAAGATCTGGGATAGACTAGGGTTACCCTTAGAATATTTAATATAAAATTCTGATATTCCGTTTTAGGACAAGTGCAGTGATTTCAGTGACGACACTGCCCTGTAACTACTTGGACTCAAGAGGGGAAGGGGGAGTAGCCGTGAGTTGAGTATAAGCTGGTCAATTGTACATATCACCATCACAGCTGTTATTATTGACCTTAGAAATACATAATGATTTGTGGAGAATCAGAAAAAACTGATCAATCATAACCATGGACATACAACTCATAACAAATAATCTTGTTTTTAACTGATGCATTTATATTCATTATTATAGATAATTAAAGGAACACGGTCAATTTAGCTCATGAGTATTTATTACCAGAAACATAGGGACCCACATTGAAGGATGTGTAGAATATATAAATGGTCCCATCATAAATATAGTATAGTCTAATGAATACATTTAAAACTAAATGCGGAAATTCCAAACAAGAAAAAGGCATGATAAGTTTTATATGATGAATAACTAAAAGAATGATATACCTTAATCAGCAAAGGATACATTAAAACCAAATAAGTAAGGATTCACTAGTACTATTAGACAAAAATTAGAGTTGCTGATCGGGGAATACGTTCCCCGATACTTTATTTAGAAAGACTATCATCGTTCAATGTTCATGTTTCATCGAAAATCATCAACGCTACACAAGAAAACCCCTGTGAGGTAGATGGTCATTCAATACATAAACACAACGCGAGTACTTTGAGGGAAAAAGTTACAAAACTACTGTAGCACCTACTTAGTTATACCTCTAGATTGACAATATTCCATTTGCCATATTTGATTATATATTACACGCTGGTCCTTTTCCTTGATAAGAAAACGATAATTCATACAGTAACGTGTTGAATTACTTGGCATTGCAGAGCATTGTGAGATATCATTGACACGAAGGCAATCAACAGTGTTTCAGGCACATACAGAATGAGCTCCAACAAAATCAAAACCGATTGGAAATGTCTATTTTGAATGACTCAAATCACAAGGATGCATCATAATAAATCAGACACTAGAAATTGTCCACTGCTTTATACATATATCTTGGTTGTATGGCATTGCAAAATGCGGAATCAATAAATATCACAGACTCTATATGATTACTATATTTCCAAGGTTGAACCGACACTATATAGTCCGTTCGGTAAACAAAACATCAATGCTATCACATTTGAATATATATATCATATTAAATAGGGGAAAGGGACAAACATAATGACATGACTAGGAGGTTTCAGGAGCGAGATGATTATAAAATTCCGTGTACATAAATAGACGGATTTCAAAACCACTGATATTTACATTTCGTGACAAACAAAGTCTACCTCTGGCTTATGGCGCAGTTTCATTGATACACCAACTATGCTTGACTTGTATGTGTAAATTCAGAAAATAGATTAGATTGATCCATCTAAATGAAAAGAGCATACGTACGATATATTTATGAACTAGTCCATACATTATACAAACATGAGTATATTGATAGCTATAGTGTATGTATATATCCATACATATATACAACCCAGACATGCAAGTGAAAGTGGTTATATATTGTATGAAACTGTAAAAAACACATACCTATCTTGAGCAATAATAAGCAATACGGTTTTTACATGTTGTATAAAACCAGCATCGAATATAAAACTTATATCACTTGATTGGCTTCGGAAAACATTTCTTGTGATGCTGCCACTTCGTCGGACGTGATGGGTCGAGCATCACGCAGGTTCACTCGGTTTTCAAAGAAATCTGAATCCAGGAGATGTGTAGGCATACTATCATAGACTTCGCTCCCACGAATCTGGTTTAGACGTCTGAAGAAGAGATGAAACGATATAAACATAACCATCCTTCTCAATATAATTCTTTTGTTAAGCCACGTATTGCCCTTCTTAATAGAACACTATACAATCTTATTGGAGCTATGAGAATAGTGACGGTATAGTCATCATTTTAACTAAATCTAAAATGTTTGGGTTTCGTTTAAAGCATTTTAGCATGGAAATATCAAATGTTCTGAAGACAAGATTAAGTTACTAATATCTGAAAAATCTTATTTCAAAAATTCAATTCATGAACTTATTTTTTCAACCTTTGAATCTTCTCCAATCTCCTTATGACATACAGATCACGTGTTCAGGATTATCAAATATTCAACACCTAAAGTTTGTTTGATTTTACGTCAGGCCATCTGTTGCAGGTCATTTGCAAATGACCTCAAAATTCAACTTTTGTCACTGCATCACTGGACATTTTTTTACTTCCCACACCACATAGGCATGGTATGAAAAGGACTGGCCTTTAATATACTAGTAAGTCTACCGCAGTTCGATTCTAATCCACGACTTTGGGATTATTACTTCAGTGCCTTCCTTAACCACTGAGCCATGTCCCCAATCCCCAAATGTAAAGAATCTCAAAGATGTAAAAATACTAAAGCAATAAGAAAATAAGGGACAGCATCATATAGAGCTCTTAGTGAGTTTAAAGGGTGTGTTCCACTGGATAAGTCGGATGTCGACTCTACCAGGCATCTGGCAAACAGGGAGCTGTTTCACTAGTAGTGGAGTGAAAGTGAGAGGTGAGACCGCAACAGTGGCAGAAACAGCGGCACCAACAGTGTCAATCCCAAAGTCGCGTTTCATCAGTGGTCTCGCTGTTGAGGTGAGACTAACTCTCACTGTTGGCACAGGTCTCGCTATGCACACACGTTTGACGTTTGAATTTATTCGTCGACGCGCCGCAATGACGTGGAATTTCACCTCTTCCGATAGGAATTAAGCGATGAAACTTTTAGGTATATATATAACCTATAATCGTACCAAATATGAAGACAAACGGCCATACCGTTCCGAAGTTATGGGCGTTTGAAGTTTTTCACTCCCTCTGTGCGTTTGCGTTGGTCGCTATTCTTTTTCACTCCCTCCGTAGTGCGGTGGGGTTTCGGCTGTTCTTTTTGTCCCCCCCCCGGATACCGGCGGGAAGTGCTTGACACTGGCCACCAGAGCATGATAAAATTCAAACGCCGATATCTTCGTAACGCCGCGGCTGATTCTCTTCATATTTGGTACGATTATAGGTTATATATATATCTTACTCGTTTTAAATTTCATCACTTAATTCCTACGGGAAGTGTGTGAAAACCTTCTATATATGTAACCAACGAGAGGGTAGACCCTCTCGCTTACAGCAGCTCCACAGTGGCACTAACACTGAGAGCCACTGCACTGATGAAACGGGTTCTGCCACTGTTGGTGCCGCTTGTGTCCCAAGTGCCATTCACGCTTGACTGCACCTTCTAATGAAACGCAAACTGCCGCTTTGCTGCCACTGTTACAAACAGCGAGACTTGTAGCTCCTAGTGAAACAGCCCCCAGGTTTGTAGTAAAACCTGTTCAATGGCTGGTGCCATAGGAGCGCCACTGGCGGGTAACAGGAAAAAAACTATATAATCAGGTTTTAGCAGGCTTTGGCCATATGGTTGCTGCTGGTGAGCATGTGACCTTCTCCATCGCACTTATTTCTATATATGTCCGCCTGAGAGTCATTGACACAGTACCCGTGCGGCGCCGTTCAGTAAGCCCAGTGGAACACGCCCTGTAAATTGACCTAATAGAAAAACTTAGATAGTATAAATTCATTTAGTAGTAGAGATCGAGGGATATCAGAATTAGTAATGGGGCACTATCAAAATGCACAAAACAGACTATTCTATTAATATGTTGACTTGTCAAAATACGAATAGATGATAGATTCATGCAGCATATAAATAATTCAGGAAGAAGATATAGGATATGTAGCTCCAATTTATAGCCGTTATTTACAAATGTTAGATAGTTAAACATTACCTTTCATATCGTATCTGATCCAAGCAAAGAACCACTATGACACATGCAAAGCGTAGAAGGATGCATGCTTGGTAGGGTCATGCTAGTAGATACTGCGCAAAGGGATGTGTTACCTGACTAAAATTGTTTATATGCTGCAGGGTGGCGAACCACAGGGAAAGGTCAGTATTCAGGGAACACAGCATACCCGCTACCTGGAGCAAGCGCGGACCCGTGCCTATACGGCCCGTGAGAAAAATATGGCTTGTCTGCATCTGCATCCTCCCTTTCTATCCTAGTGCGTCGTGTGGGTTCAGAAATATGGCTTAGATATTTCTGTGAAGGTCTTGGCGTGTAGCTGTGATCATTGGCATCTGGATATGCGTCTGTAAACCCAAGGGTGTCATGCAAACATAAGGTTAAGCGGTGATCTCACATAAATCATAAACTTGCGAAGACATCTTTCAGCATAGTGGGTGAAATTTCGCGGGCGACATTTATGTATCACTCCCATATGATCTTTTTAAAACTATAAGATGGCATTCCCCGTAAATGATATTTCCCGTAAATTCAATGTAGGAACATACAGCACATGTTGTATAAACACGGCATCAAGGGATGGTCTGCTGCAAAACAAAGGTGATACCATAAGATTGTCACTAAAAAAAGTATGCCCAGTTTTGATCTATGTGGTTTGGAAAAAAGTGTTCTGCCGTTGATTCTTAGCATTGTCTTAAACCTTAACTGTCCACGGTAGAGATCTCTTTAATTCTATATTCGATTACCTTATCTGTAAGCATTCCTATAGTGCTTCTTGTGTCTAATTACCTCCTGTATTCTCAACTAACGTAGTCAGTATCGTATTCCTACAGTATTCCAACACGCCTTAATAAAACATACATAATACACACAGACAAGAAATTATCATATGTCATGAAATATTATAGGGTGTTCCTCATGTACCCTGTCATGCAGGAAATGAGGTATCCAAATTAAGTGTTTTACATTTTTGTTATAAGCGATTTGTATAAATTGACCAAAAATGTCGAATAAAAAATTCCCATCCACCTAATCGTAGACGGCATCAAGGCATAACCAATACAATTTGGGTTAATCATCGAAATATCAGTTAATGAGAAATAGAATAGTTGGGTGTGAGGTTGGTATAAGATATACATTGATGTTAATGCAAAGTTGTAAGTATTAAGTTGATCAGTAATAGAAGTATGGCAAATGCTAATAATTCCAACCACAATGAATATGTTGATGACTTGTTTAATTTTGTATGAGAAAGGCCAATTTAGCAGATATTTAGCCACTTTAATCTGGATTAAATTTTTCATATATAAAATGAACAAAAGATATAGAAGGTCGTTACCCAAAGCAACTAAACTTAAAAGGTTTTAATACCCTTTTCTTAAAAAGTATGCTATATATTCTTTCCTCGTCTTTAACTTCTTACCCACTGAAGAATTCACACCGACGGGCGGATCTTAAACTTTGATGATAAGATAAATCATTTATATTAGCCCTACATAAATCAACCAAAATATACATTTACACATCAACAGAGCGAGAGAAACTAACAGTTTAACACATTTGGACATGAGTTAAACTTCATCAATAGAACTAGAGATCGGATGCCCTGCACCCTTAAAAAACAGGGTTTACACCTTCTTTCTATGTGTTAGTAATTTTGATAGATTTGATTGTTATGCAGCGTCGTATCCCTTTGGTCTTGAAAGATGAGATCGACATACTGACTCGAAGAATGCTGGGCATATTAAGGCGGTAAGGGACCTAATATGCTATAAAAAAAGATGCCAGTGGTATCAAGCTACAAAATTCAATATCAGAATGTTAAGATCCGGATATAAAGACGATTGCTATCAAAGCTTTCAAATGAACATAAAGTGTCAGCTGAGTTTAAGGTGATTGGTCTTACCAAACTTAAGTATATCAAATATTGTAAGGACCGAAAAAGACAGATAAAGTGCTAAGGCTTAACACTAGACAGCCAACCACAAATCAACTTCAGCTATCATCTTCAACATGCTTGATTGAATGTGTGAATTAAGTGAGAGCATGTTGATATGGAGACAGTTGATTGTGGATAATGTACCCTCTAATTCAATAGGAGAGCCACCGTGGCTATAGAGAGTAGGGTTGTCCACACGACACATATTATTACCCATGGAAATGGACCTTGAAGCTTCAGACTCCTGGATACTTTCCGTGCCACTTCCTGAAACGTTAATGTCATATGGAAAACGAGATGAGGACCAGCGGAAATTGTCTAATATAACAAGGGAGCACGTAGACATGTTGAATTAGTCGGCAATTTGTGAGGATGCAGTTTTTGATATGTGGGTACAGTTTTAAAAAATGACGAAAATACCGGCAAAACATATAACTTTTGGATAAAATATTTATCATCATCAAATGGGGAATATAATTTCTATGGATTTTACGTGAATCCTTTTTACTTAATAATATCATTTAGGGAACACTGCCACTGGATGCTCTATTCATTTATTTATATTTTGCTCTACATCAATGTTGGTGATGTCAGAGCATGCAGTGCACCGTGGTTACAGGGCACTTCAAGGTAGAATTGCAAGTAGCTTGGGCGTAGCCTCGTTCTCTCTGAAGGCGTTATCTAGTTTTGCATGAGTCAGAGTATTATGACTCAACCTCCTGGCATTTTATATTTTACTCATCACTGACACTAATGTCAGATCAGGTGATGCCTTGAGTTATCATTTTTCAAGATACTGAAATATAGGACACCGACCATCTTTTGTTACCCAAAATGTCATACATTCGCTGGACGATCTTAGGGTATCGTTCGGCGATCTTGTCGTGACTGAAAAACAGGGCCCAGTTACCTAGGACTATGTACACTGTCACTAATACCCGACTCTACGCGTACGACCCCTGCAGGCGCCCACTGTGAATGGGTCATGCTGACCTATTACACAGTGTTCTGCTGAGGCTCGCTGAGTGAAAGCTGACTGAACTCGAACTACCATCGCTGCCTTGTTTAAATTGTGTTGGGAGCTCCATAAAGAAGCAGAAACATGTCATTGTCTCAGAGGCAATAGCCAATGACTTGGATCTTTGAAAGGGGGAGGAGAGTATCAAGGATGTCTAGCCACTCGGTAGGGGTTTTCTCTAGGATATGAAGTTAAAGTTCTAATCTTTATCCAAACTGCCCTCAAACTGTCTCGCAAACCACATGGCTGTAGTCCATCAAATCAAGGTGTAAATCTAGCACATAGTACCACCTTTCTTATAAATATCCACATAGAAACTGAAAAACCTATATTTGATGTGTGGTTGTTGGTCATTTCCTCACAGTATTCTGATCAAGAAATTCTGAAACAAATGATTGCTTCTATCTAGCGTGGTGAGGTGGCTTCAAGTATTGCGAAAATATGAGAGCTGAGAATAGAGGAGCTTCAAACTTCTCACGAGGTGGTACGAATCCGCTAGTGATTCTTAACTATATAGAAATGAGCAGGACCAGAAATCTAACTGATAAATGTTAAAAAAGAGGAAGGGATTAGTAACATAAAGATATTAGGATGTGAATCTTATTGTCAGAATCATAGGGGTCTTGAACCTTCATAAAAGGCATAGTTAATGAAGTGACTTCGGAAAATGTTTCTTAGATTAAAGCTCCACATTTCAATATCTCTGAAAGAAAACTCCATATTGCAGCACAGCAGACATCAGCAACAGTGCGTGCTACTTGAACAAATCATTGTTAAGTAAGGACCACTCCAAGATGATTTAACTAATCACACAGAGTGGGGGAGTCCAAGTGCATATATTTACTGTTTTTTGTCAGATTGAAAAGCTGTGAATAATTTTCGGAGCTTCACTCACCTCCGTCACTATGTTTCCTTTTCTTCTTTTTGCTCTTCCTCTTTTTGACTTTCATTTCAGGTTCTGTCTCCGAAGTCATGGCCACTGTGGCTTTGACCTCCGTCTCCCCAGGGGCACTGAGGAGAGAAGTTACTGCAATTAGTCTGTATCCATACTAGAAGAAGATATACGCGTATATGACCCAGCTCAGGTGTAAAATAGAGGAATGACACGAAACCGGATATTGAGGTTTAGTGAGAGTATTGTCTTTTTTTGTCATACTTTGTTTAACCCTAGGATTAGAACCCAAATGCTACCAGAGATAACATCTGTAAAGGAACAGGAATAAGTCAATATGAAAAGATAAGGATCAAGAGGACTGTTTTCGGGAACGCTATATTCAGCATGTTCATTGAGGTGTAAATTCTGGGTTCTCCACCAGGGGTACTGACCAAGCTGCTCAATACTACGGACTAGAAGATGACAAAGATAAAAAGAATCAACAAAAGGACCCACACAAATCCCAGTTTTATTACAGCTCGTACTTCACAATCCCGTAATGCAACTATTTCTATAGTGATAATATTGGCTGGGGTCCTACACTGGTCACATCAATTCTATTGCTAGCTTACCATCAAAGATCTAAAACACATATAGCCCACTTTTAGTTTTCAATACAGTTCTGTAATTTACTTGTTCAAAGGTTGTTGACTCTGCTCTGACCTGAATAATTGATTGATAATAAGATTGATGTTTGAAGACGGGGCCTAGCTGGCACTTCCTGGCGTTGCGACCATGGATAGAGAGAACAGGGAAGCGGACCAGGGGGAAGTTCCCGCGTCCTATCTGCATACCCAGTGATAAGATTGACACTTTCTTGTATCTGTCTTAAAGTATTGCTAACTGGCGGAGAGTCAATATGGAAACTTAAAAATGTTCCAAAGGGAAAATTCTACAAAGCAATTCCTTACTAGAAAACAGTACAGGTAGATGATTGCTATGAAGATTTAAAGGCAGAAGTAACCGACTATATACCTGTGTCTGTTGGAAAGCAGTAGGATAGCAATAATTAGCAGCAAAACCAACAACATAAATAATTAGTACATTTACATAAGAAAATATACAATGCTACATCCACACTTGACTGACTATCTACAACAACAGGTTTTGGGGAACTGAAAATTGTTAATAACAAAACAGGGATAGGAAATTGGAGAAGTTTAGACGGCTAAGGGGCATTTCTTTATTCATGTACACATGAACACAACAGGCTTAGGAAGAATTCTAATTGCTCAGGATGTAACAATGTCTCGAAATATTTTGTTACTCTACCAGATAGTGAAACTTTGCAGAGCACATCATTTCGTTTTTTGCAGATTAAATTATAGTATCCTTGTCAAGGTGACCCTGGTGATAATCAATATAATTTCAAAATTCAAGGTGTAAATAAGCTTTTTACTTAGTTCACCAATCGTGTTACCAATCTAGAACAACGAGCAATCTTCCAGCCTAAGTCCGTGCTCTATGTATACCTCTTTATGTAGTCTCTATCCTGAACTTCAGGCGCAGATGTGATTAAATCACGTAAGCCCATTGTGCTTCTGGAAAGTATACCCAATAGGATTTGTCAGATCAAAAAATGCAAATAAATCGTGTATGTTATCCAACAAATCGTGTATGTTATCCAACAAATAAACAATCAAGAATCAACAACTAAAGTTAATAAAGAATTGTACAAAAATCTTTATATAATTTACGATTGTCATTCATCTGAACGCATTTGTTTAATCAAAGTATAAATGATTCAGGTGTTGTAGAAAATAGCCGTTATTTACAGAATTGTGTAAGTGCAATCATTGTCCTACTATGTCTACTGCTTATCTAAAATCTCAAAAGTACTAATGGATGAATCCGAGTCATGCAAAAACCTACCTATTCACGTTAAGAGGCACAGAGACTCTAAGAGTGGGGTTCGATCGAGGTAGACTTATCAGTTCCATGGTTTCTCATTACATTGTCAAGACTGTTCTTCTAAATCAAGGAGTTGGAAACAAGGGCCTTAAGGAAGTTCCCACTTATATTACATTGGAAGGGATGTATTATGATTTGATAAATACACTTATAATCATATATTCAGGCATGAGAGGTGCAGGAAATTTCTACAACCAAGTTTGTGCTTTCCATAAAGCAAGAATATTTCCGAGGTGAAATCTTTTTCCATCACATTTTCTATGACTAGACAAAGCAAATCCATGGAGTGTTATGAAAAGCGAGTTAATATTTTCAGCATATTGCCCGATGCCTGTCTCCCTATAGGACACGTACGTGATAGTGTACATGTGACAATGTTAGGTTCTAACCGCCCAGATCCCTGAGTAATACACCCAGCACACCCTCTTTAACATATCTCAGTGAAGTAGGTAAGACAAAACAAGGTCTAGCTAGCGCTTTTTTTTTCTTTCAATTTACTTCTGGAAAGTCACCTTAGAGCGATCCATTTCTTTGTATACATTTTATGAATGTCATGACTATATTTTTCTTTCTTTCACGGTACTCTGACCTAAAAGCAGCACCTTGCCTTCCATCTCTTAGATGAATACTATGATAGAGGTCGAGCATGGCAACTTATAAGATGGTAATCCTAGAATCTGTCCATTTTAACCTCATACCGCCGATATCGTGCATTGAAAAACTGACCAAAAAATACAAAGACATGCTAGAGTTTCTAGACAAACTTCACGAACCTGTAAAGGCTTGTAGTGTCACACACTACTCTCATGCCTGTCACTTATGAGGATAACACTAGTATATGCCTTCCCATCACCGCAGAGTGTAAAACACACTGACTACTGACGTTACCTCCGCTGGTCATCCAAGGAGTCAAGGTAACGCAGGGATCGCTTCTCCACCTCCATTTGCGACTTGTTTCGCAAAAGCGTGGCAGGTGACAGAAAGCTGAGAAGTGACCAGAAGTGAGGAACAAACAGCAAATAAGAGAGCATAGTGGAAAACGAGCAGATGTGTTACAAGTTGAGTTGAACTAACGGTGAGAGATGGGGTAACACGGTCAGATCTTCCTGGCAATAGTTGCCATGTTTGAAAATTCTGTTGAATTTATGTAAATCGTTTAGAAAGTCGTTATTTGGACAGATAGATATACTTATAAACACAGTTAGTGGTTAATAAAATCTGGGACCACGAGTCCCTCAGAGCTGCCTATATGTAGACACCTTGCATTTAATAATCCCAAAGGATCTGATATCCATCACAGACAGCATCGTTGGAGTTGATTTGTCACCTTCTCTCACCCTAAGTGAAAAGTTGGCCAGAATTGCTAGAGAACATTAGATGTTAGTTCAGAATAGCCAGAGAAAATAAGACACACTGCAAGGCGTACTATTTCTATGTTTTCTTTTATCATAAACCCATAGTAGACTTATTTAGTGAAGAAAACCACTCATAAATTAAAAGGGGAGACTAACACATATGTGAACTTCGAGTGTTAGTAATCAAAGTAAATAAAAAAATATATATTTAACATATGAAAGGGTAAACGAGTGAGTATGTTAGAATTGAAGGAGCTTTCAAGGGAATCACCTTACCTGAATTTCTTGCCTTCCTCGGTGTAGAATTCTTGCATTGCTTTCTCTAGAATACGACTAACTTGATATTTTTCCTGCAAAAATTTCAGCTCAACATCAGTTCATCGAATTATGTCACAGAAAACTTGATGATTATCAAATTGAACATTGATTTTTTTTTCGGTTGTGTGTAAAAGTGCCTTCCAGCTTCGTATCCTTAACAAATTGAACATTGAGGCGTTTCTGGATATAGTTTTATGTTTATCATTGTTCCGGCCCTTATCATGTCTACAGAAAAAGTGAACAATCATTTGACATACAAGCACCTACATGTATGTACATATTGATATTCAACAAATGTGGCTATCTGAATATGTTTAGATATTACCACAATAGTCTATTTAATACGCTTTTTGTTCCATGCCAACAGGCTTAGGATTCCAGTGCCACTGGAACGACATTACCGACTCACCCTCTTCACGGCAAGCTGTATGGGCCTTGGAACATCAGGAATAGCAATGGCAAGGATATACTTGACTGCAAAAACTGCATGCTGTTATCAAACATGGAAACACGTGTTAGGTGTTAGAAGAAAACTTTGTGATATGGTGTGCGCTAACCTAACTAGTGCTAACATCATTATGGACATATTCACAAGTGCATCAATAAACACAAAAAGACTGAACATAAAAGGTGGATAATGCAAAATAGCCACCATGCAAGTATTAATGTGCGTGCATTTTTGTTGGCTCCTCTGTTCTGTTCATTCCTCTGAAGTCCCTTGAGTGCTCATGGCATATTGGTAGTGGGTGAGTTTGATTTGTGAAGAAGCTCTTTGGCAGACTTCGTGTATTTAATCCAAGCGATGCTGCTAAAACAATTTGAAACAGAGCACTTAAAATGATCGATAGGTTCGTTGCTGTCCATCCTGATCAAACATCTAGAAGACAGATGTATGTGGACGTTTATCTCAAAAACTGTATAAAATTCATGCAATATGTTTGTAGGTGTAAGATGAAGCTCTGTGTGGCAGACAGCTGTGGAGGTCTTGCAAAATGGCGAGTGATCATGACGTTGACATTGACCGTATCCTTACCCGTCTCTTTGCAAGTTTCACTAATTTGGGTACATCAGGGAACCACATCTTGATCAGGAACTTCACTGTCATTATCGCATGCTGTTACAATTGTAAAGTTACATTTGGTGTTTGTTTAAAAGATTTAGAATTCTATAGAATCATATTTGATTAAATATATAAGCTGCTAAAATTAGGATAATGGAACCAATGAGAATAGCTTTATCTCAAAGATAAACATAAAAGTCCCCCTTTTCGTTTCTAGTCTCATATATGTGTGCGCTTTTTACATTTGAGATCATTCATAGTTGTTTGTTTGTGGTTTAACATCCCAGGGGACCCTGAGGGCATATAAGGACCATCAATGATTTAGCTTTTCACTTTTGTAGACTTATTTCTATCAATTATTTTCAATGTTTTAAAATATTTTATAAACAATCAAAGAGATTTGTCTCATTCAAAAACCTGATGATATCTTTCTTTGGAATAGTTCCAAACAACATTCTCATGTTGTTACTGTTTTTCAAGCACTTTCTTCTATTTTCGTGTACCCTTGATTATTCATAGAAGCTGCTTTGCAAGTATGGTCAGCTTAAAAGAATCTTAGTGGCTGAAATCGTATTTAGCTAAGCCAAAGCATATTACATGTTATCCTACCCCTAACAAAAAACGGCCATAGACTTAACATAGGGAAATTTTATGTGGCAGGCCGTGACATAAAGTGTTTTTTATGCCACTAGAGTAATAACAATATTGACCAATCAGAGAGCAGGAGGTCAGCTACTATGAAAAAAGTTCTGTTGGTCGTTGACTCAATATTTATCTTTTTAACAGTAATATAAGCATAGACGGGGTAGGATAAATACGAAACCGAACTCGAGTTAGACTTGTCAATGTCTATGCCACTCTGGTCAGGTTTGCTCCTCACTACACTCGGCTACGCCTCGTGTAGTAATACACGACCTTCCCGTCGTGGCATAAACATTGACAAGTCTAACTCTCGTTTGGTTTCTACTAATTATAATCATATATGTGTGATGGAAATCAAGGTAATTGTTTGTTTGGGTAGTTTAACATCCAATATGTTCTATTAGACTTACTTTGGGTTTGACCGAATCTATGAGATGAATTCAGGTAGAAATCTCACCCCTACACATTTACCGAGGTGAGTTCTTTTACTTCCCACACCACATAGACATGATATGAGAAGGATCGGCCTTTGATATAGTAGTGAATCTACTACTGCTGGGGGTGAAGGAGAAATGTGGCTACAATGGGACTCGAACCCACAAAGTCTGACAACCCTGGAATTGCGAGTCCAGTGCTCTTTACCACTGAGCTAACTCCCCCACCCCTGTTGCTTTAGTTATGCTTGCATGCAAGCCTATCTGGCCTGCACCACTTGGAGGCAAGGCGACCATGAAGGTGAAAGGTAAGCCCACAACGTTGGGATATTATTTGTCCGTGTTCTCTTTTAGTGTGATATGTAAAAGGGCGTCAATCCCATTGTTGTTTCTGTTTGTCCATTGTGAAGTATATAGATCCTCGCTCCTTGGGTTAATACTAAGAAAAGGCTGAACATAACACACGATTTTATTAGGAACTGGCGCACTGTTGAGAAAAATATCTTATCACAGTCCAAATGTACATTCACCCACCATTAGTAGACAACTCCTAACACTGTTAGCTGTGGATGTAAATCTGCACCATCGTTGGCAATGGGGCAGGAATCAGGTTTCACTTAAATCTTATATTTGATGATACGAAATAATTCACATGGATATGGAAGGGGAATTTAGAATCGATTTTCTATGTCATTTCTCTGGAACAAGGGTGCAGATTTTGTTTGATTTACAAGCAGTATGTTCCACTTAAATCATCACATATTTTTCAAAAACGCCATCTTACTTGTCGCGCTGACAATGATACCTTGCTTGGTACATCAGGGATTGCGTAAGCCAATAAGAACTTCAGCCCAAAGACTCCATGCTATTTGTGTTGTGACAATAAAGACATTTGAATCATCTAAAACACTGGGCCATTACACAGAGTTTAAGTGACATGTTGAGTCTCAGAAAAAATATAAGAAAACAGGGAAACCAAGAACGGAAACATTGTGGAGGGCAAAACATTTTTTGCGACTCGCTGATGGTGTAAATAAATCATCAACAGAGCCAAATATAACTGCAAGACTTAAAGGAGCAATTGCTAAGCTCTGAAACAACACTGGCTTGACCTTTATGGGGATTTCTGTTAATGGGCTTCAACCTTTGTAAGAAGGAGGCATAGTCTGTAGTCAGTCAGATGCACTTCATATCAATAAAAAAACCATAATGTATACATATTGAGAGTTATACCCTTAGTTCGGTCATTGGGTAAATCATTCACTCTTCTATTTATCATTTAACGAATGGAATGTTATGAAGAAATCAATATTGGTTGAAAGACTATGTTTATAGAATTATTTATCTTGAATAATGCTTCTGCATTCGGTTATCATTACTGGCGTATATGTGTTTAAAATTGGGAATAAATTGATCTATCAATAGCACAAGTAACGTTTCGGTATTCAAAACAGATAACTCAGATACTCATTGATGTATGTCCCATTTTAGGTAATTATATTCTTTAAAAAAAAACCCCACCAAATATCTCTCACAGAAATCCATCTATACCGTACCTCAAAGATGATGACGATCCAAAGTTTCTCGTACATAGAATAACGGCTGCCCCAACTCGAGGTAAAGGCAATCAGGAATCCGTTGCTGATTACTCCAGCAATGTTCAGAAATTGGAGAATATTGTACCACATGCCTGAAATGTATATAGGTATTTAGTCACTTAATACATTACATACATAAGTCAATATATATACGGTTTATGGTTCATCAAACGTATATTCACAACAAGACCAATTTTTAACTCCTGATTTAGAAAACCTGGCTAAGAACACTCCTAACCCCAACTGATGCTACCTTGAAAAAAAAAAAAAAAAAAAAAATTTGTCAGGTGGAAAAAAGCGCTTCTGAACACACACACATACACAAATTGATACTCCCGAGACAAATTTTGATATTAGACATTTAAGAAGATCTTTTAATTATGGGGGTGGTTAATCAGGCCTCCAAAGTATACCTATGTCCTGGGCTACGACGCTGAGCGGTCGGCGATACATCCAGAGCATCCTGCGTGCGTCGACCCGAATATCAATGAGCGTGATGAGCAGCGCGATGAGCGGGGCCAGTGGGAAGGAGGCAGCAAATAACTGAGGGCGGAAAGTGGTGTTAATTACCCTTCACCTCCTACATAAGCTTTCAGCTTTTATCTAAGCTCATTACAAAATTTGAATTAGAAACTCGGGTAATATGTTGATAGATGTCCTTATACTACTTACAATTATATGTAAGTAGCATATGGAAGTATGCATTGTAAAGGCACCGGTATTTTCCAATATTAATCATTCTTGAAAGGTAAAGAGGTATGCAACAATTCAATGGTATGAATTTATTATTTCATAATCGCACTTATTCCCAGCTTTTATCTAAGCTCATTACAAAATTTGAATTAGAAACTTGGGTAATATGTTGATAGATGTCCTTATACTACTTACAATTATATGTAAGTAGTATATGGAAGTATGCATTGTAAAGGCACCGGTATTTTCCAATATTAATCATTCTTGAAAGGTAAAGAGGTATGTAACAATTCAATGGTATGAATTTATTATTTCATAATCGCACTTATTCCCAGCTTTTATCTAAGCTCATTACAAAATTTGAATTAGAAACTCGGGTAATACCTTCATAAATGTCTTTATACTACCCCCCAATTCTCTGTAAGTAGTATAGGGAAATGTGTCTTGGAAAGCACCGGAATTTTCCAATACTCATTGATCGAGAAACGTGAGGAACTGTACAACAATCTAATGGTATGATTGTATCATATTATTATCACAAGTTTAATTATCTTTTATCTAAGCTAATTCTTCCAACTGAAAAGAAAACACTGACCCTCTCCTGATACATGGTAATTACCCCCTGTTGAACTTCTGATGAATTTTACATGTGCTTTGGGAACATTTTGAGCTTTCTACTTATTAATATCTGCTTATCAAAGAAAGTCAAAGTTAGTGAGAAGCTATGTATTTGTAATAATCTGCACTGACCATGAGGAAGCCGTAGACAATAACCTTCTCCGTGTATTCACCGAGTGTAAAGTCGCCCAGGTCGGCTTTGACGTACTCGCGCTCTAAGTAGGAGCTCATCACCACCTTTCCGTCGTAGTTCGGGTCCGTCTTCACTGACCTCCGACACCACTTCCTCTTCTTCCATTTTTTCAGCAACCACCTGTAACCATTCAATAATTCTGATTAATCAGACCATCCTCTTCTGTAAAACGTCTTAATGCTTTCAGCTGCCGCATATTTCACAGTATTTGCCCCGTCACCCTTTACTGCGGTATCTTGGGGTGAGTCAGACCAAGAAATATGCATGAATAATAAACAACCAGGTTGTGCCTTGGCCTGTATAGCTTGAGTAATAAAAGGAAATGGAAACTTGCATAAGCAAAACATAAAAAATAAAGGACCGGCGTCTCACATATCATATTTATAACATCAGTATGTTCAGAAAGGCATGTTTTGAGAGACGTGGCTTCAACATTTCTGCACAAGCCGATGCTACCTTGGATATAATTACTACCTGTCAGATCAGAACAAAAGGGAAAGAATAAAAAAGAAAGAGATGTTGTGTGAAATCTCCCAAAAGCCCAACAAACTAAATCTTGTCCTAGTTTCTAAAAGTATATCTAGATTTAAGATACCAGGCGAAGTCCTCTTCTAATCCCAACCTAAAAAAAAAAAAAAAAAAAAAACTAAAGGCATACCTAGGAATGTAACTTACGTCACAACTATGTCCTTGAGGAACTTGGGAAGTGGCTTCATTAACATGAGTACGAGAACCTGAAGTGAGAGCATGGACATGCAGCCTCCATGCTGAGCACCACTGCACCCGTCCTGATACTGCGGCCCCATGCCAAACAGACCATTGGGCCAATCGTCCTGAAGGCGAAGAAAAGGATATACAATCAACGTACACAGTTATACAACTAATTCAGATGTTATTAAGCAGAGAAGAGAGAATGAGGCACATGTCAACCCACACCTATGTTTTTTTTCATGACGATATCTTTCTCTCAGACAAACTATGTCAGTCCTTTACTAATGAACATATATTCAAATTATCCTTATAGAAGATAGCTTTGGTAAAATATGACGTGATAATTTGAGCTTATAATGTTCAGTTTACGCAGAGTGAAACTATCACAATTTAGGAAGAAATCCTTGTATGTTATAAAGAAGATTCAGAAGGTTTATCTTTTAAATCTAACCGATGAACGATACCTCATAACGAGATTCTGATAATTATCATAGAAATGTCCAATCAACGCCTTTCAACACGAAATCTTTCTTATTCTACTGCATCTGTACAGACAACAATCAGAGTCGTATACCTGGAATTGCATGAGAATATATATATATTTTTAATAATGCTTTATTCCACAATCTGTTACATTAACAGTTCTTCCATGTGGAGCCCAAGGGGAGCTCGCCATTTGACAATACACAAATCCAATATCTGTTGGACAAGGACACCTTACCTTTCTGAAGAATGCTATGTAGAAGAGAGACGTGTATGAGTTGGCGAACTGGAATGCAAATAGCTTCAGGATCAGGGCGTCATCATATTGGGTCTGCGTCCGATGGTTCTCTAAACAAAGACACCAAAAGGAAGTTTTATTACCGGAAATGAAAAAAAAAGTTACGCGATAAAGACAGAGGAACAATAAATTTTAGAGATATGTGAATAATCAACATGATAACTGTTCCTGTTATATCCAATTTCATGATTCTTATTTAAAGCTGGACCACTATTCATATTCTCTGTTCCCAGAGTAGATGAACCACGGTTGTATGAAAGCCTCATATGATTTGAAGAAGGTATAAAAGGGTGCGTGGGTACGAATCTGAAGGACACCTACCCACTACGTAGGCCTTTTACATGTATTAGCTTTTATCTACTAACAATAGACCAACGATGTAATACATATTTATGTGTGATTCTGCATCATACAGGCCTTGAAGAATGAGCTATACTACTCTAATACTTAAGATAGTTTATGTAGTTACCTTTAGATACACTATAATAGGTGCTGAAGGTTCAATAAAACTTTGAAATTTATCTCCTTGGTTGATCGATTGGTCACCTTACACACATCATAGATATATATAGTTCTCATACTGAATACGTATTTTGCGATAGGCGCATATAAACGATCTGAAATTAAATCACGAAGTAATTAACATAATGAATCATACTCACCCCAATTTGTTAGAACTACTGCCAGTTTATCATATACCTGAAATGATGAAAAAAATGATCAAATATGAAATATGAAAGCACACATGTTTACATCTCATGTCTTCGTAATTATAATTCAGGCTAAACCTAGTTGAACGAGGATATGAGACAATTATGTGCACCACTCATTCTTAGTGCACTTTACATAGCAAACAATAAAAATTCAGATTTTGAAAACATGGTTAAGAACACTTCTAACCCCAACCGAAAAAAAAATAAAAATAAAAATAAAAATAAAAATTCAGACACATCCCTCAAATCACGCTTCTTAATATAGAAGGACAAGTTGATGTATGAGATAACAACTTCACGATTCGAGGATCCTTTATTACATGGAGCCTCATGATGGTTACAGTATGCAAAAGATAATCATATTCCAGTACATGATGACATTTAACTGAGTCTATAATGATTAAGTATACTGTGATTATGAAAAACCACCATGTTGCTATGTTAAACAATGAAGACATAGCACATAGTCCACACGAGTAGCTTCCACCCGGCGTGGGTGAGACTGCCCAAACCCAGCTGAAGCCCCCACTCAAATGAGTGCCGCCTGATTAGTAGGCCCTCTATGACATCAGAGAATGCTGACATCAGTCTTGCTCACATAACCTCGAGATACCTATAGAGCTACACCTTATCTCATGTCCCCATTGATATATACAGAGCAGACATTCACTGAGCTGCTGTGGGCTCACATATAAAATTACTCCTTATCTCTCAGCACTAGCACGTTGCTGCTTCCTCATTCCAGCTGCTGCTCAGAGCCAAACATGTGAACACCAGCTGTTGTAACTCAATGAAGACGATGGTTCTGTAACCACAGTACAAAATAGTGCGGAGCAATAAAACTCCAGTGAAGTAGCATCTTACTCACCTTGCCAAGTATGAGAATGGAGACAGCATTGAGCACACTGGACGCAACTGTGGAAATGAGTAGACATGTCGTACTGTCCACAACGGTGCAGTAGTCAACTGTCATGATGACTCGGTATAGGATCACCGCGGCCGCACTGATGAACACCATGATCACCTGGTCAAATGCAGATTAAACTGAATGAAAGCGCGCAATAACTATCTCCTTCAAAAAGCAAATGTATTGCCATTCTTCAATATGGCTAGTACTTCACTTCTGACGTAACCAATCCTTCAGGAATCCAAACATGCACTTTAGAAAATAAATTGAACGAGGAGACTTACATATGTTCTGACTCACCATGCATATTAAAACTGACGAGGAAGTGGCATATTTCAATAGCTGCCTCTTCAGAGGGTAATACCACGTTGGTTCCAATGTCACCGGATCCTGGGAAAACAATGGGGAAAACAATGACCTTGAATGGCCGCATTGTGTATCGCCATTTAGTTAAAAAAAACAGTACTGAATAAATATTAAGCTATAAATCAGCAACTTATGATTATTTCCTTTAGATTGCTTCGAATTGTTTGAAGTACAATGGGTCGAATAACCTAAACCGTCAACCTCTCTTCCAAACTCTTCATCACGAAACGTCTCGACAACGAATGGGAAGGGGCGAGACCTTCGAAAATGGTATGGTTAAAAAAATGGTATCACAAAAATCAAGACGAGAAAAATCACACAGATGCAAAATTCAGATTGATAAACTCTCTTGCACCAACCGGCTTCTTTTCGGTGCCGTAGAACTGTGGTCTGTCTGGCTCCATATCTTCATAGTTATCCACATCCCATTCATAAGCGAGCGTCGCGTTCTTCCGCTTCCAAACTTCTAGGAACACAGTGCCTAGAATACACATTCCAAAATTATATCATGCAGTGATCAAATTTCTTACCTAAAAATGGGGCGAAATATAAATGCTAGACTCAAGCATACACCTGAAAATAGTCACCATATTTGCAGATGGTCTCACACAAATGTTTTTTGATGTGGCAGTAAGAACGGCCACTTCTTTGATACTGTTATTCCGTAAATCCGATTACTAATTTTTAAGTAAATAATTTCATTGTGTAGCCACTGCTAAAAATCATAGAGTACTGAATATAATTTACAAATAAATCAGATGTATTCTGGTGAAAAATATGAAGAGATTGCATTCCAACGAAGCTGGGCCCTGTTTTTTAGTCACGACCATCGTTATGGGCGACATGTTTTTGCTGTCAGTGTACTATAGCCGCGATAGTTTAGGGGGTCGGGTAATTATCGCCGCTCTAAGAGACTTGGGGTGGTCTGAGGTGTGCTATAGTGACGACACTTTTAGGGTCACGTGGTTCAAAATGTCTTACAAAGTGTCTTAGACCTAAGACATCTATGGACATGTCGTACAGATGCGCAACTTCACTTCCTGTAGGAATTAAGCAATGACATTTTAACATGAGTAAGGTATTCATAAAACCTATAATCGTACTAAATATGAAGAAGATCGGTCTGACCGTTGTGAAGTTATCTGCATTTGGATTTCGCAATAGCAAGCGTCTGCTCTGGTGGCCAGTGTTTTTTTCCCATCTCCGCTAATTTATGCAGCGACCTTGACATTGACTGCATATCGGGAGGTGGGAGGGTGACTGGCCACCAGAGCAGAGGATTGCTATGAGGAAATTCAAACCCCGATAACTTCGGAATGCTACAGCCGTTTTTCTTCATATTTGAAACGATTATAGCTTATATGTATCCCTTACTCGTATTAAAATTTCATGACTTAATTCCGTCGGGAAGTGGATGATTCCTCTATATATGCAGAGTGATGTGTTATAGAACCTAAGACAGTTCTATACTTGTCGTGACGGCTGACACTTTTAGCGGCGATTGTCCGTGGCGCACTACGACACCGTCTATAGGACGCCGGCCATCTTTTGTCGTCAAAATCAGTCGTAGATCGGCTGTGCGATCGTAGGCCTGCGATACCCACAAATGTCGTGACTAAAGAACAGGGCCCTGATTACTACACTAGTTACTCTATCAATATCGCATACAATCGGCATTTCTACATCCAGGATAACTTTCTTTGAGCCCCCTGAATAAAGGCAAATATCCGTATGAGAGGGAGTTGACTACTTGATGGGCGATAAGATATTCTGAAAATTTGTCTTCAACATTTGTCCAACTATTGTACTGAATGTTTATAAATTGCCAAAGTTTCAACCCAAGGGGATATGGCCTTCAATAAGGCTAAGGATAGACTGCCAATCCTTATCCCTAAAGGTCACACCCCTTCTGGCTGAAACGTCGGCAGTTAATGACTCAAAATAATTGGTTCTATGTAATTTCATTGATTAAAAATGCCATGAGCAACATATTGGTCTGATGAGTGGATTGTGTTAATTTTCCCAGCATGAACACAAGATTACTTACCCCACAGACAGATCACGAGGGCAAAGAACGGCGTCACTTCATTATCAAATGCTTCTTTTATTACGGACAGAGAGCTTTCTACCGCAGTCTTTACCCTGTATTTTACAAATATAGAAATATCTTGAAAACTATTTTATTCACGTCCAAAATAACATTTAAATGATACATTGGGTGATGTGTTTCTCTCCAAATTTTAGCTTTACCCTGTGATGCAAAGTGCTTTGAAAATAACAAGCAGCGATACACTTAATTTCTGAATTCTATAGTCCCCATCCTGTCTCTAAGCCGGTGTTGACCGTAAGTGTATCGGAGAAAAGTTAATTCATCTTTGGTATCCTACCATGAGCACAATTACTCTGCATTTGGGAAGTGAAACTGTGCATAATTGCGGCCAAGGTTACCAAGCTTGTAGATGTGAACTCTCAAGTAAGCATTATTGATCAATTCTAAAGACAACACAGCATATATTCACACATCTCATTTCTCGAGCCATAACACAGATATTGCCTTGATTACAGGAAAAGAAAACAAAAAAGATACATACAGAAAAAAAGTGGAAAAAATCAAAGACATATTATCACCATTTCTCTAGTTGTCTAGTTGGACAACATTTTGGTCTATAGATATTCATTTATTCAGATACAAATCAGAAAAGGTCTCTTGGTGCTTCCATGACCTCAAAATAGAGGATTGATATTTTGATTCTGGATTTTTCCTAGAGGCACAACCATTTATTTTCACAAATGACCCACCTTCTGATGATCTCTTCAGTGGATGTTTCGGTGGTGTTAGGTGCTATCGTTGAGTTTGAAGGTGAAGAATCAATTCCAGTTCGATGTGAGATACTACAGTGGAAAAAGCAATTGTTAAACAAGGAATTATGGTTCGCCTTCCGCTATTATGTCTACGACTATCGTTTCTATAAACATGTATTACCATTAACATATTCCTATAACATCAACTTAATCTCAAAAGCCCTCTGACAATGGAATATTCGTATTACTTTTCAAATATGGTATACCATATATGAGATGTACGCTAAAGCTTCAAAATTGTTTACCATATGCATATAAACCATTCAAGTCAAATGACGAACCTGAGGTAGAGTCCATAGATGAAAACGGCAAGACCGAAGAGGGTTGGGAGCCAAAGAGTTGTGACCAAGGTGCCAGACCAGGCGAAGTAGAGGGCAATCTTTTCGCCGAAGTAGTCTCTGATTTTCCAGAGGGGTTGGTACTTGATTCTAGAAACAAGACGCGGTTTGGAGGCTTTTTAAAGTTCTTTCCTTCATGATCATAAATAAAATCAAAACGGCAGAAAATATGCTATAATCTAGGACAAATCTTTTTGATTTTCAGAGACAAATCATGTATTTGGCAGGGGAGTTACCTGGTATTGCACATTAACCTTACGTATCGGTATATAAAGCTTGGTTGGTAATGAATACATTAGATATAGTTATAGGGAGCAGCTCACTTGAACTGGCACCAGGTGTCGTGCAGCTGACGGCGCGTGTCAGGCATGAGCAGGTCTTTCTGTTGTAGCATGTCGTCGATGGTGTCCTGCGCGGATAAATAATATATCATATACGCATCAATTCATAAATAAACTGGTTCAAACCTTTCCGCCAGCTTCCGCTGTTCGGAAAAAAATCATAAATAAACGGCTGAAATATATACAACAGAGAGATAGTCTACGAATAAACCATGTATAGCACTCCAGTAACAATCTGCAGAGATACCAGTAGTCAGGATACTGAGATAATGAAATTGTTTGTCTTTTTTTGTTGTTTGTTTATAGTAGGGCCTGTAAGTCACGTAATTTCTTATGTATATGAGATGATGAAATATAGAACCATTGTGAAAGTCTAGATTACGCTAGGACGTATATGATGGCACGCAACACTTACAACACAACGTATATCCTGAGGGAAGTACAACTCACCACTGATACTGCTTATTGTAAACCATGCTGCTACAAATGATATATACGAGTGATTAATGTATCTAAAATAACGTAAAATGTTAATCTCACAACGCCTGTGCTAGCCCACAACACCAGAATGGGCAAGTGTGACCCAGAATACTAACATGGGTCATGGTGACCCAGAACGAAAGCATAGGCTATAGTGACCCACAAGACTTACATGGGTCTTTGTGTTTTATAATAAAAAAGATCAGAAGCCAGGACATTCTAAAATGTCTGTAGTGAGAAAGAGTACCAGCAGTATCAGCAGCATACCCATGGTGACACGGAGACGATATGGATCAACTGAACCACAATTCTTACACAGACAACCCTATCGGTATATGGCCTATGGCAGGTCTGTTTAAAAGTGTCTGTATTCACAACTATGTATGTCCATATATATATACCGCTCAGATTGCTAGAAAATGATCGACGTAGATAGTGATATACAATGATTTTTTCGCGCAAAAGAAGGTGGGAAAGTATTCAGATGGCAATAATATCTGACCGCATGGTGGGGGAAATGGAGAACAAAACCTTCATTTTACATAGTGCTTTATGATATTGCGAATACATTTGTGATAACTGCATGAGGTCCATGTCCTACACAAACTCCCTATGTGTTTTTTCCCTATGTGTTTTCTATGGACACTTTGGATTAGGTAGATAATAACGTTTTTCTATTCTCTTTGAACCAGATTTATAGGTAGAAATATGTCCACAAAAGAGTTCTTAAAAATGGACTTTAGTTCCCCCTAAACTAAAAGTTCTTTTTTCTAAAAAACCATGTCCAAATATTAAACACTAAAACTGTAATATACTATATGACCATACAACTTTATATCCAAAAGGCAAATCATATTCCAATCTGTACTTATAGTACTGTAGCTATAAGAAGCAAAAATGTGGTCAGGTCACCTAGTGACTCTACAAACAGGTGTACTACAGTAGGCTATAGCCATAACCTAAAAACCAACCGTCCACCTGCTAATAATCCTGTCAAAACATATTACATGTATTAAAACCCAGAAATCATATGACGGAAGCAGCAGGAAAATCAAGCGGCTTACTTTGTTTACAAACATGTATATCACAGGATTTCAGAAGATATGGGATCACGTTGTGTGTGAAATGCGTTGTGTTGGCACAATGATAATCAATGTGTTACTCCCTGGAAGAGTGATATTCTTGCTCACTACGTGCACCTCTACATACACTTAGAGTAGAGGGAGGGTTCCGACAAATAGGACTATACCTTTGTGTTGGTTTACTGGGTGTGAAAAATATCCAACCATACCACTAACACTAGGAATACCTTTGGTTGATTTCGTTTAAGTGGCTGAAATATCAAAAGGGAATATTGTCAATTATTTATGGCAGATTATGAGAGTAACCTAAGACTAGATTTCGATATTATGATACTATTGACATCTCGACGGGCTTTTCTGATGAGAGGGGTATTTTTTTAGACAGCGACGTCTTCATTAGTGAGCATGGAAAAAGAGTGACTTATTGGGAGAACGTTAGTGATTGTCATTGCAATGCGTTCCATAGACTTGGTCACTGTTGTGCTGAAAAGATCACTATTGACTTGATCATAGATAGCATGGACGTACAAGTCAATACGCAGTATACATGCTTAGAGTAATCATTTCAAAATGTTCACTGTAAATGTATGTAAACATGCCATTTACTAGCATTGCCTCATACACAAAAATGTGCCATACATGTATATCACTCAAGAGAAAACTATGAAAGTTGGAATATAGGCATGATATCCCCTACTGCAAATATCTTTTAATTTTGATAGGTTATAGTATGAATATCAGACCTTTATGACAAGTCTGACCCTGTCACTGTTTTTGTGATTATTTGGACTAAATGGTCGCAAAATGAATATGGCTCTGGAACACAAAACAGTGACTAAGACCTCAATTATATCATGACAGGGAGGCGCGTGTACTCACATCGTCTTGCCCACTAGCGGCCAGTTTCTCTTGAAGCTCTTCCTTCTCAAACGGATCGTCAACAGACTCATCGTGCAGGATGAAATCGTCTGAGAACACGCCCTTGTGCATCATCCATGGCAGGCCTGGAGAAACAGACACGGTATTCAAAAGTGGTATAATCTGAAAGTAACATTCTGCTAGCTTTTCAATATAATGAACCTGAATATCATCCACAGCTAAAATATTCAAGAGAGGATCGAGAATGTATACGATTTACAAAAAGGTTATGACAACAGGAACCGACTGGTATGTGTATTGCCGGTGTATATGAAATATCGGAATTCTGTGGTTTGTCAAACCAAAGCAACTAAATAGGAGATTAAGTTGGCTATAGGGTTAGTTTGTTTGTTTGTTTAACGTTCCTGGTGACCCTGATGGTAACTATCAAAGATTTTAGCTCATCATTATTGTAGATACAGCTCAGACTGAAAGATTTATTCAAACACCTAAATGAGATGGGTTTCTTTCAGGAAAGTAATCATAGCCTTCTCTGTCCAACAAAGTAAATAGTATTCATTATTTTTCTTCTTTAGTTTAGTAATTTTATGTCCGCTGATTTGCGAGAGGAATACAAGGCACAAACGCAGTCCGTGGCCCGCAATATTGCACTGGTCTCCAGAGTGAGGATACTTGTTTGGACAGGTTTATTTGTTTGTTTCATTGCTTGTTTGATTCTAAGCCCGACTGACTGTTACAGGTTCTTTCTAGGCTTCCTCATTGTATGAATTTCTTCAATACCTATGGGAAATTATGGTAATCTTCCAGTGCTACTTGCAGGAGCTGGGGACGTTTTGATCACAAAACGTTCTCTTCTGTTGGAGTTTTCCAAAATTTTGCGTTTCCAAAAGGAAGGTCAGATTTTTTTTCTATTTTTGTTTTTTTTTGTGTTTTTTTTTTGTGTGAGGAAGTGTTCCTGCCCCGTATTCTAAACCCAAAAGATTTTTTTTCTAATCAGTCCGTTGATGAATACCATACTTGGATGGCACAACCACCCAACGGCTACCATGTTAACAACTGTCAGGCAGATATATAGAAATCGGTGCCGTGGAGTAGGCCACCAGCTAAAAGGGGGAAGCCGCACAGCAGTGGAACGGCCAAAGACCGCTAAAACCTAATTAGATATCTTTTACCTGGTACTTGCCAGCGCCACCCATACAGCCGTGCAGGTGCCTCCCATGACTATGTGACAAAAGCTAATTTATCGGGTTTTGCTGTTCATCGGCATGCAGTATCCACGATTGAGTGAGTGGCCTGCTCCAGCACACAAGTTTCTACACTAGAGCTAACACACCCGCCGTATGCCCGCCATGTGGTGCTCTTTTGTGGCCATACTGCCAGTCTGGTGGAAAATTCTCTTCAGAAGAGTCAATTGTGTCAGCTCACTTCTTATCAACCCTGTAGATCTTCCACTGGAAGGTCAGTCGCTGATCCATTAAAATAAACATCAGTTTACAAACTTTTACAGAGACTATGCAACATCTTGCAAAGGAAGTCACATTCACGATTTACAGTAGGGTGACCAGAATTCTTAAGGGACTTGGTATTGCAAATGTCAAGGAAAACCTATGGTTTACTTTTAGTCGAGGAGGGCTGGAGTAAAATAACCTTAAAGGCCATCGATGCAATGACCATCATTTGAATATATATTCAAATATGAGCAAGAGAAGGAGAGAAAATCCCCAAGGAGTGTGGGAAAGGCGTATTAATAGTCCCAACTCCCACCAGTAACTCACAAATGAAAGTGGTTAACCTCGGACTTATCACAGGCCCGTGGGTTACGTATTCATGCGGTCGCCTTCATTCTTACGGCCGCGTGTTTGACCTGACACAGGGTAATTAGGGTAGATATAACGGCTTGGCAACGCTCGCCTAAACATCATTTTCGGGTCTAGGTGATAATTTCAATGTCGATGACTTTAGTGGCAAGATCCATTCAGATGTTTTGACAAATCACTTCTTGCTTTGTTTGCAAAATGAAGACTGGTCGTGTTAAGTGCTGATTCCACCAACACACAAGATGTAGCGAGATTAGTCCCGCTTTGGTTGTCTTGCTAAATTGGGCTAGGTTTGAGTAATTGCGTGCCTAATTGTCACGATGTTTTTTTTAGTTGTCGCAGTGGTGGAGCACCAAAACATACAGCTGACACCGCACGGCTACATTTTGTGACATAGGAGATGCAACATATCCCGACACTGTAAGATGTAACACGATACACCAAGACATACCATGGCAAATGCATCCTGTTGGTGGAATCAGCACTTTATTGTGCTCCAACGTGAGGCACACATGGAGCATGTATTACTTGGTCTGTCATTACTGCACATAGCAATGACCTACCGTAAAACCCCGCTTATAAGCCGACCCCTGACTTCAGCAACATGATATAAGACGACTCTGGGTGTGTTTCAATTTTAGGAAAACCTTGGTTACAAGCCAGCCCCCACTTTGGAGTCCTGGTCCCCACCACCCATCCCCCCTCCAAATCCCCTCCCCTCTCACAACTTTTTGTATAATTTTAGGTATAGAATATGAACGTTTCAATGAACTTTTATACCAATATAGGATATCACATGCTATCTGACAAATTACTATCGGGTACCATTAAATGATTCACGTTTGTATTTCTGTTTTTTTGGTACTTTGTATAGATTTTTGAAAACTTTGGCAAAAATTTATCAGCCGAATTTTTCAAAAATGCCTTAAAAAGTCGGCTAATATGCGGGGTTTTACGGTATAAGTTGCGGAGGTGTTATGTAATTAAGTGTATGAATAGGAAAGATTTTCTCAAGCTGGCTTATATATAAGAGGACGGATAATCCTTTAATAGATAAGTTATTTCTTTATAGCCCTGCAGGATATACTATTGGCTTAAGAGATTATGCAGTGCATAAGTCACTTCTTGGCACGTTTCCTAAAGACACTACTTTTACTTTCTCTTTTCTAGAAACTAGATGCGTTTGCTCTAGTTGTATAGTCTCCTGGATAGGTTACCTGTAGCTGTAAAGCTTTACACAGTCTGTATATCGCTAAAACACAACAAAGTCCCAAGACTATATGTGTAAGTCACTAGCAGACTTCAAGAATAATATGTCAAATGACTTAATGTATGAGACACACCCACCCACACACACATCCACACACACACACACACACATACACACATATATATATATATATATATATATATATATATATATATATATATATATATATATATATATATATATATATATATATATATATATATATATGATTTCTAAATGTTAAAAGACAAATACTGACCTTTCCTTGCAAGTGGGTCATCATCTTTAGCTTCTTGGTCAATTTTCCGCACATCTATATTAATCAGAATATGGTGAGTCTGAAAAGTAAATAGAAAGAGAAAATCACTGGTACGTAAAGATCACTAACAATACTCAGTAACTGGTGTTATTATGACAGGCATGAAATGGAGTAATATCGTTAGATGCCAGATGCAGTCTACACCAACAAGAATTGATTGTGCTTTGGTGATCTAATATTCACTAGATTTAGCAACATAATCCTTTCTAGCCTCTGATTATAACCCTGCAAATTAGTATTTTTATATACAGAATTACGGCAGTACAGGAAACATGTTAATAGATCTACACCAATGTGGCCTGCTCCATCGCCCCCATTTCTTTATATCCGCCTGACAGTGGTTAACACGGCGCCCGTGCAGCACTGTTAAGTAAGCCCGGTGAATTACACCCTTAAGTCTTAAAGCAATCGATTCCTTACTAGGAAACTGCGGTGGGCTGGCCGGAAGAAAGTCTCTGGACACCCAATTCCTTCATAGATGTGCTTCCTATTGACTTGAAATGGCGCCGATACATAGTCAACTGCAAAAATAAAAATAAAAACATACAACCACATTGATCATAAATACCAACACAAAATATGGGCACAGAGTGATTGCTAGTTGCACCTTTATTCAGTGCGGCCTATAAAGGGTAGCATAGGCCATCGCTCGGACAAACACTGGTCAGTGAAGTCCGAGTACCTGGGGGACACCACTGTTGTATTTATTTCATTTACCCATAACCATTTAAGTCCATGGTATATTGAAAAAAACAATATCATTTTATCAATATTTATTATAAAGTCTTTCTAAAACCCCATTGAGTATCTTTTGATTAATTACATACAACAAAGCCAGCATTCTTTTGTTTGTATCAACGTTTTTTTCCAATATATTTTACTTTCAAAGCACCATTGTTCTGTATGATTGAGGATGACTCTGTTTATAAGGCACACTGTATAAGACTGGTTATAAACTTGGGGTCGGAGTCGGGGTTGGGGTCAGGGTCGGGTTTGGGGTCGGGTGTGATTGCGGGAGTGTTGTTTTTTGGCAGATTGAATTGCTGGAACAAACTAGGGTATTGCACTTACGAGTCATGGCTGTCTAAAGTTTATAGTTGATAATTATCTTGGATTAAAATGGGATAAAGATAAGCATATAATAGCTGGGTCTGTTAATGTATTAATGTGTATGCAGTTTCGGTGTCCCTATGTTATCTAAGGTATATCTAAAGTATCATTGAGGTGATATGCATGCATGATACACCAAATCGGAGCTGGAATACCATAGAATACGATGCAATCACTGTTATTTCTCTGGAAATAATGTGCATGGGTATTATGAACGTATTACGCTCATACCCTGCATGAATCAATGCTAAAGTTTACATTGTCAGGTGAATGTTTGGCTACAGTCGTTGCGTAACTAAGCAGATAAGACACCGGCGTGTGGAAAAAGGCCTATTGGTATAAGAATCATGGGCAAGGGCTACAGTGTTGGTGCAGGTACACAGGGAGTGTAAGTAGAGCCCAGCCGCCTAGATTACATCCATGCTGACCTGCCCGCCTTGGTGCTGTCCAGCCATCTGGCCGTTCCCCCCCACCCTCGATCTGCTTACCAGTGTCAATCAGTGTAGGTAGAGCCCGGCCGTGAGGTGGGGGGAGGTGGGCGGCGACGGGGGCGTCGCAAGGGGTGGGAGTGGGGAGGCGGGTGCTGAGTGGCCGGGCGGCCAGGCGACTGGACGACCGGGTAAACCTTTTTCATTTTTTTTTATCTCTCTCTATGTACATACACCAAACGTGTATAACATATACAACAGGTGTATATATATCGCGCACAGTATATTTCTCTATATATATACACTTTGCAGCAAATACAGCCATTACTCTTCCGTATACATGGAAAACATACGCTGGTACGCAATATAGATGTGTGTGTATAGATATAATAGGTCAACATACATGTACATTGTATACGCCCTTTTACACGGTGGCGTAGATATGAAATATCTGCTTTTTTCGCGCAGTGATTGTTTAAATCTCTTGGAAATTGTGAGACGAGGCTAAAACCTCTCTCTGGCAAGCCATCCCCCCCCCCCCCCCCCAAAAAAAAAAAGAATAACTGGTATTTTTCTTTGGTTTTGGGGGCAAGATGTCTGCCTCCACAAAACAATAGCTATCTGCCCTTATATGAGTGTAGCTTTCGATGATACAAGAAGCATCAAAATAAATTTTTGCCATGCATCTATCAGAAATAAGAATTGAAGTTCCATGCACTGACTATTCCTGAAATAAATGCTATTGGCACAAATCCCTTGATACTTCATTAACGACCTGCATAGACGCCACCCATGTATAATCTCATAAAAATATCTTATTCACTTTTTCTGCACTATGTAGAACTGAATCTTCATTATCGGGTTATTACAGGGTGTGCTCCACCGAAATAAGGCGTTAATACGCCACAATTTGGCGACCATGACATCAGCTGTGGAACATTAAGAACCTAAACCAGCATTATAATTGTATAAATTCCAAGTGGTTTATGTCTCATATTTCTTTAAGACCTAGGTCACTCGCTATTGAAACGAAATAGTACCTGGAAAATGTAGAACATCTTACACCATCTAGAATACATAGTTGACTAAAATACTGGTGACTGGGATCAATACCTTGTCCTGTTTATCTCGACACCAACCATTCAGGCAATAGAATATTATAAGAAAAAACCTCGCGCTTGGAGCCATATTACAAAGAGGTTTATCAATGAAAGATTAATAAAATGGTCCCGGTCTAGTTAGACTCACATAGAATGGTATGGGCATGTGAGCTTTGGTCTAGAGGCAATCGAAGCGCCATCAATATTGCAAAATCAGGACGTTAAAGAGCCAAAGCAACAGATACACACACCTTTTGTTTTGTTCATGAACATGGATACCAGGAACGATACTTGGATTATTGACTGATGTCGGTTTTCCTTTTACAAGTTATGGACCAATATCCGTGCTATTGGATCGAGTGATGAAGAATTCTTTTAAATTTGAGAGCCAGCTATATTAATAGTTTAATAACCTGAATTATACGCATAAAACGTTCGTATATTTCATTCAAACTGATAGATACCAGAGGGTTATTTACTACAATATAACTAAATATAAATAACCTGAACTAACTATCCATTATCAACTACCCAGTTTAGGGGCTCTTTATATATTTCACCCATAGAAGGAGTACATCATGCAATCTGCGGTAGCAGGTTTTCATTGCAAAAAACAGCGATCTATGAAAGAACATTTCTTCTGCACCTATATAAAAGTTAAATGTGCATCTTAAAATAGATTTGTTGGCATCTAAGGCCAAATTAGCGGTGGAAGGATCTAAAACCCAATACAAGTGCAAGTCCACTCTCCCAGCAGAGGTCATACACTCTACTTACTGCGGTCGCTTGTATCTCTGCCCCAACCTTACGCTGGTTCCCGGGGTATCCGCTAGGGGGCTCGGCGGAGATATACCCAGTACACAGGCGGAACCCAGCCTACCCCAACCTGCCTGTTTGGGCCCAAATCTGGCCCATACGCCAGTTTTTGAAATATCCTAAATTCTGAGGCCTTTTGGGGGTATTTTGTGTTCTACTTGTAAATAGAGATATACTTATTTATATATGGTAAATAAAATACTCTCAGTTCTGTTATTATTTTAAATCAGACACAGTCTCTTGGATTACTTTCGACAGTGGAAAGCACCTCATGTGTTGCAGGGCTTTGTTTTGTCAACAATGCACATGTGCTCCTCTGAAAGGGCAGTCTAATCAACTTTTGACAGTTGCCTTGTTTTGAATCTGAAATGTTTGCTGGTCTCCCCTGTCTTTAGTGGATACCCAGGGAACCAGCTTTGGGTTGGTGCAGAGATTAAGCCAGCGTTAGATCTGGGGTGAAAGTGGTGCAAGTCTAGGCCTATGTTATGGTGCCATCTGGTGTCAGGATGGCAGTTTGAGTTGATGCTCCTCATCTTTATAGTTGTAAGATTCTGCTAATGTTCTAACTCAAAAACAGGGCTGTAAGCCCTGCTAAATTCAGGCTATAGTTGGCAGCTAGCAGACATGCCAAAAGCCCCCATCTCTCCTGTACCCATATAATCAATCATAAAACTTGACTACCTAGACCCTAATTCTCAATGAAGTCACTTATTGATACTTGGTTGTTCACATTCAAATATCCAGCAGCAACTGCTTTCTTGATTTGTGCCATCAGTTGGTAGTCACCGGGCTCCATTGCAGGACCTTAACAGACCTTCACTGTTTCTTGTATCAGTATCATTGACATGCAAATATGGATGTTTGGGCAATTTGTTATAGTCTGACATGGTGTGAGGGATCTGTGGTATGAGTGGATCAATCCATGGTGTGGCAATACAGAAGGAAGTCCATTTTTTGCATGTAGAACCTCAAAGTACTCAATGTAGAGCTCTCAATAAAGACGTTTTTTTTGCTCATAGTGCTCTTCCATAAATATGGTAATCTTATTGAAATAAGCAGCAACAGGGGCATTTTGTAGCACTTGATGTTGTAGTAAATGCCCCTAATTCATCAATGTTGAAGAAAAAACTAATGATCTTGTGAGACTGCATTGATTCTGGGACAAATGCGCTAGTATTTGTCCATTGTTGTCTCCCTCCACATCAGTCTGTCAGACTATGAGAGGGTGTACACCCATCTCCCAGTAGAGAAACAGGACTGTAACCATAGATACTGAGCTTCAGGCAGTGATACAACTATGGTTACCTTGTGTGTTAATCATTATTCTAGTAGTACAACTAAGCTGATTTCTTGTGATATGACATGAATGCATTTTATCACAAATATCAATTCTTTTCATTGAACACAAATATGGGAGTCTGCCTCATTGTTTAGCTAAAAATGCCGATCCCTGGCAGAAAGTGAAAGATATTTCGTCCACCACATGGGAATACCCCCAAAACATGTTGCCCCCCCCCCCCCTTGGTATACCCCAAAAAAAGTTGCCCCCCCCCTTTGGAATACCCAAAAAAAAGTTGCCCCCCCCCCCTTGGAATGCCCCCCAAAAAGTTGGGCCCCCCCCCCCCTAAAAACTGTGCCCCCCCCCCCCCCCGGCCATAATAAATGAACGTTCCCTTAGCGTGAGAGCCTAGCCTCTACACTGGACACCAGGGCATACGTTTGCTATGAAGGGACAGAGGTGTGTTCAGATGAGCAGGGCAGGTGGGGTTTGGGCTGGCAGCCAAATCTGACACAACAAAGTTACTAGTACAACACTATTAGTCAATGGGCGTTTATCCTTACGCTAATACTTCACGTGACACAGATACACTGTTGCCATGAACCAGCATAGTAATCAATGGATTATCATTCGATGTGACATAGCAGAGCGGCACAGTGTCTTTTCTCTGACCCGAGTGCTAGTCAACTATGCAATCCAATACCTGTAGTGAACAGCATAATGTCGTGGTCTCAGAGGCTGATCTCAGGGTAAGGGAATCAGAAAACTAGAGTATTAAATTCTATGCTTGATATTGCAAAACATAAACCATAAGATAAGAAGAACAACTGACTGTACAGCTACAAAAAGGAAGGTAACAACAGAGTGTACTAAAGAATACTGCTGGGGAACCAGCCAACAGAAAAGGGAGATAATTTTGCAACCCAAAAAATCCCCCCACCCTCAAACTGAAATCCCTCTTTTTTACAATCCTTGTCAAAATACTTAATACTAAAACTGTAAGATATTGTATGACCTTAAAACCTTCTGCCAAAATCAGAAATCATATTCCCATCTGTACTTGGTTAGCTATAAAAAGGAAAAATGTGGTCAGGTCATCTAGTGACTCTATTTACAAGCAGGTGTACTACAGTAGGCTATAGCCATAACCCTAAGACTAACCGTCTATCCACTAAAAAAGGAATTCCACCTAGAACTTGAATTTATAACCAACATGTTCAATATAGAGGGGGGAATTAGAAATCGAAATATCGAAATCATATTTCCCATATCTTTTATGCAGCATAAAAAACACAAATCAACATGTTTCATAACAATAAAAATCTGATGAGAGAAAAGATATACTTGATAGATGAACTCAATGGCTACTACAAATATATTAGAATTCATAACGTACGACTAAACTAGTCTCAGTATTCTTATTATTGCTTTTCTTTCATATTCCTGTCATCCATACTTCAATAGGTTTATGATGATATCGAGTCCTTATCAATTTATATGACCCAGTTTTTAATAAGCTTGTAATATGTATACAGTCGGAACTATTACGATAAGCACCTGTTCTATAGCGTGTATTTGAGACCCAGGGAGGATCTGGTCTAGTGACTGCGACTTAATAACCCATCATTTTCCTTGTAACATATTTGGGCAAATGACAACTCTTGTTTCGCTGAAGGAATAAAACTACCACAGCGTCTCGTTAAAACGGGAACCCATGTTATCTGTTCAACCTGCGTCTGTTTACTAAACCCAATGTGGCCTTTCAAGCCTAGAAGAGTTATAAGCAATTAGCACTTGCTAAATAAGAATTCAAGGGAACTCATTGTATCTCCAGTATTAATATTTCTTAATACATTAAGGGAGATCCCCCAAAGCACGGTGAACAATTGAATTATGAATTTGGCGATTATGGACCCAGAATACATTGTACTTGACCTTATTCAATTGTGCACAGTTACAGTACTTTGAGGGTGAATCGGTTTATCATTGGTATCAACAACAGAAGTGATATCACACTCTATTTTAACTTTTTCAGAACGAGGATAAGTTTGGATAATTAAGGGTTGGGAGAAATATAAAAGATGAAATAATTACCTTCATTATCAGTCTCCAGATATTTTTCCTCGAACTTCGTCCAGCAACCTGGAGGCGCCTCATCGTAAATCTCGCACTGTAAATATAAGTAGGTACTGGCAGGCTATTCGATATTAGGAATCTTTAGGTCTTCACAAAGACGTAGGCAAGAAGTGGCCGATCCAATACTAATAACAGTAAAAATAAAATCGCACTTGAAACAATCTTATCTGAATTTATTCTAGTCTTGATGAGTGCTTGAAATTGGAAATATCAATTATCTCATATTTCATATAAAAATAAATCAAATATTAAAATAAAAATATGACTTTTGTTGGGGGTGTAGAAGGATGTGGCATGTATTGCTTCATGCGTAGCTGCTATTTCAATGAACTGTTCCCTTTCCATCAAGCTACGTCCTCTAAAATGGCTGATATGTATGTTCAATTTGTTATGTAATAAGAGAATTTATACAGGCAAAGGAAACCATTACATGTCATTCGCCAGACAATAACATCATCGCAAAATTATCAAGTTTCGTTGCAATTTAGAATAATTTAGAAATAATTCCATCGAGATATCATTTCAAGAAAAAGAAAACAAACTGTTAGAGTGACGCTGAATTTCAGTCCTTGGCATTCTAGGAACAATTTACTGTGGAACATAGATAACATCTGGACAATTATCAAGATAGTTATTTAACACCTGCGGTTGGATCAACATTTTCTATGCAACTGTGGTTTGGGGAGAATCAACACCCTTCTAATCATCTGTCTGATAGCCTCTGTGGTATCAATGATCCCGCTTCATGACTGCCGGCAAGAGATTTTCTTTATCTAGACGTCATTTATTCTATTACAAATGTAATTATTTACTATTTTCCTCACCGGGTGTTCAACCTTATTTGATGAGCAAAATATACATCTACTACTAACACCGCTTAAACTCTCCCAGGGAGGGAACAAAGTATAAAAGAATCATTATCTACCTTCTTCAGTTGAAATATTATAAAAGTTTAAAACTTTTGAAGCCAATATTGTAAATCAAATTCCGGACTTACCCCTTTTAATGGCATTTCCATATTCATGACGCCTGCCTCTTTGCACATACGATCAAACGGGGTATGCAGCTTCAGGAAAATGTGTTGTCCGTTGCGCTCCTTCTGAACTTCAATGCCCTCCTTATGTAGTGCCTTCATGAAGCGTTCACGATAGTCCAGTCTCATCTCGATTACTTTTCGTTCATCAACTGAAGCTGCCTCATCTAAACTCTTGTCCTTATACACAAGAACATAATCTATCCTCCTACTGTCTTTGAAACAGTTGGACATAGACTTCCTTGGCTTTGGTTTTGGATGTTGTTTGACTGGGACAGATTCGTCATAACTGACCGGGTCTCGTTGGTTTTCTTCTGAGGAGAAGGTTCTATGATGGACTGGGGAATCATAGTCATGCAAGGGTACTCGGTCATCCATGATGGCAGAACATGCAGCTAATTAGTGCGGAATATAGCAGCCAGTTAGCCAGAGTTGAAGCCAAGTTGACTTTCAGTTTACTGGCTGTATCCACCATCAAGTGTCCCTGTCGCCATGGTCTCTGTGTCAGATGAAGTGAGGCAAACCTTGAAATGAATAAAAGAAATTGCCTCATATATCTTCTTGTAACATTTACAGTTTGAAATATGCTACTAGAATGGAAAACAGCTATAAATGCAATAACAACAGCAATTATGTGGACTGAGCAATATTTTGGCCTTATGAAAATGAGCCACTAAATTAAGAGAGTAATCCACCAGACAGGCATTCAGCAGGCCGTTCAGCCAGCCCGCTTGCCCGGCACTGGGTGCCTGGGCAGCTGAAAGCGTACGATTCGTCAGAGCTCTTCCAACGACCCACCTGGCTGCCGACCACACGGGGCCCATACACGGCTCGAGTCCGTCGGAGTGCAGCTGGCAACCAGTACAAATTACCGCTGGCAAAATAATTATAATGAATCAGTTTTTTTTCCAGCAGTCATTTGGAGGCGGCACTATATAATTTAGTGAGGGCAGGCTTAGATATAGATCTATTATAAAATCTAGAGAACGCACACGTATGTACCGGTATGTACCGGTACCGCTACCGTACCTAGGCTAGCCTCCTAGGGCTAGGTATAATTAAAAAGGTAGTACGGTATTGTTACAAACCGTTTATTGTTAAAGGTCCTGTGATGGTCTAAACTTGACACATGACATATATGAATCCATCAACCAGACTCCGGTTTACAATTTGGAACTATGGTTCAGAATTCTCTGCCCTTCATGATTTGTTTTGTCTAAAACTGGGAAAACACATCTTAAAGAGTCCTAACTCAATGTAAAACATTAGGATAATAAGAATAGACATGAATAGATAATACGTTCTGTAACCACCAGGGGTTAGATATGTATATTTATATTTACTGCTCTTGAAAAAAACAGAATGGACATTGTGCAAAAATTCTATTAATTCAATTAAACCATAATTAGGTCAATTACATAATAATATCTGGGTCAATTAATCAGATACAGTGACTGAGTGAGGGTCATAAATCCTAGATAGATAATGGAGCATAATAAGGGATGCATATATTTATAACTTTTATTTCATTTCGATATTCTTATTCATGAACAAGTTATTCCAATAAAAATCAAAGTTTCCTGTCAAGGCTATCATTATTGAGAGGGATCAGGATGGTCACATTTACTGAAGTGACTCACACTCACAGCAAATCCCCAAATATGAACTTTATAATAAAGACAAACATCACAAATAACACCATGATTAAAAAAAAGACATACTGTGGTTGAATATCAAATACATACCTGTAAATGCAATGGCCATGTAAGCGAAGAGACCAATCTTCGGCTGCAGTCAACACATTTACACTGTTGTTTCACTCTGCACGGTCTCTGTGTGTTGTTGCACCGCGGTACGACACACTCACTGCGCTGCTGTCAGTAGGCCTACTCCCGAATGTGTTTTGGTCGATCACAAACGTGTATCATAATCAGACTTACTAAGGGCCAGATGTTTTTGTAATGTCTAGACTGGCGCCAGATATTCTCAGCCTAAGTCACAACTTGGCAAGATACATAGTTTCGAAAATGTCCCGGTCCGTAATCACACCCCCAACAGGTGAGGCAGGCCGAGTCCCACATTGTTTATGTCACGTGGTTCCGTTGCTACGGCCCTGCAGGTGCGCTCTCAGAAAGCGAGGTGGCGCCACACTGGATACCCGCTACGCTAGTTACCCTGTCATTCGCTAGACGGCGCGGCACCGAGTAAAAATAGACTCCCCCTACTCTACTCTGCGGGCCAACTTTCACCCATAGACCTCTACTAAAGTAGAGGTCTATGTTTCACCAGACGGCGTCGTTCATGCTCCAATCTACACTGGCAACCAGAGCTACACTACATTGGCTCTAGTTGTGTTAAATAAGCGACCAGTGGAAGATCTGTCCTGATGTGACAGAACTGGTTGTAATAAAAAAAGCAGCCGTTGTGTTTTACTTTTACTCTCCTGCCAGATCTTTCGTCATAACCTCGAAGGCATTTTTTCCCAATTCCTTGTCTGTATATTTTTTTTCAAAGTATAACGAATGTAAATCTTGGTTCCTTTATCAATTCGTTAACTCGGAATATTTCCTAGTAGGTATGTCTACTCTTAGAGCCTACAGAACAAAACTCATTGGTTTGAGGCGTACCCCGAGTGATCCCGTTCAGGATTTAACCCGACCAACCCATATATATATATAAATATATATATATATATATATCGGAGCTCAGCGCACACAAGGGTCGGTTGCCAAACTAGCTCCAATCAGACTGCCTTGTCCATATGATCCATGTGATCGTAAAACACATTAAGCCTACATGAACTGATCATCACGCTGCCGTTTGTAGGCCGGCGTAATATTCACCACATTGATAATAGGCCTTACATAAGAGATAGCCTGGCCGACCGAAGAGTGGCTCTACTGAACTGTGACACTGACTTCCCGCAACAGTTTCTTCGTCATCCCTATCTTGCCAGATGAAGGTGAAAATCATTCCCAAATATCTCAAATATATTACAACCTAAAGGTAAATAACTTTGATTTAGATGACTTTCTATATGTATTATAGTCTCACTGTCATACCAGCGTAAAAGAAATGTAGGCCTACCATTAGGAATCTTGTATTCCACGATTTGTGTAAAAATAAATATCCACATCTATGATCTAGACTAGGGAATTTCATCTCGTCGGTACGTACTTTTGACCGTAGGCGTGCTCCACCGGTCGGCGGAATTTGGGTTAACCAGGAAGCTCAGCAGGGTTGTTGGGTACCTGCTTTTATATTCGCTAGGTCATCAAAATCTGAAGTCTTTGTACAGGGGCGTCAGAACATTTTGAAAGTGGGGGGGCGAACTGAAAAATTGCTGACTTTTTTCTTGGTATGAAGTCAGACATTGACCTGTTCCACTGGATTTACCGTTAATTTGCGAAATGTCATTTTTACATGGTGAAAAGTCAGAGCTTAGCCGTCATTGCACGGTAAAAGTTCAGACTTTGACACTTTTCTATGGTGAAAAGTCAGGGCTTGGCCATCATTGCATGGTAAAAGGTCAGACTTTGACACTTTTCCACGGTGAAAAGTCAGGGCTTAGCCATCATTACACGGTAAAAGGTCAGACTTTGACACTTTTCTACAGTGAAAAGTCAGAGGTTAGCCATCATTGTATGTAAAAGGTCAGACCATGACACTTTTCCACAGTGAAAAGTCAGGGCTTAGCCATCATAACATGGTAAAAGGTCAGACTTTGACACTTTTCCACGGTGAAAAGTCAGGGCTTGGCCATCATTACATGGTAAAAGGTCAGACTTTGACACTTTTCCACAGTGAAAAGTCAGAGCTTAGCCGTCATTGTATGGTAAAATGTCCGACTTTGACACTTTTCCACGGTGAAAGGTCAGGGCTTAGCCATCATTACCTGGTAAAAGGTCAGACTTTTACACCTTTCCACGGTGAAGAGTCAGGGCTTGGCCATCACTACATGGTAAAAGGTCAGACTTTGACACTTTTCCACAGTGAAAAGTCAGAGGTTAGCCATCATTACATGGTAAAAGGTCAGACTTTTACACCTTTCCACGGTGAAGAGTCAGGATCGAAGAAAAAAGTGAAAACAGAAGAGCGTCTATACAGTTCGTTTGGGTAGAAGTGTGTGAATGATTCTACCTCACCCTGGTGGTGGTGGAGTGCTGTGAGTGGTGGCGCCCTCTGTCAGGTAAGAGTATAACCGCATAACCTTGGCTTATGCCAGCAGAAAAGTCAGGGCTTAGCCATCATTACATGGTAAAAGGTCAGACTTTGACACTTTTCCACAGTGAAAAGTCAGAGCTTAGCCGTCATTGCACGGTAAAAGGTCAGACTTTGATATTTTTCGACAGTGAAAAGTCAGAGCTTAGCCGTCATTGCACGGTAAAAGGTCAGACTTTGACACTTTTCCACGGTGAAAAGTCAGGGCTTAGCCATCAATGCACGCTAACAAGTTAGACTTAGACATTTTTCAATGTTGAAAAATCAAGACAGTTTTTACACTTGATTGAGTTAAATATGAAGTTGCTGACTTTTTTAGGCTGGCAAAAAATGGGGGGGGGGGGGCGGCCGCCTCCCCTGCCCCCCCTATTCTGACGCCACTGCATTGTATCACTATAACTAGGGATCGAGAGCCATGCTCGAGTATAAACATACCACATCTAATGAACCTTAATGCTAGGTTAACACCATCACCCCAATGGTCCTGGCATTGAATTTTTCGCCAATCGTAATTAAGTTGCCGTGGAACTTTTATAGCATTTTTATGGTTTTTGCCCGCTCAGACTAAAATGGGCACGCCTCCGTGGCTCCGCCGTACGTTGACTTACGTTATGGCTCAGTCACACCGGAAAACGGAAGATTTACGTAAGATACGGACGTGTCGAGCGCGATCCGGCGCCGAAAGTTGAACGGAAGCAGGCCCCCTATGCAACGCACCGGAAGAGAAACGGTCAACTTCCGTACAAACACGGAAGAGTTGCGGAAGAGTTACGGACAATCACGGACAATTACAGATGTCAAACGCAAGAACCTGAAAGTGGTACGGAAGAGTAACGGACGCCAACGGTCGCCAACGGAGGATTAACGTAAAACTGCGGAAGAGTTACGGATATTTACGGAAGAGTAACGGAAAGCTTGCGGAAACTGTACGGAAGCATATATCTTACCTCCCTACACCCTACATCCCTACATCCATATCCATAGATCCCTACATCCATATATCCCTACATCCTACACCCCTACAAGACTACATCCTACATCACTAGGCTACATCCCAACATCCTACATCCTACATCACTACATCCCTACATCCTACATCCCTACATCACTACATCCTACATCACTACATCCTGCATCACTAGGCTACATCCTACATCATTACATCACTGCATCACTACATCCAACATCCACACATCCACACATCCTACATCCTACCTCCTATATCACTACATCATAGGCTACATCATACATCACTACATCTATACATCACTATATCCTACATCACTACATCCTACATCACTATGTGGATGTAGTAATGTAGTGATGTAGGATGTGGGAATGTAGGGATGTAGGATGTGGGGATGTAGGATGTGGGGATGTAGGGATGTGAGGATGTAGGATGTGGGGATGTAGGATGTAAGGATGTAGGATGTAGTGATGTAGGATGTAGTGATGTAGGATGTGGGGATGTAGGATGTGGGGATGTAGTGATGTAGGATGTGGTGATGTAGGATGTAGTGATGTAGGATTTAGTGTTGTAGGATGTGGGGATGTAAGATATAGGAATGTAGGATGTGGGATGTAGTATGTGGGTATGTAGGATGTAGTGATGTAGGATGTAGGGAAGTAGGATGTAGTGATGTAGGATGTAGGATGTAGCACATCCCTACCTGTATATCAAGTGAGAAGGCTCTCCATAATGCTTCCGTAACACAACCGTAACACAAGAAATACCTCCGTTCCTTTATCGTTATTCTTCCGTTTATATCCGTTTATATCTGCTGGTCTCCGCAAGTCTTACGTTTCTCTTCCATTATACATCCGCAATGCTTCCGTAAACATCCGTAAGGCTTCCATAGACATCTGTAACCATCCGTATACATCCGTAACGTGTCGGTTGGCAAAAAAACCCACGGATGAGAAACGGAAGAAAACGGAAAGAAATGGAAAGAAAAGTAACGGAAGAGTTACGGAAGATGTATCAATGTTCCTCCGTATTCGTTCCGTTCAAAGTTTTCAACATGTTGAAAACTTTGACAGAGCTCTTCCGGACGCCTGCGGACGCCTGCGGATGTGTACGGATGCCAACGGAGGGATACGAAGGTTTAACGAAGGAGTTGCGTAAGAAAGCGGACGTCTACGGATGACCATTTTTTCTTCCGTTACTTTACGGTAGGCTTCTGTAACCCCAGTGTGACTGAGCCATAAGGAACCAGGCAGGTCGCTGACAAATTCACGCTGATGTAAGGCCACTTACGTCATTCACGACTCTGGTCCCGATGACTTACAATTACTTACGATGCACAGGTCGGTATGGTAGGTTTTGGCCGAAAGTGGTCCCTCCCCCCTCTTTGCATCCCAACAGCTCCACGGCAGCTTCCCAACAGCTTTCTCAATGTATAAAATTGCGCTCCATGAAGCTTTCTCACTGTCTCTCAGTATTTTCGTCAGGCAACCTCACCTTGCCTTCACCTCAACTATATATGCTGACAGCACTCATAGCCTCTCTTATCCAGCAGCACAAAGATGAGCTCTCCCACCGCCTCGTGGAATTAAGGGTCAGGGAAACCTGTGCTGGCAAGCACCTCAGGAGAAAACGCATGATTGGTTATCTGAATCCACATGCCGATCTTATGGACAATTTGCTGCTTTGCTGATTCGGGAGCTGCGTGTCAGAGTTAACCCTTCAAGGGCGGGCGCCTCCGGCCGGGTAACATTCACAGGGACGAGGGGTAGTGGCTGAATACTCCGCTAGGGGACGACGGGTTTGCGCGTTTTTCCGCATGGTGCCGCTGCTTTCAGCGGTTCAGTCACAAAATCGATGAAAATAAATATGTTTCCCCCAACAAAGACAATAAAGTTTGGTATCACAAGGACCGCCTTGTTATATAGATTAAGTGTGCCAAATATGAGAAATTTCTATCGAACCAATAAAAAAATATTGCCATTTTAGTTCCTCCTTGTTCGTAAGTTAAGTCGGGTAAACAGTGGCGTCCCGTTGAATGGCGGTTCTGGCCCAAAAGTCGAATTGGATATTGCTACGGCAAAAACTGCTACTACGTTACGAATCATTCAAATATCAATATACCAGTTGAGGATGAGCAAAATATATGTATTCCCTACGTCTGTTGGTGGTTGTTATGGAGAAATAGCCTGCAGATCAACGCGTATGGACTGGAACCAGTTGAGACATCGATCGAAAAATAAGTGTGACAGCAGTTTATATTGACAACGCCAGGCTGCGAAGGTCCAGTTCTGGAGAGTTATAACTTTGCTGGTGTGTCACCCATACAAAATGCATTGACATCATTAATCATCACCCAGGGAATATTCTACAATTCTTCACGATTCTGGTAGTGTCTGGTTTATTCATATAGACGCTAAATAACGGGAGAAAATGGATATTTACCAAGGCGCCGAACCTATCAACATTCTACACAGTGCGGTGTCAATGAAGCCAATACTACGAAAGCCGAATCGTTTAGCCATCACCTCACTTCGGCTTTGGTTGATTTCCCCTACAAGACGTTATGACATCGCTATTGGATTATACTGGAAGAAACAAAAAAGCCTGCTGAATCTCCCCCCTGTGATATTAATATGATTATATTCTTTGCTGGTTCTGTACGAGTCGATTTCACCAAGGGGTTGTATATGTGGCTTCGCCCCAGCCTTGCGTGTTTGTGGTCGGCACTTTCAAATCCAGCAACTCCCTTCACCGCAGTGCAAAGACAATGTGTAGAAAATGATCTCGCACAAGGTTTAAACCTTCAGGAAATTAATGGAGACATATATACAACGAATCACCACACTCTAAGGTTTGTTCCTATATAAATTTTGTAAAATTTAGACGGTTAGATAAATAGAAAATAAATAAAACATAACCGACATCGACCTACGCATTACGCTGTATGGATGGGGAAACACTTGGCAATGAAGGTTAGTTAGGAAATCATTTCGCACAAGGATTTAACATTAAATATATGAAAAGTGACTTATACGAGGATATTCCCCACACTCTGAGGTTTGTTCCCGTATAATATTTAACATTTTGATCGAGAATTAACTTGATGATCGAATTAAACCGTTGCGCCTTACGCGGTTCATTTTTTGGCTTGCTTCAACATGGCGTCAACTGCGGAGGGGAGTTGACACGGGAGTGACAGCATTAGATGTCGATTTGAAAATCAATTCGTATGGACTTTTAACGTTAGATAATCGATCAGGGAATTATATAGGAGCAAACTAGAGAGTGTAAGGTTCATCTACATATATATATTTCCTGGTTTGGAGGAGTGGAGAAATTATAAAATGAATTTATGAATCTGGACATCACCCGGACTGACTTCGCCATGGCATCTCATACTGAGGCTGGGCCAGCGCATTGTCTGCGATCGACTGTCATCGATTTATTAATTTCGCCTAAGGCTCTACACTGAGATAAATGATTAATCATCCATATAGGAAGATACTACAGATTCCGAGGATTATTACTGTGTGTATATTGTCCAAGTTCGGACTATATGAGGCTGCTGAATCGAATTATGAAATTTGAGAGTGCGTTGCCGCAGTGAATGGAGTCAAGGCGTCATATACAGGTAGGGTTTGATTTATTTATTCTTCGCAGGTTGGTTCAGGTTCGGAATGAATCCCATAATTGTCAACAGAGTGATATAACGTAAAGCAAAGAGGTACACACAAATGACATTCGCATTTTCTACAGCCGTATTTAGTCTGTTTCTTCTTATAGTTAGGATCCACAACATTCCTACGGTAGCAAACACGGCACCATGATTTTCTGCCCAGGTCGGTAGGGAGACATCTCTATGTAAGCCTGGTGGGTGTAGCAGTTTGGGCCTGGGTAGTGGTTATCATCGAGTCCTTCTGTACATCTAAAAGAATCAACTGCAGAAGCCTGATGGTGAACTCATATAAGGAAATCTTCTTGGGCAAGGTAGAAACATACATAACATAAGCGTTCACCTTCATCATTTCGATAACAAAAAAAAACATTTTAAGAGTCCATTTCCTAGATTTGCGAGCGAATGTGTAGTATTGGGACATCTGGTCGGCCAGGTCCACACCTCCCATGTAATGGCAATAATCCTCAATCAGTTCTGGCCTATCAATTTGTTTTTTTTCAAATCTACCTGTTTCGGAGCTCTTAATAGTCCTTGTACATTCAGACATTTTACTTCCATGTATTGTTGATAATGTGTGGACAACTTTCCTATCACGCCATACACATAAGACTAATTCGGCCGACCGGGAAATTAATACTGAACCACGTTTATTCAATTTTGAATGCTTTCTAACCATAAGGGGCTTCGGTAGGTTTTTCCTATTGATTCTACAAGTACCACAACAGAATGTCTTGAAATGTAAAGCCAGATCGGAGAACATATGAACAGTTGTATAAAAATTATCGAAGTAAATATGATAAGCGTAACCTAAAATATTCGCATTCCTCAACAATTTCAGAACTATGTCCTCATAAAGCCGTGTCTTGTGCTGGTTTTCCTTGGTGGAGAAATGGGGAATGGCTTGGATGATATACCCTGAAAAAATAATCGTACAGGCTTTTACCGTTAGATTAATGACAAGAGAGCTATACAGGAATATTCCCCACACTCTGAGGTTTGTTCCCGTATAATATTTAACATTTTGATCGAGAATTAACTTGATGATCGAATTAAACCGTTGCGCCTTACGCGGTTCATTTTTTGACTTGCTTCAACATGGCGTCAACTGCGGAGGGGGGTTGACACGGGAGTGACAGCATTAGATGTCGATTTGAAAATCAATTCGTATGGACTTTTAACGTTAGATAATCGATCAGGGAATTATATGGGAGCAAAGCCAAGACTCTGAGGTTTATTCCAGTATATATATTGTCAGGTTTAAACGTGTGGAAGTAATAGTAAATGAATTAAAGACATTGACATCGAACCGGGCTGGCGATTCAGTGGTGGGGCGGGTAGGGTAGGAACGCTTGTCAAGTGACAGCGGATCTGGGCGAGTTTGCAAATCATATCGCACAAGGATTTAACATTAAATATACGAATAATGACTTATACGAGGATATTCCCCACACTCTGAGGTTTGTTCCCGTATAATATTTAACATTTTGATCGAGAATTAACTTGATGATCGAATTAAACCGCTGCGCCTTACGCGGTTCATTTTTTGGCTTGCTTCAACATGGCGTCAACTGCGGAGGGGGGTTGACACGGCACGGACAGTAGAAGATGTCGATTTGAAAATCAATTCGTATGGACTTTTAACGTTATATATAAGATCAGGGAGGTAGGTGGGAGCAAAGCCGAGACTCTGAGGTTTATTCCAGTATATGTATTGTCAGGTTTGAACGTGTGGAAGTAATAGTAAATGAATTAAAGATATTGACATCGAACCGGGCTGGCGATTCAGTGGTGGGGCGGGTAGGGTAGGAACGCTTGTCAAGTGACAGCGGATCTGGGCGAGTTTGCAAATCATATCGCACAAGGATTTAACATTAAATATATGAACAGTGACTTATACGAGGATATTCCCCACACTCTGAGGTTTGTTCCCGTATAATATTTTACATTTTGATTGAGAATTAACTTGATGATCGAATTTAACCATTGCGCCTTACGCGGTTCATTTTTTGACTTGCTTCAACATGGCGTCAACTGCGGAGGGGGGTTGACACGGCACGGACAGTAGAAGATGTCGATTTGAAAATCAATTTGTATGGACTTTTAACGTTATATATACAATCAGGGAGGTAGGTGGGAGCAAAGCCAAGACTCCGAGGTTTATTCCAGTATATATATTGAGCAGTTTGGATGGGTGGAGCCTTAGAAAATATAATTATAACGTTCATTACGATCGGATACAAAAATATGTTTTGCTTACCGGTGACACTCTCGGCGAGTACCCATACCTTGAGGCCCCATTTGGTTGGTTTCGCCGGCATGTATACCTTGTGCTTTGTTTTTCCCTTGTGGGCCACCATGGTTTCATCGACAGCTAGATCACGCCTTGGTCGATATACTGATTTGGAGATCGTATTTATTCCCGTAAAAAGCCAATTCACCTTTTTAGTGGCCGATCTTGGTTGGGGGGTATTTGCTGCATTCGAAGAAGACATATCATCATCCTCGTCAGCCCAGAAGTTCAGGTACCTGCAAAACATTTATATAGGAAATATAGATTTATCATATATAATAAGGCATGAATAGTATTATGTGTACAGGGTCTGTATATTCTTTTTATCTTAGAATGATTGATTTCAGTATGGTTTGACAGTGTGACAGTAGGCGAGAGACTCGACAGCGGGGTGGGAATTGACACTGACAGACAGTGGTGCTTTTGGTTATGAATCTTTTTACTACTTATACATATTTTAAACCATAATTTAGGCGATCTTACCGTAAGATGGTCATGAATACGTCCCTGCACATCGTTCTATTAAAAAATGGAGTGGATATCTCGGAGACAGTTGACCAGTAGTCCTTAATTCGACATTTCCGAACGAGTCCCATCAACATAACTAATGCGATAAACTTGCGTAGGATCTGGGTTGACATGGTGGTACGTCTTTTCGATTTCTTTGCCTTTTCTGGTGCCGTTTGTTCGAAATATGTATTTGAACACTCAACAATCCTCGATAGGAACGCAGTTGTGCAAAAAAGATTAAAATATTGAAGAGGGGAGTTGATTTCTTCTTTCTTGACTTCGTCACTGACACCTGTAGGTTCGTTGAACGGAGGAAGGGGCGGGGACTTTCTAATGCCTTTGCACATTCTCACCCATCTTCTTGTGTCAGTTTCTTCCGTTTTCTTGGATTTCTTTGTCAATTCTTCTGGTTCTGCATCTGATTCAGATTTATCCTCTTCATTATCATTATCTTTCGAATTCCCTTGAAGAAGTGCCCAAGAACTAAGAGGCAATTGATCCTCCCAGTCACTGTCGCTGTCAGACCACAGGTCGTCCATGTTGACGGGAGTGGCGGGATTGTCGTCTGTACTCCGAAAATCGATCTTTATTTACGTCCGTGATGACGTCATATTTAGTTTTAATATTATCCTTTATCAAATATATCATTCCTTATGTCTTAACTACATACTGTGAAAATTTGATGAATTTCTGATCAATATTTCCTAAGAAAAATGATACTTTTGCAAATCTCGGAGAAATGATGCCTTGAGGCATCATTCGCCCTGGGCCGGATGATGCCTTGAGGCATCATTCGCCCTAGGCCGGGTGATGCCTCCAGGCATCATTCGCCCTTAAAGGGTTAAAGGCTACCAGAACTACCTTCGAATGGAGCCTGACCTTTTTGACGAGATATATATGGACCATATTGAGCCTGCCATTGAAAGAATGGATACCAAATATTGTTCAGCTTTGCCAGCTTCTCCTAGATTGTCTGCAACTCTCTGGCACCTGGTGACACTTATGCATCATTGGAATATATCTTTCGGTGCAGTAAATTGTCTATCAGTAACATTGTGCGTTTTACTGTTCCTTGGAAACCTGAAGACTGGAAAGCCCTTGCCTAGGACTTTGAGGAACGTTGGAATGTGCCAGATGCTGTTGACCAGTGCGCTTGATGGTATTTTCTCACTCAAACATGCGTAGTTTAAGAGCTCACTTTGATAATTTTACTGTGGAACACGATAGCAAGTTGTTTGATATTATTTCATTGTCAGAGAGTTGGTTGACAGACAGAGACAGTGTCAAAGATTACCAAGTTAACGGGTATAATATGCTAAGACATGATCGTCAATGGAAAAGATTTGAAACTGATGAAAACCCCAAAATAGGTGGTGGCGTAGCGATATACTATAGAGACTATCTAAATGTGGATCCCATGGTATACAAGCACTTAAACAGTAGTACAAAACAGCTGGAAGTGCAGGTCATACAGATCAAAAGAGTGAACTCGAAGAACGTCAATCTCATCAATGTGTATAGACCCACAGAGGGAAATCCCAGAATGGGCATGGATATTATGCTTAATATAGTAAATGAATTAATAGATGTAGGGGAATCTGAGCTGATATTAATGGGTGATCTAAATCTAAATGTACTAAACCCTGGCCTGAAATAATCGAATTTCTCGACGAAATGAAGCAGCTAGGTTGTCTACAACTCATAAATAATATCACTAGAATTTCTCAAAACAGCTCTATAATTGACCTAATATTTACAAATAGCACTAATATATTACAATCAGGGGTATTAACACAGACATTCAGCGACCACCAGACAATTTTCCTAAACCTCAAGCATACTAAAAATAAAGGGAAATCAAAATGTATCAAAGCAAGGTCCTACATAAACTACGATATAAATGATTTCAAGACGAACTTAGAAAATATAAACTGGGCATCATACCTTTTGCTAAATACCGTTGAAGATAAAGGGAAATACATTCAAAATATAATAAATTCGTATCTAGATAGTAAATGTAAATTTAGGGAATTTTCAATTAAGGAGTCGCAACAACCGTGGATTACGAGGGATTTATTGGAAATAATTAGAGATAAAAATAAAGCCTTAAAAAAAGCAAAAAAGTCAAAAAAAGAAGTAGACCTTGTCACTGCTAGGAACTTAAGAAACCTTTGTAACCAAACTATAAAGAAAGCACGTGAAGATTATTTAATTAACATCTTAGAAGTAAATAAAAATGACCATAAACGTTTCTGGAGAATAACTGGTGGCATTCTCCCGTCAGCAACTGACAAAAAATCTAACGAGATTAAGTTAAAAGACGAGAATTCTTATTTGATTAAAACGGACGAAATTCCAAACTATATAAATACTTACTTTACGCAAATAGGACACAATCTGGCTAGCAAATTAGATACCCCATGGATAGGATATGATGATAAATCTCGGTATAACTTAGGTAACATCAACACCGATGAAGCAGAAATAATAGAGATTGCTAAAAACATTAAACTGACTAAACAGTCACAACTTGAGGGGATAAACACTAAAACCTTCAGAGATTCACTACTACTAATCCCACATATCTATGTGGATCTGTTCAATTCATCTTTTACAACAGCTTGTATTCCAGAAAGCTGGAAAAAGTCAATCGTAGTTCCACTCCAAAAGTCAGGGGATCCCTTTTCTGTGGCTAATCTGCGACTGATATCGCTCTTACCAATAGTGGGTAAAATCATTGAAAAAATTGCGCATAATCATGTTGTGAAATTCCTGGATGATCATGGTCTCTTATCCGAGACCCAATCGGGGTTTCGGAAGGGCAGGTCCACAGTGCAGGCGGTGGCAAACTATACTGATAATATCCTCCTAAACCGAAATATCGGTAAGGACACACTAGCCTTGTATGTGGACCTCAAAAAGGCATTCGACACTGTCAACCACACTATATTATTGAATAAGTTAACTTCGTTTGGTATTGCAGGTTGTAATCTCTCCTGGTTTGCAAACTATCTAGATGGACGCATGCAACAGGTGAGAGTAAATGACAGATTATCCTCATTGGAAAAAGTTTCTTGTGGTGTACCGCAGGGGTCAATACTTGGACCCCTGTTATTTCTTATTTATATAAATGATATGGGCAAAGTTATTGAAAATTCGAGTATCTGTCTCTACGCTGACGATACTGTTCTCTACCAGCATGGATAGACCCTAATATTATACATGATTCCCTCCAACGCAATTTAAACAGGATGCATCAATGGTGTAAAGCCAATAAATTAACTATAAATGTTAAGAAAACAAAAAGCATGCACTTTCATTCTAGTTCTAGACGAAAAGATCAACATAGTTATATATTTAAACTAGAGGAAATCGAAATTCAACAGGTGCAAAGTTTTAACTACCTAGGTATACACTTAAATAATACTTTAGATTACCGGACGCATTTCAATAGATTAATTAAATCAATATCATACAGACTGTATCAACTCATGAAAATAAGACCATATATTAACATATCCTCAGCCTTGAAAATTTATAAATCTTGTATACTGCCTTATTTTGACTATGGCTATTTATGAATCAATCAAACAAGTATTTACAAAAACTACAGATTCTCCAAAACAGATGTTTAAAAGCTTGTTTAAAAGTAAGGAATACTACACCAACTGTTACTTTGCATGCGCTAGCTGGTATACCCTACCTAAAGGAAAGAAGGCTCCACCACATGAGAATTTTTATGTATCACCGTGCACAACAAAGAAAATATCTAGATAACCGTCAGGAACGTACTTGAAGGTTTGATGCTCCAGTTCTGAATATTACAAGACCAAACTGTGTTGCGTTTATGAACTCTGTTATATATAATGGGTCACAAATCTGGAACAACTTGCAGCCTGTTACTAGAAATATTGATTCAATATCTATGTTTAAGAAAATCTCCAAACACTGTTTGGACAATACTGTACCAACAACATAGTATGCTAGATGTTGTAATCTCTTCTCTTATTTTGCTCACTGTATGAGGGTAATTTTGTGCTGGGTCTTAGTGGTTGACGGTGTCGCATATCCTTACTTAATCTAACGGCCCTTGCGATGTGATCGTGTTTCCAACTGTTATGTTGACTGTATTATCAATGCAAACAAGGCATAGCCTCGTTATGCCATACTGTTCGTTGGTTCCTTGGAGTTTTCTTTCTTCTGATACCCTATGTTGGTTACATAGTACTCCACAAATGTTGGTTAATAGTTGACCATACATTAATTCTGTGAATAAATTATGAAGAAATTATAACACGAGAGGTCAACTGAAAGACTTGGGTGACCTATTTGTATTTATATTGCTCGCTAGTTTTCTAGTTCTCTTCATATATGCTCTTACTATTTACCTCGTGGTGGATGTGTGTTCTTGACTGTATAAAATTCCTGTTATCCCTATCTGGCCAACAGGCCTGAGTAATGAAAACCAGCTCCTGTTTGAGCTGATACTCAAGGCCTCTTTTATTGCCTGTCTATGAAGCCGGAGTACTGTTCTCCTTGTTCCTATCGAACAAAACAGAAATGTAAATCTGTACTTCAAATTGACATCAATAAAAGAAAGGTTTACCAAAAAAAAAAAAAAAAGCATGTTGCTATCATGAAATCCCAGAAACCCCAGAACACTCCGATGCATTTAAGCATATGCCAAACAAACCCACTGATTAGTTGAGAGGCAGATGTCACATAAAGGTCTGTTTCCACTTTTCAATTACCGTACCTGTACATCGGTATGCCTAGTCAGTGACTGGGTGTAGCTGGCTGTGACCTGGCTGGAAATGTTCAAATTTTCTGTGCTCTTCCACCAACCCACCTTATTCTAGATGGCCGACCACCACACGGGGCCCACACGCTGTTTGACTGCGCGCCTATGCATTTACACATGGGGAGTGATTGGCGGATATGAATGTAGAGGTGTCGTGTATATTACCTCTAGAATTATTAATCTAGATGTTTTAACCAATACCTCAGAGTCGACCATTGCTTTGGTTTTCCCAGAGAGTGAGTTAAGCCTATAGGGTAGATAGATAATGTTCCCTGGATGCTTCCATTTTGCCCCCTGAGTCGGTGTTTTCACTAATGAAAGTTAAATAGTGTTCTTTACTAATAGAGGTGCAAAAGAAGTGAATGAGTGAATTGGGAAGTGTCACAACTCTAGCCTTGCTCACATATGTATATAAAGTGTTCCATGTGTAAAACATCATGTCCTGGGTTTAATCATTATGTCATCCTGCTCCATTGTATCACCACGTACATCACACGGTCTTAACAGTACATCTACAATGTTTCCCTTGCCCAGGTGATACACTACTTTGTAGTCATAACCTTGTAGTTGCAAGACACATCGTTCATTATGAGCCAAAGGTTTTGATGTGTTGCCGTAGACACACTCTAGATGATCAGTCTCTAACTCAATCATCCAACCAAACACATACAAGTTGAACCTCTTTCAGACCCACACCAGGGCCAGTGCCTTCTTCTCGGTCTGAGAGTATCTCCCCTCAACACCCGTTAGGTTACATGATGCATATGCCACTACTATCACCCTGTTGCTAAAGTAAGACCCCACAAATTCCATTTGGCCCAGCATCTGCCATGATACACATCTTCATGTCCTGCGGGTCTGCTGGGGTGGACAGCAATAACCAGTCTGTTCACCCTCTCGACTCCTCGTGCTGCAGACCGGATATGCTTGCACACAAGCATAACTAAAGCGACTGGGGTGGGGAGTTAGCTCAGTGGTACGCTGCACTGGACTGTAATCCCAAGGTTGTCAGACTTTGTTGATTTGAGTCCCACTGCAGCCACTTTTCTCCTTCACCCTCAGCAGTGGTAGATTTACTGCTTTATCAAAGGCCAGTCCTTCTCATACGATGTCTATGTGGTGTGGGAAGTAAAAGAACCCTGTACGTTAAATCAATCCAACAATCCAACAAACTACACTAAATCATAATGAAAATGTTATAAATATATAACTGTTATGTGCTTAAATGTATATATTATAAAGATAACGAATACTAGTATTCATCTCATGAAATATATATGGTTCACCGATATGTTTAAATATCTGCTATGTTATTGTCCTCTATCTGTTGTCGTGTGTTGCCTGGAAGACCGGTTTGAATGAACCAAACGCAATAAAGACCATTTTTTTAAAAATTGACTACAAGGCACACCCCACCCCCTGGTGGCCACCCAGCGACCGCTTCCACCAAGCTGGGCTGAAGCCGGTGGCGCAAGGAACACGCTGGGGCGATGTTATTGCCATCTGGTGGATATTGGTGACTGTATCTACCGTCTAAGGCCTGACGTCCACCTACTACGATAGAAATTTAGACCTACTGATATGGCACCAATACAAAAAGCAGATATCGGAGATATTATGAATTAATGAAATGAATCACCCGATTAGCCATTGAGTATTGGGTATAATACTTTCACGGCTATGGAGTATAAGTTCCTATTGTTAACCCTTTAAGGACCGCTCCCCCGTCCCCGATGGCACTATTACCCACCACGCCCTCAGCGGCGGTTTGTTAAATTAACACAGGACGTCTGACGTCAGGGTGCCGTCCCAGCACACGCCTGCCTCAGAAAATGGCACTACCAGAGTGGGGACCATTAGAAAATCACAAATTAAAATAAATTTTGTAATGTTTCTGACCATTTATAAACACGTAAAAATAAAACAGACTTCAGGCTATATTTTGATGCCATTTATTATTTATTTGGTTTATATTAAATTATTGTAATAATTGTACAAAGTTGCAAAATATTCTAGTTGGTTTTTTTTTGCTTCATGCCCACAAGCCTATACATAGGTCCAATATAGCATTGCGCCTACGAACATCTGTATCTTTTTTTTTATCACGATGACATGTTTTTCTTTTACATAAATAATAATAAAAAGATATGGAGAACACGTTTCTGGAGTTGTCTTTTGTGTAAAATCAATATTATATGGAGAAATCATGAAAATGTGATAAGCCTTATAGGTGGCGTCTACCGCGCCCTGTCTTATAGTAGGTGTAAGGCTTCGCATCATCTCTATGCTAACCCGCGTGGTGCGGAGAGTGTGTGACTTGTAGCAGCAGAACACGGATTATTAATATTAATCATATATATTCAACATCGCCATTACTACCAGAAAATAGAAGAGACATCAGGCTTTTTCATGGTGCCATTCGTTACATATGGGATTTACGTCAGATGACGGCAAAATTCATGGGAAGTTACAGAACAAGTTGTGACAGTGTTTGCCATGTTATATGAATGGGCGTCCGAGGCAACTTCAACGATGACAGTGGTTCCGACAGTGTGCTGGTTTGGTATATTATGAACTATTCTACACAATGACATCAATGATGCTGGATTGAATTAATATAAAAAAAGCCTGAGGAATCTGTCTGTGGCAGTGGTTTATACGGGGGAATGATATTTATAGCAGAAATATTACATTTGCTTCACGCCTATCGGGGGCCGGCCAAGCGAGCTGGCATTGTCACTGTCATTGACTCCAGTCTAATGTGAATCTAGGGAATGATCGCCGAAATAGGTCATTTCGCAAATAGCCCCGTAGCATTAATATGACGATTTTAATGAAATTAAACCAAGATATGAATGATCTATGGACTTGTAGGAATCTTCCCGTATATACTTTTTTAACTTTTATTGGCCAGAAATGGTTAAAATGGAGATTTGGACTGAACATATCTACTACGGCGTCCCATCTCTTCGAGTCCCAGCTCGACACTTGACAAAGTTCTGGGAGAATTTACGTAGGGGCAGTGGACCTGTTCTGATCTGTTGTTTATATTTAAATTGATAACAATCATATAGGCTGGTAACATGAGTATAAGAAAAGCCTGAGGAACCCGTCTTTACCATTGCTTTCTATGGACATTCGATATATTATGGAGAAAATGGGAAACTACGTCGAGCCGGCCTGTGGCAATGTACAGAGACTGTCACTTGTTTATATGAATGGCTTCACGTCTAATGTGAATCTAGGGAATGATCGCCGAAATAGGTCATTACGCAAATGGCCCCGTACCATTAATATCATGATTTAAATGAAATCAAACCTAGATATCTATGATCTATAGACTGTAAGGAATCTTCCCGTATATATTTTGTTAACTTTTATCGGCCAGAGGTAATTTAAATTGAGATTTAGACTGAACATATTCACTACGGCGTCCCATCTCTTCGAGTACCAGCTCGACACTGTCGCACATCTGAATAGTGATATCGATCTGTTCTGATTTAGCATTACGCAAATGGCCCCGTACCATTACTATAATGATTTAAATGAAACCAAACTTAGATATAGATGATCTAGGGACTCATAGGAATCTTCCCGTATATATTTTGTTATGTTTTATCGGCCAGTAATTATTAGAATTGGGATTTAGACTGAACGTATTCACTACGGCGTCCCACTGACAGTGACAGTTATATTTTGCTTCGCACCCCAGAGAGGCCCAGCAGAAAATCGTTAATTAATAATATTAATACTACGGAATTGATAACGGGAATACTACGCGAAAAAAGCCCAGACATCAGGCTATCTAACTGTCCAATTCATTATTCACGGGATTTATATTGCTCGACTAGATTGAATCTACGAAGTGGATCTGTGAAAATGTGAACAATGACACTGAAACAAGATGGAGGAGAGAGAGTAACAGTGGTTCGACATCGCTTCGAAAATAATTAATATCTCCACAACGCCTGCATGGATTTACTTCAGATAAAAAAGAGGACACAACAACATATTAAGGTAAGTGAATTTCCACATTTGATAATAATTTATTATGTACATGAATTTTATTTTAGGATAAACAGTCAAGGGATGAACCTGTCATATTGTCCTACTCCGTCATTATAATCATGCATTTATAAATATTAATTGTGTTGCTCACATTCATAATACTATTACATATGAAGAACTTAACATAAGTAGGGTTGTTTTTTTCAAATTCCGGACTCATACACAGAGATTCATATGATTGTCACAGAAGGTGGGGTGTCGGTCATTAATCGTAACAATGCATTATATATATATATTAAATACGTAAATCATATAAATACAATTACAGGTCGATGCTAAACAGATGTCTAAAAATCATCTTGACTATGGTAGAGGCGGAAGCAGTGGGGTAAACATAAATGCACTCCACAAGTTTTGCACCCAAATTTTGTCTGGCTTTTTTTTAACATTTTCTGATGCTTTGCTCCTCCGATAACAGACTCTACAGAAAGATTTCCTAATTAAATCATCGGGCAAACACCTGGATGTAAGCCTAGAAGGGTTAGAAGTGCTGTAAGTGTCTGAAATAGATTTGGGTAGAGATTCGGTTTTGTTCGCAACTGCAAGCAGTTCTTGACATACGGATAGGGTGAAGTCGACCAAAGGCACTCGTTTTTCTTTATCGGAATTAAAAATAACCATGGAATTGAATTTCATAACCTCAAGGTGAAAAAAACCCACCTTTTTTGTCCATTTTCTGGATTTTCGGCCGAGTGAATAATAACTGACCATCTGGTCGGCCAGGTCGACTCCACCCATATATTTACAGTAATCTTTCACTGACACTGGACATGGTATGTCTTTTTTTGCAAATTTCCCTGTCAATGAATCTTTTATAGTTCTTTTACTGGTCAACATTTGCGATCCATGGATGGTAGAGAGTACACATATTATCCTTTTGTCCAACCACAGGGTTAATAACAAGGATTTACATTTGGAAAAAATACAATGACCCTTTTCTTTTAATTCTGGATGTTTCTTTTTCATAAGGTTCGGCGGTAGATCCTTCCTGTTCAATCTCAATGTTCCGCATGCATATGTCTTTAGCTCACATAATTTCTCCATAATACCCACACCCGTGTAGAAATTGTCAAAATACACATCATAGCCTCAATTTAAAAGATGAGAATTTGTAAGCAAGTCCAAGATAACCGAAGCAGTCGACCAATTCCCAACCCTGTCACTTCTACCGAAGAACGGAATCATGTTCAAAATATAACCAGTGAGTATATCCGCAATGACAAAACATTTAATTCCCCATTTTGATGGCTTGTTGGGCATGTATTGTTTGTGCCTTGTAAGTTCTTTATAGCTGATCATGGTTTCATCAATGGCTTCTTGTTTTCCTGGGTTAAATACAGTTCTTGCAGTTGAATTCAAAATATTGAATAACCAACCAACTAAGTCCTGTGGGTTTCTGCGAGTGGCGCGCAGTGAACTTCCGGTCCGTTAGTGTCAGCGTCCGCACTTGTAAAGTTCAAGTTACTGGAAAAACAAGGGGTTAAATAAATATTAGAAAAAGATCAGAATAACGACTGTATATATATAGACATCACAGAATTCTCAGTTTAATAAAATTCGGCAAAACCCCGCAACATTTACTTCTCTATGTATATGTGAAGGTACGACTTGCAAATGTAAACTCATCTCAACATGCTACAAAATCTTTTTCTGCTCATAATACTTTTGATCCCGGGTGTAGCGTATTCCTTGGTAGATGACCAATAGTGCTCAATCCTTGGTTTACAAAGTAAACCCATAAGCATTGTCATTGCCAGAAATTTCAGCATATCGGGTATCGATACATCTTTCCATTGTATTCCTTTCGTCTTCGTGTTGGGGGCGGGACCAAGTTGCTTGTTTTTTTTGTGTAGGCGTTCATCTTCTTGGTTGGAGCCTGTACAATTTCAGTTGTTATGTAGATCCTAAAATATCTAAAATTGTCCGAGGACTGGCCAATTTCACCTTCTCTGTAGCTCCTGGAGGCTTTATATCTTCAAATAGACACTCGGATTTGTTTCTGTTTTTCTGTATGTGTTGGTGTGCTTGCGACAGTGGGTTTCTTTTGTTCTTGCTTTTTCTTCTGTGTGCATCTTCTAGTCGAGGGCCCTGCAATCGCCTCGATTTCATCTGGCAATTCTTCTGTAGATTCATCTCCAGACGTATTTGATTTCTCAGAATCACTCCATTCTTCAAACTTGTTCGTGTCAATCCCCTTCAGCAGTTTCAAGGTGTTTAGAGGTAAATTTTCTTCCCAATCTGACCCCTCAGAATGATCTGACATGACGATGTCGGCGATTGCAGTGCCCTCACAAGAGATGACAGAGCCAATCTGGCCATTTTGAGCGTTTCCCTCTGTATTTATAGTGGTGTGTCAACGTAACCATTACAAATTCATCAAGATTTCTTTTTTTTTGTTATAATGTTTGCCATAAGCCTCGAAAAAATTGTAAAGATCGGATAAATATTAAGAAAGATAGGAGACATTCTCAAAAAAAAAAGATGCTTTGAGGCATCATTTGCGCTGGCTACAGGAGTGCTTTGAGGCATCATTTGCGCTGGCTACGGGAGTGCCTTGAGGCATCATTTGCGCTGGCTACGGGAGTGCCTTGAGGCATCATTGGTCCTTAAAGGGTTAAACCTATGGAGAAAAATACCGGGGTGAGATAAAGGGATTAAAAGGGTCATACATGAGCAGTCAGCTGTGACAGAGCTCAACGGCTTGCATTTTGACCAACCAGCCCATCTCCTCACCACAATGTCAATCTATCTCCTATGCAATTTATCAACATAATTATCTGCCATGGCAGTGAAAAGGCTGTTAATGGCATGTGGCCGAAGCATTCTGGTTTCTATATGTCTTTTATCATATATTGGTACCCCGGTAGTGCTGTTTTACATGCAGCCAGGATATGTGTGAGCTGGACAGCTGGGTATGACTAATCTTGCACGTCAGCGCATTAAAAATATTTGTTGGATCTCTATGATTAACAGTCAGGATGTTTGTCAGTAGGATTTCTAAAATGATGTGAACATGTCCGGCTTCTAGGATATCACTGACTAAAAGTCGAATTTATATTTTGTTATCAATCTCTCTAACCAGCCATCTCTCCTCTCTAAATTTCTTCTTCAGTATAGATTCAAACGTCATGCGGCAGTGCTACTGACGGCCCCACTGAATATGAATGCCCTATCATGGTCCTAAAATGCAGTACATGTATTTTCTGGGATTTCCTGTATGGCTACACCCTTAAAGGTATATGGGACAATTTGCCTTGAAAATGAATTCCCATGTCATTATCCTGGAAATTGAATATGATGAGCTCAAAGTACTGTTGAACACATACCTAACTTAAAAATTGGGGGTCATCATGCTAAATTTTGATATAGAGATTTATATCACGATAATATAATGTATAGTAATTCTAAGTTCTTTTTCATATCCTAGAACCCATGTCGTTTTCCTTTACTTTCTGAGAATATGGAAGATGTATAGTTAATCACATTCAAGTGTTTAAAACAAGAGGTCACCGTCCTTGTCTTTGATGGAATTAAAGGAAACCATATTTTTTCAGTACATCAGTAACATTTAAATTGGCTTAATTTAACTGTTAGAATTGCATACACTAGACAAAAGCTTATATTTACTCATTTGGAAGTAGAATGAATCCCAATTTTTACTGATTTACTGATAGTGGTTTAGCAGAGGGACACCTTATCAAATCTGACAGGACAGTGTAGGGAAAACGCTGCAGGGGGGTGTTTTCCAGTTCGGTATGTCAGATTATTAGTATCCTTCGCTCCAGATATTTTCTAATTTGAATAACTTTCAGCATCTGAAAAATAAATTATGGCAAATATCAACTGGTCTCAGGTTGTGACCGTTTAGGAGATCAATTCTCTTGCGATCACTAGCGATCCCTATCAATAGTCATAACTGAAAATCAACCATATCACGCCAAAATGGTCACATCTCAGCACGTGAGCTTGATTGCTTGTCTATGGTGTGTGGTGGGTGGACTGGAGTTTAGACAAGCAAACACCAGGCAAAGGCCTGCGTAGGTCCCTGGAGGTGTCTGTGGGGTGTCCGTGTGGTTATAGCATTGTCTCTATGCATAGTATCACCTATATAAAGGTATTATATGATACATATACTATCGATAGACTGAAATCCCTGCTTAAGGGATACCCAACATAATGGGACAACGGAGGGTGTTCCCTTAAACGGGGATTTACTGCACATTGTAAATCAAATGGAACATATAGATCATGGAAGAAGAACTCGTGTAGCAGATATATCATTTGACGCACAACTTAACCTGTGGTGCAATAATGTCAGATAATATGGTGAGGGAAGTGGGATTTCAGTTGTTCGAATCATTTCGATGTCTTTTTAAAAGGACAACTAAATGTCGACAACGCTCAACATGATTTCCTGATCTACCTGGAAGTAATGAGAAAAAAACAATCAACTGCATAAACTTAATTCTTAAAAGTCATATTCTACTAAATGGAAATAATGTGGCACACGCTAGCCAATTCATCTATTACTTTGATTGGTACAAGGCTGTACCGTGGATTGTATGTCTTTGTCTGTGTGTATAGGTGGGAGGTGCGTCCGTGATCCAAGGTAGATCCAAACAATGAAATAGTGTAGTGTCCGCATGGTACTCCACATACTTCTGGCAAGATTTATATGATCATGCATTGATATAATGAGGCAGGATTGTGCACACATAGTTGAGTTGGCTACAGGAAGATCGCCTTTATTGGTAAGCCCTCACCAAGATCATAAAAGGTGGCGAGTAGGGAGTGTGATTTTCGCGAGACCTAAAGATAGGCACACCTCAAACGTTACAACATGGAGATATATTGGTGAGTCGTGTAATTCTCTTTGATTTCTAAATATTCACATCATATGTTTGCTATCCTGCTAATTCACTTATGGCTTAGCATTCGTAGAGCCCACGTAAATTTAACTACTCTCTTCACTTGCAGATGTGCGAAGTTCTGCCTGGAATTGGCCCTAGTCTGTCTGCTATAATCTGTGCGGTCGACATAGATGCAAGGTGTTTAGCAACATGTCTATTAATATAGTTATCGTTGCAGCGCTATTGACCTTAGGTAAGTGTCTACCAAGAAAGATTTTTAGAATCAGCAACTAGAAAAAGAAAGAAGATAGATATGACTTTTGTCTGCTATATTTGTTAAAAGTAAAGAACCCAGGTGTGTGAGCAGTTTAGTAATTTTAAGTGTTCATTTTGATATACAGATTTCGGTTTGTTAGTTGGCCATTTGTATTCTAGGTTCAAGCAGGAAGACATTCAGTTTTGTCTTTCCAAGCCATTGGAGACAGAACGTCCTTTTCCATCTTTTGAATAGTACACTTCAGCCTATTTTGTCCATACAGATCGACTGTTATCCTACTCTGAAATCTTTGATGAGGTTCTAATGTTGATTTCCTTTCCGTGAACGAAAGGACTGTCATTAATCAGGGTATAAGGGAAGCATAGTGTTCAAATTCCAGAGAAAAATGGGAATCCATCAAGTTTAAGATTAAAACCTTTAGTATTAATTACTATCCTAAAGAAAATAAAAAAGTAGAAAAGAACATGGGAAAAAAAATAGAGAAACCTCAAAGACTTACATATCAAATTTAACAAGGGTGAGAATGTGTCCCAAGAAATTGCATCGATAACAGGGTTCGTACAGAGCCTGGAAACCTGGAGAAACCTGGAATTATGATTTTGGGTTTTCCAGGCCTGGAAAAGCCGGGAATTCTCTCAGAGAGCCTGAAAAAAACCTGGAAATCCTGGAGAATTTAGTTTTGCATAAAAACATTCTTTTTGGTCTATGAAATTCTTGTCAGTATCAGCTTTCCCTAACTACGGTACCTGGCTGCATATGAAATTACAGCGACTTGGATTATATAGTTCCAAAATCCTTTATTTGAACATGTATATCAAATTGTTAATGATATAGCATGAATTTGATTATTTGTCCTCGTGTTTATAAATTTTGAAGATATCTATTCCAAACCAATGAAATTCGACAGGTAGTAAGGAAGATAAAGAAAATTTTAACTAAATTTGGTGATGAATCAAACATGGTTCTAAAAACAGTGACCAGATGTGCCTGGAAAAAAATATTAGAGCCTGGAATAGCCTGGAAAAAGCCTGGAATTTTATTTGGCCATCTATGTACGAACTCTGCAATAAAGAAAGAACAAGGATTTAGTGTGTGTATTTCCCTAGTTTCGGTTTCACAACATAGTTTTACGTCACACCACACAAAGTGAACAATAATATTACTGGTGTTGGTCCTGACCTTGCCAAATCTTGTACAGAGGACTGGGGGAATCAGGTTACAGTAATTAATGAATCATCGTGTGAAATACAAACCAACCGTAATGAGGTGTTTAAGTTAGTGAAAGATATTTAAGTTATAAAATGGTCAGCTATTGACCGCCAATCTATAAACAACCTATGTCCAATATCGCTTCTTCCACTCCTCAGAAAAATTTGAGAGTAAATCATCTATGAGAGAACATAGACTTTTCTATAAAACAATGATATATTTACTGAATACTACTTACTAGTATAAATAAACAATAATGACTGGTTTTGTGTACGAGTGGACCTAATCTCTGAGTAGTTGACGCATATCCGAGCGATTACGTCAACTATGAGGATATTACGGTCAATCATACACAAAACTAGTCGTTATTGTATTTATTACCGACCTACATGATTAATAACAGATCTATTACAATGAAAATGTTTCTGTTAGACATTTAGTTCCAGACGCCACAACACTGTCAAGGATGGCAGTAATTCGGTGTAGACTTATACCAATAATATAGTTCGCCATTTCCCCATGATTTTAGCATGCAAATCATGTTATGGCAATGATTTCTGATGGTAAATGAGATTATTATGACTGATTATAAATATTTGATATTGAAGGAACATTCAAGAAACTAATCTTGAAGATCATGATAATTTGACCTCATTATGGATGGGACTTTATTCCAGAATATCCTGTGGGAGATTCTGACATGTTGGAATCTCCTAGTAGCCGATTTCAGGTGCTCTATACATTTCCTATGGAGACTACGTATTTGGTGTGTAATAAAAGCTACATGAGAGACTGCTTGCAGCTTACCTGAGCAAACAATGTCAAATCTCCCCCAGGATCGATCACCTGTAGTGTGCCTCAGGGTTTAATTTTCAGGCCGCTTTTATTTATCATCTACATGAATGATCTGGAAAAAATGGTAAAAAAAACTGTAAATGTCTATATTATTTTGATGACACTGTTCTATGCTGCTCGGGTAAGAGTATAGAAAATGCAATGCAATACAATGGGAGTTGGATAGTGTGGCACTATGGTGTTATAGAAATAAGCTGACGGTAAATGTAAAGAAAACCAAGTCAGTGAAATATGGATCAAATAAAAAGGCTGATCATGATACAGGGCAGAAATGCACTCTAATGATAACTCAATAAGAGCTAACGGTAGTCTTGTCTTACAAATACCTGTGACTTACCCTAGACCTAAATCTCAACTTCCAGGCTCAAGTTAGCAACATTTCAAAGACTGTATCATATAAATTATTCATTTCAAAGAACGTTAGGAGCTAGATTTCCCAAAATTGCCCAATTTTATTTTGTATTAATACCTTATATTATGAGGTTTGGGGATGGTTATACATTTTGATAATGAATATAAAGTACAGAGGATGCAAAACTGTATGACTGCTCCAAAAGAGAAGCAATTTATTGGATGAGTGATTTAATATGGCCATTCACTACCCAGCTGCCAATCAGCACATCCCTTATAATAACCCATGTTTAATATACCCACCCCGCTGAAAGAAATATATATTCAAATGTGACCTATCGAGGTTACCTGTGACAAAGCAGGGAATTTGTTGAGGTATCAACCCGGTTTTGCAGCGAATTGCAAGATACCACCAAAAACTATCCCTATCGTAACCCCGAACGACTGGTTTAGATGAGATGACTTCATAGTCGTTAACTCTTTTTTCAGCTCCTATTATTAATGCCACGATTACATTTACTGCTCCTTCATCTCAATCCGCACATGCTGCTGAGAACGATGAAGATGAGAACGCGTGGACACTAACGTTCACGGTGTCGTCGTCGTCCGGAGCCACGAATTTCACGTGGAGTGTAGACTCACAAACTCCAAGTGACCCCGGCGGTTTTGAAATTGAGAATGGCTGCACAAGTACCTCTTGTAACTTGTCCATATCAAGCACGAATAAATTGGACTACGAAGCAGGGATATCAACTTACGAAGTAGTTATCAAGTAAGTCGATAATGGTATTATACCTATGAGGATCTTATTCTTTTTTTTGGCTCGATCTACAGTATAGACTCACATCCAGGTGAATGAACTCTTCATTGCTGTACTCAGTTAAGTTTTTGTGATGTCTACGACACCCACCTAGACAGTGTCAGGTCCTGTTTCTGGTCATTTGGTGAATTAATGCCTGGGACCAGTTTTTTAGACGCGATAATCGTTAATAGCGACCGTTTTGTAATCATCATACATTTGGCGATGATTATCGAACCATTGTGGCCAATGGTCGTTGTATTTATCTTGAAATCTCAAGATATAATTTGATAATCGCTATTAACGATTATCGCGTCTAAAAAACCGGCCCCTGATCTGCTGATCCCTGAACTATCAACCACATCTAGTGTATGAATACATACAGTTTTGTGCAGTAAATGAGTAAGTTTATAAGCCTACATGTTACCCTCCCGTTTTCTCTATGTAACGCTTTTCTGTGCTGACGCCATCGTTGAAAACCATGCGTTTTTCTATATGAAGTTGACGTAACTAAACTATTCCCCCCCTCCAAAAGGGGGGGGGGGGGGGATGAGACAACGATCATTGATGTGACCAGCAACAGTCGAAGTACGTAAGAAATATGAGCGGTAGCCGACTCCATTATCCTTGCTCGTCTATTGATTCAAGTGCATTCCCATCCCGTCTGTTCCAATGAACAGTTCCTATTGCGCACACATAATACATATCCAATGAATTACTTACGCACTCAACCATTTAGGCCAAAAGAACTCAAGTCAATGAATCATGGATCCTTGTTGAAAGGGGTGGCCCGTAACCGTGTTTAAGAGGGCTTATTCAATGCGGTAGAAATGTGATTAAAACCTATCTATGAGCATACTTCGGCCAAATTAAAGAAGATGGATAACCATTCATTCACACATGCCTAGAGTCAGCCTCTTCCCAATGCTTACAGAGCCATTTAGAGCTTATTTGATGGTAAAACTACATTCGCAAATTTTATAAATGCTTCAAACTTGGAATACGTGGAGATCCCTGAGGCAGGATCTAAGTCCCATAGTCTCCTCAAACTGACACGATGCTGAAGCCATTCTGCATTTTGTTTTCTTCGAAGAGTGGTTGATACAGACGATAATAGCGACTCGGCGTCTGCCACTGTGACCGTCGCAGTCACAGACGTGAACGACGAGACTCCGGTCCTCCCAGCAGTAATAACGTTTAGCTTTGACGAGAACCAGGCGCCAGCAACGGAGATTGGTCAGGTGACAGCAAATGACAATGACAGTGGAGATACGCTCACTTTCTCATTATCAGGTAAAAAGAATACTTTATCATTACACAGGGGGCTACTCTGTGAGATGTTGGCTGTCCCTGTATTACAAACAATTCTTTTCTGATAATTGCTACGAGCCATAGCAGAGTCCGCAAAACTATAACGTACAAAAGGCTATGACTTGTTGAATAGGTAGAAGCTACAATTTCCCAAGCGTCCTCATTTTATGTTATTATTTGGGAGGAACCTACACACCTGGGATTAAGGTCAATAATCCTTTCAGCAACACATCCTAAATAATGCTCTTTGGAGATTCAATATTATACTTACCTAGAGCTAATGAGGAAGCATGTCTGAAGTACAGTTCTATGATAATATGAGTTCCTAAAGTATAGTTTTAATAATCCACTGATTTCTTTACATTCAATGCATACATGTGCATTGCACCTTCTTGTATAACTGGATTTGTTCCGTTTAATTGTTATGTTCAGGGCAGAATGCGTCAGAGCTTCTCATCAATGAGGCTAACGGAAAATTGTATTCACGAAGTAGATATGACTATGAAGCGGGAACGGTCATATTGAACGCCGAAGTTTTAGTCACTGACTCGAACGGTCACAATGCCACTGGGTCTCTTGTCGTAAATCTCATCGAGGTAAACGACAATACACCGGTCTGTGAGCCTGCATCAGACTACAAGGAAATTCCAGAGAATAGTCCAGGAGGTAAGGATAATAGCATTAGTTGTTTTCTTCTGTTTGTTCATTATATTAGATCGTGGTTTACGTGACCCTTTCCCGGCAATGCTAATTGTATATTGACCATAATCGATGCTATATTTCGATTTTGGATGATGTACATAGTGAAGGAAAAAGAGAGGAAGGAAATAGAATCTAGAAATAAACGTCTGGATAGTTTTAGCTATATTGCTGAAAAGTGCATCGGTAGTTGATGGGCGTGTAGCCGAGCTGGGAACGCGACCACGAGTGTTCTCTTGAGCTGGATTCACACGATGGGATTCATGTACCTCAGAGGGTGTTTGTCTGAGGCATGTCCTGCTGGGAATCTGTACTGTTAACACAATCTCCTCTTCCTCTAAGTTGTATGGTTCCATTTCCCTGTAATTATTGGCGACATCTACTCCCAAAAAAGAACAGCATCTCGTGAGATTTTGAACCCTGTGAGGTACATGAATCCTGCCGCGTGTATTCCACTTTAGATCGAATTTCCCTCCATGCTCAGCTTTTGCCGGGCTAACTCTCATTGGTTAAGATTCTTTGTAACCTCCAATTGTATTAGAGGTTCAGAATGCAGTTGGCTCGCTGTTTGCTGTCGAAAAAGTAGAGTCCAACCCTTGAGATATTGCACCACCTCTATAGCATATAGAATATGCCCGCCCGGTACTGTGACCCGTACAAAAGTCTAAAGCGTTCTGTGCACACCTGCCCTGCATGCCTCCCATGAGATATTTCCCCCCGGCGGAGAGACTACACTGCACGAGCATATGGAATAGCATTAATATGTCATGTGACTGAGCGTGCCAAAGTAGCAAGGAGAGCACACCACACACCACAGGTGAAGCACACTCACCTTTTTACCACAGAAGAAAATTGGAAAAATGCCACGCAAGGGAAAGGTGTGGACAATACAGAAGAAAGATGACCTGTTGGATCAGTTAGAAAAAAGGACTGTTGAAAGCTGAGCTGTGATTGGCTCCGACGAATATGCACTTGACAGTGGTGTCAATATCTCGCACAAATATCATTATAATCGCTAGGAAAAAAATGGCCAAGGAGCAGATTGCAACAGTGTTAAGCGAGTGTTCCACCAACCAGACGAAAACGTTGTACACCAACCATACAGCGTGTGCCAGTGGATCTGGCTTAGATCTAGTGAGGAACTGCTTGGTGGAACAGCTTACCATCGGTTCAAACAGGCACCGACTCTTGGTTGTTGGGTGAAAACAGTACCTGTTGGTGGTTGTTGGCACGTCGCCTTGAGGGTGCTGAGCGTTTGCTAGTATTTGCTGGGGCTCTGGGCCATTGGCCGGCTGAAAAAGCCATTCCATGCGGTTCCACCAGCTAGATTCTTTAGTTGGTGTCCAACCCAATCTACCAATTCTCGTCGGCCTGGTGAGATTTCTTCCAGGCAACAAAAACTAATTGGGTTTGAGAAGAGCACGACACCCTCCACGAGTTTTGCCGAGACCTGTGTTGAGGGAACACCGTCAGTAGACTACCGTCAACATAGAACGGTCGACACCTGTGATAGCTGAAGCCGTGAATGGAGATCTTAGAGGATCGGCCAATGATTGTTGGCTATAATACTAGGGGGCTTTCAGGTGTGCTCCTCCACCATGGAGTTGTCCCATTACACTAAGTCCATATAAGGAATAGAATAGACCCAGTAGCCAATGACTGCATTCGCAGCAAACCCCGACCTCCTCCTAAGAGGCCTATTCCACCAAAAAGGCCCTCAGCAGGCTGGTTTTTGCCCTCCAGCCGATGTTTGCCGCAGGGGCCGGCCGCCTGGCCGCCCCTTAACCCTTAATTTCTAGGAGCTGTTCCACCAAAGCCCCACAAGGCGACCAACAGGCGTACACAAGGCGCCAGGCGAGCGCCCATAGAGCCGGCCGGACCCGGCGCGGCAATACCCTCGCAGCGGGTTCGCTATTGCTGCTGGTGGACGTTGGTGGCACTAACGCGCAAGCCCGCAGTTCTCTATCGATCCGATAGGCGTCGCGGCAAGCAGCGATACACTACGGCGCTCTGAAGCCGGGAAAGCCACGTATCGAGCGGAGCAGCGTGCCCGCACGTCGGGATTTGTACGGAAACGGCCAGAGGATGTCAAATAACCGCGGAAATACACGTTAAATCGAACAATGAAGGTAAATTAAGATAAGGATTGATGTTATGAATGTGTATATTCGACTCTGGTGCTAGAATTCTATCTAAATTACCCGAATTTTCGGTCATAGTCCATACGAGTATCCCTTCCGGGCCTGCAAGATCAATATTGACGGTGTTTGTCAACGCGCACCCGGGGAACAGCTCTCGGCGTGCTCTCGGCGTCACTCTTGGTGTAGCTTTTGACACGCCGGCCGGCCTGCCGGGGGCTTAAAATCAAATGAATCAGCTTTCCCCTGCCAGGGCTTTGCGGGGGAGGTTGAGCTTATAAAGCCCGGCCACCCGGCCGGCCTCCTCTGTAGTTATCACTATATTTTGGTGAAACACCTCCAAAATTGGCTATTGCACCGAGTATTGTCCCCGGCCGGCAGCCGGCGGCCACCAACAGGTCAGCCGATACTGCCCGGCTACGGGGTTTTGGAGGCACGGTGGCCGGCAGGGTCCGGCCGTGAGAGGCCTGTGAGCTCTCATGAGCTGTTCCACCAAGCAGATTATCGCCGCCGGCTGGAGGTTTGGGCCGGCTATTGCCGCCGGTCGCCAATAGGCGACCACAAGGGGCCCGGCCTGGGCTTGTGCCTCCTTGGTGGAATAGGCGTGTTACATGATATTTTCTAGTGGCTTGGGACGCTTCTTCAGTCGAGAGTTGACCTACAATCTAATGGGCCACAACCACCCTCTTAGTGTCGACAATCATAGGATGTCGTAGGTGAATTTGTCGGCCAAAGTGTCATAACCCAAGATGCTCTGCAATTTGGATTCATTATAATGATTCATTATAATGATTGTCGTAACTTTAAAACACCATGCATACTACTATGGATTTTTATGGACAATCATTCTGAACGACCGTTTTAGTGCCAATCTCCCTTGGCGCACTACGATACTCTCTTTAGGACACTGGCCATATCTTGTCTTCACTGGACAATCTTAGAGTATCGGTACTAATGATTGTCGTGACTAAAAAAAACAGGGCCCAGGTGTATTTCATCATGGGGGTCAATTTATAAAGCTACTCACAGCCACAAGCTTAGATTGGAGGGAAAACAGTGTGTTGTGTTCACTAGTTTCCCTCCTCTGAATCATAGGATTACATAATAACATTGAAAGAGACATTATTTGAGATCCTACAAGATTTACGAAACACATGGTACCGTACCTACCCAGTATGTCATGTCATCCTGTCTTGTATACTATATATTGTTGTGTATAATCTTCATGTACCATTGTTGATATTTATGTTTCCTCCGAAAAGTACTGCTGACGAACTTACTAAACCACAGTTGGTTGAATGACTGAACTCTAAGAACTTTCTCAATGTTGATCAGTGTCATATGACCTGCCACTGTATATACTTCCTTCGAAGACGGAGAAATGGTTATCGGCTAAACTCCATATGGGAACTAATTCCTATAACTGCTTTGTCCGTTTGTTCCCGACTCATGCAGGGAAGAACGCCTTAAGTACAGGCGATTGTTCACTGTCATATTTCTCTGGATAAATGAAAAAAGGATGCTCCCACCGGCGCCTCCAAATTCTCCTCGAAGATTCTTCTGCAGTTTGTGCTTTTTCAATTTTCCTAAGGTGGTACAGGTACAGCAGCAAGAAGTCAGTATCATCAGACATATACAGGAGAGCCAGCCTCGGCCAGTGCCACCTAGCCTCCATTCTAAAGTCTGTGTTCCACCAACTAGGTATTCTTTTGCTTCTGGGCCAGCCTCTCAGGCAAGCTCTTACCTAGCCCCTGGTTTCTGGCTGGCCAAAAATGGCGTTTTTAACAGAATCACATATTCTAGCCGGCCGATATCCACACAGCGCCCATACACCAAGACCCGGCACTGAGTGGGGGTTTCTTGTGGACGTTGACCGCATTATCACTCAGGGTATTGCTCGGGGGTCTCTGGCCTCCTCCATTGTGGTGTTGGGGGTGAACTTTAAATGTACATGCTGTACTCTCATCTTATTGGCCAGCCGCACAGTTCGAGCTGGCAAAAACTAATAAATCAGTTTTGGCATCATGGAAAAAAACCATGGTAGGCTGGCAAAAATATGTACACCAGGTGGGATGCTGGGTTCAAAACCTAGCTGGTGGAACAGTGCAGAGCGACTATTTCAGCTGGCCAGTGCCTCGGAGACCTAGCAAACCCCAGCAAATGCTCAGCAACCTCGAGGCAATTTGCCAACAAACTCCAACTGGCGCTGATTTCACCAGGCAACCAATATCCACCGCCTGGAACCACTAGCACGCTGTTCCACCAAACAGGCTGATACCTCATCGAAGCCAGGTCTGCTGGCAAACGCTGTTTGGTGAGTGAGTGGTTGGTGTACCATGTTTTCGCCTGGTTGGTGGAACATACAATTTGATCAAAACTAGAAGAATATCATCCATCATTGCAATTTTGTGCCTGGTCAAGGGGAATGGCACTAAAATGCTTTGTGTTATCTCCCCCCCCCCCCCAAACCACTGTGGGGGTTGACACCCGCAGTACATTTTATGGCAACTATTTCCCCTCCCCTGCTGCGCTGAGCATCCTGCCCTTGCAAATTTCATTCATGTGACTTCTTCATGATTTGATTGGCTATCTGAACATTCCACCATCCTAAATACTGTTTTCAAAAAGGTATGATGGTATTGCTAGGTTTATACCATCACCCCGGCAGTCCCGGCAATGGATTTTGGCAGAATCTTTACTTGACTTGGTACTTTTATGGCATTTTTATGGTTTTGCCCACTTGGCCCAAAATATCTCGTTGACTAAAGCTGCACTGCGTTGAGTTGAGACTGTCATATCTCTACTTGGTCCTGTCGGGGTCTGGTCGGCACACCGCTGCGGCTCGGCCTTATGTCCACTTATGTTCAAAATCTGACAGGTCGACTTAAGGCCGCTTATGATATTCCTGTTCCAGGTCCCGTTCACCTTCTACATAGAACACAGAACCAGCAACGGCTTTCATAATGGTGAACAAAGCACATGTTGTGGTTTCTGCATAATTGCAACAATGATTGTTGAGAAGCAGAAGGAGAACAGTCGCAAGTGTCGCCAAGTCTTGGATAAAGAAGCTGCTCTTCGGCGAGCCAGGTGCCAGTTAAGGAGATGCCAAGCTTGGGTGGAAGATGGTTGGACCAATCAGGCAAATACATGAAATGACCATAAGCTATGGCTGGCTGGAGAGTAAACCTGCCACAATATCTCATCTCATCTCCTACCCGATGAAGCAGGCACAGATGTGTGGTACTCCCTCCACTGTTGCTGACAATTCCTGGAATGGTTGAGGGCCCTACAATGCTACTCCATTTCCAGTGCTTCTGCTATTTTGATGAACCTTTATGTATTATGTGACAAACAATCACTTTATAATTATTACCTCTTTGAGTGTTAGATTTACATTAATTCTGCCTTTTTGGCATAGTGCTCTTGTGATCATATGGTTTCTATTGAAGCCGCTGTCTTGGGGTTCTTCCTTTTGACTTGCTCTGTATAAGCACTACTGTTTTCAAATAAATTTCGCTAAAGTATCTAATGTCTCTACTCCTTTATTCACCTAGGTGTTGCTTGTGCATTTTATATCTTCACTTGCATTATTTGAGGCTCTAGAATTAAGTGTTAAATTTGAAGTACTAAGTTTGATTTTATTGCAAGAAAGTTATCTTGAGGTACTACTATTCAATCGGTATGCAAATATCTATGAAGAAGAACGATGACAGTGAACCTAAGTTAAAACATTTATTAAGAATAAACATCTGGGATAATATGTACAATAGTGACTCATCACATATCACATGTCAGATCCACAAGGTATCAGTTTCACTGTATGTCCATGTAGGAAAATGTCTATGTAGGAAAATGGTCATGTAGGAAAACACACTATGTCCACACTTTAAAGGACATCAACCACTCTAAATCAGATAATTCTACTGAATCATCATCAGAACTGTCACTCTCAGAGGTGCTTGTGCAGGTTGTTGTACAGGTGTTTGTGCAGGTGGTACAGATGGTTGTGCAGGTGGTGGAGGATTAGGTAGCTGGTGTACACGAAGAAGCTGGTGTACAGGAAGCAGCAAGTATACAGGAAGAACCAGGTGTACACGAAGAACCAGGTGTATAGGAAGAAGCCGGTGTACAGGAAGCACCAGGTGTACACGAAGAACCAGGTGTATAGGAAGAAGCCGGTGTACAGGAAGCAGCAGATGTACATGAAGAACCGGGTGTACAGGAAGAACCAGTTGTACAGGAAGGAGTCTTCTTCCACTGCCTGGTGCATGCCGGGTAAGCCAGATGCCAGGAACCAGTCGAATCTGGCAAAGTTGTATCCGCATACTGAGGTACCAAGTGCATATTTCCCTGGCGGGCCTCCCCATGCATTTTGCCTGCTGTTCCCACAGCAAGTCTTTGTGGTCAGTGTCCCGGAATGCAGTGGACCGCTTAGCATATAGTTCAGGATTATGTTGAAGGAAGATGATTATTTCCTCCTTCTGCTAGTCACTGAATATGGCAACGGCCCTGTGAAACAGGCGATGTTGACCGCTGCCAGCAGGAGTGGAAGGTGCATGGTCAGTATCGGCTACTTGATTACCAGGCTGGTTGTTTAGCTGTTTTGCTACCAGGCCTCCAGAGCTGGTTTTCTTTTAGGACTGTGTGTCCCCCAATGGACGCAGTTCTGATTTCTCCAGCTTGTACTCTTTTGGCATCACCAGTAGGTACCGGGGTTGTTCCATTGTCTCCCATTTGTAATATAGCACTTAATCCCTAAGTGTCATTTGTGATTTGTGCACCCAGAAATCCTTTGTGGCTGGGCTGCATAGGGCCAGTGTTGCCTGCCCAGGCTCTTCCTTTTCTTCCAGCCAGCCTATTATCAGTGAAAGATCTGCGTCTTCCAGCTGTTTCACTCGGAATTGGGCCTTTGAATATCCACCGAGGCAGGTGCCAAGCAAAGCCTGATCAGGACCTTCTACATCCAGCATCCCTACAGTGGGCTCTACTTCTCTGGCATGTCTGTTCTTCTGGGGCCCATTTAAACAGACTTTTAGACTATGTACTGCAAGTGGAATAACATCATCTACTTTAGACTCAAAACGGCTCCATTGCTTATGGGCTCTTTCACAGAATTGGCAACCACCAATATATATACGCTGGGCGTATATATGTGTACTGGCATATATGTGTCACAGCCACCCTCACAGACCACCGCCGCACTTGTGGTATTGATAGAGGTTGCACCAACACTGAAGCCCCTGCCTAACCCCCACCTAATCCGGCCGCCTCCCTCATCCCCAGCCGCTCTTCTGTAGGGCCTTTGTAATGCTTTGAGAGGTTGAGATCACAGACAATGGTCTGAGTGAGTGGTGCAGGGGCTGGGTGGAGGCTAGACGGCCAGGTCAGTGAGGGAGGTGGCCGCAATCACGCACGCAGTGGAAAGTATACGTTGCGAACCATCTGATCTGCAACTTCGACATTATCCTGCACAGTTTCCATTGTGTGAGATTCCGTTGGGGGTTTTATGGTTATTTGTTGGCCCTCCTTCATGATCAGTTCTGGTGGGTGACCCTTGTCAGCTGGGAATGGAGTCAGTTGGTCCATTCCGAGCTAGTTTTTTGCCGGTTGTTGTTTTTTCAGCCTCATGCACTCCCTTGATGAGCGACCCACTTCCCCACTCACCTTGCTAGGGATGCACTGCTAGAGGGGCTGCAGCCAGGGCTATGTCCAGGGCTTTGTCCTGGGCTTCTACCTGGGATACAAGCGGGATAGGGCCTAGGAGCCCTAGACAGCCACTGAGGCAGCAGATGCTCAGCAAATACACAGAGGACAAGCTTCTTCATTTCATCTTTTAGTTCCCCCCACTGGTCCTTCTCCACAGGACGGACTGCTGGAGGCCTTGCTGGCTGTTCCATGTCACTTGGGACAAAGGAGACATTTCTCAACTTTTTGAATGGAGTGCTTAACACTCTTCAGCACCTCCAGCATGGATTTGAGGTTTAATTCTCCCCTGCAATGAGTGCAGCCCTTTGGTTAGAGCAGCCATGCAAGAAAGCATCTGTTGCTGTCCCCTGAATGGTTCGCTCCAAATCTCCTAGGAATCCTTCTCGTGCCAGATCCATGCACCTCTGCGTAAAGGCATCCAGAACTTCTTCTGGTTCCTGGTGCAGAAGCTCCCTCCGTGCTGTTGCCGGTTGCTTCCCCATACGGAACCACTTCATCAAGGACTTGACTACCCTTCTGTAGACCCACCTGGTCTTCCATGGCAGGGAACCAAAGTAGATCAGGGCATTGTCCCTGAGGTGCTGTATGAGGCCATCCAGTCCAGTTTTTCTTCCTGACTCCAGCCGCACCTCCGAGCAATTTGTTCAAACTGTTCCTTGTAGATCCCCTACTTCAGACGGCCATCATAAATTGGGATATTTCCTTGTTGAGGCTTGTTATCCCTGCCATCTCTTGAGAGGTGGACTAGATAATCCTCATCACTGCTGGTGGACATTGTAGAACTGTCATCTGAATCTGAGGATTCAGACACATCCCGTCTGTGGGTCCTCGGCTCCTCACCTTGTGATTTGCATCAGTGGGATGGGAGCTAGGTGGAGCCGTTTTCACCTGTCTGGTTGGCTCCGGCCCATGAGGCTGGGTGGCAGGGACATACACCTTGTCCATGAGCTGACCTTGATGGACAGGTGTTGAGGTAGGACTGATGGTAGCCAGCTCTTGTCCTCTCCTGGGCTTTCCAACCAAGCCTCACCCACTAAAGATTTCATGTTTTGCCACAGGAAGGCCTCCAATGTTCGGGTCAGGATTTCTGTCATCCACAGGCTTTTTTGGCGGGGCATCTGTTCCCGAGGGTGAACCTTCGGTTTCCTGTTTCTTCTTCTCCACCCTCCAGCCATTGAACAGGCGAGGCCAGCTTTTGCCATGAAGCCTTTAGTGCATTATAGTCATGCAGCGAGTCTATGTCAGGTGGAAGACTTGGCGGCATTCCTTCCACACCCTCGTCCCCCATATTGAACACTGAAGGATCCTGCCCAAGTCCAGATTGAGATGGGGCAGCATCTCTGCCACTACTGAGAAAGGACCCCAATCCTTCAAGCATTGAAATATAGTAAGAGTTATTCAAAATAATATCTGCCAGGTACTAATTTATATTGGCCAGTTATGAACTAGATCTAGATATAGAAATGGTGGGGTCCAGCTACCACACAAATATCCCTCTGCAGAAAGATAATATATATTTAGATGGTATCTCTGTGTAAAGTTGCTGTGCCAGATATATGAATATATTAGCCTAAGCAGAACAATTTGTAGTCAAAGCAGAAATTATTTGGATTGCTTTGTTTAGGTGTTTGCCAGATATATAAATATATTGGCCTATACAGTATGCCTTGGAATGAAAGCAGAAACAGTAGAAGATAATATCCCTGTGTAAATGTGCTGTGCCAGATTTAAACATATATAGGCCTATACAGAACAAGTTGTAGTCAAAGCAGAAACTATTGACATTGCTTTGTGTAGGTGTTTTGCCAAATATATAAATATGTTGGCCCGTACAGTATGAGAAATAGAATTTTATTGGGTGGGTGTTTTGCCAGAAATATGAATATATTGGCCTAGACAGAACACATTGAAGAATCCTCCTCTGTGGAAAGTCAGATCCAAGATGTGACAATGTGAAGATAGGAACTTCCAGGATATTACTCAGAATATGCAGATATAAAATATCCGAGATGGCCTCCAGGTCACATGTGAGAAGGGGGTAAATAATAAAAGAACCCCTAATCATTTCTTGGCACTAATCATCAAAAACTAATAGGATAAAGATTAAGTGTCAATATTCAGCAGTCTCTTTGTGAATGTTCCTGCCCCTCCCCCCCCCCTAAAAAAAGGATGTTGATAGGATGACAAGAATGTCAATCCAAGGTAGCTAAACAGATTCCACTAACCCCATACAAAGGTCACACTTGACCTAATTCATCCAAAATAAAAGAATCTGCTTATTTGTGACCAAATCCTCTGGTGAATGTAAATAAATGATGGCCTAATTATATCATAAAAAGAGTTCCAATGGAGAGTGAAATATTCCAGAGTGTCCTTGATGTTTGAAGAAATTCTTTTCCCAATTCGCTCAATGGAGGAATGAGGACATGTGCTCAATTTGGGATCCCTTTCCTCTCTCAACAAAAAGTATATTAAGTGTTCTTAAACTGGTTTATAAACTATATAAACCAAACAGAATCCACATAGGTAAGTACTCCTTGCACCAAATGTAAGAATGTTACATCTGAACCTTTATCTCAGAGAACTTACCTTAGAGGATATGAGACTCAGTTCCAGCAAGTTGTGCGCCCATGCATGTGTGACAACCTGGGAATCCCTGCCATGATGTCATCGTGCCCGACGCTAAATCAGCCTCAGGGGGAATACCCGGTATTTCAGCTAATGCCTAGACGGTCGCTAGTGCTCGTACAACAATAATGATGTTATGATGACCTATAGGTGCGTAGTTTGAAGTATGTAAGTCATATGTCAATACATCTTGGTTCATTGAGCAACCAATGAAAACCAGCCAATATGCTGGTGGCTGCTCCTTTATTGGCAATTGCATGTATACAAGATACAACATATAAATGCAAACTTTCAAATGGACATATAGAGGTTTTCAAAAGAAAGAAATTGGGTTTTCCACAAAAGACGGATTTGATGACCAATGGCAAATGCAAAAAAGTCCAACAGATGTAATATCCTACTAAGAATAGAATATAGGCCTAGTTTGTAAGTGGCTATTCCAGTCAAACTCCTCTTTGTAGCCACGCTTAGCAACTAATGTGTTACTCATTGTGACCCATATTAAAATATAGGGCAGCTTGCTTTCAGTGTTCAGCCAGACATCCATTTTGTATTCTCACACAGGAATAAACAGCTCCAGTAAAATGTACAAATATCTGTAGGTCTTCTTATTACAGTACACTACCACACTCTACAGTGTTGACCCCTATATGCACATTTACGATAGCATACACAGGCTTATATATAACGACAATGGGGATTCACATATATATATACGCCTACAGAAAAAGTGTATACATGGTACAAAATAGGACAAAAATGTTTACGCTCGAGTAGACATATACGCAGAAAGTTAACAAAAGTAAACTAACATTTTCATACTGAAAAATAGTTGGAACTATCAAAAGGCAACATCTGAAAGGGTTATTCTATTGTTTTCTGTCACATAACAAGCGATACTATCAGTATCTTGGGGCAGTTCCTCCTGAGTTTAAGAATGATATATAAACTGAAGTTGTTATCCTTTACAGGTACAGCTGTTGTCACAGTGTCATGCACAGATGCTGATGCATCGGCAAACACACTGACATATGCCATCGTATCAGGGGATGATCCTGCAGAGAAGTTTGTAATGAATTCTTCATCAGGACATATTGAAACAACCACGATTTCTCTGGACTATGAGACGAAGACCTATTACATGCTTGTGGTTTCTGCAACGGATGAAGGTTCCCCTAATAGAACGACAAATGCTCATATAATAGTGCAGGTTACCATCTTTTTCATTATACATCATTATCGATTTGATCATTAATATACTGAAAATACCTGGAAGGAAGATCATTTGTACCTGTACATGGAAAATCCAGGGTCCTGTTTTTCAGACAGCAACGTCATTATTAGTTGCGATCCAAAAAGAGTGACTGTTTGGGAGACCAAAAGAGTGATCATGACCGCAAAGTGTTCCTCAGACCCGGTCACCGTTGATCTGTTATGTTGTCTGTTGGTCCAAGGTCTATTCAAACACAGAAGCTTGTCAATGTATATTGCTTGGCATAAAATTATGAAATTTGGGAATTAGATATGACAGACATGGATAATTCACTGCAGTAAATATTGTTTCTTTTGATAAAGTGGAAGTGACTGAAATGAAATATTCCAATTAGAAGTATGAGACTATCACACCAACATAGGGTTGAGTACTGCAGTAGGATATAAGCAAGGCAGTCAAGCAGTGCAGTGTCAGCAGTTGTCACTGGCTTTGGTGAAACAATTCTTATGAATAAAATAATCACTGGAAAATTATGTAATTTGGGATAAAGGTATGACATCTATATAGAATCCTCCACTGCAAACATCTTTTAATTTTGATAAGTTTTAGTATGAATATCATTCATGTACTACATGTCTGACCCTGCCACTGTTTTGGAGACCATTTGGACAAAATAGTCACCAAACGGTCACAACTCTGGAACACAACACAGTGACCAAAACCTTTTACCCTTGAAAATTGGGGCTATTATTATGACCATTTGGCTCTGGAACCCGTTGCTCTCGAAACGGTCACTAATTGGTCATATATGATCACCACTGAAAAACAGGCCTCAAGATTATAAAAATAGAGCTATGCTTGTATTGAAAAAACAAAAGCAAACCATACCCTTCGGGAGGGAAGCTTGATACTGAGTCTACATCCACTGTTTCTCCTCGCTCATATTACATGTGGCACTTGCACCTACTCACACAACCAATAGTATGAGAGCTCTGCTCAAAGGTTGTACAGACAGAAAACGACATGGTTGTCAGGCCTGTATACGTTCGAACTGCAGATTTGCCGAAAAGTGCAATTTCTGAGCGATTAAACATTGTGAAGTATACTTATCTAGAAAGAAATTTTGGGGTGGAATTTTTTTTTTCAGTAACGACAGTCGTTAATACTGATCGTTTTGAAGTGTCAGTGTCCTATAGACCTACGATTGTAGAGGGTCGGCCAACGTTCGTTGGCTGAGACACGTAGGGTGATTTGAGCTGTGCTATAGTAGTGATAATTGTAGAGTATCGATGGTGAAATTGTAGCCCAAACGGTCGCAACCAATGACATGGTTGGACATGTCGTACAGGTAAAGTGGGTGATTGTAACTAAAAAAAATTCAGATGCTAAAACTTATTGAAATTAAGAATTATTTTCAGGAGTGGATTCAATATGTATAGTTTACTTATGTACCAAATTTCATAATTATCCTATGGGTATTCTGACGCTGAGAAATATTTTTCTAAACCATCATGTGGGTACTGCACCACTTGGCTGCCTTGCAAAACTGCAGTGCCAACCCCCCCCCCCCCCCCACATTTGTATGCATCGCTTATAAAGATTGTCAGGACTGAAATACACCATGCCAACTACTATGCATTTTATAAGATAATCATCAAAAATTACCTTTTTGGGCGCCTATATCCCGTGGCATGCTACAACCGAGTCTATAGGACACCTGCCATCTTTTGATATCCAAACTATTGAGCAATCTTATACAATCGTTACCTATGATTGTCATGACTAGAAAACACCCACCTGGACTTGTATCTATAGTATGTGAGACAACTACCATTTTGAAATAATAACCATAATCTGATTTCGCAAGTCGGGAACAAACAGACAAAATCAGCAAACAAAAATGATGACAGTTAAATCTAGTGATTGGCCAACACTATCGACCCATGCTAAATTCATCTGAGCCTTTGGAATTTTCAGGTGGAAGTCTAATTAAACATTAAACTACCCAAACCAATTTCAGGTGGAGGACAAGCCTGATACAATACCAGTGTGGACATCTGGCAATGGCAGTGTTGATCAGGCAAATGTAACCATTTCTGAGAACAGCAGTGTGGGCACGTCAGTCTTTACGGTAGCAGCCTCAGGGACACCACCACTTGTGTACAGATTGAGAGACACGGTTGATGCAGGTAATGGAGCTTACCTTGAGTGAAGACAGATACAGACACCATAATAGCATAGTTACATACATCCTTTTTCCCTCCCGAAATCTGGCAACAGGGAATAACTGAACACAATGATGAATGCATATACATTCTTTTAGTGGACATTAAGCACAAATCATAATTGTTAATGGTATAGAAATACTTCCTTGCTTACCAAAAAGATTACCAAATGAAAAAGCTGTCTATGTATTTTCAACCTCAGGAGGAGAGTCGGCAACGGGCCTGTTTAGCATTGGACCTAACTGTGGGGCTATCAAAACAAATGCTACATTAGACAGTGATGAAAATGAGAACTCAACTCAGTATATACTGACAGTGGCAGCAGAGGACAAAGGGGGAAACACAGTCAATGGAACAGTGATCGTTATTGTAACTGATGAAAATGACAATGATCCTCAATGTCTCTGTCAGTTATACCATGCAGAGATTTCCGAAGGAGCTACTGCAAGTAGGTGACATATGTTTTGATTGTGATACCCATGACATTGTTGTCTGCAACATTTCCCATATCGGGGCATTAGGGTTTGACATTTGTTTTATTTAATCAAGGAATGTTGATATATGCATGTGTTTGCCTTTATGCTTTCAGGAAAATTCTCCTCTATGGTGATTCTGCACACTTCCTGTCTGCTTGTCTTTCCTAGTGCAATTTGTTAATTTGCTACTCACATTCTGTTCCTGTATGATACCAAATGACTCAGTGTTACTCTTTCCTTTCCATCCCTTATGCCTATTGGTCTCTTCACATTAGACACTTTGCCATACCCTAGCTATTATGTTAAGTCACAACACCATGCTGGCCATTCTGATTCAGCATTTGACTTTCAGTAACTATTTTCCATCATCTGCAAACTCATCAGCTGTCAATGAAATTAACCCTTTAAGGACGAATGATGCCTTGAGGCATCAACCAGCCCAGGCCGAATGATGCCTTGAGGCATCAACCAGCCCAGGCCGAATGATGCCTCAAGACATCATTTCACTTCAACCTATAAAATCGTGTTTGACAAGGAAATAATTTATCAATTTACATGAAATCTTCAGAAAATGTAGGTATAATATCAAAAGTAAAATTAGTAAGCTAAAATAAGTGAAATATTATTGATTACCAATAATATCATGTGATGGAACATCAAATTAGGATTTTATGCAAAATGTGTTCATCCTTTAGGGATTCACACAATCATTAGGACCCGTCCTTATGGTGACAGGTCTGCCACAGGTGGCCGTCCTTAAAGGGTTAAACAAATATGTTCCCAGCTGAGCGATTATGATGGAACAATAATTGCATATTGCTGTGTATTCTGTTTGATCTTGTGCTTGAATTCATTTATTGGAAGGCATAAATCTTCAGACGTTGATGATTTCTGCTTGCAGATACCGAAGTAGTTACGGTGTCGTGTACAGATGCTGATGCCACCTCAAATAATTTGACTTATGCTATCGTCTCTGGTGATGACCCATCGGAAAAGTTCAAGATTGATAGTGCTTCTGGCTTAGTTGAGACAACCAGTGTTGGCCTTGACTTTGAGACAACACCATCTTACACACTTTTGGTGACAGCAACAGATGAGGGTAATCCAAAAAGGACAGCTACTGCCACCATTCAACTTCAGGTAGGTAAACAGAATGTGTTTTAAAATGTGAGGATGATACTGGAAATGTTTGGCACATCGGACAAAATCGTATTTGAAAAGAACATTTCCTTATACTCAGATGTTTGTATCAAGAAATATTAGCATTGCTTTCTCAAGGTCAACTCCAGATGATGTCAATCACTGCTAGGTTTGATGAGTCCTGTGATTACATTGGACTCTGCAAATCTTATGTCAGTCACTGTTGGATTTCATGATTTCCCTTGTCCTGTCAATACTCTTGTACCTTTCAGTTGAAGGATGAGCCTGATACAATACCAGTGTGGACATCTGCAAATGGCAGTGTTGATCAGGCAAATGTAACCATTTCTGAGAATAGCAGTGTGGGCACGTCAGTCTTTACGGTAGCAGCCTCAGGGACACCACCACTTGTGTACAGTTTGAGAGACACAGTTGATGCAGGTAATGGAGCTTACCTTGAGTGAAGACCGATACAGACACCATAAAGGCATAATTACATACATCCTTTTTCCCTCCCGAAATCTGGCAACAGGGAATAGCTGAACACAATGATGAATGCATATACATTCTTTTAGTGGACATTAAGCACAAATCATAATTGTTAATGGTATAGAAATACTTCCTTGCTTACCAAAAAGATTACCAAATGAAAAAGCTGTCTGTGTATTTTCAACCTCAGGAGGAGAGTCGGCAACGGGCCTGTTTAGCATTGGACCTAACTGTGGGGCTATCAAAACAAATGCTACATTAGACCGTGATGAAAATGAGAACTCAACTCAGTATATACTGACAGTGGCAGCAGAGGACAAAGGGGGAAACACAGTGAATGGAACAGTGATCGTTATTGTAACTGATGAAAATGACAATGATCCTCAATGTCTCTGTCAGTTATACCATGCAGAGATTTCCGAAGGAGCTACCGCAAGTAGGTGACATATGTTTTGATTGTGATACCCATGACATTGTTGTCTGCAACATTTCCCATATCGGGGCATTAGGGTTTGACATTTGTTTTATTTAATCAAGGAATGTTGATATATGCATGTGTTTGCCTTTATGCTTTCAGGAAAATTCTCCTCTATGGTGATTCTGCACACTTCCTGTCTGCTTGTCTTTCCTAGTGCAATTTGTTAATTTGCTACTCACATTCTGTTCCTGTATGATACCAAATGACTCAGTGTTACTCTTTCCTTTCCATCCCTTATGCCTATTGGTCTCTTCACATTAGACACTTTGCCATACCCTAGCTATTATGTTAAGTCACAGCACCATGCTGGCCATTCTGATTCAGCATTTGACTTTCAGTAACTATTTTCCATCATCTGCAAACTCATCAGCTGTCAATGAAATTAAACAAATATGTTCCCAGCTGAGAGATTATGATGGAACAATAGTTGCATATTGCTGTGTATTCTGTTTGATCTTGTGCTTGAATTCATTTATTGGAAGGCATAAATCTTCAGACGTTGATGATTTCTGCTTGCAGATACCGAAGTAGTTACGGTGTCGTGTACAGATGCTGATGCCACCTCAAATAATTTGACTTATGCTATCGTCTCTGGTGATGACCCATCGGAAAAGTTCAAGATTGATAGTGCTTCTGGCTTAGTTGAGACAACCAGTGTTGGCCTTGACTTTGAGACAACACCATCTTACACACTTTTGGTGACAGCAACAGATGAGGGTAATCCAAAAAGGACAGCTACTGCCACCATTCAACTTCAGGTAGGTAAACAGAATGTGTTTTAAAATGTGAGGATGATACTGGAAATGTTTGGCACATCGGACAAAATCGTATTTGAAAAGAACATTTCCTTATACTCAGATGTTTGTATCAAGAAATATTAGCATAGCTTTCTCAAGGTCAACTCCAGATGATGTCAATCACTGCTAGGTTTGATGAGTCCTGTGATTACATTGGACTCTGCAAATCTTATGTCAGTCACTGTTGGATTTCATGATTTCCCTTGTCCTGTCAATACTCTTGTACCTTTCAGTTGAAGGATGAGCCTGATACAATACCAGTGTGGACATCTGCAAATGGCAGTGTTGATCAGGCAAATGTAACCATTTCTGAGAATAGCAGTGTGGGCACGTCAGTCTTTACGGTAGCAGCCTCAGGGACACCACCACTTGTGTACAGTTTGAGAGACACAGTTGATGCAGGTAATGGAGCTTACCTTGAGTGAAGACAGATACAGACACCATAAAGGCATAATTACATACATCCTTTTTCCCTCCCGAAATCTGGCAACAGGGAATAGCTGAACACAATGATGAATGCATATACATTCTTTTAGTGGACATTAAACACAAATCATAATTGTTAATGGTATAGAAATACTTCCTTGCTTACCAAAAAGATTACCAAATGAAAAAGCTGTCTGTGTATTTTCAACCTCAGGAGGAGAGTCGGCAACGGGCCTGTTTAGCATTGGACCTAACTGTGGGGCTATCAAAACAAATGCTACATTAGACCGTGATGAAAATGAGAACTCAACTCAGTATATACTGACAGTGGCAGCAGAGGACAAAGGGGGAAACACAGTGAATGGAACAGTGATCGTTATTGTAACTGATGAAAATGACAATGATCCTCAATGTCTCTGTCAGTTATACCATGCAGAGATTTCCGAAGGAGCTACCGCAAGTAGGTGACATATGTTTTGATTGTGATACCCATGACATTGTTGTCTGCAACATTTCCCATACCGGGGCATTAGGGTTTGACATTTGTTTTATTTAATCAAGGAATGTTGATATATGCATGTGTTTGCCTTTATGCTTTCAGGAAAATTCTCCTCTATGGTGATTCTGCACACTTCCTGTCTGCTTGTCTTTCCTAGTGCACTTTAGTAATTTGCTACTCACATTATGTTCCTGTATGATACCAAATGACTCAGTGTTACTCTTTCCTTTCCATCCCTTATGCCTATTGGTCTCTTCACATTAGACACTTTGCCATACCCTAGCTATTATGTTAAGTCACAACACCATGCTGGCCATTCTGATTCAGCATTTGACTTTCAGTAACTATTTTCCATCATCTGCAAACTCATCAGCTGTCAATGAAATTAAACAAATATGTTCCCAGCTGAGAGATTATGATGGAACAATAGTTGCATTTTGCTGTGTATTCTGTTTGATCTTGTGCTTGAATTCATTTATTGGAAGACATAAATCTTCAGATGTTGATGATTTCTGCTTGCAGATACCGAAGTAGTTACGGTGTCGTGTACAGATGCTGATGCCACCTCAAATAATTTGACTTATGCTATCGTCTCTGGTGATGACCCATCGGAAAAGTTCAAGATTGATAGTGCTTCTGGCTTAGTTGAGACAACCAGTGTTGGCCTTGACTTTGAGACAACACCATCTTACACACTTTTGGTGACAGCAACAGATGAGGGTAATCCAAAAAGGACAGCTACTGCCACCATTCAACTTCAGGTAGGTAAACAGAATGTGTTTTAAAATGTGAGGATGATACTGGAAATGTTTGGCACATCGGACAAAATCATATTTGAAAAGAACATTTCCTTATACTCAGATGTTTGTATCAAGAAATATTAGCATAGCTTTCTCAAGGTCAACTCCAGATGATGTCAATCACTGCTAGGTTTGATGAGTCCTGTGATTACATTGGACTCTGCAAATCTTATGTCAGTCACTGTTAGATTTCATGATTTCCCTTGTCCTGTCAATACTCTTGTACCTTTCAGTTGAAGGATGAGCCTGATACAATACCAGTGTGGACATCTGCAAATGGCAGTGTTGATCAGGCAAATGTAACCATTTCTGAGAATAGCAGTGTGGGCACGTCAGTCTTTACGGTAGCAGCCTCAGGGACACCACCACTTGTGTACAGTTTGAGAGACACAGTTGATGCAGGTAATGGAGCTTACCTTGAGTGAAGATAGATACAGACACCATAAAGGCATAATTACATACATCCTTTTTCCCTCCCGAAATCTGGCAACAGGGAATAGCTGAACACAATGATGAATGCATATACATTCTTTTAGTGGACATTAAACACAAATCATAATTGTTAATGGTATAGAAATACTTCCTTGCTTACCAAAAAGATTACCAAATGAAAAAGCTGTCTGTGTATTTTCAACCTCAGGAGGAGAGTCGGCAACGGGCCTGTTTAGCATTGGACCTAACTGTGGGACTATCAAAACAAATGCTACATTAGACCGTGATGAAAATGAGAACTCAACTCAGTATATACTGACAGTGGCAGCAGAGGACAAAGGGGGAAACACAGTGAATGGAACAGTGATCGTTATTGTAACTGATGAAAATGACAATGATCCTCAATGTCTCTGTCAGTTATACCATGCAGAGATTTCCGAAGGAGCTACCGCAAGTAGGTGACATATGTTTTGATTGTGATACCCATGACATTGTTGTCTGCAACATTTCCCATATCAGGGCATTAGGGTTTGACATTTGTTTTATTTAATCAAGGAATGTTGATATATGCATGTGTTTGCCTTTATGCTTTCAGGAAAATTCTCCTCTATGGTGATTCTGCACACTTCCTGTCTGCTTGTCTTTCCTAGTGCAATTTGTTAATTAGCTACTCACATTATGTTCCTGTATGATACCAAATGACTCAGTGTTACTCTTTCCTTTCCATCCCTTATGCCTATTGGTCTCTTCACATTAGACACTTTGCCATACCCTAGCTATTATGTTAAGTCACAGCACCATGCTGGCCATTCTGATTCAGCATTTGACTTTCAGTAACTATTTTCCATCATCTGCAAACTCATCAGCTGTCAATGAAATTAAACAAATATGTTCCCAGCTGAGAGATTATGATGGAACAATAGTTGCATTTTGCTGTGTATTCTGTTTGATCTTGTGCTTGAATTCATTTATTGGAAGGCATAAATCTTCAGATGTTGATGATTTCTGCTTGCAGATTCCGAAGTAGTTACGGTGTCGTGTACAGATGCTGATGCCACCTCAAATAATTTGACTTATGCTATCGTCTCTGGTGATGACCCATCGGAAAAGTTCAAGATTGATAGTGCTTCTGGCTTAGTTGAGACAACCAGTGTTGGCCTTGACTTTGAGACAACACCATCTTACACACTTTTGGTGACAGCAACAGATGAGGGTAATCCAAAAAGGACAGCTACTGCCACCATTCAACTTCAGGTAGGTAAACAGAATGTGTTTTAAAATGTGAGGATGATACTGGAAATGTTTGGCACATCGGACAAAATCGTATTTGAAAAGAACATTTCCTTATACTCAGATGTTTGTATCAAGAAATATTAGCATTGCTTTCTCAAGGTCAACTCCAGATGATGTCAATCACTGCTAGGTTTGATGAGTCCTGTGATTACATTGGACTCTGCAAATCTTATGTCAGTCACTGTTGGATTTCATAATTTCCCTTGTTCTGTCAAAACTCTTGTTCCTTTCAGTTGAAGGATGAGCCTGATACAATACCAGTGTGGACATCTGCAAATGGCAGTGTTGATCAGGCAAATGTAACCATTTCTGAGAATAGCAGTGTGGGCACGTCAGTCTTTACGGTAGCAGCCTCAGGGACACCACCACTTGTGTACAGTTTGAGAGACACAGTTGATGCAGGTAATGGAGCTTACCTTGAGTGAAGACAGATACAGACACCATAAAGGCATAATTACATACATCCTTTTTCCCTCCCGAAATCTGGCAACAGGAAATAGCTGAACACAATGATGAATGCATATACATTCTTTTAGTGGACATTAAACACAAATCATAATTGTTAATGGTATAGAAATACTTCCTTGCTTACCAAAAAGATTACCAAATGAAAAAGCTGTCTGTGTATTTTCAACCTCAGGAGGAGAGTCGGCAACGGGCCTGTTTAGCATTGGACCTAACTGTGGGACTATCAAAACAAATGCTACATTAGACCGTGATGAAAATGAGAACTCAACTCAGTATATACTGACAGTGGCAGCAGAGGACAAAGGGGGAAACACAGTGAATGGAACAGTGATCGTTATTGTAACTGATGAAAATGACAATGATCCTCAATGTCTCTGTCAGTTATACCATGCAGAGATTTCCGAAGGAGCTACCGCAAGTAGGTGACATATGTTTTGATTGTGATACCCATGACATTGTTGTCTGCAACATTTCCCATATCGGGGCATTAGGGTTTGACATTTGTTTTATTTAATCAAGGAATGTTGATATATGCATGTGTTTGCCTTTATGCTTTCAGGAAAATTCTCCTCTATGGTGATTCTGCACACTTCCTGTCTGCTTGTCTTTCCTAGTGCAATTTGTTAATTTGCTACTCACATTCTGTTCCTGTATGATACCAAATGACTCAGTGTTACTCTTTCCTTTCCATCCCTTATGCCTATTGGTCTCTTCACATTAGACACTTTGCCATACCCTAGCTATTATGTTAAGTCACAACACCATGCTGGCCATTCTGATTCAGCATTTGACTTTCAGTAACTATTTTCCATCATCTGCAAACTCATCAGCTGTCAATGAAATTAACCCTTTAAGGACGAATGATGCCTTGAGGCATCAACCAGCCCAGGCCGAATGATGCCTTGAGGCATCAACCAGCCCAGGCCGAATGATGCCTCAAGACATCATTTCACTTCAACCTATAAAATCGTGTTTGACAAGGAAATAATTTATCAATTTACATGAAATCTTCAGAAAATGTAGGTATAATATCAAAAGTAAAATTAGTAAGCTAAAATAAGTGAAATATTATTGATTACCAATAATATCATGTGATGGAACATCAAATTAGGATTTTATGCAAAATGTGTTCATCCTTTAGGGATTCACACAATCATTAGGACCCGTCCTTATGGTGACAGGTCTGCCACAGGTGGCCTTCCTTAAAGGGTTAAACAAATATGTTCCCAGCTGAGCGATTATGATGGAACAATAATTGCATATTGCTGTGTATTCTGTTTGATCTTGTGCTTGAATTCATTTATTGGAAGGCATAAATCTTCAGACGTTGATGATTTCTGCTTGCAGATACCGAAGTAGTTACGGTGTCGTGTACAGATGCTGATGCCACCTCAAATAATTTGACTTATGCTATCGTCTCTGGTGATGACCCATCGGAAAAGTTCAAGATTGATAGTGCTTCTGGCTTAGTTGAGACAACCAGTGTTGGCCTTGACTTTGAGACAACACCATCTTACACACTTTTGGTGACAGCAACAGATGAGGGTAATCCAAAAAGGACAGCTACTGCCACCATTCAACTTCAGGTAGGTAAACAGAATGTGTTTTAAAATGTGAGGATGATACTGGAAATGTTTGGCACATCGGACAAAATCGTATTTGAAAAGAACATTTCCTTATACTCAGATGTTTGTATCAAGAAATATTAGCATTGCTTTCTCAAGGTCAACTCCAGATGATGTCAATCACTGCTAGGTTTGATGAGTCCTGTGATTACATTGGACTCTGCAAATCTTATGTCAGTCACTGTTGGATTTCATGATTTCCCTTGTCCTGTCAATACTCTTGTACCTTTCAGTTGAAGGATGAGCCTGATACAATACCAGTGTGGACATCTGCAAATGGCAGTGTTGATCAGGCAAATGTAACCATTTCTGAGAATAGCAGTGTGGGCACGTCAGTCTTTACGGTAGCAGCCTCAGGGACACCACCACTTGTGTACAGTTTGAGAGACACAGTTGATGCAGGTAATGGAGAATACCTTGAGTGAAGACAGATACAGACACCATAAAGGCATAATTACATACATCCTTTTTCCCTCCCGAAATCAGGCAACAGGAAATAGCTGAACACAATGATGAATGCATATACATTCTTTTAGTGGACATTAAACACAAATCATAATTGTTAATGGTATAGAAATACTTCCTTGCTTACCAAAAAGATTACCAAATGAAAAAGCTGTCTGTGTATTTTCAACCTCAGGAGGAGAGTCGGCAACGGGCCTGTTTAGCATTGGACCTAACTGTGGGACTATCAAAACAAATGCTACATTAGACCGTGATGAAAATGAGAACTCAACTCAGTATATACTGACAGTGGCAGCAGAGGACAAAGGGGGAAACACAGTCAATGGAACAGTGATCGTTATTGTAACTGATGAAAATGACAATGATCCTCAATGTCTCTGTCAGTTATACCATGCAGAGATTTCCGAAGGAGCTACCGCAAGTAGGTGACATATGTTTTGATTGTGATACCCATGACATTGTTGTCTGCAACATTTCCCATATCGGGGCATTAGGGTTTGACATTTGTTTTATTTAATCAAGGAATGTTGATATATGCATGTGTTTGCCTTTATGCTTTCAGGAAAATTCTCCTCTATGGTGATTCTGCACACTTCCTGTCTGCTTGTCTTTCCTAGTGCAATTTGTTAATTTGCTACTCACATTCTGTTCCTGTATGATACCAAATGACTCAGTGTTACTCTTTCCTTTCCATCCCTTATGCCTATTGGTCTCTTCACATTAGACACTTTGCCATACCCTAGCTATTATGTTAAGTCACAACACCATGCTGGCCATTCTGATTCAGCATTTGACTTTCAGTAACTATTTTCCATCATCTGCAAACTCATCAGCTGTCAATGAAATTAAACAAATATGTTCCCAGCTGAGAGATTATGATGGAACAATAATTGCATATTGCTGTGTATTCTGTTTGATCTTGTGCTTGAATTCATTTATTGGAAGGCATAAATCTTCAGATGTTGATGATTTCTGCTTGCAGATACCGAAGTAGTTACGGTGTCGTGTACAGATGCTGATGCCACCTCAAATAATTTGACTTATGCTATCGTCTCTGGTGATGACCCATCGGAAAAGTTCAAGATTGATAGTGCTTCTGGCTTAGTTGAGACAACCAGTGTTGGCCTTGACTTTGAGACAACACCATCTTACACACTTTTGGTGACAGCAACAGATGAGGGTAATCCAAAAAGGACAGCTACTGCCACCATTCAACTTCAGGTAGGTAAACAGAATGTGTTTTAAAATGTGAGGATGATACTGGAAATGTTTGGCACATCGGACAAAATCGTATTTGAAAAGAACATTTCCTTATACTCAGATGTTTGTATCAAGAAATATTAGCATTGCTTTCTCAAGGTCAACTCCAGATGATATCAATCACTGCTAGGTTTGATGAGTCCTGTGATTACATTGGACTCTGCAAATCTTATGTCAGTCACTGTTGGATTTCATGATTTCCCTTGTCCTGTCAATACTCTTGTACCTTTCAGTTGAAGGATGAGCCTGATACAATACCAGTGTGGACATCTGCAAATGGCAGTGTTGATCAGGCAAATGTAACCATTTCTGAGAATAGCAGTGTGGGCACGTCAGTCTTTACGGTAGCAGCCTCAGGGACACCACCACTTGTGTACAGTTTGAGAGACACAGTTGATGCAGGTAATGGAGAATACCTTGAGTGAAGACAGATACAGACACCATAAAGGCATAATTACATACATCCTTTTTCCCTCCCGAAATCAGGCAACAGGAAATAGCTGAACACAATGATGAATGCATATACATTCTTTTAGTGGACATTAAACACAAATCATAATTGTTAATGGTATAGAAATACTTCCTTGCTTACCAAAAAGATTACCAAATGAAAAAGCTGTCTGTGTATTTTCAACCTCAGGAGGAGAGTCGGCAACGGGCCTGTTTAGCATTGGACCTAACTGTGGGACTATCAAAACAAATGCTACATTAGACCGTGATGAAAATGAGAACTCAACTCAGTATATACTGACAGTGGCAGCAGAGGACAAAGGGGGAAACACAGTCAATGGAACAGTGATCGTTATTGTAACTGATGAAAATGACAATGATCCTCAATGTCTCTGTCAGTTATACCATGCAGAGATTTCCGAAGGAGCTACCGCAAGTAGGTGACATATGTTTTGATTGTGATACCCATGACATTGTTGTCTGCAACATTTCCCATATCGGGGCATTAGGGTTTGACATTTGTTTTATTTAATCAAGGAATGTTGATATATGCATGTGTTTGCCTTTATGCTTTCAGGAAAATTCTCCTCTATGGTGATTCTGCACACTTCCTGTCTGCTTGTCTTTCCTAGTGCAATTTGTTAATTTGCTACTCACATTCTGTTCCTGTATGATACCAAATGACTCAGTGTTACTCTTTCCTTTCCATCCCTTATGCCTATTGGTCTCTTCACATTAGACACTTTGCCATACCCTAGCTATTATGTTAAGTCACAACACCATGCTGGCCATTCTGATTCAGCATTTGACTTTCAGTAACTATTTTCCATCATCTGCAAACTCATCAGCTGTCAATGAAATTAAACAAATATGTTCCCAGCTGAGAGATTATGATGGAACAATAATTGCATATTGCTGTGTATTCTGTTTGATCTTGTGCTTGAATTTATTTATTGGAAGGCATAAATCTTCAGATGTTGATGATTTCTGCTTGCAGATACCGAAGTAGTTACGGTGTCGTGTACAGATGCTGATGCCACCTCAAATAATTTGACTTATGCTATCGTCTCTGGTGATGACCCATCGGAAAAGTTCAAGATTGATAGTGCTTCTGGCTTAGTTGAGACAACCAGTGTTGGCCTTGACTTTGAGACAACACCATCTTACACACTTTTGGTGACAGCAACAGATGAGGGTAATCCAAAAAGGACAGCTACTGCCACCATTCAACTTCAGGTAGGTAAACAGAATGTGTTTTAAAATGTGAGGATGATACTGGAAATGTTTGGCACATCGGACAAAATCGTATTTGAAAAGAACATTTCCTTATACTCAGATGTTTGTATCAAGAAATATTAGCATTGCTTTCTCAAGGTCAACTCCAGATGATGTCAATCACTGCTAGGTTTGATGAGTCCTGTGATTACATTGGACTCTGCAAATCTTATGTCAGTCACTGTTGGATTTCATGATTTCCCTTGTCCTGTCAATACTCTTGTACCTTTCAGTTGAAGGATGAGCCTGATACAATACCAGTGTGGACATCTGCAAATGGCAGTGTTGATCAGGCAAATGTAACCATTTCTGAGAATAGCAGTGTGGGCACGTCAGTCTTTACGGTAGCAGCCTCAGGGACACCACCACTTGTGTACAGTTTGAGAGACACAGTTGATGCAGGTAATGGAGCTTACCTTGAGTGAAGACAGATACAGACACCATAAAGGCATAATAACATACATCCTTTTTCCCTCCCGAAATCTGGCAACAGGAAATAGCTGAACACAATGATGAATGCATATACATTCTTTTAGTGGACATTAAACACAAATCATAATTGTTAATGGTATAGAAATACTTCCTTGCTTACCAAAAAGATTACCAAATGAAAAAGCTGTCTGTGTATTTTCAACCTCAGGAGGAGAGTCGGCAACGGGCCTGTTTAGCATTGGACCTAACTGTGGGACTATCAAAACAAATGCTACATTAGACCGTGATGAAAATGAGAACTCAACTCAGTATATACTGACAGTGGCAGCAGAGGACAAAGGGGGAAACACAGTCAATGGAACAGTGATCGTTATTGTAACTGATGAAAATGACAATGATCCTCAATGTCTCTGTCAGTTATACCATGCAGAGATTTCCGAAGGAGCTACCGCAAGTAGGTGACATATGTTTTGATTGTGATACCCATGACATTGTTGTCTGCAACATTTCCCATATCGGGGCATTAGGGTTTGACATTTGTTTTATTTAATCAAGGAATGTTGATATATGCATGTGTTTGCCTTTATGCTTTCAGGAAAATTCTCCTCTATGGTGATTCTGCACACTTCCTGTCTGCTTGTCTTTCCTAGTGCAATTTGTTAATTTGCTACTCACATTCTGTTCCTGTATGATACCAAATGACTCAGTGTTACTCTTTCCTTTCCATCCCTTATGCCTATTGGTCTCTTCACATTAGACACTTTGCCATACCCTAGCTATTATGTTAAGTCACAACACCATGCTGGCCATTCTGATTCAGCATTTGACTTTCAGTAACTATTTTCCATCATCTGCAAACTCATCAGCTGTCAATGAAATTAAACAAATATGTTCCCAGCTGAGAGATTATGATGGAACAATAATTGCATATTGCTGTGTATTCTGTTTGATCTTGTGCTTGAATTTATTTATTGGAAGGCATAAATCTTCAGATGTTGATGATTTCTGCTTGCAGATACCGAAGTAGTTACGGTGTCGTGTACAGATGCTGATGCCACCTCAAATAATTTGACTTATGCTATCGTCTCTGGTGATGACCCATCGGAAAAGTTCAAGATTGATAGTGCTTCTGGCTTAGTTGAGACAACCAGTGTTGGCCTTGACTTTGAGACAACACCATCTTACACACTTTTGGTGACAGCAACAGATGAGGGTAATCCAAAAAGGACAGCTACTGCCACCATTCAACTTCAGGTAGGTAAACAGAATGTGTTTTAAAATGTGAGGATGATACTGGAAATGTTTGGCTAATCGGACAAAATCGTATTTGAAAAGAACATTTCCTTATACTCAGATGTTTGTATCAAGAAATATTAGCATTGCTTTCTCAAGGTCAACTCCAGATGATGTCAATCACTGCTAGGTTTGATGAGTCCTGTGATTACATTGGACTCTGCAAATCTTATGTCAGTCACTGTTGGATTTCATAATTGCCCTTGTTCTGTCAAAACTCTTGTTCCTTTCAGTTGAAGGATGAGCCTGATACAATACCAGTGTGGACATCTGGAAATGGCAGTGTTGATCAGGCAAATGTAACCATTTCTGAGAATAGCAGTGTGGGCACGTCAGTCTTTACGGTAGCAGCCTCAGGGACACCACCACTTGTGTACAGTTTGAGAGACACAGTTGATGCAGGTAATGGAGAATACCTTGAGTGAAGACAGATACAGACACCATAAAGGCATAATTACATACATCCTTTTTCCCTCCCGAAATCAGGCAACAGGAAATAGCTGAACACAATGATGAATGCATATACATTCTTTTAGTGGACATTAAACACAAATCATAATTGTTAATGGTATAGAAATACTTCCTTGCTTACCAAAAAGATTACCAAATGAAAAAGCTGTCTGTGTATTTTCAACCTCAGGAGGAGAGTCGGCAACGGGCCTGTTTAGCATTGGACCTTACTGTGGGACTATCAAAACAAATGCTACATTAGACCGTGATGAAAATGAGAACTCAACTCAGTATATACTGACAGTGGCAGCAGAGGACAAAGGGGGAAACACAGTCAATGGAACAGTGATCGTTATTGTAACTGATGAAAATGACAATGATCCTCAATGTCTCTGTCAGTTATACCATGCAGAGATTTCCGAAGGAGCTACCGCAAGTAGGTGACATATGTTTTGATTGTGATACCCATGACATTGTTGTCTGCAACATTTCCCATATCGGGGCATTAGGGTTTGACATTTGTTTTATTTAATCAAGGAATGTTGATATATGCATGTGTTTGCCTTTATGCTTTCAGGAAAATTCTCCTCTATGGTGATTCTGCACACTTCCTGTCTGCTTGTCTTTCCTAGTGCAATTTGTTAATTTGCTACTCACATTCTGTTCCTGTATGATACCAAATGACTCAGTGTTACTCTTTCCTTTCCATCCCTTATGCCTATTGGTCTCTTCACATTAGACACTTTGCCATACCCTAGCTATTATGTTAAGTCACAACACCATGCTGGCCATTCTGATTCAGCATTTGACTTTCAGTAACTATTTTCCATCATCTGCAAACTCATCAGCTGTCAATGAAATTAAACAAATATGTTCCCAGCTGAGAGATTATGATGGAACAATAATTGCATATTGCTGTGTATTCTGTTTGATCTTGTGCTTGAATTCATTTATTGGAAGGCATAAATCTTCAGATGTTGATGATTTCTGCTTGCAGATACCGAAGTAGTTACGGTGTCGTGTACAGATGCTGATGCCACCTCAAATAATTTGACTTATGCTATCGTCTCTGGTGATGACCCATCGGAAAAGTTCAAGATTGATAGTGCTTCTGGCTTAGTTGAGACAACCAGTGTTGGCCTTGACTTTGAGACAACACCATCTTACACACTTTTGGTGACAGCAACAGATGAGGGTAATCCAAAAAGGACAGCTACTGCCACCATTCAACTTCAGGTAGGTAAACAGAATGTGTTTTAAAATGTGAGGATGATACTGGAAATGTTTGGCACATCGGACAAAATCGTATTTGAAAAGAACATTTCCTTATACTCAGATGTTTGTATCAAGAAATATTAGCATTGCTTTCTCAAGGTCAACTCCAGATGATGTCAATCACTGCTAGGTTTGATGAGTCCTGTGATTACATTGGACTCTGCAAATCTTATGTCAGTCACTGTTGGATTTCATGATTTCCCTTGTCCTGTCAATACTCTTGTACCTTTCAGTTGAAGGATGAGCCTGATACAATACCAGTGTGGACATCTGCAAATGGCAGTGTTGATCAGGCAAATGTAACCATTTCTGAGAATAACAGTGTGGGCACGTCAGTCTTTACGGTAGCAGCCTCAGGGACACCACCACTTGTGTACAGTTTGAGAGACACAGTTGATGCAGGTAATGGAGCTTACCTTGAGTGAAGACAGATACAGACACCATAAAGGCATAATAACATACATCCTTTTTCCCTCCCGAAATCTGGCAACAGGAAATAGCTGAACACAATGATGAATGCATATACATTCTTTTAGTGGACATTAAACACAAATCATAATTGTTAATGGTATAGAAATACTTCCTTGCTTACCAAAAAGATTACCAAATGAAAAAGCTGTCTGTGTATTTTCAACCTCAGGAGGAGAGTCGGCAACGGGCCTGTTTAGCATTGGACCTAACTGTGGGACTATCAAAACAAATGCTACATTAGACCGTGATGAAAATGAGAACTCAACTCAGTATATACTGACAGTGGCAGCAGAGGACAAAGGGGGAAACACAGTCAATGGAACAGTGATCGTTATTGTAACTGATGAAAATGACAATGATCCTCAATGTCTCTGTCAGTTATACCATGCAGAGATTTCCGAAGGAGCTACCGCAAGTAGGTGACATATGTTTTGATTGTGATACCCATGACATTGTTGTCTGCAACATTTCCCATATCGGGGCATTAGGGTTTGACATTTGTTTTATTTAATCAAGGAATGTTGATATATGCATGTGTTTGCCTTTATGCTTTCAGGAAAATTCTCCTCTATGGTGATTCTGCACACTTCCTGTCTGCTTGTCTTTCCTAGTGCAATTTGTTAATTTGCTACTCACATTCTGTTCCTGTATGATACCAAATGACTCAGTGTTACTCTTTCCTTTCCATCCCTTATGCCTATTGGTCTCTTCACATTAGACACTTTGCCATACCCTAGCTATTATGTTAAGTCACAACACCATGCTGGCCATTCTGATTCAGCATTTGACTTTCAGTAACTATTTTCCATCATCTGCAAACTCATCAGCTGTCAATGAAATTAAACAAATATGTTCCCAGCTGAGAGATTATGATGGAACAATAATTGCATATTGCTGTGTATTCTGTTTGATCTTGTGCTTGAATTCATTTATTGGAAGGCATAAATCTTCAGATGTTGATGATTTCTGCTTGCAGATACCGAAGTAGTTACGGTGTCGTGTACAGATGCTGATGCCACCTCAAATAATTTGACTTATGCTATCGTCTCTGGTGATGACCCATCGGAAAAGTTCAAGATTGATAGTGCTTCTGGCTTAGTTGAGACAACCAGTGTTGGCCTTGACTTTGAGACAACACCATCTTACACACTTTTGGTGACAGCAACAGATGAGGGTAATCCAAAAAGGACAGCTACTGCCACCATTCAACTTCAGGTAGGTAAACAGAATGTGTTTTAAAATGTGAGGATGATACTGGAAATGTTTGGCACATCGGACAAAATCGTATTTGAAAAGAACATTTCCTTATACTCAGATGTTTGTATCAAGAAATATTAGCATTGCTTTCTCAAGGTCAACTCCAGATGATGTCAATCACTGCTAGGTTTGATGAGTCCTGTGATTACATTGGACTCTGCAAATCTTATGTCAGTCACTGTTGGATTTCATGATTTCCCTTGTCCTGTCAATACTCTTGTACCTTTCAGTTGAAGGATGAGCCTGATACAATACCAGTGTGGACATCTGCAAATGGCAGTGTTGATCAGGCAAATGTAACCATTTCTGAGAATAGCAGTGTGGGCACGTCAGTCTTTACGGTAGCAGCCTCAGGGACACCACCACTTGTGTACAGTTTGAGAGACACAGTTGATGCAGGTAATGGAGCTTACCTTGAGTGAAGACAGATACAGACACCATAAAGGCATAATAACATACATCCTTTTTCCCTCCCGAAATCTGGCAACAGGAAATAGCTGAACACAATGATGAATGCATATACATTCTTTTAGTGGACATTAAACACAAATCATAATTGTTAATGGTATAGAAATACTTCCTTGCTTACCAAAAAGATTACCAAATGAAAAAGCTGTCTGTGTATTTTCAACCTCAGGAGGAGAGTCGGCAACGGGCCTGTTTAGCATTGGACCTAACTGTGGGACTATCAAAACAAATGCTACATTAGACCGTGATGAAAATGAGAACTCAACTCAGTATATACTGACAGTGGCAGCAGAGGACAAAGGGGGAAACACAGTCAATGGAACAGTGATCGTTATTGTAACTGATGAAAATGACAATGATCCTCAATGTCTCTGTCAGTTATACCATGCAGAGATTTCCGAAGGAGCTACCGCAAGTAGGTGACATATGTTTTGATTGTGATACCCATGACATTGTTGTCTGCAACATTTCCCATATCGGGGCATTAGGGTTTGACATTTGTTTTATTTAATCAAGGAATGTTGATATATGCATGTGTTTGCCTTTATGCTTTCAGGAAAATTCTCCTCTATGGTGATTCTGCACACTTCCTGTCTGCTTGTCTTTCCTAGTGCAATTTGTTAATTTGCTACTCACATTCTGTTCCTGTATGATACCAAATGACTCAGTGTTACTCTTTCCTTTCCATCCCTTATGCCTATTGGTCTCTTCACATTAGACACTTTGCCATACCCTAGCTATTATGTTAAGTCACAACACCATGCTGGCCATTCTGATTCAGCATTTGACTTTCAGTAACTATTTTCCATCATCTGCAAACTCATCAGCTGTCAATGAAATTAAACAAATATGTTCCCAGCTGAGAGATTATGATGGAACAATAATTGCATATTGCTGTGTATTCTGTTTGATCTTGTGCTTGAATTCATTTATTGGAAGGCATAAATCTTCAGATGTTGATGATTTCTGCTTGCAGATACCGAAGTAGTTACGGTGTCGTGTACAGATGCTGATGCCACCTCAAATAATTTGACTTATGCTATCGTCTCTGGTGATGACCCATCGGAAAAGTTCAAGATTGATAGTGCTTCTGGCTTAGTTGAGACAACCAGTGTTGGCCTTGACTTTGAGACAACACCATCTTACACACTTTTGGTGACAGCAACAGATGAGGGTAATCCAAAAAGGACAGCTACTGCCACCATTCAACTTCAGGTAGGTAAACAGAATGTGTTTTAAAATGTGAGGATGATACTGGAAATGTTTGGCACATCGGACAAAATCGTATTTGAAAAGAACATTTCCTTATACTCAGATGTTTGTATCAAGAAATATTAGCATTGCTTTCTCAAGGTCAACTCCAGATGATGTCAATCACTGCTAGGTTTGATGAGTCCTGTGATTACATTGGACTCTGCAAATCTTATGTCAGTCACTGTTGGATTTCATGATTTCCCTTGTCCTGTCAATACTCTTGTACCTTTCAGTTGAAGGATGAGCCTGATACAATACCAGTGTGGACATCTGCAAATGGCAGTGTTGATCAGGCAAATGTAACCATTTCTGAGAATAGCAGTGTGGGCACGTCAGTCTTTACGGTAGCAGCCTCAGGGACACCACCACTTGTGTACAGTTTGAGAGACACAGTTGATGCAGGTAATGGAGCTTACCTTGAGTGAAGACAGATACAGACACCATAAAGGCATAATAACATACATCCTTTTTCCCTCCCGAAATCTGGCAACAGGAAATAGCTGAACACAATGATGAATGCATATACATTCTTTTAGTGGACATTAAACACAAATCATAATTGTTAATGGTATAGAAATACTTCCTTGCTTACCAAAAAGATTACCAAATGAAAAAGCTGTCTGTGTATTTTCAACCTCAGGAGGAGAGTCGGCAACGGGCCTGTTTAGCATTGGACCTAACTGTGGGACTATCAAAACAAATGCTACATTAGACCGTGATGAAAATGAGAACTCAACTCAGTATATACTGACAGTGGCAGCAGAGGACAAAGGGGGAAACACAGTCAATGGAACAGTGATCGTTATTGTAACTGATGAAAATGACAATGATCCTCAATGTCTCTGTCAGTTATACCATGCAGAGATTTCCGAAGGAGCTACCGCAAGTAGGTGACATATGTTTTGATTGTGATACCCATGACATTGTTGTCTGCAACATTTCCCATATCGGGGCATTAGGGTTTGACATTTGTTTTATTTAATCAAGGAATGTTGATATATGCATGTGTTTGCCTTTATGCTTTCAGGAAAATTCTCCTCTATGGTGATTCTGCACACTTCCTGTCTGCTTGTCTTTCCTAGTGCAATTTGTTAATTTGCTACTCACATTCTGTTCCTGTATGATACCAAATGACTCAGTGTTACTCTTTCCTTTCCATCCCTTATGCCTATTGGTCTCTTCACATTAGACACTTTGCCATACCCTAGCTATTATGTTAAGTCACAACACCATGCTGGCCATTCTGATTCAGCATTTGACTTTCAGTAACTATTTTCCATCATCTGCAAACTCATCAGCTGTCAATGAAATTAAACAAATATGTTCCCAGCTGAGAGATTATGATGGAACAATAATTGCATATTGCTGTGTATTCTGTTTGATCTTGTGCTTGAATTCATTTATTGGAAGGCATAAATCTTCAGATGTTGATGATTTCTGCTTGCAGATACCGAAGTAGTTACGGTGTCGTGTACAGATGCTGATGCCACCTCAAATAATTTGACTTATGCTATCGTCTCTGGTGATGACCCATCGGAAAAGTTCAAGATTGATAGTGCTTCTGGCTTAGTTGAGACAACCAGTGTTGGCCTTGACTTTGAGACAACACCATCTTACACACTTTTGGTGACAGCAACAGATGAGGGTAATCCAAAAAGGACAGCTACTGCCACCATTCAACTTCAGGTAGGTAAACAGAATGTGTTTTAAAATGTGAGGATGATACTGGAAATGTTTGGCACATCGGACAAAATCGTATTTGAAAAGAACATTTCCTTATACTCAGATGTTTGTATCAAGAAATATTAGCATTGCTTTCTCAAGGTCAACTCCAGATGATGTCAATCACTGCTAGGTTTGATGAGTCCTGTGATTACATTGGACTCTGCAAATCTTATGTCAGTCACTGTTGGATTTCATGATTTCCCTTGTCCTGTCAATACTCTTGTACCTTTCAGTTGAAGGATGAGCCTGATACAATACCAGTGTGGACATCTGCAAATGGCAGTGTTGATCAGGCAAATGTAACCATTTCTGAGAATAGCAGTGTGGGCACGTCAGTCTTTACGGTAGCAGCCTCAGGGACACCACCACTTGTGTACAGTTTGAGAGACACAGTTGATGCAGGTAATGGAGCTTACCTTGAGTGAAGACAGATACAGACACCATAAAGGCATAATTACATACATCCTTTTTCCCTCCCGAAATCTGGCAACAGGAAATAGCTGAACACAATGATGAATGCATATACATTCTTTTAGTGGACATTAAACACAAATCATAATTGTTAATGGTATAGAAATACTTCCTTGCTTACCAAAAAGATTACCAAATGAAAAAGCTGTCTGTGTATTTTCAACCTCAGGAGGAGAGTCGGCAACGGGCCTGTTTAGCATTGGACCTAACTGTGGGACTATCAAAACAAATGCTACATTAGACCGTGATGAAAATGAGAACTCAACTCAGTATATACTGACAGTGGCAGCAGAGGACAAAGGGGGAAACACAGTCAATGGAACAGTGATCGTTATTGTAACTGATGAAAATGACAATGATCCTCAATGTCTCTGTCAGTTATACCATGCAGAGATTTCCGAAGGAGCTACCGCAAGTAGGTGACATATGTTTTGATTGTGATACCCATGACATTGTTGTCTGCAACATTTCCCATATCAGGGCATTAGGGTTTGACATTTGTTTTATTTAATCAAGGAATGTTGATATATGCATGTGTTTGCCTTTATGCTTTCAGGAAAATTCTCCTCTATGGTGATTCTGCACACTTCCTGTCTGCTTGTCTTTCCTAGTGCAATTTGTTAATTTGCTACTAACATTATGTTCCTGTATGATACCAAATGACTCAGTGTTACTCTTTCCTTTTCATCCCTTATGCCTATTGGTCTCTTCACATTAGACACTTTGCCATACCCTAGCTATTATGTTAAGTCACAGCACCATGCTGGCCATTCTGATTCAGCATTTGACTTTCAGTAACTATTTTCCATCATCTGCAAACTCATCAGCTGTCAATGAAATTAAACAAATATGTTCCCAGCTGAGAGATTATGATGGAACAATAATTGCATATTGCTGTGTATTCTGTTTGATCTTGTGCTTGAATTCATTTATTGGAAGGCATAAATCTTCAGATGTTGATGATTTCTGCTTGCAGATTCCGAAGTAGTTACGGTGTCGTGTACAGATGCTGATGCCACCTCAAATAATTTGACTTATGCTATCGTCTCTGGTGATGACCCATCGGAAAAGTTCAAGATTGATAGTGCTTCTGGCTTAGTTGAGACAACCAGTGTTGGCCTTGACTTTGAGACAACACCATCTTACACACTTTTGGTGACAGCAACAGATGAGGGTAATCCAAAAAGGACAGCTACTGCCACCATTCAACTTCAGGTAGGTAAACAGAATGTGTTTTAAAATGTGAGGATGATACTGGAAATGTTTGGCACATCGGACAAAATCGTATTTGAAAAGAACATTTCCTTATACTCAGATGTTTGTATCAAGAAATATTAGCATAGCTTTCTCAAGGTCAACTCCAGATGATGTCAATCACTGCTAGGTTTGATGAGTCCTGTGATTACATTGGACTCTGCAAATCTTATGTCAGCCACTGTTGGATTTCATAATTGCCCTTGTTCTGTCAATACTCTTGTTCCTTTCAGTTGAAGGATGAGCCTGATACAATACCAGTGTGGACATCTGGAAATGGCAGTGTTGATCAGGCAAATGTAACCATTTCTGAGAATAGCAGTGTGGGCACGTCAGTCTTTACGGTAGCAGCCTCAGGGACACCACCACTTGTGTACAGTTTGAGAGACACAGTTGATGCAGGTAATGGAGCTTACCTTGAGTGAAGATAGATACAGACACCATAAAGGCATAATTACAGACATCCTTTTTCCCTCCCGAAATCTGGCAACAGGGAATAACTGAACACAATGATGAATGCATATACATTCTTTTAGTGGACATTAAGCACAAATCATAATTGTTAATGGTATAGAAATACTTCCTTGCTTACCAAAAAGATTACCAAATGAAAAAGCTGTCTGTGTATTTTCAACCTCAGGAGGAGAGTCGGCAACGGGCCTGTTTAGCATTGGACCTAACTGTGGGACTATCAAAACAAATGCTACATTAGACCGTGATGAAAATGAGAACTCAACTCAGTATATACTGACAGTGGCAGCAGAGGACAAAGGGGGAAACACAGTGAATGGAACAGTGATCGTTATTGTAACTGACGAAAATGATAATGATCCTCTTTGTGTTCCTGAACTTATATATTTAGTGATAGAAGAGAATTCTGCAGAAGGTAATCCTTTAAATACTAGAGACATAGATGAGTATTTCTGTATATGTCACAAGTAAGATAATTATGTCATGGTATTTCATGATACCAATTGTATTAGAAAATTGATTCGCATATTATCATGTTAATGAATTATATATCTGATAAACTAGACTATTTATATACATTAGAAGCTGCAAATGTATATGCCGTAATAAAATATACTCTTAGAGAAAATGTCATGGAGAAGATTGATTATTTAGTTTTTCTTTTTTGACAAATTCTCTATTGATCCATTTAGCTCTTCTATATGATTCACATATAATCTATGATTTCAATTAAGAGACAAAACTGTCAGCCTTTCGGCTGTTTATGAATAGATTAGTGCAAAGGGGGATTCTCAGTCTTAATATGAGCGAGTTGTGTGACGGAACATGCATCACCTCATATTTTTGTTTCACTGCTTTTGTACAAGCTTTTGCTTTAAACGTGTTGGGAAAAGCGTGTTCAGCAAGGATATCATACAAAGATTGGTAATTGAATCTCCAGCAGGTGTAGCCTATGACTGTATATGCCATAGCTTGCACTAGTGTGCAAGGTGTTTAAAAACATAAAATATCCTGCACCAAAGAGAGAAAGGAAACAGTGAAGCAACAGTCCCTGAAGATGTTCAGATGATCATTTTATTTAAACATAAAGTAACCTCACCAGTGTGTCCATTGTAAATATATATAGTACTCAGCTGTAGCTTAAGAAGGGTTCCAAGCTGGAATCAATTCCCAAGTGCCACTACCCGCCAACTTTTGTACTATGTCCAGATAATCTGCCTATATTCTGTGGGTAGGTTGTAATGCCGCAATTGCGAGCTCAAGAATGTGCTAATATACATGGGTACATGTACCTGTACTGGAAATGTTTAGGGTTACCTTGGAACTGGCCATATTATGGTGGAAAAAAGTCATGAAGATTTTGCTCTTGTCAGTTATTGCATTTTTCCTTTTTAGGTATTTCTTTGGCTAACGTAAATTGTACAGACTCCGATGCATCAGGGAACATTTTGAATTACACAATACAAGACGGAGACGACGCAGTAAATAAATACACAATAGATCCCAGCACAGGCGTCCTGGTGACCAGCAATAACGCCTTAGATTTTGAGCAAAGATCTAAGTACGAACTCATTGTTACCGCAACAGACAACAACGGCTTTCCTTCACAGAAAACTGCATCTGCCACTATCATCGTCACAGTAAGGATTTTCCACCTTGCATTGTCATTTGGTTTTGCTTTATATGAAAGCATCCCACAAGACGAGAAGGTCTTCATACTGCCAAAATAAATACCAAGCATGCGCCTCCTTCTCTTCCAGGTCCTTGATATGAATGAAGTTAACTTGACCTGGTGGAATCCGGATCCGTCCTCCCAGGCTGTTATCTCTGTACCTGAAGGGGTGTCTTTGGGGGAAGAAGTATTTACCCTCAACGCCACCGGATCTGGGGTAATAACCTACACAATAACCGGAATCATAGACAGTACGTCTGCATAATTACTCAATCTTAAAAAAAGTGCTATCATAGTGTCCAGAATGATGCTTATTTGAAAAAAATAACCTTTTGTAAAATCTAACAGGTTATGTTTAGGTGACAGCGACTAATCTTATATTTGGCTTAGCATATATACTAGACTTGCTCAAGTCATTGATGAACATTCATTAAATGATTTAATACAATCAGAATAAAGTTCATTATAGTATGTATCCTTCTCTAATTGGCCCATGAATCAACAACTTGTCCAGTAGGAACAGAAGCTCCTGTTAATGTCCTCCAGTTGCTCCTTGTAACCCTACACTTCCTCCTACCCCTCCCCATCCCCTCCTCCAGTTCTCTGGCAACCTGTGTTTTCATAGCAATATATTTCGCCTGCTCCTCCTGACTGTGCCGGACCTTTGGACTTTGGTAAAGTAATTAAGAGCTCTGCACTCAGTAAGACTCTCATACTTGACTTAGACATCCATCTATGAAGTTGTACATGTTGAGGTTTAAGACAGCGACATCTACCACCGATTGTCACCGATCTGATCAACGAAAATGATCGAAAGCAATAATGTCGCTGTCTTATATCCCCCCGATCACACCTCCCCCCTTTATAAATTTGTAAAACGACCCGATTGAGATCAAAGATAGTGGCCGGTAGATGGGCCCGGCTGGCCGCCGGGCCGGGTGACAAGTCATAATAAACAATAATGCAAAGTTTAATAACTTCTCTTCTATGCAAGCTATCGGAAAACTGTTTTCATATTTATAATCGCCTCAGTCTCCACTACAAATCGGTATATACTTGTATATAGAATGGGGGGATACATATCATCGCTATTTAAACGGCCAATGATGAGAGCTACAATCTGCTGTCAATAGCAATGTCTACTTGACAGCCAACCGATGGTGGTAACTCGTATTATTGTTGGTTACTATATGTATCGTTAGGATCCCTATCAGTCACAACATTGAGAATGTTCGGCATGTGAACCAAGAAATAATTATCATAGCATATAGCAAACCGTACGATGGCGGTCATTGTCACCTCCATTTAGGAAAAAATTACCCAAGTCGCTATTGCTTGTTGGCTTTATCTCCATTGTCAAAACTCAGTTTATTATACATCTGTGCACAATGCCCTGTCTCCACTGTACGAGTCTAGGTATATACAGTCTGAGACTGGGCGTACCTTCAGAATCGCAACGTGGCAAAACGCACAGTGGAGATAGTAAGTTTCCCTCCAGTCTGAGACGGGACGTACCGGTACGTCCAGTCTCAGACTAGAGGTACTGAATGTACCCCGGATCGCAAGCGTTTTTAAATATCAAACATGTAGGGTGCAGCGGGGTAGTCCACACACAGAATAGATGTTACCTTGCGATCCGAGGTACAATAGCGACGTTAAGCCGGTACCTCCAGTCTGAGATTGGAGGTACCGGATCGCAAGCCCCCCGAGTCGCACAGTGGAGACTGGTCTTTACACTTACTGACCTTTGCTCCCTATGTGGTATATATCGTATATGGTACACTGTACTGCACACTGTTGTATGACCATAATATTCATAGAGTGGCTTTTTACGGTAACCTGTAAAATGTGTATGATAAAATGAAAACTCCCTGACTTTTAAATATGCTTGGTGGATCTGCTTGCTAGGCACTTGCCGGTCGCCGTGTGTATGTCTTGCGGTTGTCGGTGAGCTTAGCAATACCAGTTTTGGTGGGTCAGCAAGGGAAATTCTGAGGATTAGGAGCAGCTGGCAGGCCAACCCCTGCGTGCAATGTTGGCCGGAGGGTAAAAACCTGTCTGCAGAGTGCCTGTTTGGTGGATCTGCAAAGTCTAATTGAACAAAATGGACGTTAAACTACCCAAACGAACAAACAAAAAAGGTGGATCAGCCACTTATAGGTGTTAGGGTAAGTATTTGATGGTCCATGAATTCATAAACATTGAAGCGAGTGTTCCACCAACTAGGCATTTAACAGGCAGGCAGGTCGGCTGGCCCGTCTTGCACCAGGCGACTGGCCAGCTGGAAATGTGCAAAAAGTGTATGAATTGTCTGAGCTCTTCCACCAACTCACCTAATTCAAACCAGCAGACAACCACAAATAAATATCCGGGCCACTGAATACTGCATTTAACCAAATAATGAAGGTAAATAAAGATAAGAGATGATATCATGAATGTGGAGCCATACCTGGAGCAGCTAACAAGCTGACCAGGGAGCTGTTTCAAAACGTGGGTTAAGTCTATGGTTTTGAAACAGCTCCCAGGTGGCTGTCCGTGTCTGAGATACCCGGCGGCCCTTTGCAGGTGGGATTTAGTGCAGATAATTTAGTATGGATAGGCATTCATAACTTTGCGCTGCCCAGCTGGCCGCCTTGGTGGAGGAGAGGGTTTTTCGGGCCTTAGAACAGGCTGGTGCTTCCCGGACCGCCGGCGGTCCTTACACTCTACCCAAAATGAGGACATGGTGCCGCTAACGACACCTTCAGTGCTCTTCCACCCAGCAACTCACCAAATCTGCCAGCGATGACCATACGGGCCACAGCCAGAGCTGGTGCCTGGTTGGTCGAGACAATGCCTTGTGTGTGTTCCTCATGTACTCATTGAGTAAAATCGAAAATCAATACAGCATTTCAGTGGTGATAATACACAGTCGTTTTAGTCTCGTAGGTGTATATCTACTGTTTCCATTTTTATCACTATACAGGTAATATGAATTCGGCCCATTTGGCCTTCGCAGTGTCCTCCACAACGGGTAGTATCCACGCATCCAGGCCTTATGAAGTTGACGGCCCTGAAAGCGTCAGTAACTATACAGTGACAGTCCTAGCCACTGATTCTGGCAACCCACAGAAGTCAGCGGAGACAAATCTGACCTTTATCATCAGTGACATAAATGAGCATGCGCCCAAGTTCGCGAATGGTGTGCAGACAGCTGAGATAACAGAGAACTCTACCATCGGCATGGTGTGTTTTCTCTATTTTATGAAGATTTTTCAATCCTTTACCATAATTCAATACATTCTTTTGTCTCAAATGAATAAGTAAGCTTTGATCTTGACTGTAAAATGTATATCATCAGGCATGGAACTGAACCCTGACTGGTTCTGTATTTAAGACCTATATAGATATATATATATATAATACTGTAATTCATGATTGATTCATTCCCCTTCGTCACATGTATGTACATGTATATATATGGAGTAAAAACTAACAGGGTCTAATCACCCCAATGAATACCCGAATACGGTTGGTTTTTCAATATCAAGGATAAAGTATAATGCCAGTGTGAAAATACTAACAATATTCCTATTATATCAATGTTTCGAATATGTGACAATAATGCAGGTGGTGGCAAATTTGAGCCATGTAACAGATGAGGATGTCACCTTGCCAAACTTCACGTACACAATCGTAGCGGGGGACCCGGAAGGAAAGTTCGCAATCGATGACGCCACATCCCAAGTCAGATTGGCAGGCGTGGTTGATCTGGACGCTGGAGTTGCTGATGCCTCACGTTATTCTCTTATTGTGGCTGTCTCTGATGGTGGATCTAGTCCAGGCCCCCTGACTGGTACAACGACGCTGATGGTTGAGGTTACACCTGAAAACGACTACGATCCGGGGTCTGTGTCTGTTAATGTCACACTGGTAGGTGTAACAAAACCGTCTATAATATCCAAGTGTGGACAATGATTGAGGAGTGAATGCTACAAACGGCTGGGATGTGTTCATCCTGTTAAAACTGCATGATTTCTAATTTGCTGGAATATCAATGAAAAATACTATGAACTGAATGGCTATATATTTTCCACCAGTTAGTCGATCGCAGTTCATCCTTTGTAAAACGTTGGTGATGGTTTAATTTTAAAATGAATATCTTAAAAGGTCTGCTGCTAAATAAATATCAAGATTGACTCACAATTTTGATAATATATATGATTATTTTGGAGGAAGAATGCAGTTCTGTTTCTGACGTCTGTGTTCTAGATACAGTCTAAAGTCTACCTTTCATCTCGTTATGCAGGCTGAAGATACAGACATGGGGACAATTCTAGCTATTGTAAATGTCAGTGACTCCGACTACGGGCCCCAAGGCGATATTACCTACCACATACAAAGTAAGTACCTACGGTTCAGGTATTTGACTCTTTCGTTATTCTTCAGACACTGAGGCATTAAGTGCCAGATCCATTAAGGCGACTGTGCGAATGCGTCTGCGATCCATGCGACTGTGCGAATCCCATGCGATGATATTCAAGGCAAGGCATTCGTATGTCCATGCGAACGTCTGCGAGTGCCTGCGAACGTCTGCGAACCCAAATTCACATGGAAAATCGCCTTAGTGGATCTGGCACTTTACACATTCGTACCTTCCTCCTGAAATAACGTTCTAGTTAGTGCACATCTTGCTGCACTTGGGCATCAAACTGATGGAACTGAACAGTGTACCTATACTTTTCAGATGACACGTGGTCGGACTATTTCATTATTGATTCGTTCACTGGGAGCCTAAGTCTGAGAAGTAAGATAGATTATGAGGCTGTGGACAGTTTGCAATTGACGGTGCTCGCTGTGGATGGAGACGCAACCAGTCCAAGAACAGGAATCTCGACTGTCAGTATCAACCTGATAGACGTGAACGACAACGTGCCCTCCTGCACAGACTCTTTTGCTACACTAAATACCTATGAAGCGGAAGGTAATGATTCTTTATAGAGAAACCATGATATCCTGACCATAAACTGTTCATTACTGACCATTATCATCTTAAATCATCCTCTTAGAAAATGCCTATTATTGTACATAAACTTGTAATTGGTTGAATGCTAATTTCAGCAGAATATTCTAATTACTACATTCAGCACATCTTACGTTTCATTGGTTGAACAAATACTGTGTGAGAGACGTCAAGATGGAAACTCCTGCTAAGATCTTTATTCATAAGAATGCTTTAAAACAATGACGATAGTATCGTTACCAGAATTTTGTTTATGGTTTATTGTGTGCCAGTACTAAAAGAGAAGGTTGTTGCAAGGGCTACAATTTATATCTTGGCTGTTACATTGCATCCATTCACCCAAATAGAAAACGTAGTGATTGGGCTCTTAGCGACTGCCGTTTGAAGTTTTTGCCAGAGGCCAAGAACGGAATCGCTATGGGTTTACTCACTGCGTTTTCTTATTATATACCTAGTGAAACACGAAAAAAGGTATATATATTGAATAAACTGTTTCACTGCACAAGGCAATACACACAAACAGAATAATCATGATATGATATATTGGTTAACATTGAATAGTTAATAGTTTGATAGTAATATTCATTGATGTTTCATTACAAAACATTAGATGGAATTGCTTTTATCTAGTGAATTTGAAGCGTTAGAAAAAAAAGTACGAATCATCATGCACTAAGTTAATATGTGGTTGATACCTGCACGTTCATATTGTATCTCTAATAATGCGTTCATTGTGTATTTCTATAGGGCCTGTTGTTCTGAGGACGTTTAATTGTACGGATAATGACGCAACCTCCCCTCACAACACTCTTTCATACAGCTTATCAGCTACACCAGATGATGGAACATTATTTATGAATGGTAGTACCCTAGAGACCAGAGGTAAATCAATCTCAGATTGTTTTTAAAGGAATTCAGCTATACCATAATTCTTAAACAAAAGAGAACAGATTAAATGCCATTGGCTTATTTCAGAAGTAAAGATGCTGCACACCGTGATAATTTGACCAAGAAACATACATTTATATACATACATATATTTTAATAGTCACGTTCCATGAATGACCACAACACCATGAAATTAAAGTGCATAAGCGTTAAACTGGTTATATTGTAACAATAAACATGTACAATAAATCACCAGCAGTGAAACAATCCTAACTGGTCTATATTACCATACAGAAAAGGGAGAGTGTGCTGATCTCCTGTGACCTCGCTCAGTGAGCTGGTGCAAACAAAATGACTGGACTGGCCAGCGCTCGCTGTATAAATAGCCAAGTCCTAACGTCATAGCGTCCCATTTGAAAGCGTAAATGTAATATCTTCAATGTCTTACTGTTAAAAACGGGAACTGACTCTCATGCCTAAATTGCCGTTCCCATCACCACTAGTATTTGCAGGTTACCTAAAGTTCGTTGATAAAAAAATCGGATTCTGTACTTGCTGGTATGCTTCCTTCTTATAGACCTCAAATCTGCAGTATCACCTCCAACCAAAGAGACCGGTGACAATAACACAGATGAAACGCCTATATCCCCAAACCCTATATGTATTTTTCCTAACATCTATTATCATAATCCCGTTTAAATCAACTGGATGTAAGGAGACTAAATAATTTCATAAACTAAGACACTACTACCTTTGAATATGGATATTTATATATGTGAGGACACATGTAGCTACTACGCCTATAATCAATCAGGTTAAAAATGTTTTATATAATGGGTTTCATGAATATTGACTAATTGGTATGCTTACATCTTCAGGGAACCTGGACTTTGAGACCGTCACTTCCTATGATGGTATGGTCAATGTGAGCGACGGTACCTACACGATACAGATACCAATTAAACTATTAGTAAATCCTGTGAATGAAGGAGGGCCTCTCTTTAACACCAGCAACGTCGTAGAATTTGTTTCTGAGGATGCATCTGTGGGTCAGAAAATAGCCTCGTTTGTAGCATATGATAATGATTCCGCTCAAAATGAACACGGACAGGTTGTCTATTCAATCATAGCCGGCAATATGGACGGCCGCTTCCTTATTGATTCCCGGACTGGTGATGTGTATGTTACATTACCACTTGACAGGGAAACGATTTACAATTACACCCTCACAATATCTGCCGTTGATGCAGCAGGGACATATTCAACGACCGCTTTATTAAGGATAGAAGTGACTGACACAAATGATAACTACCCTATCTGCTCAGGGATTCATCATTTTGAAACATTGGAAGAAAATCCTACGAATGGTACAGTGCTAAGTAACATTACCCTAAACTGTACAGATGCAGATGAAGGTGACAACGCTCTTTTGAATTATACTATCGTGAAAGGGAACTATGACAATGCATTTGAGATGACTGGTGCTACTTTAGTAGTATTGAACAGCACAGCAGTTGACTACGAGGCTCACCCTATTTTCCAGTTAACTCTAAACGTGAGTGATCAGAATGGGAAGTCTACAGAGGTGCGAGCAGACGTAACTCTTCTGAACAGGAATGAGCATTCCCCGAGCTTTGTCAACGAGTCATTTCACACATCTCTCTCTGAGCAGGTGGACTTGGGACACACAGTCATAACCGTATTAGCAACAGATGGCGATACTGATGACGTTATAAAGTATGCTATCATAGGGGGAAATTCTGAAGGGGCATTTAGAATAGAATCTTCTGGACTGGTTACCACCCAGAAGCGACTGGATAGAGAAACTACGGAGGTTTACTCATTGACAATCATGGCACAAGACAGCTTAGCATATCCAAATACACTGTCTGCAACGGCTCTACTGAATATAACAGTGCTAGATGAAAATGACAATGCTCCAGAATGCCAAGAAAGTCCCTATGATGTTACATGGGCTGAAAACACTTCATTGTCAACATCCTTGTTGTACATATACTGCAATGACTCAGATCTAGGTTCGAATAGTAAGATAACCTACAACATTTCTCAGGGAAATGAGGAAGGTAAATTTACTGTTAATGAAACGACTGGGGCTATTTCTTTATTGGCTAGCCTTGATTACGAAACATCCAAGGACTTTTATCTGCTAGTGGATGCAACAGACCAGGGTGTGCATGTAGCATTGACAACCATAAACCACGTGGCGATACATGTAAGAAACGTAAATGAATGGTCCCCAGTAATAGCGGAACCACAGGGTGGTTATACAGCATCCATCCCGGAGAATACCACTACGGGTAGTCCTGTCCTAACAATAAATGCAACGGATAGTGATGCCGATGAGCCTATTCGTTATACCATTACTCATGGAAATAGCCAGGAACAATTCCACATGGACGAAAATACTGGTGAGATATCAGTGAATGGGCCACTTGATCGAGAGACTTACCCAGAATTTAACTTGACTGTCAGGGCAAGTGACTCCGAGCTTTACGATGAAACTAACGTTGTTATTAGTATTACAGATATAAATGATAACTGCCCAAGGTTCACGTCTACTGTTTACGCTGTATCTATTCTCGAAAACAACCCTGTTGAAAGCACAGTCCTAACTCTTTCATACTCTGACGAGGACGAGGGAGTCAATGCCAACAGCACACTTACTATCATCTCAGGAGCAAACTCGAGTAATTTCTTTTTCAATGACGCAAGTATTGTTGTTAATGAGGTGCTTGACTTTGAAAGTCAAGATACGTATGTGCTAACTGTAGAGGCAAAAGATAAAGGTACCCCGCCCCTGTCTTCTACCACTACCGTTGTGATAACAGTTCTGTCAGCCAATGAATATGATCCAGTCATAAATACCACCGGCGTGCATGTCTCAATCCCCGAAAGCGCTGATGTTGGGGGGAGTGTGTTGAATATAAGTGCCACAGACAATGACAAGGGTTGTCATGGGAAAATTACCTATGAGGTGGACGACAGTAGCATCAGCAAATTTATCGTGGATCCTTACAGTGGAGAAGTGTCTGTGGCTGGCCTGTTGGACTACGATAAAGGACCTAAACACTATGAAATTACAGTCACAGCCGTGGACTCGTGCTGCAGCAGCATCGTGAGAAACAGCACGACAACGCTGAACGTCACACTGACAGACGTCAATGACAACTGCCCACTCTTCGCCGGCACCTTCACGGGCAGTGTGTACGAGAACGACACCGGGGACACAGAGGTGGTGCAGGTCACCGCCTCCGACGCAGACTCCGCCCTCAACGCAGAGCTGGTCTACAGCATCATCGGTGGCGACGACCCGACCAAGTTTACTATCAACGAGACATCAGGGGCGATCAGCACCGTCATCTCGCCAGGTTTAGATGCTGAACAGAAGCAGTCGTACACGTTGCGTGTCCAAGCGAAGGATAAAGGTACTCCTCCGTTAATGGCATGGACTACGGTCACTGTGTATATACATAACACCAACGATAATAATCCAACTATAGAACCTTCCTTGGTGGAGTTCAGTGTGATAGAAGGCCAACTCCCCGTCGCTACGATTGACTTTACAGCCCATGACAATGACAATACGGACGGGCCGACCTACTTTCAGTTTGGCATTCAAAGCGATCCTTACGGGCATTTTGCGATCCAAAATAATGGCAACACCAAGGGCAAACTGAGTCTTCAGAAATCATTCGACCGTGAAAATAGGTCTTCGTGAGTACACTTTTAGCATTTCAACTTTTCTCTCAAAAAGGTCGAAACCTCCAGGCTTCCGAAGCACACCGATGCGCCTTGCGACGCGCTCTACGACGCACAATTGCTTTGAATTGAATGGGCATCGGGGTGCATCAGGAGGTCTGAATTCTGCGTCGCCGTTGGTGGGTTCCAGGCCTAATACATTTTGACGGTTGTGATTAATGCTTTCCAAAGTAAATAGAGTTACCAATTAGGATTGTAAACACTAAATGATGTAGAAATACCCTATTAGTTAGGATTGTGTTCGTAAATAGTATACACTGACGATAACAAGATTATTGATATTTAGAGCAAAAGGGATTAACACATAGTTATTGACATGATCGGTATATATTTCCGAAGGCTGACTCCTATTATGGCTTATGGATGATTTAGTATGTTATACTCTATAAATAAATGCTTGTGTAACATTGATGGCGTAGTGGCTGGTAAGTAGTACCATCAACCCAATCGGTCAAGGGGTAAGCTGAAATCCGGCGCGCATATATACCCCGAGAAGTAACCCCGACGGTTCAAGGTACAATAGTAGTAGAGATAGTAGTGATAGAAGTGGTTGCAGCAGCAGTAATAAAAATGGTGCTCGTAGTATAGTGACAATAGAAGTTATTGAAGATGCAGCAGTAACAAAATCAGCAGAAGGCAGAGAAGTAGCAGTCGTGGAGTGTGATAGTAGTATATGAAAAGTACACTTTTTTCCTATTTCTTTTATTTTTATTTATTGCAAAATAATTCACCTAGTGTAGGTGGTGTTCCATTACAGCGTTTTCTGTCCAAACGACGACAAATCATGAATATGCATAATCATGCAAATTAGATTACAAAGTTGAGTATATAATGGATTTAACACCATAGTAAGTTCCATACTCCTACTCACAAGCGGGTAGATATTATTTCATATTTATGTATGGATGCGGTGAGAAACAATGAGTTGGGTGAGATGATGATATATAAAGAAATTGGCCAGGGATTTTCATAGGTTATCCATACTTACAATCGCTTTCTTAAAACCGATTTTGCTTGGTAGTTTCTGGATGTATATAAAGGTCTGATGTAGGTACGATGTTATCAGTAAGATTAGTTATAGTATATGTAACGGGAGTAGTATAGTGTTAGGCCAAGTGGTAGTTGTCGCAGCAGCAGGGGTAGGAGCAGCGCAGCAGTAATAGAAGTCGCAGATGTGGAATATGGTAGTTGTATATAGAAAGTTGACTTTGAAACTGGTCTTCTAGTACACACGTTTTACGCGCACTTGTCTAATTTGATTTCGGGTGCATGTTAGGAAATTTCGTTAAGTCTATAGCTGAGTTGTAAAACAGGATGGATTAATGATTTACAGTCTGTATCCTCCTGTCCACAGGTACGTCGTGATGGTGAACGTGACGGACAACGGTGAGCCCGCTCTGACCGGCACCGCCACAGTACGAGTCACGGTGCTCGACACAAACGACAACGACCCGTCCTGGCCACAGACCAGCTACAGCGCCGACGTGTACGAGGGTGCAGCACTGGGCCGGCGAGTGCTGCACCTCACGGCCACAGACCCCGACTTGGGAGAGAATGCCCGTCTTTCCTACAGCATAGACCCCATACCCGAGTTCATGATCGATGAATTCAGTGGTGATATTCAAGTGAACGGTTCACTCGACAGGGAGTATCAAGACTCTTACGTTCTTCTGGTTAAAGCCACCGACCACGGTTCTCCTTCACGATCAGCGACAACAACGGTACCGTTTTACATATTTATGTGGATCAAGTTTATTGGAATATCAATAGTTTAATAATAATAGCGTGTGCAAGTCAAGTAAAGTTAAAGCAATATACAAATTGTGTAAAATAGATATCTGAGTATAGACAGCAGGTAGAGTATAGGTAGCAGATGCGTTTAACTAAAATAAGCGAAAAATATTACTGCTGTGGGATTCAAAAGTGTTTAACCAAGTCTGTCTGCGAAAGTAGCCGCTTGGCTTTTGTTGAATGAATTAAACGTAACTAGATAAAGAGCATAGATAGAATTTAGATATATCAGATTATGAAGTCGAAACGATATGAACATGAGTGACGATACTACTCAAAGAGAAATTCATCCATCATATATTATGCCATGCATGGTTAATCAGATATCATTTTGCAGGGATGGCAGATTTCCTATTTTCCAAGGAAATCCTTATTTTCATTTTCAGTTTATAATTTCTTTTTTTTCTTGTGTAAAACAAAGATCGTATAAATGGGGCCTCATTCACACCAATAAACGGTGGTTACAAACTTCCCCACACACCCTAGCCACATTCCATGGCCAATAACGATGTGTTTCCCATGTTTTCTCAGTCTCTCTGAGGCAGTAAATCCCACATGAAAAATATATACTCTTTTATTCATGACCCCAACTGACATCCCTGAAATTTATGAAAAACGAAGTGGTTATAACTGAAGCTTCTATTAACTGAGATGAATATGAAGATGGTCTATACCGTATTTGACATATGGAAAGAATATCTGTCAATTTTGAATATGCGTTACTGTAGCCGGCCATGTAAGTCGCATTTACTGTTTTCTTGGCGACGATCTATAATTCCAGATAGTGGTCTTAGATAAGGAAAGTAGCTAAACTCGATACTCTACCATCAACATCAAAACTTCTTTTGCCAGTATTTTCCACGGCCCTCAATATTACAATTTACAATCAGTTTAACAATAATTGAACGCTTCTTACCTCAGGTGACGATTACAATTCAGGATATTAACGACAACGACCCGAGGTTCACTGGGCCGTTCTCACACTGTGCCCTGCAGTCCACACAAAAGGGCACCTTCTTGTTCAAAGCGGATGCAACTGATGCGGACACGGGAGACCGTGGACGTCTCATGTGGTCCCTGGATAGCTTCGGCCAGCAGTATTTTGTCGTGGATTCCTCGAACGGGGAAGTCCGCGCAGATGCTGCACTGAATAATGAGGACGGGATTCAGTATCAATTGAGGATATGTGCTACAGACAGCAGCCCGCCAAATTACAAGACCTGCAGCGACTTCACTGTGAGTTCCTTCCCTATAGAAACAAAGGTTTTGGTTGGAACATTACAGAGCTATCCCGAAGAAAATGGTAGTATCTGACTTCTGCTGATTGAGATATTCCTGCGGTTACTTATGCCAAAGATCCACCTGTTATGTTCCTGGTGATATGTAACTGTTCAGGACATTGTACTCATGATAACGTCACGTAGGATAATATTTCCGTTTTGTAGACATCGAGTGTTGCACAAAGAAGTTTATTGCAAAGTATTCTAGGGTCCTTGCTATCTTGTTATCAGTGATATGTCGTTCAGACAAACGGAATTCGCTGAAAGACCAACAGAAGAGTGACTCTGAAATGAGAACTAGGTTTGCCTCTCTATCGTAGATTTGTGTTCAGGGATGCAAGTTTTCCGACAAATGAAGGAATTCCGACATTTCTTATAGACCGGCAGCACTCTCAGTGTTAGGTGGTATCTGTCCCCTTGTTGGCAGCCAATACGTAAGGGTATACCCGGAAAATGCGTCATTTCCCGAGCCGCACCATATGTATAGATCTATATGTATGATCTTTCTCTTGGAAAAAGAGGTGTTGAGGCGGTGAAGGATCCCCGATGAGTGAGGCCGAGCCGTTGTCCCTCGTGGTGAGGTGGTCCTTGGATCAGCGCCCTCTGTATTGACCTTTGCGACGAATCCGTTAGATTGGCAACCAACCCCTTCTACGATATAGGGGTTGGTCGGGTTAAAACACACACGGTATCCCCTGGGTATCCCTTTTGTGTTCGCCTCCAACCGAGTTTTATTCTATGTATACTATAAAAGCAGATATACTTAATATGAAATATCCATTGCTAATAAATTGACAAAGATACCAAGATTTACGTTCAATATATCATGAAATAATACACATGAAAGGAAATAAGAAAATGAATAATTGGCTTCGAGGTTATGACATAACACACTCTCCAAGCAGTACGAATGATCTGGTTGGAGAGTAACAAACAGGTCCCGCTACAGGGTCAAGGGGGCCGCTTATTTAACCCGACCAGAGCTAATTTTGTGTAGCTCTGGTTGCCAGTGTACGAATCCGTCGACGAGGAGGTCCCCTGGGGTGCGCTTTTGGAACTTTGTAGTCTTAAATGATTGTCCTGACTTTTATCCCTATGTGTTAAATGTCTATATCCGACGAGGTGCTGCTCAGGGACCACCGTATGAATATATGATTAACAGGCCCAGGATGTTGTCCTAGTTTTTTGTCAGACCTCGCTGACATCATTGATTATAACAATCAAAATCCCCAACCAGATTGCACGTTATTTGTCTCCCAGGTTCAAGTTCGAAATCCCTGTAGCTTCAGTTCACATTACAAACTGGAAATCCGGGAGGATGAGGCAGTTGGCAAAGAGATCCTGACGATCACATGGCCGGAAGGCGGAACGGACGCCACCTATACCATCGTCGACCCGGCTGCTTCCGGTGTTGAATACCTTGCCGTCGGTACAACTTCCGGTGTGGTCACCATCAAGAAGGCCCTGGACCGAGAGACGCTAGCCTTATTAGAAATGGAGGTAATCGTAGTGAAGACCCTTTTTCTTGCGTTGCTATTTGACGTTTTATTTGGCGTTATGTACTTTTGTCCCAAAGCCTGATAGTCCGACTGATTCTTAAATGCCTAAGGGAATCAATTAGTAAACTACGCATCTGTTGTTATCAAATACCTATGCACATGTATGTTTGCACCCGTTTTCAGGCTGTGTACAAAATGGTGGATTTGTTTCGCAATTTCCAGGTATATGATAAGAGAACAAAGTTACTGAAACCGTAGTGATGGTTGTTCTCAGTCTTCTCGGCGCTGTAGGCGAAGGGCCATAGTTACGGGACGAAAGACCTCGAACGGTCATCGCTATGGACTCAGTAACTAAGTTCCTCACATTAGGCAATTACTACCTTTTGCTTTTCCAGGTACGAGTGGACGCAGGAAGCACCACCGGTATTACCAAGATCACGGTTCAGGTTCTGGACGCAAATGATAATAGTCCTGCATTCCCTAAGCACTTCTACTCAGCTAAAGTTCTATGTACAATTAGCAGTGACGTCACCATTCTGGGGGCATCTGCATATGATGAGGACGAGGGTATGAATGCTCAGGTGACTTATACAATTGCGCAGTCGGATCTGAGAAATATATTTCAGATAGATTCAGCAGGTAAGGAAGCAAAAGCCCGTGATCAAACAACGTCAAATGGCTTGTGTCCTTTCCTATATATATGCAGAAGTGAAGGAAAAAACAATGTGTATAACAGTAATATGATATATTCATGTAGTTATAAAGTAAGGTACATATGTTAATTTAATCAAATGAATATTTGTAATGCTTATAATACTCTTATCATAATTCATTTTGGATATATTTACCCAATTCAGACGTATATACATTTAGTTTGCTTAATCAGAAAATACCAGGAAATTTACTTGTTATATCGATTCATCGTTATAAACGATTACACCCGCAGCTTAACACAGCAGCATAGTGGTAGTTAATTCGTCAATATCAAACCCGATCATATTTCGTCATCTAACTATTGCAGGCTCAGTCAGACTCAAGGAGGGGGCTCTGTTGTCCTGTAATGCCATTTACAGACTGAACATCACGGCCACCGACAGAGGACTCGTACCACGCTCCTCCCAAAGTGTTATTTTCCGCATCGACACCTACTCACCACGCATAGTTGTCAGTGTCAAATTGGGAATCACCAAAGATGTGTTTTCCCAAAACAAAGCAGACTTCAAGTAAGATTGAAAAACTAATCCTCAAATATTGTCGTAGAAATACATTATTTTATCTCGTTTCGGTAAGAATTTCCAGTATCACTATATTCCCCAGATGTTCATAAAGATTTTTAACAAGTTTACGGATATGTTTAATTTATCATATTTGACATGTCATCATATAGCCCTGACCAGTCTGTGGATGCCGAAAAAGTATATGTTATCAAAGCCTGAAGACCAGGGTTCGCCTTGCAATATGTTACAAAAAGGTTCCTCATAGAAAGACATTGGGTATTTAAATATACTTTAAAAGGATTCTTTATTGTCTTCTCTCGCGTACAGCAAGTTTTTCAGAAACAACCTATAGACATCAGGTTATATGGTAACATCAAATTATAGCAAACTGGTCTTGCGCAACGTTTAAACAACATGTGATGTGAGTTGATGCTTAAGATGAAAGATTTGCGTTTGGGGTCGTCTACGAGATATGGATCAAACTTCTCGCTCTATCACCAATCGTTTGAACTCCTTTCGTGTCGGGCTCTATGGAATGGACTCCAGTAGTTTTTCCCATGCAGGTACACCTCGCCAATACGCTGATTGCGTGACTGGTGCCGAATTTGAGCATGCTATTTAAGCCTTAACTTGTTAAAATTTCTAGTACCTATCTTTCTTTCATCCATCCATCATGGCTTCGTTTTCAACTTGTACATTATAAGCAGTAGCTGTCAATGCCTTCTTACCAACGGCACATCCGGTTAATATATTTCATGTAGTGCTGAAGTGGACTTACCCTCAACTCCCCTGTTATTTGGCATTATTTTGATGCCTCAGAGCATCGCGATGATATCAACATTCCTGAGGCTCTCATGGATGAACAAGAAATATTATAACACAGCCTGTATATTTCAGATATAAATCTGTCCGGCAGCATCATAAGTAAGAGTCTGACGTAGTTTCCCTAGCTTAAAATGCCAGCCACTCAAGGTTCTTGCCAAAGAAGATGCTTGGTTAGACCGGGTTAAGGCCTAATCTAGATGTATCTCTAAGTATAGAGAGTGTGAACATAGGTATATAGAATCTTTCGGGAATGTACAATTCAGTCAGATTATAACATGCAATTGCAGCTATACTCCCTTTAATGAATATGGAAATATATTCATATATGAATTATGTATCACAACTGGAAATCCCCTAAATTCCGAATCATATGAGTAATGCTGTAACAAAGTAGGGTTATTTTGTTGGTAAAGTTTCGATAATCAGAGAAGCCAAACTACTACCAATGACCGTGCATCGCTTCAAGTGCAGGCTCGTGTAATTAGATGTCAGGGTCATCTGATGTTTGAGGTCACAGTCCGTCACTGAGGACCTACTTCATCGACAAAATATATTATTTGCCATATTTGAAATATTGGCCTCCTCTCGACGGATGACACATGAGGCAGGCATTGCAAGATATCATTTTTTCCCCATTGTGAGGAATAAGATGTCGGAATAAAAACTCGAGACAATTCTTTTTCAGTCTTTCACTATGAGGGTCAGGGTTCAAAGTGCGAGAACCACGCAAGACGAAGGGTGAGGGTTCCTGAGCAATATCATAAGGGTTTTGAAAGAGACAATTCTCTTTGATTGTTTATAAAATATTTGAAAACTTTGAAAAGAATTGACTGAAAGAAGTTTACGAAAGTGAAAAGCTTAAATCATTGATGGTCCCTATGTACGCTCAGAGCCCCCTGGGAAATTTAAACCACAAACAAACAAACAATCCTCTCCCTTTCCTCATAGCAGAATCCTGTCAGGGAGACCCAGTATTGCCATCACAGAAATAAAGCAACATGTGTTTTTATTATGTAGGCAGAAAATGTCCAGACATCTGAGCTCTAAGACAGGCCAGTTAGTGTCTGTTCTGGTATCTGACGTCCGGACTACGACGTATTCCACCAGCAGCCTGTCTGCGCGCCGACGCCTGCTCCAGACTACAACCGCGTATGTAACATTTGTGCCAAAATCCGTATATGTCTTATTACAGTTGCAAAGGTGATAGGCATTCAATTGCAATTTATTCCCTTATGTACGATGAGTCCTTCAAAACAGAAAAAAGACCTTTGTTGTCTAAGTCGCCATGATAGATTGTTGTGGTACCAATACAGCTCTTGTCCAAAAACCATATTTCGCTGTTTCTGTTTGCAGGGCACAGGCAGAGGGCGCAGAGGTGTTCATTGTAGGCGTAGTGTCTGACGTGACGGCCGGGTCTGATGGAGGTGTAGGATACCTGGAGAATAGCCACCTGGCGAACGCCCTCCAGTCAGAGGAGGGCGGGGGTGTTCCTGCTGATGAGCTTAAAGGTGCTCCTTAAACATTGGTCGTCATATTCCAGCAGATAACATTGAGAGTCCATATGGAAATTCCCAATATATATCCTTGTGTTCAAGTTCCCTATGTATTATATTTACAATTGGCCAAAATATGGGTATTCGTTGGTCTTTCATTAGGTATTTGTCATTTAGATCATAAGTTGTTTTCAACAATACATAACTCCATTCATTACACCAGTCACCTTTTCCATACGACAGGGGCGGATTTCGCTGCATACAAGCTCCTATCGGTTAATCCCAGTCCTTATGACACGACGACAAGCACAGAGGCACCTTCAACGCCGCCTAGCGAGACTGCGTGGCCGGAGACACCCGCAGGCAAGGCTGTGATATCCACCTTCTCCCTTCTATTCGTCGGACTGACCGCCACAGTCTTGGTTTTGTCTGTCAAGCTATGGCGGCTCACTAAAAGGTAATCCAAATATTAAAGCTACACCCAATTTAGTCTTTGATCTTAAACAGTCATCAATATTTATAGATACTGTCTCTGTAAATATTTTGGATACTCTAGATACATTGGTGGCTCAATGAGATTAAGGCTCGGCGTCCACCTACTACGATATGGTTTTGATATGGTCTACGATACACCTCCCGATAAAAAAATCAAAATCGCGTCGGAAGGTCACCTAATATCAGGGCAGTTGACCACGTTTCTGCGATTAGACGCCGATAAAAACCCCATGCAATAATATATGGTGAATTGGCACGTCTAGACATATGTCTACGATTTTGTACCTTCCCGATATGTCTCCGATATTGACTTTTTGTATCGGAGCCATATCGGTAGGTCTAAATTACTTACGTGGTAGGTGGACGCCGGGCCTAAGTTGTTTATATACGGACCCTTAATCTTAATAAAGACCATCCCCCACCTACCACGATAGTCTACGACATACTTCCCGATAACTACGATTTGAAATGTCCAAATCATGACCTATCGGAAGATAGTTTCAAATCGTGGACATGGTTTGAAATCGTAGAGCACATAAAAGCCTTTGGAGGACCTACAACATAAACCATGGTCACGATTGCCCAACAATTCAATCGGTGTATCAATTTAGATCTCAGGCAGTGTTTATTTAAAAAAAGAAAAATTTTAACGACTGCATAGATTTTATTCTATGGAGTACATGTACATAGATTGTTTTTTTGTTTTTTTATATAACGAGCTTTGCTCTTCTTTATTCAAGATATGAAATCATCCTGTGATGTGCTAATGCATGTGCTCAGTCCCTCGTAGAACAATGGAATATCCTTAGGCAACACATGGGCAATCCATTGCTGAACAATAGATAGAAATCAGATATGATACATCTGAGCAGATCCATCGTTGAACAATGATGATTCTAATGAATCTGAATAATCTCTTAGAGGCATTTACAACATATGATGATTTATTTTTAGACATTGACACAATAAGATTGAAAAATAAAACTTTGGTAGAATCATAGTTCCGTTATGAAAATATCATTTTTAGCCCCTTAGTCCTAACCAATTAATACCATATTTACAGCAATTATATATCTTTATGCACTCTACCTAATCTTAGAATTTGATAAGTATTTCACCCGCAAAAGATATTTTCCCGATAAATCGACTTTCCAACCCGATATTTATCATAAGGCCTATCGTAGTATATCTGGAGCTCTGTGGACAACGGGCCGAAAGACGAGGGTACATCTCCATTGTATATCACAGTTGCTATTTCAACTATAAGTAGAGGTTTTCATGTGACAGTGATATAATATATTTATAATGGTGCCCTTTGAATACAGATTATGTGCTGATAATATCGGGGATCTTATCATTTTTTCAGGAAGGACGAATTGGATGATGAATCAACGTCTGACTGTGAGATTTTTTTCTGTATTGAGAAAAAATTACAATTGATCAAATGGACTTCCTCTAGTAATATTCGGGGTTCTAATATAGTGCATAGAATTAGCTCATCAAATTACTAGTGCTGCTCATTGTTAATGATGATGATCCATATAGGGTATCATCACACATAGTCCTTCTTTGTTTGCCATTGGTTCTTTCCCGTCACATTTATCTTGTAAAGTATACTTATTGATGAGATATTCCTCCACCTATATTCATAGGGTTATGAACATGATATACGTGAACAAACGTCTTCTAGAGGTCATCTAAGGAATTGTAAGATTGACCAAAGTAAAATATAGAATGAATAAGCAGTTATCTTATCATCAGGGACAAATGCATTACCTATCAAGTACAGTCCACTATCTATCGCAATAGACTTCAATAACAGTTCTTGATGATTATGAAAACGTGGCAATAACACCTCTATGGCAAGCCGATGCCGGCAATAACACATCTATGGCAGGCCGGAAAAAAAATCAATAGCTTCTTTAGATTAGTTGTGTGGTTGGTTTCTTTTATTATGAAGAGAATATTTGCTACAAATGTGAATCTCGGCCAAAATATCACGATAAAGCATTACCCCCGAGTCTAGATGCAGTGATCTCTAGTGAATTTCGTTTGTCTTTTACCCTCAGCGTTGAAGCATAAGGACCACTCTGAGGACCATGGCACACATAGCTCAACGGTACGTCAGTAGATTGTAGTACCATATAAAGTACTACATGTTTTAGACAATGTCATGGATCAATATTCTTCTGATTGGTAATCGATTGCAAATATGATGTACATAATAAAGATATGCAAATACCTTAGTGGTGCGAGATGATTAAAAGAATCACCCATCTTTCAGAAGTCTAAACCTGTAGTTTGCTACATTCTGTATACCAGTCAACTGACAAGCTCTCTTGTAAAAAGGGGTCAGACAATGTATTTTGCAAACCTTAAGCGCATATTCCACCAACTAGATGCTCTTTTGATGCAAAGCCGACCTCTCAGCCGAGGGATCTGGCTGACGATGGCTGGCCTGCCAAAACGATCTCTCAGTGCGGCGCCCATCCACCGCTGGCAGATTGGTGTATGGTTGCTGTATGGTGGCCTAGTGTGTGCTTCCAGTGGGCCAATCTCAGTGGCAGAGAGCCAGCATGCCAGCAGATCTGCAGCCGGCATCCCACTCAACCCTCCAGATGGAGCATGGCTGAGCACACAGTGATGCTGTCTCGTGGACATTGGCTGCACTAACACACAAGCCGAGCTCCCTGGTCATCGGACAGGGGGTGCGGGAACTTGGCAGGTCATCAAATGTCTGTGAATATCTGTGAAATTCTGTGGTTAGCTGAACAATGAAGGTAAATAAAGATAAGCTGTGATGTTATGAATGTGTATGGCAGCTCTGATGCTAAAAATCTACCCAAGCTACCAAAACTTTATGGTTGACAATAGCACATTTTGGCCATAAGTTCAATAATGTGTTCTTATCAAATCCATCAGGCGGCTGCATAGTTCCAGCCAGCAAAAACTAATAAATCAGTTTTTGTCGGCTGGAAGAAATCCTGCCAGGCCGATGAGAATTGGTAGATTGGGTGGGACGCCTGGTAAAAGATCTAGCTGGTGGAACAGTATGGAATTTCAGCCAGCCGATGGCCAGGTGCCCCAACAAATGCCAGCAAATGCTCAGCAACCTTGCGGCAATGCTCCAACAAACACCAAACGGCACTCATTTCACCCAGCAACAAAGCCTGGCATCTACTGGAACCGATGGCAAGCTGTTCCACCAAGTAGTTCCTCATCAGATCTAAGCCAGATCTGCTGGCAAACGCTGTGTAGTTGGTAGACACTATTTCCATCTGGTTGGTGGAACACACTCTTTAAGTATGTGTTCCACCGGGCAGGTGGATGGCATGAAAAGTGTGCCAAATGGCCACCAAAAACCTGTCGACTCTACATATCCAGCAGCAGCCTTCATATGGCCATGAACCAGCCATAAACTGGCTAGAACCATTAAAACCGAATAAATTAGATTTTGCTGGTCACTAGCCAGTTAACAGACGCCGGCCGACGCCGCTGATCCGGCCGATGGCTATGTGGCACTTATACTGCTGTCCCGGTTGATCACCCGCTTTATATAGAAAAATACTGATCAACGTTTATTAGAATATATCTCCTTTACGTAGGTGTTCCATTGGGCTGGCCATGATTTCGATGCATCAAGCATCCACTAAACATGCTTATAGTGTACAAACCCAAGTAAGATAGTACCAACCAACGTCGTATGGTAGACGACAACTGACTCCACCGTCTCACTCCCGCTTAATAAACTGCTGGATTTATCAAAGAATAACCCTTTATGGTTGACAATAGCACATTTTGGCCATAAGTTCAATAATAAATCATTCTATGTATTCTATATTTTAGCACCTGTCATCTGTGTCATCTCTTCCGTCTATCAGAGGTTCATCCGCTAATAAGAGACCTGGTGTTACCACAGTCACACCTATTGGGACCTCCACTGATGATACTGCCTTTGACGCAGGTACCTTCTTTCACACGTACATCATACACTGTGACTTATTTTAGATGCTAATTATACTTGGCTATTTTCTTAATCTTTTTGCCTCAATTCCAGCTTGATTTACGTAATGTCACCTGACCAACCTTGTCTTTGCGCATGCACTTTAACATTCATAGGGGGACTGTATATATGCGAGTTTTACTAGCTTTCGGGGACTGTCAATCTAGGGATGTGTTTGGTGTGAACGTCTAGAAACTACTCCCTGTAATTCATGCAGTGTTATGAGGCTTGATGGATGGTAGTTAGTTGATCATTACTTCGGAGATGGTGAGGCACATGGTTTAGTTGATGCTGTGGCGGTTTTGTATCCTCGTCAATGGGTTGCAGTGGCAGTACACACATGAGTAGATTGGAGGCAACCTCTGTCTCCACTCTGTTCTGACTCAGAAGTTGGTCGGGTCAAATCCCATATGGTATCTGAGGTATGTGCCTCCAACCATGTTTGTATACTCTAAAAGCAGAGATACTTTATAGGAAATATTCATGGCTAAGAAATAGATAAAAATACCAAACTTTATGTTCATTATATTTTTAAAGATATACACAGGAAAAGAACTAAGAAAATGGAAATTGCCTTCGAGATTATAGAATAACACACTCTCCAAGCAATACAAAAGGTCTAACAGGATAGTAACAGACATGCCCCTATAGTGGGTCAAGGTGGCCATGGATTAAACCCGACCAGAGCGAACGTAGTGTAGCTTTGGCTGCCAGTTTAATACATAAGATACAGTACAATATTGTAGAACCTCGACAAGGGACAGCCGTGAGCTGATCTGCTGAACATTACAATTCAGTCTGTGAGCATATATCTTTATCCTGCATCTTTTGTAAATATGTGATGCTATTTTGACACAGGGACTGGCTTCCAGATTTGGTTCAGCGAGGGTTGAATGCCTGTCATCATGCCCCTCCATCGATGCATGTTCATCTAAACCGGTACACGCCCGCACTACCCAGCCTGTGATCTAACTTCTATCAATAAGCATAACTAATCCTCAGTTGAAATATACTAAATCCTGTTTTAAAATTTAAAGGTTTGGTTATTGGCGTTTGTTATTGATGAACCAAGGCAAGTTGCAAGCACAGTCAAATTGAGGTGCCTTTTTTTAAGAATGTTTGAATATATAAACTCCCCATGCAATATCTCAGTTGTGTATACCGCCAACTGCATGTGTTATTGAACAGAATGTATTGCTTCTTTTACAGAACCCGGGGTCTCCGTAGCATGATTTTCCAAGGAAAAGCCAAAGGTGTTACCAGGGGAAACAATATGACAAGTCCTTAACGAGGATAGATTTTAGGCAAAGAGAATTCCACCGAAAAATACATATTGACTAGGCCAGATGACATGAAGGCCAGATGAGATTTGGATTTTGAAAACACGATTATGAAATACAGACGTAGAGTGCGTTCTAGTGTCGATAATTTAGTGTAGTATTATAACGATGGCTATGATAGTCAGACATGGATTGCTATACCCTATTTTGTGACGTGCTTTTGTATAGATTCTTAAATGTTTTCACCAACGAGATGAGATATTTTCGTAGAGGCCTATACACATCTCTGCGTCATAGACACTGCAAGTTCCGCATTATGATCTGACATTGACATCCATGTCAGCATTCGTGAACAACATTTCCTATATCAAATCTTAATTGTGCCTTATATCTACCAGGCATCTTGTTTGTGTAAGCAGTTTGTTAAGCTGTGTGTTAGAGCTAACGTATCTGGAAAATACAGTTAGAAAATAGTTAGGTTAGGAAAAAAGTTTGATAGGAAATTCTGCCTTATATCATGAAGCCAAGATATATTTACAAACAGTATGTTTTCTGTGCCAATAAAATGAGATAATTCTGTATCTGAGTCTGAATGTATAGCTACCCAATCGTTATCCACTTCGAAAGATGCATTATAAGTGTGCAAGCAAACAATTAGGTCTTAATATTATATAAGTAAATGTACAATAAATTGTAGTTACAGGTGAAGCCGCTTACTGCTTCCAGTCATCTATGATTTATATCTGATTTACTACTGTAGTAATCATCGTGAGATTTGCACCCCATGACCTCCAGGTCCCGAGGGTTGACTATAATCAAACTTTAATGCAATTATTTGATCTAACGCACATGACCCTCTGAGGTCACTGAGCCTTCTTTAACCTGTTTGATAATACATTGTATCATTATTCTTCCCTAAATTAGATATATCTGTTTCATATGAACCTACAAATAGTGAAACATAAAAAGCTTTAAAGTTCAAGGCCCTCACCCAACTAGCTGATCGCATGATTTCAGAAATAGGTACATTTGCCCTGTTTGCTGCACTTGTTGCCGCATGCCTGCAAGAGTAGGCCTGAAAATGTGTCTCCACTCCTGAATCTGCCAACACTGTTTTCACAACTTTTCATATAGTCTCCGACAACATTTTTTATGAGGTTTCAACATACAAATCACATAAGGTTGTGCAACCAAAGTACACACATCATGTAAAGACTTCCACAAATGTGGGAAAATACAAAGTCATTCCTTTTCAAACCACCTGAACCTCAAAATCAACTGATTGGACACAGGGTTATTGGACTTCAGCTTGGTAGTGTATTTAACTGTACATACGTCCTTAAATCAGATCACATCTGATGTCTTCAGACTGTACAATGCCTGTAAATATCCGGTTCCCACCAAAAACAAAGTACACAAACGTTAATAGTAAGTCTTTCAAAAGATAGACTGCCAATTGGACCCCATTTCTCCACATGACCAAAAACAACCATTGGGTCCCATGTGTCCTTATAACAATATAGGGTCCACTTTACTAATGCCTTTCAAGGTTCGTTGAAACTATGTCCTCTCAAATGCAAGGACGTGTTCAGGAACGCTGCTCCGCTATGATTGGTAAGTGACATGGCCAAAAAGTGTATCGGGTGCTCAAGGACTGTGTATCATGGATCTAAGGGTAGCGTGACAATGCAGGACAGGTTTCATTCAAGTTTTTTGTTGCATAAAGAAAATGGAGGTTGACAAGTCAAGTGATATAGCAGGTATACACTTCAAGACGCTTTTTATGTCCTTTGTAATCATTTAAAGTGTTTATCTCAAAATATCGTTGACTATTCAGCTTTCCTGAAGGCCTGGGCACACGCTATCGTTATTCCCATACCTAAGACTAACAAATGCCAATTGCCTGGAGATTTGATCTCATTATTACCAGCCCCTGGTAAATTGTTCAAACTTATTATTCATAAATATATATCGAATCATATAGAAATTAATAATCTGTTTAATTGTAATCAATATGGCTGTAGAGCGAAAAGGGGTACTATGGATGCAGTCATGTACTAATGGGCCTATTCCACCAAAAAGGTCTTCAGCAGGCGGGTTTTTGCCCTCCAGCCGGCACTTGGCCGCCCCTAAACCCCTAAATTCTCCGAGCTGTTCCACCAAAGCCACCCCGAGGTGACCAAGAGGCGTACACAAGGCGCCTGGCGGTCAACGCGCGCCCGGGGAATAGCTCTCCGCGTCACTCTCGATGTAGCTCTTGGCATGCCGGCCGGCCTGCCGGGGGCTTAAAATCAAATGAATCAGTTTTCCTCTGGCAGGGGTTGCGGGGGACGTTGCGCTCATAATGCCCGGCCGCCCGCCCGGCCTTCTCTGTGGTTATCACTATATTTTGGTGGAACACCTCCAAAATTGGCTATTGCACCAAGTATTGTCCCCAGCAGGTCAGCCGATACTGCCTGGCTACAGGGTTTTGGAGGCACGGTGGCCGTGAGGGGCCTGTGAGCTCTCATGAGCTGTTCCACCAAGCAGATTATTGCCGCCGGTGGGAGTTTTGGGCCAGCTATTGCCATCGATCGCCGATAGGCGACCACAAGGGCCCCGGCCTGGGCTTGTGCCTCCTTGGTGGAATAGTCCCATTAGTCAATGGGTTAGACACACATCGACACAACAAACGACATAACACCTTGCTTATTCATCGATTTTAGCAAAGCTTTTGATCGTGTAGATCCTAAGCTGATAATTGAAAAAAATACTAACAATAAATTCTCTGTGGGTGCGTCATTGACTAAGTGCATAAAAAGTTACCTAGATCAGTTACCTAGTTACCCAAAGCAACAGAATAGGCAGCTCTCTGTCCTCGTGTCCAAAACCATGCTGGAGTACCCCGGGGTATAGGCCCATTATCATTCAATTGTTTTATAGATGATATAAAGAGTCTTCCCTTATTATGTCAACACATATTCTACGCAGATGATATCCACTAGTGACAGTAATCTCTCAAACAATGTTTATCGATTAGTAGAGAATTGGTGTCTCAACCCCTCAATGAAGATAAATGGAAAAAAAATCTGTATTTTTGGGTCTAAATCAACTGCTAATACGTATGAAATTCGCACAGGCAAATATATATTAATGATAAATGAATTCCACATTGTGAGACAATTAGAGATTCATTTAGACCTCTCATTTAATTACTGTTGTAAACCAGAGATTGTTCCAAATAGCTAAGATATGCAAATACATTAATGAAGAACCTAGTCTAAAGATATACATAACCCTTATAGCCCCAATATTTTACCACTGTGGATGTTTTATTGATGGAGCGGTGAAATCTTTAATGAAAAGAATTGCAAAAAGATCCAAAATAGAGAGTTGAGAATATATGTACAAGAACAAATATAACAGACCTAAGCATATCTGATTTACATTCATTTACTAGATGATTAGTGTCTCAATTAATTAATGAAGATGAATAGAAAGAAAACAAAACTCTGTATTTTTTTATCTAGATCTTTATTGGCTGTTAATAAGTATAAGATTGACACAAGCCAAATACATGTTAATGATAAGGGAATTCCGCATTATGAGTCATTCACATGTTTAAGGGTTTCTTTAGACTGCTCTTAGACATGGAAAAATGCAATTACTGTTGTAAACCAGAGAATGTTCCAATTAGCTAAGATACGTAAATTTATACACTAATGAAGAACCTAGTCTAAAAATATATAAAACGCTTATAACACCAAATTGTGGATATCTTATAAATGGAGCGGGGAAATCTTCAATGAAAAAAACTGCAAAAAAATCTAAAATAAAGCGTTGAGAATATGTACAAAAACAAATAAAAGAGAATTCGGCATATCTTATTTACACAAGAGATGTGATATGGAGCGACTGGGGTCGAGACGTATATATCTTAAAATTGTGAATATGCGACGGTATGCTAAAACTATTGAAAGGGAGGCAAACTCAGAAACTAGGGCAATCTCTAGAGGTTGTAGAGCCTCCTCTATTAATGCATGCTAGTGCTGTTATATTGTCTCCAAATAGTTTCACCACCTACAACATAACCAAAAGTGCCATAGAGCCAGCCCTCAATTCACATCTATTGTCTCCAGGTATCTACCCCATCCTGATAGCAACTCGCAAGTCCCATTTCTACCACGTAGATTGTCGCAACTCCAGTGTTGGCGGTCTAAGACACTAGAATGTACATGGATAATTCTTCTCGGTACATGTGGCTTAACTTGAATAAGTATACGTGTCTAAAATTTATATTTAGACACTTGTACCAGGCAGATGATCGCTATTAATCTCAGAGAGCGACCAGAGAACGGTCACATAATCGCTCTCCGATCTTTACTGATCTAAGCCAACGATCGTCACTACTAAAAATGACATCCCTGATACACAAGAAGGAGTATTTTCCTCGATGAGTATTCCTGCAGACAACACAGCATCCACTAATGGCCCACGTCTGTTATTGAGCGCAGGAAATCGCGCTCAGATACGTCAGCTAGAGGTTAGAATGCTCAGACAGGCTTTCAGCTTCCTGCAAAAAACCTATTCCTTCACTATCCATGCACGAGCTATAAAGGCCTGGTAAAAGGATCAGGTGCCCAGTATCCCTGCTTCACCATACCCCTGCCCAATAACTGACTTGATTCCTAAAAATAGAACTTTTTGTTTTTAGTCTTTTGGGGGATAAAAGATTCAATATATCAATCCTGGCAATAAATAACAAACACTTAGTTATGGATACTGTTATCTGCTACTAGAAAAGGAAACTATTAGATGATGATAACAACTAAATGTGGTATTTACATTTTCAAATCTGATGGAACAGACCTGAATAAACTACATTCAGACACACTGATATTCTGAGCACACTCAGATCTGATGGGACCGACTCCCTACATGGCACCTTTTTTTTTATTCACCCTTGTGCTTTTAGTGTTCACAGACCAGCCCCCTCGCCCTGCCCACTCCTATCCCCACCCCACAACTACTCACTGACTACTAGCAATCCGAGCACACTGATATCTGATGGGACAGACTCCCTGCATGGCACAGAACCAGCAAACCTATTTGACCAGTTATTCACCCTTGCACTCTTACTGACCACAGAACAACTCCCCCACACCACTCCAACCCTCACCCCTAAATTACTCATAGACTTCCTCTACTAATAATCTTATCCATACTGATATCGAATGGGACAGACCTAAATAGCCTGAGCACACTGATATCTGACTCCCTACATGGCACAGCGCCAGCAACCCTGTTTGACCAGAAATTCACCCTTCACTGTCCATGCACCAACTATAAAGGCCTGCTAAAATGGTCAGGTGCCCAATATCCCAGTCTGACCATACCCCTGTCCCACTACTGACATGGTTCCTAAAAATAGAACTTTTACTTATAGTATTTCTGGGTACAAAGTATTCATTATATCGATCCTGCCATTGAATAACAAACGCTTAGTTATTGATACTGTCATCTGTTACTAGAAAAGGAAGCTATTAAATGATAGTAATGACTAAATGTGATATTTACATTTTCAAATCTGATGGGACAGACCTAGATACCCTATATTCAGACACACTAATATCTGATAGGACAGACCCTTCATGGCACAGAGCCAGCAAACCTGTTTGGCCAGTTATACACCCTCATGCTCTTACTGACCACAGTCCAACAAACCCTCTCCCACCACCCTAACCCAGTCTATGACTCATCATTGTATACTGTAAATACTGTCAATGGTATTGTTCATGACAGGACCGTTTATGTAACAGTCACTTCAAAAGCCTGATGAAAACCTGCTCTGCAGAAGATGGCTTCAAGCTTGTAATTCTCTTATTTTGCTTAATAAAAAAACAAAAACAAAAAACAAACCCACTCCCACAACTACTCACTGACTTCTTCTACTGATGAGGTAACAAGGTAATCATATCATGTAACCTAATGTTATCTAAACAAAAATACAGGGAAAAGGATTGAGATTAAGCCTAATTGTTGTAAATAGTTGTATTATCGAGGTGGTTGTTATGTGAGGGTCTATCGTACTTTAGAAGTACCGCGCTCATCCATTGTAAATGGAAATACTGAGTGAGCCCAACTGCCACTGAACTGGTACTCGGGAGAAAAAAGACTCATCTAAAATTAGACTAGGGTCATGCTCCCTAACGTAGGGATGAGAGGTTTCCAGCCCGAAATAAACCCACAAGAACTAAAGGTTCCAGCCCAGTTCCGGTTACATACTTACCAAGATGTAGGAAAGGATAACGAATCGATACTGAAGACACATGAAAGAAATACCAGGAGAGCTGCAGGTATTACCTTCAGGCAGGAGCGTCCAAACTGTGTACAGTATATCAAGAGTCTAAATAATTACGGATCATAACTATGGATTGATCTTCCATCGGAAACAAGAAATTTGGACAATAGAGACGAATTCAAGTATCTACAGAAAACACACTTGACCACTAAAATACCATAAGTATAGTATGGACAATTCGCTGACTACTTCCCACACCATATAGACATGGTATGAGAAGGATTGGCCTTTGATATAGCAGTAAATCTACCACTGCTGGGGGTGAAGGAGAAAAGTGGCTGCAGTGGGACTTAATTCAACAAAGTACAGTGCTCTTTAGCACTGAGAAAACTCCCCACCCCGGTCGCTTTCGTTATGCTTGTGTGCAAGCATATCCGGTCTGCGCCATGAGGAGGCAAGGCGACCAAGAGGGTGAACAGATTGGCAATTGCTGTCCACCCCAACAGACTCAATATTGCAGTGATTGCACTTTGGTCTCCCTTGTGACCTCAAAGGCAAGTCCATAAATAATATCTTTTCACCACTTGAGGCATCTGCCATGTCAAGGTACTTCAGAGATGGCATCGCTGATTTCAAGCTTAAGGTATCTAGAAAACTTATTTTCATTCCAAAGCAGGCATTAATTTCCTATTTCTAATAGATGCATTACCTTGAGTATACCTTTCACTATCATATGCTCCCTGGTTGTTTGCAGTAAACCTGTCTGGATAAACATATTGTCCCATAATCAGAAAATTGAACATGTTCTGGGTGTGACTCCTGTTCTTACTGAGTGGTTTAAAGAATATCTCAGAGAGAGAAAGCAATCGGTTATGATAAATGGTGCTTAGTCAGATAATATGTTGATACCTTTCGGAGTACCACAGGGTTCCGTTTTAGGCCCGACTTTATTTAATATATATGTTAACGACATGACGGAAGCACTCTCGACATGCAGATCAATCCAGTACGCTGATGATCTTGTCATCTATGTGAGTGGACATCGTAGTAACGAAGTGATAGAAGAACTCCAAAAAGGAATAGACGAGATAGCAGGGTGGTGTTAAAAAAACGCTCTTACAATCAATGTATTAAAAAACTAAGACATGTTGGTTTGGACCTGCTCCTAGACTAAAACGACTAGACCCAATTAATGTAACTTATGAGAATAAAGAAGTCCCTTTCGTAACCAACTATAAATATCTTGGGAGTATTGCTCGACAGTGCTAGCAACCTAAAGTTACATATCAAGGATGTCTCAAGGGGTGTAAGTTCCAAAATTTATAGACTGTCAAAAATAAGAGCATGTCTGACACAAGCGGCAGCACAATTGATATACACCTTTGCTATCCGCCCTCTAATGGAATATTGCTCATTTTTGTATGACGGATCAATGGTAACCAAAATTGTTAAGCTTCAGAGACTCCAGAATTGGGCCTTGCGGAATATTACCCGGAAAAACAATACCCGTACTGGTGTGAATGAGTTACATTTATTATGCAATACAGACATGTTGAGGGTGAGGAGGGATAGGCAATTGTTATCTCTAATGTATAAGCTATCTTGTAGTGAAGAAATGCTCGATCAGCGGGATCATAACATGCGTAACGACGAAAAAGTTAAGTTCATTGAGAGAAGATTCAGGAGTGAAACTTATAAGAAATCGCCACTCTACCGGGGGATTAAACTCTGGAATGAGTTACCTTCATTCATACAACGCACGGACTCTAAGGTTGAATTTAAAGAGGCAGTTAAGAGATTGAATTTTGATAATAAGGTAAATCGAATCGCAGCTCAAAATAATTAGTTGTCTAACAAGGGATTGACTATCACCCCTCATCTTCTCACCAATACTCTAATTGAGTTGCTTAAAGTTTGCACACAATATTCTGTACACCATTTTTGTAAATGATTGCTATTTGTTACCAACAACTGTACATCACTGGAAGAACTTTCTTTGAAAGAAGTGAATAAAAGCTTTAAAAAAAATAAATGCTTCATTACAGAACTCTATATCATCTCTGGGTAGTGAGTTATAGCATTTTTCCCAAGTGAGAAGAAGATCTTTATAAAAATTGCCTTGCATAAACAGTTTGGACTATGGTTTTTCCCCAACAGCCTTCTTAAAGGTGAAGGTTCAGTTTGACCTTTCCTGAAGGATGAATCTTTTGACCCATTGAACATGAGCTGATTGCACCATAAGTTTGAGATCTAAAGGCTTTAATCCCCCATCTTCCACTTCCTTTATCAATGTTTTGTAGGCTATTTTAGCAGATCCCCTTTCCAGAGGAAGGAGGTGACACTTGCTTTAACCTCACAATACACTGTCGGGGAAATTGATGTAATGAATTAATTATACAGGTTTTCCCTTTCAGGAACAAATGCCTATTTGACCAGCTTTCTCTTATGCAACTACACTTTTCAAGTCTCGGTCTGAAGTTATTCAGAAGAGATGTATTAACATCATTTTTAGCGATGAATATCATTCCTAAAATCTTTACTTTGTTCACTTCCTTGAACTTACATCTGATTTTTTCTGGATGTATAGGGTTAAAAGGTAAAATTTTTGACTTGTGTTCATTTACCATGAGACCTGAAAACCCAGAGTAGCTAAGCAACAGATCTTCTAATTCATTAAAAGACAACTGGTTTTTGATGAAGCCAGTAATGTCATCTGCAAATAAGGCAGTTTTAATCTGACCCCATTGAGTATCTAAGCCCTTGATACTTTTAGTATGTCTTATAAGATGGGCCAGGATTCCCTCACCATTATAAATAAGTATGGAGGAATACAGCACCCCTGTCTGGCCCCTTTCTCCGACCTGAACAAGCCATTATTCAACAGACAGCTTTCTTGTTGATTATACGATGTTGCAATACAGCCATGAAAAAATTGGCAAAAACCAAAGAGCTCCAGAAATTTCATGTTTGATGGCCAGGTGACCGAATCAGAAGTTTTCTGGAAGTCCAGAGAAACAACTCCCCCCCCCCCCCCCTCCTAAATCTTCATCGTCCATATCCAGGATATCCTCAATTTTCCAGATATTTATACCAGGAATCTATGCCTTACATATGCTGTTTGATCATGATACATTAATCTATTCAGGACTGGACACAAACATATAGCCAATGCTTTTGTGAAAATCTTATAGTCTGAATTCAGGAGGTTTCAGTCTCCAGTTGTCTAGTCTTTGTCATAATATAGAATCCTCTTGTAATTTTTTCATAGTTGCCTAAAGTTTTTTGTTTTTTTTCCCCTGAGCAAGTCTTTTATTAATCCCTCCACATTATCATACAGCTTACAACTTTGAGCTTTTCCAAACAATTCTCCGTACATTGAGTGTTACCTTGTGGTCATTTCCATTGCTCCCTTTTTTTCATACCAGTTAACTATATAAAACCAAAACTACATGAACATCATTTAGGCTTAATATATTCTCTATAAACAGGCCCAGATGCTTACATATTGTCAAATAATTTATAAGAATTATTACATTCATTTCACCCAGTTTTATCTCATTTATTGTTCTTTGTTTTCTGTAGGTCACGTAGCTTAATAGTAGTTAAAGTAGATTTTGATTAAAACCGATGTTGCCAAAACCTTCCCAACATTTTATGATTGAACCTATTGAATGCTTTAATAAATCTGTTTTCCTATTGCCTAGATGGTATAAACAGTGTTCGTACATAGGTGGCCTAATAAAATTCCAGGCTTTTTTCAGGCTATTCCAGGCTCTAATATTTTTTTCCAGGCATATCTCGTCACTGCTTTTAGAACCATGTTTGATTCATCAACAAATTTAGTTAACATTGTCTTTATCTTCCTTACTACCTGTCGAATTTCATTGGTTTAGGGTAGATATCTTCAATATTTATAGACATGGGGACAAATAATCAAATTCAAGCTATATTATTAACAATTTGCTATACATGTTCAAATAAAGAATTTTTGGAACTATTTAATCCAAGTCGCTGAAATTTCATAGGCAGCCAGGTACCGTAGTTAAGGAAAGCTAATACTGACAAGAATTTCATAGACTAAAAAAATGTTTATTTTGCAAAACTAAATTCTCCAGGCTTTCCAGATTTTTTTCAGGCTCTCTGTGAGAATTCCAGGCTTTTCTAGGCCTGGAAAACCCCAAAGCATAATTCCAAGTTTTTCCAGGCTCCATACGATCCCTGTATTAACTCGATTTGTTCATTCGAATATTGTCTGGGCCGTGGATCACCCAGGGTTAAAATTCATTACATGATATATTATTATGTATTGAAAATTCTAGAAAGAATTATTTCAAATATCTTTGAAAGAGATGGAAGCAAAGTGATTAGACGCCACTTTTGGAGCGACAATTGAAAATTAGTTGCAAGGGGAATATATTGAAAATCATATATACAAAAAAAAAGAAATGAAAAAAATCATATATAGCAGACTTTCAGAAGGCCCTGTTGGCATTGCACTGAGCGAATCTTCAAAGAAAGGTTGTGATAAGGCGTTCGGAGTCTGATGTACGACTGCACTAATGACCAGGCAAGTTTTTTTCCCCATTTCGAATCCAATCTGGAATCGTATTTCCGTTCCAGATGGGATTTTCATTGGTTCCTGTGGTTGGTTGTCTATGGTTACATGTACCGGTACAAATTGTTTTCTAGGAATGTCATTGGTTCTGTGACAGGATATGACCTGATCTTGAAATATTCAAAGAATCTTTTGGTCCTGCACCCAGACACCCCTGTGTCCTACACCCACACCCCACTCTGACACCTACACTCAGCTCTGTCTTATACCTATGCCCCATTGTCCTACATCCACATCCCATTCTGCCATATACCCACAACCCAATCAGTCCTACACCCACACCCCACTCTATCCTAGATACAAGCTCAACTCTCATACACCCACACCCCACTCTGTCCTATACCTACGCACCTATGTTCTACACCCACTGTCCACTGCCCTATACCCAGACCACCCTCTGTACTACACCCACACCCTACTCTATCCTACACCTACACTCCGCTTTCTCCTACACCCACACCCAATTCTGCCCTACACCCACACTCAACTCTCATACACCCACACCCCACTGTCCTATACCTACGCCCCTGTGCCCTACACCCACACTCCACTGTCCTATACCTATACCACCCTCTGTACTACACCCACACCCCACTCTGTCCTATACCCTCACCCCACTGTCCTATACCTACGCCCCTGTGTCCTACACCCACACCCCGCTGTCCTCTACCCACACCCAACTCTGCCCTACACCCACACCTCACTCTGTCCTATACCCACACCCCACTGTCCTATACCTACGCCCCTGTGTCCTACACCCACACCCCGCTGTCCTCTACCCAGACCACCCTCTGTACTACACCCACACCCAACTCTGCCCTACACCCACACCTCACTCTGTCCTATACCCACAACCCACTGTCCTATACCTACGCCCCTGTGTCCTACACCCACACCCCGCTGTCCTCTACCCAGACCACCCTCTGTACTACACCCACACCCAACTCTGCCCTACACCCACACCTCACTCTGTCCTGTACCCACACCCTACTCTGTCCTGTACCCACACCCTACTCTGTCCTATGCCCACTCTATGTCTTGCATCCAGATCCCATTCAGTCGTACACCCACACCCCCACTCTGTCCTACACCTACAACTTACTCTGTCCTACATCCACACCTCACTCTTCCTGGAGTGTGAATGTTGGTGTTATTGATGGGTCTGGGTGTTGATTGACGTAGGTGTTGGGGTTGGTGGGTCCAGGTGTTCGTGTTGATGTTTGTGGGTCTTGGTAGGTGAAAGTAGGAGTGGGTTGATGGGTGTAGTTGTCATTGTTGGTGGGTGTGGATGGGTGTGGGATGGTGATTGTCAATATTGTCGTTGGTGGGTGTTGGGGCTGATGGGTGTAATGTTGGTGTTGTTTTTTGGCATTGACACTGCTCCATCAACGACAGACGTTTATTTACTACTTGTTTCATGTTCGTCAGATCGCCATTCTTAGAAATAGGAGTTATTCCTATATACCTATGAGCAAATAACCTATGATTACTTAACGCTGCTGGGGGTGGAATAACTTTTGTTGATAAAAGGCTCGGAAAAATTAATGCCCGCGGCTACGCCTTGGGCAGTAATTTTTCCAAGCCTTACCTCTTAACTTTGACTTATTCCCACCGGAACATAGTTTCCCTCTATTCCTCCTGTTAGACAGAGTCATTGATTAATGTAACAATTAGTTCTGGATTTCTTAATATATTTCAAAGCATGCCCGTTTTTATCTCCAAACTTTCGATAATGCATATGGTTATTCATTATGTAATTCCGGATCTGTCAAATTTACCTATTAGAAATATCAGAAATTTTAACTTCATACCATTATCATCTCCACTTCCGGTTATAGGAAACTCAATAACTGGTTCAGGCTGACCTCCACAATTGTTCAAATTTCAGAAGATCTTTAGGGATTCATAAGATTTTCAATAAGATGTTTCTGTTACTTATCTGGTGAAATTTCCTTCTTTAACCTCTGAATGTTCTAAAATCCTCTTTGTATCAGGCATAAGACAAGTTCGCTTTGTTAATCAATTTTTTTCGGTTGGGTATAGAAGTGTTTTCGTCTCGTTTTCTAAATCGCTGTTTATATACATATCTAACTTTACCATTTCTTCAATAGTTTTCCGAGCTTTCCTTTCAGAGAAATCTAGGTGACAATATATCAAATTAGAAAAAGTCTGGATACAATAAAAATGAAGTGTTTATTTAGCTTAGAAATATTTTATTGCATAATACTTGCATAGAAACTATAATTCACATATGATATATCCCTTGTTGAACAAAAATCAGTATAAATAAATAGAAATAATGTCACACTGGAATGGCCAAGATAGATAGAAATTACTGTTTTTAATATAATGGTCAACAGAAAATCTCAGCTCTATTTATTATGCTTCTGATATTATATGCAGGCACTACTTTCATCTTGTTAGGTACATGAGCATAGACCTTGGAGCAGAAATATACTTATTATGAAATTAGATCAAGATCTCTTTCGTGTTGCACAGTGAAGGTTTATCACAATGTCCCAATTCATCGGTATTTCAAAATGGATTTTTTTAGAAGGCAATCTTATTACATATTGGAAAAATGGAATGTTCTGTCGATCAAAACTACATATATCGATTTATCATGTCTAAACAATGGAACATCACATGTAGATTACAAATGGCCTTCGCTTATGAAATTCAATATAGAGTCCCTCAGTCTAAACTGACAAAAATAGTATTAACATTATACAATATAGATTTCATTGCACCTAAAGAGAATAAATAGTCTTGTGATGGTAAAGATAGATTATCCATCAAGATCAGCATTATCAAATGCCTGAAAACTCATAATATCAAGAAGTATATATATATATTTGCCTGAGCAATACTATCATGCTATCTGCTACGTCTGTCTCACGGTCATGTAAATACGACATTTGTATGAAAGAGTACTGCTAAATGTCTTAGAGGCAGACAGCCATGAAAAATACTTATCTATGGCAAATTGAAGCACCGGTAACAAATTAAATTATTTTCTCAGCGTAGGTTCTCACAGTTCTTGTGTGGCAATATCACTGAGACAAGGACAATATTTGTAACGAGGCCTTGATTGTTGTCGATACTTGGCGTCCAATTACTCCCTGTATGAATGATTCGTGGTCACCATCAAACTCTTCTACCTTCACTGTACCGGAGCACACCTGTAAGCAGAACATATCGCGAGTAAAATTAATTCTCTGCCAAGTCCACTGTCACAGGAAAGCACTAGAAGCGTAGACATTTTTAACAGCAACACAAGCTGCACCTTCAAATTCTCTAAATAATCATTGGAAGTATCAAAATTGATGACTATACTATCCCTGTGCATCTTGTCAACCATTAGAAATCTCACCCATACTATCTCTGGTAGTCCAATACCCTGAATATAAGAAACTAAGTGACCCTCTTTTAAAACCGTATCTAAATGCGGGTTGCTATGTTATAAAAAAGACTCAAATCAGTCCAGGTTTGAAATCCTGTCGATAAATGGGAAAATGAAATGGCTATCACTGTTGTTCATGGACAGTGAAGACCTTGCAATAGAAGCTTTTTTTCAAAATCTTATCAAACTATGGCCATACAATTTTTGACATTCAGTAATTCAATGATATTCAGTAATTCAAACTATCGTCATTTTTTTTCATTTTTTAGCAATTTTTAAGGGGATATTGTGTTACAATACAATCACCGAATTCGGCTATATAGCCGTTCTTCCACTTGGGCCCTAGACCCCTACTCCTCATTCTAATGGCGGGTGTTAGCCGAATGGGCAGTGGGTACCATTTTTGTGTAAGTCTTTGGTATGACCCGACCGGGGTTTGAACCCACGACCTCCCACGCTCGAGGCGAACACCCCTACCACTTGGCCACTGAGCTTGGTGTGCCTACTCACGTTTTTGAGGCTGTAGTCTGTTTCCTGTTTTGATGCCTGTTGCCCTGCCTGTTTGACTCTACAAAGTGTGACGTCACTGCGCATGGGCGTGCTTGGTGTGTATGCGTAGGCGATGATGAGTCGGTGGTGGAAGAGCTTTAGTGCCATCTCTAGGTTTGCACTGGTACTGGCGATGCCCTTTTCCTCCAGGTGAGCGATGGTGCGGTCGATTCGGGACACGAGGTCGGGCTGACGGACCAGTTCCTCGAAAAGCTGTAACAGAAAGATAAAATGTGTCAGATGTTTACAAGAAAAAAAGATCTTGAATCTGGTAATGAGATAAACCGACATTATCTACCAATTGACAAATGAATGAAACAACAATATAAATATTTAATTATATATAATATTATAAAGCGGCTGCTCCACCAAACAGGCACTCCGCAGACGGGATTTTACCCTCCAGCCAACGTAGCTCGCCATGGCCAGCCGCCCCCAACTCGGCAATAGATTTTAGCCGGCTATGCTTTGCAGTCGGCTTTGAACAATTTAGCCCTCAAAACGGACCCTGGCCAGCCTGCTTCAATTTGCTCAGTGGAACAGCTTCAAAGGAGCGTCAGTCTGCACTTCACATCCTGCTCTGGCAGTCGCGGACCATGAACAGGTCAGCTGACGCTGGGCTGGCGATGGGGTTTGGGTGGTTTTGGAGACAGGGCGGTCTGCGGGGCCAGCCGTGAAGACGTTATGAGCTGTTCCACTGAGGAAATCAGCGCCGCCGACGCGCAATTTTGTTTTTTTTGTTTAATTTCTTTATTGATTCAAAAGTATACAGTCAAGTTCTGTTACATCATCAGCGTAGGTTGTAGAATCAACAAAGCGGCAGAGGGTCTCAGCCTTTTTATAAGGCTGGTTTACATGACCAAGCCGTACTCAGTACAGTAACTTTTTCCAATAGATTTCCAAAACAAGAAAGGGAAAGTTTAAAGAAAGAAAAGAGACAACAATAATCCAGGTTCAACTGTTGCCGACGGCTTGGTGGAACACCCGCTTTAGTCATTTTATGCCATTGAGTACAATCTGACAGCTCACCTTCATATAGTCACTGGACACAAACTGCACAACAAAGGCACAGAGGAAGACGGCGTCGAGTTCAGTGGACGATGGGTTCTGGATGCGGTCGGCGTTTGCCTGGACTCTTGCTGCCACGTAGCAAGGTGATCCGTCAAGGAGCGCCAGTCTGCACTTCACATCCTGCGCCTCCAACTGCAGCACCATCTCAAAGGCCACACACGCGCCATACGAGTAGCCGACCAGGCGGTATGGACCCTGTGGCTGCACTGTCTTCATTAGCTTTGAGTGGACAAAGTGGGAGATTCAGTATTAAGTTAGATTAGAGACTTTTATCAATTAAGCCGAGATTACTCATTTCAGTTTAATCATGTCTTGATCAATATTAGATCAAGCTCAATATATATATTTCAAAATAAGCACAGGAATACTATTCAAAATTTGTTATGTTCATTATGAATATTTATATGGTTAAAGCTTGAAATACCTATTCCTAAATAAAGGTATACCTAGGATCAATTGTTCGTAGTGTATAGTTACCTGTATATAATATTCAGCCATGGATGCGATATTTAACATCGGTGTTTCAGGTGTGCACTGAATACCGTAGACTGTGCATCCTAGTTGAGATGCAACATACTGGAGATTGTGAACTGAACCTGCAGAGAAACATTGATTTGGGGTTTACCATCTAGTAACTTTATTTTGGGAGTTACTAGTATACGAAACACTTTGTTTTGATGTAAAAGGTAAAACATGCTCTACGTTATTTAACTTTCACTTCGCTGTATAGTACAAAATACACGTGTACCCTGAAATACGCCACTGCAGTACCATTTTCACCCCTGTAGTACACTGGCACTTTTCACAATATTCAGTGTCGTCATTATATCACACTTATATGGAAATCCAAAATTATCAAGATGTTGTAGAACAGTTATGATATTAACTAGTATATAGTTTTACATAGGTATGGGAAATATTATCAGAATATTTGCATTATTTCATCAAAAATTATCAATTACTTAAATTTCGGAAATGCGTACTACGCCCGGGAATGCCTCCAGGCATCATAGCGTACTACACCCGGGAATGCTTCCAGGCATCATAGCATAGTTAAAGGGTTAAGTTACATCACTAAACAAGCAAGTTCCCCTCATGATTGCGATAAAACGCTTACCTTCTACTGGATGCACCATAAAGACAGGTGTCTCCCCAGCTCCCTCACACATCTTGACAAGGCCACTCGAGGGCAGCACAATTTCCATGTCAAAGGAAACTCTTCTCTTCTGGTCACCAGTATCTGCCTTCTTACCCTCATCAGCCGCAGAGTCAGTGGCGCCACCTTTGCTAATATCTCGTAATTTGTTGATGGTGAGCTGACGGATTTCCCGTATGGCCAACACAAGGTCATGGTCACGTTCCAAGGTCTGCTTCACCTCAATGCCCATAAGCGAGTCTAAACCAAGGTCAGCCAGGCTTGTGTCTGCGTTCACTGTAGTCACATCTGTCACACCTGCAGGCAGAGTTAGCCACCAGTTACACACAATGCAACATGGGGAGCGCCCTGCGCTATTTCTGTCGGAATCACTTACACGATATGAACTGAAATGCATTCTATGAAGTATTACATATTATGGAGTCATAACTGCTACCAGGCTAATATTCTCATTTTTTATATCTCCTGTTATCAGATGCAATTGGTGGAGGGATGCAGTTACATATTCATTCCTAAAGTAAAAGTGGGCTTTTGGGGACCTTTTAGTGATACATGTGCATGTACTGTGCTTTTATTTGTCATTGCAGCGATCTAAGACTGTAGCTATAGATGGTGCCTTTTTAAGGATAGTGTCAAGTTTTCTCCCTCCTGAGGTTTATTTTACTCATGAAATCCGCCCTCAACATTCCCTTTGTATTAAACCTTAAGACACCCCTTCAGGTACAGTTAAGATCATGATCAAGCAGGCAGAAATCATTATGTATTTGTACCATTATGTATCATTGCACAAACATTACTGCAATGTTATATTTATCAGAACCAGAACTTACCCAAGATGTGTGCCACAGCCTGCACGAGGTCGGGCTTTTCACTGCCGTCAGATTTCGTTTTGGTTTGTTTAGGAGCACCTACGAAGCTGGAGACGACTGGGTGAGGTTGATTGAGCATCTCGTCTAGGACCTCGAGGCAGGAGAGGATCCGCTGAGGCAGAGTGCCACCTACGACAACATCATTACCGCCCATCGTATCCAATACGACACCCACGTCTCCAATGGCACCCCACTGCACAGCCAAACCTAAGGAGCAAGTTCATAGGGCACAACTCAACTTACATTTCCGAGACAGGAACATTTATTTATTGATACAGCCTCCAATGGAACATACCTACAGTGTTGCATGCATGCACAAGAAACATATCAGTATTTAATTATTAGGCCAGTACTTATGATCTTTATTGTTCTTGTGATCTGAAATGCTAGAGTGGTCTTCCATTAATTCATAAGCATACTTCCTACAAGGCTAGGTATTGAAATTCTGTTATGAAATAAACAATGATACAGGAATAATAAGCATAACATACCTGGCAGCCTATCACGTTTCCGTTGCTCACAGACACGCTCCATTGTGGAGTTAGCGAAACCATAGTTGGCCTGGCCTGCGTTTCCCCGGCCACAGCTGACGGACGAGAAGACCACGAACCACTGGAGAGCGGGGCACAGCTTCCGTGTCACTTGGTCTAGGTGTAGAGTGCCAGCTACCTTTGGCTCTGCCACCTCCCGGAAAGCCTCCTTGGTCTGGTTCTCCATCATGCCATCACGCAGAACCTACAGAGAACAAAGTCTCATTGCACATTCAAGGGGAATTACTGTAATGTGATGGCTCCCTGGGCTAAGTGGCTTTAACTAGAATAAAACTACTTCATACACATATTCTTTCATTTCATGTACACTAATGAAAGGCCTCATCCAGATAAATTGTTTGTTTGTTTGTTTGGGTAATTTAAAGTCCAATTTGTTCAAAAGCATTGCTATGACCTGAAAATTACTAGACAAGGCTCACACATTGTGAAAATGGGTGGTCACTTACCATGGCCAAGTGGAATACACCTCCAACTGGACCCATCTTCTCAGCCTCCTCTATGAGTCGGTGAGTCTCCTGCATACTTCTCACATTGTGGGTGGGGACAGCTACCTGGATGCCTGCTGCCCGCCATGTTGACACACACCGTGCCTGGTAGCCTGTGCGTATCCCTGAACGTGATGTCAGCACGAGGCGTGTGGCTCCGCGGGAAACCAGCCAATTGGCCAACTCAAGCCCAAAGCCACCCAGCCCACCTGTGATGATGTATGTGTGGTGCGGGTGACACATTGTTCTCGGCAGGGCATTGATCTCCACGCGGACTGGTAGTGTCTCCCGTGCTGGTTCTTCTTCACGGACCTAACAGACACAAGGACATTCTTGATCAGAGGTAGATAAGTTAAGGATTCAAACATTTACTTTATGAAGAGTACACTCATACAGTATGAAAATCCAAGTGTACACTGGTATGTAAACTTGTAATGGGAGTAGATATCTTCATAATTTCTTTGATTTTCAATTTATAACAAAGTTTCATGTTTTCCAAAAAATCTCTCCTAAAGAATCAGTGGTGTCAGGGGATTTAATTTCACATCCCCATGATTTTTGAAGAATTTTTTTTTAAAGAGCTGTAGCAAAGGTTCAAAACATTATTTTATCGGTGGGAATAAGGCTCAATCATCACACATTACATATACTATCTTTGTTTTAACGAGTTAAACTAATCTTATAAACTGGAAATGACAACAAGACTTCCAGTGTTTGCCCTACCTTGACAAGGACCTTTCCGATATGCTTGCCCTGTGCCATGAATCGGAACGCACTCTCAACATCATCCCGATGGAAGACAGTGGTATTGAGCGGGCGAACAGCACCAGCTGCAATGCCCTGTGTGAGCAGCTCCGACACCAATTCCCAGTCTGAGTTTCCGGGCTCAAACAAGGCATCCAACAGGATGCCATGGAAACTGATGTTTTTCAGGAACACTGCCATGCCTGGGGAAAACAAGTGGACTTTCATTGACAAGTCTGCATTAACTCTCATATCCACTATCTTCTGGTTTTAAGGGCGTGCTTCACTGCAGGCAGTATGGAATGAAAATAGCACTACTCGGCACTGGTTATAGTTCAAGTACAGATACTAGTGCAGTGGAGCAGGTACATACCCATCAGTAGCAGGCATACGGCAAAGAACTGGCGAAACCCAGCAAATTATATTTCACCAGTTACCTGCTGGCGGTGACCAGAGCAGTGGGTTTGAACACTATAAGCAATGGCCAAGCAGCCGCTCTTTTGATGTTATACTGCTGGCCCAGTGGAGCACGCCCCTTCAATAACTTATGTATCCTAATTACATTAAATATTTTTTATATCAGCTTAACTCTGCTTTGGAATTGAAGGTTTGTAGATTTATTTATGTGTAAAGATAAAATTGTCAATCAGACGTTTACCTAGTGGAGTATTCTTGGAGAGATCATACTTCCCGATCTCCAGGAAGCGGCCATGTTGAGCTAGAAGACGCACACTGCCCTGAAGTTTATCCTCAGCGAGTGAGTTGAGAACAACATCAACTCCTCGACCACCAGTGGCCCGCAGGATGTCAGTCACAAAAGATGTGTCACGGGAGTTGGAGAAGTGTCGGTCTTGGAGCTGGGGGAAGCGTTCCTTAAGGTACTGACGTTTCTCTTGAGATCCTACAGTCGTGTAAACCTGTGCATGATATAAGGTATGATAACATCAAAACAAGCAAAGTAAAGGCGTTTAGAAAGTCTGCAAGAATATCAAACATATTCTAAGTGAATCTCTATTGGTGTCTAGTGTCGTATAACTTGGTTTTCTTATTTAATGGTAGTCATACGATTATATGGCTTAAAGATAAATGGGATATGATGCTGATGGAAGACTTACCTCACAGCCTTGATGCAAGGCTATAGCGATGGCAGCCTGGCCAACACCACCACTCCCGGAGTGGATGAGGACTTTGTCTCCACGCCGAATACGTCCCCGAATGACAAGAGCATAGTACACTGTGGTGTAGACAACTGGCACAGATGCCGCCTGCTCCAGAGTCCAATTTGCTGGCACTGACCACACAAACCGCTTATCAACATCCACTGTTGTTGCCAGTCCCTGTAAGACAAGTAAATGATGATTTAAAGTTTAAGCAAGACTTGCCTTGATATATTTGAAGTATGAAGAGACGTCTACCAGGTTACTATATCATGGAATAGAGTAACACTTGTTTGGGTGGGTGGTTTAACATCCAATGAGACATAAAAGTTGGCAGTATTTTGGTTTCTGTTTCTTGGTGATTGAAAAATGAATGTTTCCTGACTCCTATATTGTAAGGCTCAGAGGAGTAAAAATAACAAGGATGCCAGTTAGGAACAGGACAAAAAGTGGAATTATTTTCTATGTGGAATTTACTGCCTCAGGCAGACCAAGAAAACGTGTAAAACACATTGGTGGTGGCCACAGCATGAGGATGAAGGGTCTGGAGGGAGGTTGAAACTACTGTTTAACTGGTAAGAATGAGGCTCATGTCTTTGTTTGAATAATAAAGGAGGTATAAACTGGAAATTAAAAAGAGATTTTCCATGGAAAATTGGAAAACTATCATCTATGAATTAAGAAAATGTATAAAGAGAAAAGTTGAACTCAACATTGCCCTCACCTTTGCAGGAAGTAGGCCCATGATCCTCTTGCCAGCAGCATCACGGCCAGAGAACTCCATGCCAAGCAGGCAGTCCTGATTTGCCAGATCTCCAGGTATGGCATCTGGAGGCAGTTTGCCTGTTGCCAGCATAATGTCACGGAAGTTGAGTGACGTGTAATAGACGGAACACAATTCCTTCTGCAACTGCTCCTGGGCTTGGAAATACTTCAGTGGGGATTCAATCCAGCAGAGACTGGACAAGTCGCCTCGAGTCAATACATTCACATAGGCATGCTCTGTTTTCACCACTCTCTCTTTAAGACCTACAATAGTTTGAAGAAAGATATACAAGAAATGTCCTACAAAGAGAAATTTTGTAAAATTTCCTTTTTGCAAATTTGGACAATTTCAAATAAGGCATTATGCATCTCAACAATAAAGTCAATGATAAAGAATATCCATTGTTCCAACTATGTTTTTGACCATATAATGGCAGGAAGGTATATATTTAAACACACTTACTGTGTTTGATTGGGACATGTCTGAAAGACCCCCAAGTCCCATCACGATGGACATTCATCACAAGATCTCCTCTCACTCTCTCCTTGAAGACCTGTGACTCTGTTGTTATACTGCCCAGTGTGTTGCAACTGTCATTATCAGCAGCAAATATACATCTGCAATTAACAGAAGGATGCATCATTTCTGATTAAAGTAAATATACACAAGGTATTAATTAATTGAATCATTCAGAAATACTTAGGAGTAATGAAACGTTCAGATGAGATACAATGAATTAATTTCGCCAAGTTATAATAAGGTTTTAAATGTGCATTTACATCAAAATAATTTATCATCTTAATCTAATACTGAATAATGACTCTATGAACTGACTCTTCATAGTACAAACATAAAGGCTGGGATTCTCACAATTGGATACTCTGTTTGTGATGTTTGAAAGAATTGAACATACCTGAGCCTATCACCACCTGGTTCCTGGCGCAAGCAGTTTACCATGCCCACAATACCACTTTCAGGCTTGCCATTAGCTACAAGCCACAGACGATGTCCTTCTGGTGCTGCTTGTTGTGCAGCAAGGGCATCCTTCAAGTCAGAGACCCAGTTGAAGTCGGACAGGTCAGACACTTCTAACAGGGACGCCAGTTTCCCGTCCTGTTTCCCAATTCTTCGGCACAGCAGTATTGCTGACAAGAAACCATCAGACTTCTGGGCAACAATCTCAAGGTCAGCTTCTTTGAGGGTTTTATGCAAGAACTCAAGGTCTACCTGTTGGTAGGGAGTGTTGCTGAGGGCACACAAGGACATTGGCACGAGGTGGTTCTGTACTGGCTCATGGAAAAGCACAAAGCCATCATCTTTTACCATTGCAGACACCTTTTCTATTGTGTCAAAGATATCTCTGTCGGTCCTGCTGAGGATGTTGCTGGTAACCACCAGGTCAGCTCCACTAATTGGAGGTGGAACATCTGTTGTGTGGTCCCATTCAGCTATTTCCACACCAAGGCCCTCTAGTGACATCTCCTGCAGCGTCGCCAGATTCTTATCACAGGCAGTGTAATCGATGTTCAGCATTGGCTGGGTGTTCAACTGGGGAACAATACTATTGAACAACTGTCCTTTAGAAGCACCAACTTCTGCTATCTTGATCTTGGAGATTGAGGTGATATTTTCTAAGACTACATCTAGACAAGTTTTCAGTGACCGTTCACTGCTGGTGAGGGCTGCAAGGAGCTGATCTGTTGCCAAGTCTGCCTCATGAGCATCTATAACCTCCTTAGCCCTCTCAACAAATTTCTCATCATGTTCAATCTGGAATAATTCTTCAAGTGTCTGAGCCAAACCACAGCCTGGAGCTGATAGGTACTTCGCAAAGTCAGCACTAGATGTGTCTACAGCTTCGCTTTCGGAAAATTTGACAAGGTTAGCAATGTTCTCAAATGTCTCGACAAGGGAGTTTTTAGCACATTCCTTTAGCTCTTGGCACAGAAAAGCTTTGACTGCCTTCAGGTACTGAGAGAGCCCCATGTTCTTTGAAATCATATTGCTTTCCTCATAAGGCACAAAGTGGAACTCCTCTAGTGTGGGCAGGTTTTGCTGTCCTTGGCGACGAGGGGCGACAGTAGCATGAAGTCCCTGAATTTCCACTCCACCAGCTACACAAATATCAAGGACTTGATCGACCACCACCTTGACAGCTGAAAATATATACAAATTCACTGTCACTAGATATACTGTTGTATGGAACCGTCAAGATTAGTTCAGTTTAACTCTCTGTGCTTATATAATTGCAGTAGACTACAATAACCATTGGCAGAGAACTCCTGTCTGTGCGAGTGAAATACAAATCAAAATCTGGTTTAAAATTTATATCACTGCCTACTTTCCCCAATGTCATCCTACAGCTGTAAACTTATGTTTTCTTACCTTGTCTCTCACTGTCGATCTCTGTCACGTTCTCAGCATGCTTGACAGGGTCAATCCGCAGTGAACGAATACGGGTTGGCAGACGGAGGGACCGACCAGATAGTCCAAGCACCTGCATCTGTAACATGGCATCCATGAAGGACACCCACTCTCCTCCCCAGCTCAAATAGCCTTCCTCACCTGTAAAAGATACCAACGTCAATAGCAGTATGGTTTATTGTAACTGTGTTTGGGTAGTTTAACGTCCCATGTGTTCTATTAGACTTATTTATCGTAACACTGAGAGGACAAAATAGTATTACATAACTCTACAAGAATATAGTATATATATTTTTCAATTCTAAGGGTAGTAAGAAAAACCTCATAGCCATTCCATGAAGTCTGTGGGTATTCAGATGGAAGTTTGGAAATACTATATTCCAATTGCATTTGGACAAAATTTGGACACAAAAGGAATAACAACTGAAAGAGAAAGAAAATCATCTATTTCTAAGTTGCAATGAAATTCTTTATTTGAACCAAGAACAACAAAGTCTAATAAATACTCACCCTCATTGTTAGCTGAAAGAATTCCCTGGAAAGTTGGTCCATAGTCATAGCCTCTCAGTCGCAGTTCTTTGTAGATGTCAGCACTGGTGAGCTGTATAGCAGCCTGGCTCTGGGGGCGCGTTGTGGGTGGCAGGTCAGTGATGGCATGGTTGAGAGTACTAATTTTCCCGTTAACAACGAGGGACCCAGCTTCGCACACCTCGAAGTCACCTGATCCAGGCATTATAGACACCTCCAGGGTCACTTTTCCTGTAATAAATAATGAATCTGTAGTTTCTCAGGAATGATATCTGCCAATGAAAGCCAATGAAAGTCAATGACACCTCTACAAATCATATATATTTCAAACCAGTCGAATTATCAATCATTATTTCAGATAAAGCGTATTTCGGAATTTCTGATGTACCAACCTGTCTTGGGAAGAATAGTTGCTCGGTGGATGTGAATATTTTCAAACTCCACAGGCATCTGGCTGTAGGTCTGACCTTGTGTCTTGGCTAGAGCACGCCAGGCCAAAACTAGGTAGCCTGTAGCTGGGAACAATACCCGTCCATCAATCATATGGCCAACCTGAAATCAACAGATCTCAATCATTCCAAGCACTCATTCTGCAAACCAATGCTAGAAGATAATGGCATATGCTTAAGTTATGGATCAGAAAGTCCAGACTTTGCATGTTTTTCCCTGATTTGCTATTATCCTAACCTAAGACCGGGCCAAGATCTGATCCTCTGATTACATGTATGACACCTGTCAATTAGCTCAGTACAGTTAATTTCGACCAGATGACGTGTTCATAGGCTGTATCGATAAAGTCGCAGGGTCTAAGGCATAATAGACCATACAAACCAGACTCAAACTGCATAACACTTACCCTGCCAATCTAATGCCCTTATCATTGCATTCTCTTTGGAAAGAACTTAATATAAAGCACAATAGGATTTCTTCCCTCTAGAGAGACCAGCACTGCATGGTGTAAGTATTGAAGTTTTCTACCAACAAAAATAAAGTAATAAATAATAATATTCACAATGGTACAATTTTACTCACCAGGTAATGATCCTCAGATTCAGCAGAAACATCAATCTCGAAGGCACACTGGGATTTTCCACCTGATCCACCTGAGAGAAACAGTTCTGGCTTCGGGACATTCCATGTCTGTGTGTGGTCCCAAGCTACAAGTGGCGACACCATTGGGGTACCACGTGGTACAGGGAAGTCTATAGGTGCATACAGTTGGAGTGGGTTGAAGTTGACACCAGCAGTAAATAACCTGTGGTCAAAAGTGGCAAAAATGTTTTATACATCAACCCTATGGCTGTCTTGGGATTTCGGTAAATACCTATTTAGATTTCCTATCATATGGCTGAAGTATCTTGAAAGATACATGAAAGGCACATCTAATTTGCTCTATATATTTATAAGCAAAATATATCCAATATTCACAATGCATACTAATGCTTTAAAAACACATATTTGAGAAAAACGTAGTTCTAGTTCAGTAAGGAGTGATAAAAAAAACGGGAACCAATCATGGTACATTTATTGGAAAAAGAATTAGTGCTGACTGCAAAGGAAAACTATAAAAGTATATGCTTACTTTCCAAGGTTGGTCAGGAAGAACTCCAGGTTGTCGGCGTGGTTGCGTTTCATGAGGCTGACAAAGGTGCAATCTGCACCCAGAGAGCGTTTGAGGATGGCCTGGAGGAGGCAGTGCGGGGCGATCTCCACAGTGATGGCATTGGGCGGGATGTGCTGCAGAGCCTCCTGGAAGAGCACGGGGCTCACCAGGTTGTTCACATGGTAGTCAGCTGAGGAGAAGGTGGCCAGTTCTGTGCCCCACCGCTCTTCAGGAATGGAGGAGGAGACCCAGCGTGCTGTGCGAGGCCGCTGCTCACGGATCACCTGTGAAACATGTCACAGTATTATAGATCTCTGCAGGAATGTATGCTGCACATAGACATGGCAAGTACCACCATCTCTATCTACATATATATCTAGAAATTAGCAGCTTACTATATACTGCAGAGAAATGTGTAATCACAATATTTAGTTAAGTAAACATGGATTCTGTAGAGGTACACAACACAGTGTCCTGAACAATATAGCGATATCGAAGCCCTGTGGACACAATACTCTGATGGACTCAACATTATAACCATATACAGGTTCTGTGGACCCAAGACAGTGTTGATCTCAACATTTTAATCCTGCACGATACCACACAAGGCTCACCTTGCTCAAGGCAGATTTGAGGTGGACGGCGATACTGTCCATGAAGTAGGAGTGGAAGGCGACCCCAGCGCTGTTGACATTCCGTGCAAACACTCCTTCCTCCTGCAGCTGAGCCACAAAGGTCTTCACATCCTCCAGAGGACCTGAGATTGTCACCGTATCCACAGAGTTGTGGCAGGCAGGCACCACACCAGGTGGGCAGCGTGCCTTCGCCTCCTCCCAAGTCAGTCCTGCCAATGCAGAACCAAACATCAGAATTGCAAAATCTTATCTCTGAATAACAATATCTGGAAGATTTGGAAACACAAGAAGATAGATAGATAAATGAGTCAATCATATACTCTATTACATTCACTCTATACTAAATAAGGATTAATTCACCTACCAACAGCTGCCATGCCTCCGGGGGGCAGGCTGGCCTCCTGCACACAACGCCCTCTCCAGTAGGCAGCGAGAACTGTTTCTTCTGCTGTAAGTCCGCCATCTGCGTATGCACAGCCGAGTTCTCCCACTGAGTGTCCCACAATGCCCTCTGGTTTAATGCCAAGTGATGTCAGCACATCCACCAGTGCCACCTGCAATGAAGGTCATCTGTATATAGCAGAATGTCGCCACTCATGTACCTCATACTGATCTGGGCTAAAAGATTGTAAACCATTTTCTGGCATAGATCAAATATCAAAGTGAAGTTATAATATTGGAAACTGAATGTGTTAAAGAGTCTAAACAATGATCCCACTGAATGATATCAATTAAATAAAATATTGTTAAGATTTTAATGTCATGAGGAGTGTACCTGTTATATTTGCCTATAAACCTATTGATATTTATGTCCATATAAGTTCTGATCAATAACACTCTAATTCAAACCTGGATGGCTGCGATCCCAACGAAGGAGTTGAGGGTGTTCTCAAAGATGCGCTCATCAGGAGACATGAGCAGATCGTGGAGGCGAACTCCATGTGGGCGCAGCACAGCATCTGACCTGAGCACGGACTGCAGGAAGGTGTCTATGCCCATTAGAGAACGCCCCATGCCGTGCCACTGCGTACCCATGCCGGTGAACACATACCATACAGGTCGACTGTCACCGGTCACACGCTGACAAGTAAAAGAAGAACATAGTCATCATCTGTGTTCCACTCCTAGCAAAGCATGCACGACTGAGAGTAATGTCTGTCTGCATGGTAAACGAAGCAGAGCTGTTGTTCAGTTGATTTATATATAATAAATTATATAATTCTAACGTCTAAATTGCATCTTACTCTTGAGTGACCACATATTTGACTCAAATGTGTTCAGCTCATTGACCTCAGGCTCTCACAGCAAAGTGCCGAGGAAGATCAAAGTTGGTAAACAGTAGTTACCTGGACATCGATGGCATCATTGCTGTGATTGAGGAGGGTGTATCCTCGGTAAGGGTGCGACTGGAAGTGGGTGGTCGCCGACTCCTGCACAATAGCCTGCATGTTCACATCCCCTGGGTTAGCCTGGACAGCCTGCAGACCATGGCGGACGGCCTCCTCTGTGCGGCCTGACCAAGTGCTCAGGCGTGTTGACTCTGCTTCAGGGTGGGCTGGTGTTGGCGGATCTGCATTTGATCGCAGTAGCACATGGACGTTTGAGCCGCCAAACCCAAACGAGTTGATGCCCACATATCCACCAGGCCATGGCGTGCGCTCTGTGACCACCTTGAGGCGGCCATCCGCAAGCGCGGGGATGTCAGGGTTTGGTGATGTATAGTGCAGGTTGGCAGGAATCTGCCCGTCCTCCATGGCGATCAACACCTTGGACAGGGCTGCCAGACCTGGAGCAAGAGCAGGCAAGAAACATTTTGACTTGAGTGTAATCACAGAGGTAGGTAGGTGGGTGGGTGGGTAGGTAGAGAATGCTGATATTTCTTAAGTTTAAATGTATGTCACAATGCTCCAGCTAGCACAACTGTAATATTTCTTTTTTTGAGAACAGTAAAAGATAAGCTTAACAATTTAACTCATCACATATACTGTCCATGCTCCTACTTATAATTGTTAGTTTCTTCCAACCCCTGGAGGCAATATTCTAATGAGGCATGGTATCAGGTTACTTTTCCATATGCATGTAATATGAAACCCCAAGTGATCTAGTCATATCGCAAATTCTGCAATCAAAATACTATGGTGCAAAGCTAACAGATAAATCTAAAACAATGTTGATGAGAGTTGATTGCGTTGTACCTGAAGTGGGTTCAGGATGTCCCATGTTGGACTTGGTGGACCCAATAAGAAGTGGTCCATGACGGCCCGCACAGAAAACGTCAGCAATGGCGCCCAGCTCCTGTGGGTCGCCTGCCTTGGTACCTGTGCCGTGTGCCTCAACATATGTCACGTCTGCTGGGTCAATGCGTGCTTCGGCATAGACTGAGTGCAGCAGGCGCTTCTGGACCTCACCACTAGGGAAAGTGATGCCTGTAATCAAGTATTGGAATCAGTTTTGCACATCTAATAAGACCTTGGGTTATTTGATTTAGATAGTCACATACAAAATGAGAAAGCCCTGCAAAAAATAAAAAAATAAAAAAATTCAGTTTCATACCCACACTTGTGTGTTTTATCTATTCAACAAAATTTATTTGCAGGAAACCCATTTACATTGCTGTCCCAATTCGAACCCCCACACCCCATCAGGAATGCGGAGAACGGATTAGACACAAAGGGATTTTGCTACATCATTTACAGATAGATGTTTGCCAATTTGCTAGAGGAATTATTTTTCTGAGATTGAAAGTGGACAATTTACCTTCTTTCTTGCCTCCGTCAGAATTGTTGCCTGAGTTAACAAGTGTTGCATACTTCCTCCGGGCTAGATTCTCTTTCTGAATATAAATCACTACGATGCCTTCACTGCGGCAGTAACCGTTACCTACAAATGTGTAGTGCAAAGAAATTATTCAACGTAACTAGATAACAAAATTATAGAATTCATAATGAGTGTGCATACAGACACCAATCCCTACATTTGAATTGCTCTTTTGAAATGTATCAGAATTAATTCTTTCCTTAACGTTTCTTTATTCAGTCTTTTCGACAAGTGTCATATATTTGGTTATTCATTAACAATACTAAATGACCAAAAAAGCAGGATTCCCAATAGTGAAAAATTTATCACTGGTTTCAATCAGTATCCCGCTACGTTTCCCTATCAAAATAGTGTTGTTGGTTTGGATAGGTGGCAAAATTTACAATTCATATTCATAACTACTGTGCAAAATCATTTAGTCATTGCATGTTCTAGGTTGGATATAGAGAAGTAGAGGTGTCCCTAAGTGCAGAATACCTGAGGCATCAAAAGATTTGCAGGCGCCGTCTGGGGAGAGCATGCCCAGTCGGAGAAACTGTAGCGTGGTCTGAGGCTTTAGGCAGAGACTGCACCCTCCCACCACGGCCGCGTCGCATTGCCCCGCCCGGATGGACTTCAGTGCCTGGTCAAGTGCCAGCAGCGACGAAGAACACGCAGTGTCAATGGCATAGCTGGGGCCTGCAGCAAAAACAGATCACTTACAGTAAGGTGGTCACCTGGTAGCTATAATGTGGTCAGTTACCTATGAGCAGAAGAGCCGCCGGCAGCAGTGGACAACTGCGAAATGCAATATAAAGGGAAACCCCATGCTCTAGTGGCAACAGGTAGTAGAAAGTGTGCTTTAATGAGTTATTTCTCCAAACCCTACAAAACGGATTTCTAAAGTCTGCCTTAGTGGAATAAATAATGAGAGGGAGTTGGTGGGGGGAATAAATTGTACAATAAATGTTTTCTTATTATTAGTCTCTAACAAATATGTACACCAGCACACTCAAATGGCAATGTATATACAGTTCTTTAAAATATATTCAATATACACAATACGGTGGTATTATTGATTCAACAATGAGTAAGGTGGCAACATTCAGACTTGTTAGATAGTTAATGTATTCAATGGATAATTATTCTCAATTTTTTTTCTTGCATTTAGAGTAACTTTTCTACCAGAGAATTATGTCTAGCGCACCGCTTACACATTGATTACAAGGTATATCCATTTCCTAAGATTTTTTCCTGATAATGAATGAAATTAAGCCTCGAGTTTTCCGTGCTCTGGCTATGGCGTACCTTTGAAGTCAAAGCTGTAGGAGATGCGGTTGGCGAACATGGCCCTGCAGCAGCCTGTCATTTCATAACCTGTGATGCTCTCCGCATCGTTTGCCCACTGCTCGTGAGCCTCTGAGCTGCCGCATCCGATGAAGACTCCTGTGCGACTGCCTCGTGCTTCAGCTGGCTTAACCCCTGCAGGAACAAGCATACAACACTTACAAAAACTTGACAACAGACTGTGTCATACATCATCCAAGCAGCTGAGTGAGATCTAGGCACCAAAGCCTCAGATGTGGATCTCCAAGACCTTCAAAATATCAGTCTAGTTCAACTCTTTTTAAAACAGATGGAAAACAGGTTGATATGAAGATAGATCACACCAAGAGTGCCTGTAGCGAATTAAAGATAATGGAATGAGAACAGAAGAACTCACCAGCATCAATCAGGGCCTCATGGGTAACCTCGAGCATAATGCGCAGTTGGGGGTCCATGCCGTTTGCTTGTTTGGGATGCACGCCAAAAAATGCGGCATCAAATTTAGAAATATCTTTAAGTGTTCCACTCCGCTTGGGGAGTCCAAATATTCCTGAAATATGAAAACAACACTAAATGAGTAAATATTTCTCGCAGATGAGGCTGTCCATAAAAAACTCCATGTAATTTTTGACTATATTTGACCCCCCCCCCCCCCCTTTCTCCCTAACCTATTTCATACAACCCTTGTCATGCTAACAGAAATATTTTTGAAGAGCCCGGTTATAAAACAAGGCAAGCTTCAAAAATCAGAATTAAAACTATACCAGCATCTACAGAAAGATATAGAACATCGCCGCTTATGATGGGAGAAAAGGTATGGAACAGACTTCCAAAAGAAACCCAAGCTTTACGTAGAGGTCTAAAGTATAAATCCTGAAAAAAAGAGTGACGAAATATAGATTTACAATAAAGCTTGCCTTAAAAAACAATCTAGAGTGAACAAATACATAAAGATACATCCAAGATGGCTTCCAATATGGCCCCCAAAACATTCTATGTCCCATAACTTGGTCAGAAATAGGCCTATAAAATGTTGCAATACCATTTTCATTAGGTTTTAATGGTCTACGGATCCATTAGTACGTTTCTCAAGATGCTGAGGTCAGTTTCAATGGATATATGATACCATGGTAAACATAAATTTCAAATTTTTTTCATCTAATCTCCCGAATCAGACAAAATTAAGATCACCACTGATATTCCAACAGATAAAGCAAAACGCATACCTATGAATCAAATTTGATTTTCCATGTCTATTAACACTAATTCTTTTCTTCTTTTTTTTCAAGGAAAGGAGAACATATGGCTGTACTCTTACCTGGCGTCCAGCGCCGCTCATTCTCAGTGACCATGTCTTCACCCTTCACCAGGTGCTCTTTGAACTCGGCCATGTTGTCCGACTCGGGAAGTCGTCCCGAGATGCCACTCACCACCACTTCCTGTCTGAGCTGGTCCTTGGCGGGGGCCGTGTCGCCCTCCTCCAGCGCCATGTCGTCAAAGATTCGTGCTGGCATCTTGCCTGTTTTCTCTGTCTCACGTTCTGGTGGTGAAGGTCTGTTGGGGAAAAAGAAAACGCAAAACTTCAGCTGAAGATTACATTTTATTTCTGTACGAAAAGCCATTTAACCCCGTGTAAATGGACATCTGGGACGAACACCCTCTCAAATATGGCTGGACTAAATTATCTGTTTATTGGTGTTTGTGTGGCATGTCCACTGTCGGCCTCTGTAGGCTGCTGTAGGCGTCAGGTGACAGTCTCCCGCTTTGCACTTCCTTGGGAAGCACTTTCCCGGGTGACACTTCCCCTGGCGGTGGCACTTCCCGAGGTGGCACCCACCTGGATGGCACCCACCTAGGTTAGTGTGTCCTGGGTGACACTAGCCCAGGTGACACTCATCTGGGTGGCAGTCACCCGTGTGACACTCGTTTCGGTGCACTCCTGAAAGTGGAAGTTACACTGATGACAGTGCTCCTGGTAGTAGTGCCCTTGGTAGCCGTGACCTTGGTAGCACTTCCCTGGGTGGTAATATTGGAGACAGAATGCAGTCTCCAATATGGCAGTGCCTTGAGTGGCAGTTTCCCGAGTGGCAGTCCCCTGGGTTGCAGTGTTCCATGTGACTTCTACTGGGTGAGAGTACCCCAGGAGGCACTACCCTGGATGGCACTTCCCGAGGTGAGTCCCCTTGATGGCACTTACTTAAAAATGGGACTTGAAAAGCCCCCCCCCCCCCCCCCAACTGAAATAACTTTTTTTTAATCCATGTCAAAATACTAAAACTGTACGATATTAGATTGCCATAAAAACTTCTGTCCAAAATAGAAATATTATACCGATCTGTACTTCGTTAGCTATAGAAAGCACAAAATATGGTCAGCTCACCTTGTGACACAACAATCAGGTGAATTACTATAGTAGGCTATAACCACAAACTTATAAGACCAACCGTCAACCCGCTAATAACGTGCTGGTAATGTATTCTGAAATGAAACGACTGATAAGTAGGTGGTTAATAAACAATATTGACTGGTTTCAGATAAAAAGCCGTATGCTTCAAAGAGTTGATGCATAGTTATGTCCGGGCGTATGGGAGGATATTGCATAGGTTTAACTCTGAGGAGCATACAACCACTTTTATCTGAAAACAGTCTATAATGTATTTATCATCCACCTTTTCCTTACAAGTGGGGTACTGATATCAGTTCATTTAAATATGCACCATTTTTTCATAGGCACTATCCTTCCGTATGTGCCGGATTTTGAAACCCGGACCATACTACAAACCCATATACTCTGGCTATGTAGATACACACTGCCTATTTGTTCTCTTTGGTCACTATGTATTAGGTGGATAATAAATGCTATTACAATCCTTTGTTATATCGACTGCTTTCAACTTGGAAACATTATTGACCCTTCTGCCTCCACAACCTCTATATCAACATTGATAACGATGCAGAACCAACATATGTGGTGCACCCAGAGAGAGTTCTCACTGGATAGCCAGAGATTGACCTTATTATTGAACTGACCACGGAAACAAGCGCCATTACCCAATAACAGGGAAATAATCACTGCGTCAATCGCCCCCTATATATATATATTTTTTTTTTATAGCAGCTTGTCGGTCTGAATGGGAAAATGTGGTGCTCAGCGAAGTGCAGTCCTGTCATTCAGATTAGGACATTGACCTGACTGCACTGTACCTCCAGAACCCCTACACGCTCTACGACCTCCCCCTCCCCCCATACCCCCGTTGTGGCCAACTCTTCCCACGCACTGTCTGTAACACCCCAACCCCGTATGTATGTCTACTCATTTTTCGGGAGGCACATGGTACCACTGGTCTATCGCTGAGTACTGCCGGGTGACAGCCACTGAGTCCGGGTGCCGGTGTTTCCGTGGCCGACTGCCAGAGCCGCATATCATGGGCACATGTCAGTACATGTCGTATAATAAATTCCTTAATAAATGACGTAGAAAGTACACATAAAGGTAATGGATAGCTAAAGACATGCGAAAACTTGCTGTTTTCTGTTACGCGGTGCGCTCATATCTCTAGCCAAACAATGGCCCATATAAATGTTAGTACTTCCATAATAGAATTTGTTGATATCCCAGAAATAAACACTTAAGAAAAATACCGGGGAGCAAATACGGGCGGCCAGGCGGTGATCACTAGTTTTTACACGATACTGAGTGTTTGTGTGGGTGTGTCCAGGGGGGGGGGGAGGGGGGGGTACTGATCTACAAACACGGCCTTTGGGAGATACAAGAAAGTGCGTGAATGACCGCTGTTGCTATGCACATCCCTGATACAACGAAAGAAAAGTGGTGGGGGGGGGGGGGGGGGGGGGGGGCTCCACAACGACTGCATCTATGCAACAGTAAGACGGAATTATCGTTACATTACCCGTTGAACGTGCGCTCATGTATGTATGGTTAACATTCGCTAACTCACGTTACTATATGAAACCGGGCCCCGGTTCACTCACTGCGGCGCAATAGCTGGTGTGGGTGTCACATACGGCGACCTGTCGGACGGGGGGAGCACAGCTCGCCATGCGGACGTCAGTGGACAGGTCTCGGTGGACGGGGTTCTGTGGGCGGGCGTCGTGCCCGGCAGACGTTTGGCACACACACAGGCCGCCTCTCTCACTCCCTGATGACAGCTATCAGCGACACGGCAGACTGTACCTCCGGTTCTGTTAGACCTCTCCTCGCTGTATATAACTGGCAGTACGTTCACATAGAGTGGCGCCTGTGTCTGACGCCTGTGTCTGACGCCTGTGACGACAGACAGGTTTCGGCTCTCCAAAACTGCTGATGTAGGTGCTGCTGCTGCTGCTGCTGCTGGGCAGTGCTTGCATGCCGTACGGTCTGTAGCTGGCAACTTGATCGCGCACCGGACGACATTTTCATAAATTATCGATGTCTAGTTGTATTGGTGCCGCCTCTAGATCACACACCCCACCCGCTTACTATAAACTCTCTAGGGGGGTATAGGATTGATGATATAGGTTTACTTGATAAATGGGAGTGTTAAAGATAGACAATAGAGACAGTACTCAGCTTTCCATTATAATGTGTTCTGTAATACAGCTTTATAGCAATGTTATATGTCGTGGTTTTTACATAATCGAATCACGTTTTAACTTTGAAATATATATATTACCTAAATCAGTTATAGTTATTCACATCAATGCTATAACCTCAGATTTATATTAATTAAGGTAAACAGTATAACGATGTGTGAGTATCATTTCAATACTCACACTTATTTACACTGTTCAGTCAAGGTTTGGGGGGGGGGGGGGGTAGGGGGAGTGTTTCTATTATGTTTTCCACATGTAGGATCCTGAACTATTGTACCAACTTGTCTGGATTTACATTAATTCACAAAACTGTGACACATCTCTGCTCAGATGATAGTTACGGAATTAGGATATCTATTCTTAGAACTAGATTAGTACACAAGATTATAATAATTTAAGACTATCAAATCCTGTTTGAATATATTTATGATGTCCACCAAGACACATATCTTCGCATCACTAGTTTTTCATTCTATCTGAATAATTTAATCTAAAACAAATAACAATGTAATCCTATACCGGTATCACTTGAAAACAATGGAAGAACTTTTTTTTTTCTAAGACAGACAGTGACAATGGAGAGTATCGCAGATACCAATCACTCCACAATGACAACAACTACATATAATCACAGGACAATGACAACTACATACAATACTTCACAATGAGAGTCGGGTATTGAAACAGGGAAAAGTCTTTTGTGCGTAGAAGGGCAGGGGTTCTGAGGGTCTGGTATGGAGATAAATCAGATCCTGGATCTGATAATAGGCTCATATATTTAATCTTCTTTGATAAACATAAACACGGATATGAGATTGGCAACGATATCTCGCGACATTGGGAACTGGTGTTGGCGGTGGCGGGGGATGTGAGATATGCAGTATATGATTATAGATAGACCAGATAAGATGGTTCCTGGTTTGATAAAGATAAAGCTGTCTCACGAATCGTCGGGCGGTGTCTGTCACCATTACACCTCTATTTAGTCAAGGAAAACGAAGATATAGCTGAAATGTAAGATTGTTGTTGACTGACATACATCAATATGACTAACTGGTCATGCGCAATCATAACGAGATGGAACCCATGAGATTTTATAACGTTCAGTCTTTGCATGTTGTCTATGCTAGTTCATATATACATAGATATACAGGGGACACTCATCTGGTGTTCGCGTGATCGTATATCTATGATATATAGTATAGTAGGACATGTACCCGTGTAGGCTGGGATGGGTTTTTTTTGTGGTTTTGTTTAATATAAAAGGAACACCACCGAGATCACACATTGATTATGATAGTGGTGAGATTCTGCATAATGGGACTACCTGTATTACAGTTTGAATTGATACTTAAAGGCCTACCGTCCCCAAAACTACTCATCCCTAGGCACAATGATATTCATTTATATATGTATATATGATTTACATGAGTATAGATATATAATATTACCCTCCATACTACGTGACCTGTTGAGATGGTGAAAAACTGAGTAGTAAAGTGGCGTTAAATATTTTCCAGGCATATGATTACAAGGTGACAGGGTGAGGGTAGCTGCGTTACATCTGTTCCTTGTAGTTGTGGTCACAAAGCAACAAATTACATATTTCATTCAGCCAACCTAAATGTCTCCATATAATACTCCCACTTTAGCCAACACGAGGAAGGTGTTAGGATCACGCAATGTGGTGTGGACGCTTTTCAGTAGAACAATTATAGTCCTATGCTACAAAATTCATGGCACTACACTTAAGTCAGATTGAGATTCAATCACCCAGACGTGATTATGAAGGATCACTTAAAATGTAGATACTCGACCCCCTGTCGCGTCATGGACACCAGATATGTCAGATCAGTCAGATAACACCACTCGATACTCTTACAAAGATAGCATTTACTTTCACTGGGTACTTCCCTATGAGTAGATAGTAGGATCCTGTCCGGGGAGGATCAATAGGCGGAGTTTGGGCCAGGATTTCCTAAACATTATAGCCCCTTCTTTGTTGGTCTTGAATCGTCGTAACCCCCCCCCCCCCCCCCCCCCGTGTGCGAGATTGCCTACTACTTTTACAAATGTTTGTGAACAGTTCTAGCTGCCACGTTACTCAGTCACTGAAGCATTACAGGAGACTTCATTTTTAATACACCTGCTGTCTTTATCAAAGATCAAGTCAAGATACACCTATATGTCACTATCACATTCTTTGAGAAAGTTAATGTTACGTCGTTGTGACTGCTTTTGGGGAAAAAAAGACTATAGTCTATAGTGATATCATATTATCGCGAGGTTGAAGCTGAACTATATCAATGACCATATCCTATATATGATTACTAATAACGACTGTGAGCCCACTGAAACGGCAGGTGCTCGTGTTCAAAACATCATTTCCGGATAGGATAGTGCAGTTCATTAAAAAACTAAACAAAAACAGAATACTATATACTGTACATATATATGTATATAAATACATATATACATATGAATATAACTGAGTACCGAGATTCATACGCAATTGCATTTTCAGCCGTCATGATATACCTGGAGCTTGTTACATTCAGAGTCACACCCATGGACCCGAGGCTGAAGTTGAAGAGAGTTTTTGAACTCAAATGTAGAAAGATATTAGGAGCTAGGACACGGTCGGTTGGATGGGGGCGTGGCTTGCTGGGCTCACGCCACCTCGCTGCACGGTCGACCACCAACCGGTCCACAAAGCTGGGTCAGCAGACAGGTTCACGTGTACCGGCCAAGCCCGGTTGACAACCGATCGACCCCGTCTCCCGGCCCTGAGAACACAGCCGGCCGGGTGACCCCGGTTGGCCAGACCTGTCTGACCTGTCACACAACCAGATGTAATCTGCGGTAACACCAGTCCGGACCAGATAAACCCAACACCCAAACAAAACGTAACGACGACATTGACAACACGAAAAAATTATATGTGTGCCAGTCATCTGTAGGAAACAATTAATCTCATGATTGTAATTAGAGAAATTAGTGTGTTGGCAGTGGCAGGCTGGTAAGGGCTGAGATGGGCCCATGTCCTGGCGGCAGGATTAGACGGTGGAGGCCGAGCTATGTAAATCATGTATTGCAAGAGCCTGAAGAGGTAAGGCCTACTGTTTTTCGTGTAGTCCATAATAAAGATTATGTATAATGCAAAACAAAAAATAGACCATGTACTTTCAGTTTCTGTTTTCTGTCATCAGAACTGAAACATTGGATATGAGAAGTTCTTGCAATCCTCGTCCCGGTGCAAGAAATAAGGAACCGGACGAAGGTGCTGCAAATCCCTGTGCAAATCGATTGCTCTTCTCAATCCCATTACGGGGCGGGGGCTACACCTAGAACTATAGTATATTCATATTACAGTCGATTCTCCGTCTCCTATGTGATTTCCTATATGTGATTTCGTTTCCTGTATGTGGTTTGTAAACCTGAATGCAGGTGGCCAAAAGACTATAACACCAAAAAACCAACACAATGTACCGGTTAAAATCAATTCTCGCCCATCGGGCATGTCAGTCACTAGTCAGAGGCCTCGGCGAAGGGTTGAAATTGAAGAGTCCCGGTAAATATTATAATGAACGGTTGACTTACCAATTATGTGTCATACAGAAATGTTTTTCGTCTTGAATAATTGGATTGTACTGTGTTAAGGCGGCTCTTGTGTAAGTTCTGTGCCGCTGTTTCCGAATTTGTTTGGCGGACTCGTGTGTTCCACACTTTAAATACGGCCACAAGAGATGCCGAGAAGGATGCGTGGAGCGGAGTGGTGTGAGCCCTAGCGCCACGGGAATCCAACCAATCAACGCGCGCGAACAGCCGCTGCGTCAGCTCATTTGCATAAATGATGACATCGCGGTGAGGAAAGCACGTGGTTGTGTTTACAAACGTGCCAGCTAGCCGAGTGCAAGCGTACTGGCGGCAGGCAGGGACCGTTCAACATCGGCCGACGCCTCGACGGTTGCTCCCATTGGACGCCGCATTCAGGGAAAATGCCGTCAGGTGACTAGTTCGTTTTTGCAAATGGGCTTGGTGCTTTGAAGAGTGCATGTAGTGAAGGAGGTCAGGTTTTACAGCGGGCCGTTTTGCAAGATATTTGGGGAAATCTATTTGCTGAGAGTGAGAGTGTGAGACCTAAAGGCATCGGACAATTTAAAGGCATATTGGACAATTTGCCTTGAAAATCAAAACACATGTCAATGTTCTTTAGGCTTTAGGTTGGATAGTGATGTCAATGTGCTGCATAACATATAGGCTTATCTAATTAAAAATGGGAGTCACCGTGTGACTGGTAGTTTAAAAAAAAAAAATCTAGATCTAGAGATTAAGATGATGTTAACACGTGGAGTACATGTAAAATAAAAAGAACCAATAACGAATTGGTGGAAATATAAGAGAATATAAGTTGTTTTTCCTATTGTAAAACCCATGCAATTTTTTCCAAACATTCACTGAATCAGTGAATATGACAAATGCAGACGGCTATAGGGAAATTGGCTTACTGTATGAACACAATCTGCCTATTTTTGTATTATCATATATACCCTGGTACCCCCAAAATTCCGAAACTTTCCCAGTCAAGTAACGTAGGAGATACTGCCGTGGGTATATACACATGTATACGTTTTTATAGTCATAGGTCACCATCCTTGTTTTTGTACATATATATATATATATATATATATATATATATATATATATATATATATATATATATATATATATATATATATATATATTATTTACTGAAGAATTTACTGAAACTATATTTCTCAGAAAATTTCCTGTACAAATTATTCAATGTAAATTGGCCTAATTTACTTATTGGATTAGGTGAAACTCGATAATTGTTTATACTTCACTCGTTGCTTATTAGAATAAGTTAAAGGAACCGGATTGGATTAATATACCTAATTATCAGTATTTAAAAATCACCAGGTGGTACCGTACCACTGTGTTATGTAGGATATGCTTTTAACAATCTTAGATATCGGATTGAATCCGTCTAGCTCTCGGGCATATATATATATACTATATGCCTCGAAGTCATCCCGTTAAGCAGAGACAGTAAAAACTACACTGTCTACAGTCATGGAAAGTGGTCATGGCCATGTATTATATGAGACTTTTAGGCCTATGGCCTACAACAATTTCCACTACCGTAATTAATGCTTATAAAATATTAAATTGGTAATACCTTTCTTTGTCCATGCGTTTCATGACAACAGTTAGAGCACACCTCAAAAGCTATTTTATGACAAGGAAATACGTGACCACGGACCTATACCAAGTCATCCAAGTCCGTGACGTGACTAACGGACTTGGAATCGGGTGGTGATTGACCCCTCACCCCAACCCCATATTCTCCATTTTCAAGGCAGAATGGATATGATATCAACAGACTATGAGCTCTTTTAATATCATTAATAGGCAATACAATGGCCTACCATACATTTATGTGCACGGGAATCTCTTCAAGAGAGGCTTGCAATAGGGTCGGCGTAGCCTATACCAGCAATCTGAATCACCTGTGTGCCCTGTGTGCACCGACAGGTACCCGGTACAGCCAAATACTCAATGCAAACACAACATGCAGATTTATCTTTTATGCAGACTAGTATTCCGAGGGTCATACAGCTGTAACTAGGGATAGTCATTGTTTGGTTGCATTAAGTAGTCTCTCAGCCTCAAGATAATTGCTATCTAGGCTGGATTCAGTGACATGGTAAACAGAGTAATTGACCCGGAGATTCGCTACATCAAGGACCTCTGTCTAGATTGGGGAATGTTCACGGAATAATTACTGATGCGACGCGATCAAAGCACACGTTATATCTCACCACTGGTATCTTTTTCCCCTTAGACTTAACATTGGTAACTCATATTCAACGCCCATGGAGTATGGTAAATCAAATCGGATCACTGCACACTATTGCTGGAGGGGACTCCCATTAAAATCCAATTTGCAGTGGATAGCAGGGCTCAAGTCTTTGATTATGGACATAATCGAGAAATAAAACTACTTTGCAACATTTGGACTTCACTAGCGCCTTCCAGCTCCAAGAATCTGGCGGCTCAATCTGGCTGAATTGGATCAAAAGATATGTAAAAATGCTTCATTTTATGCCTAAATAACGTCAAAAGGTATAAAAAAAAATCTATACACAAAAAAATGATCAATTTGATTGCCATGGTAACCAATTCTTTGATACAGCAAATTGCACATCCAGTGTGAATTCTGATATTTAGATAACTAAAAGAATGCCTGGATGCAAGATACCTACAGAATCGGAACCAATATATAACTATAACATATAACACATAGTTGACTATGGGGTGCCCAAGGGCTCAGTCATGGGGCTACTATTATTTGTTATCTTTGTTAACTATATAAGGGGGGGGGGGGGGTGTCTTTGAAAAATAGTACATATGGTGATCTGGATTTCTATGTTTCTGACGTGAAAGTCTAAGGTGCATAGCGAAAATTGCAGGAAGGACTTAATAGGTTGGAGAAGTGGTGCCGTAAAAAGAGCCTAACCATTAATGCCAAAAGGACATAAGGCATGTGGTTCACAACCCAAGGAAAATTAATACTTTGTCTACATCTGTTGGGGAATGTCGTTGCTGAGAGTGAATGTGGATTATAGTCTTTCATATAACCAGCCTAATGGAAACTAATGGAGAGGCTATTTGAGTTCAATAATTTGAAGTGTTCTCTAACGTATCATCCTTGAATATCATAGTTTCACACATGAAAGTTTCTGAAAAGCGTGCCTGTTTGCAGTAGAAAATCTGAGGGAAAGGGGACTTAGATCACAGCTGAATTCCAATAAAGGCAATTGTTGCAAATTATGTTTAAGGCCGCATCTTACCTAGAATGACTTGTCCAAAGAGACGGGAAAACAAGTAGTAGTGCAAAAGACAGATTTAAATCACAGTGTCCCAAAACATAATCGGTCAGTAAAGTGTCCTACTGGAGTGTGTAGGCTCGAATTGGTAGTGGAGACAGATGCAGCCGTGGTTGATTTCAAGAGGCAACTGCTGGTGCAAACAAGGGCCCTTTATCATATATCATACCAAACCATCCTCATCCTAACTCATATTCAAATTATTGTAATTGTAGATCCCAATGTACAAACGTTATAACTGAAAAAAAAGCATCGGTGAGAGTTTCGAATGAAGTTTTAGTGAATTAGAAAATAATTATGATATCTAGATAGACACTATAGGTGAAAAGCAGGACTATATGCCAATATGCAGGACGTCTCGTAGTATCAAGATATGTTCAATAAAGGAGTCAGAGGTACCTTCAAGATAAGAAACGTCCCAATATTGAAGAAGAAATCACACTTGACTGACCCACCTCTCTTCAAGCTGTACTAAGCTGTACATCTAGATTTTGAGAATAATAAAAATTAATGAAAGCGATACACACACCACATGTGTCATTTCCTAACAACTATAAATAAATATCCAAGCACAGTCTATCTGAGTCGAGGGCAGACACTGCAGAATGGACACTCAAAACTCTTATTATCGCTCACATTTTCGGCAAACTTTGAAGCCAAGGGAATATAAATAGTAATAATACTTCCAAAATATTCTACTTCATATATATCCATATTTGTATCTATCAAATACTCGAGTTCAGTGCTGGAAAAACGGGTCGAATTCGTTGTGGGTTGAGTTCCGTTTATGGGTCGAGTTCGTTGCGGGTCGAGTTTTTTACGGGTCGAGTTCGTTGCGGGTCGAGTTCTCCAGTATTCATTCTGAAGCCGGATGCAGACATTCTAAAGGGAAGGGGATGCAATTGCATGTGAAAAAGAGTCATGGAGCTATTGGTCGGGTACTTCGCATTTGCCTTAATTGATAGATTAATGACACCACGAAAAGGAAATATCTGCCTATAATTATATAGATTTGCTGTTGCATTATCATTCCGTCAATAATTATTGAAGTAGTATTTTGAACACGACAGGAATCTTAAGACATGCCATCTGACGATCGTTTTAACTTTTATCCGGGGTATTCATTATTGCGGATTTCGACATGTATTTGAAAGCTTTCCCAGAATGACCCTCTCTGTATAAAGAACTTATAATGCTCCCGAAGAAAATGTGACTGGTACGTGCAGGTACGTGAATGATTGTCAACGTGATAAAACAGCTTCAGTATGGCTGATATGAATCACTGAGTCTAATCAAAGACGCTGTGTGATATGATAAAGAGGGTAACAACTTCATATGACTAGGTAAAGAAAATCATGAATGATATTTTATGATTAAGCATGGAAATCGAAATCGGGAAGCTATCTCTTTTAGGTTTGCTCATTGATTCTCACATGCAAAGCACAAGATTTTCAGATAAAAGTTTTATTATAAGTTCAATGCTCATAATTTGATGTGTTATTCTGTTATCAATAGTACCATGCAACACCCTCTTGATATTACAATTTAGGAAAAGGTAGGCCCCTATTTAATGTGATACAAAAGCAGTTCAGCAGAATATTAAAATATTTCTTCAATATGTGGAACAAGCCCAGTGTATTTTTTGGGGAGGGTGTTTGTATACAGCAAAGAGGGTAGAATTAATTCTACCCTCTTTGCGTACAGTGAAAGACGTGGGTAGGAAGAGAGATTCACCCTTTGGTCATTGCTTCTTTGCATGCACAGATCTGCTTTGTTCTATATTCGTGAATAGGGGGGGTTCCTCTGACCGCTCTAAGGAAATGGAGAAGTGGGAGGGGGAGGGTGGCTGGGGTATAGGAGAGAGGAAATGGAAGGGTGTGTCACATGATTGTACCCTTCTGATGGTGTAACCTGAAGGTATTATTAACCTCGCTGTTCTTCGGTGCCTGGGAAGGCGTGAAAATGGACGAGGTTGCCTGGGAGGAAATTCTACAGATAACAGGATCACCAGATTGTGAGAGGTGATTGTGAGCAGGTAGCATAATCTGCCGATTACAAGTACGTTCGTCCGTGATCACATCCTGCTTCACACGGATACTGGACATGGTCTTCACCTTGACAATAGACAATGATCAGTGGTTTTTTGAATAGGGGGCCGTAAACCATGAGAGGTTGGCGCGTAATAATATGCGATCGTCAACGAGTCTATTGCGCCGTCAACCTCGAGTGGTTTACCGAGCCGCCTATCTACGAAACCATTGTTCGATGTATTCATTATCCATCTTCCCAAATACGCACACATACAATGGCTATGGTATCTGTTAATTTTTAAACAATGGGAAGTAGTTTACTTAGTACCTTCGTATACCATGAATAATAAAACTGAAGGGACATTGTGAGATTGGTTGAATAAACCCCCTACATCATATAACTTACATCACATAGCACCATGCAACCATATACAACCTAAATAAATATCGAGATCTCTGGTTTATGGGGGGGGGGGGGAGGGGTGTTCTTCTTTATTTATATCACCCCCAATAAGGTTCGATGTTCTGCCCAGTTCCATAGTTTGTAGTATTACAACGTGAGCAATAGGACTTCTGGTATGCAGTATTTCAAGGCAATGTTTTCGTCAATAGACACAAACAACATCTCTCCACACTCATCTGGTTATAAATCTATATGAGAAAGATAATACATGTATCAGTGATCACTAGTGCTTACATGAAAACACAACATGCGGCACGTGAGCAGAATTTTGGAAAGTGTGAAACGTATGAGATTTCTTATGTTTGAAATAAAGATATAGGAAGTTATTAGCATTAGCACAAGAGAGAACACAAACGTCAAACTCTTCATGATCCATATTTTACTGTCCTAGCAAAAAGGTCCACAATACAGTAGCACTTCAATACTAAACATCCCCCGGGGAGCAGGTACACTCTTGGAATCACCAGGAAACCATTTCATACTGGGATCTTCATTTACCTGTCTGACCAGTGTTCAATGTGCCAATGTCCAGAGCCAACGCTGCTCTGTGGTCTCCTACCGCTCATCACTCCTCTCTGACCAGGGGGCCATTTGATATGTGAAAGGATTCTCCTAGGAATGTCATATGGTAGTCCTAACATAGTGACCAGCTTATGAATAGGCCAGCAGGAGGATTAGCACTAAAAGAACTTGGAGGTGACTGATGTAAATATAAGTGATTTACATAAACTTTTCTTCTAAGGCTGGGTAGACACAAATTTGGAAAATGTAATATCTACACGTAGAGCTTGATTATTAGGAAATATATGGCTAGAACATGGTGTCTATTTTATTGGTTCTAACGCTACCAACGTAGTAAACAGCACATGGATAGACCAACACCATTACTACTGTTAGGTCTCACAGTTACCAACCTCTGCTCGGTTATCTGTCATCTGGGCATACCAACACACTCTGCAGAGTACATGTACATGATGTATGTATATATGCTTGGATGAAAAAGACACAACACATTCCGAATCTGCAGTGCGGTGGCTTCCGCCTGACCAACATATTCTGAATGGTTCATAGAGAACTCGTCCCGAAACGAAATCGACCCGTTGTCAGGAGAAGTCGACTCGTTTTGGAGAACTCGACCCGCGAAGTCGACCCGTTTTAGATACTTAGGGACAAGACATTGTTTTCCATAAAAGGAAACGTATGACTGGTTTAGATAAATAAGTCTAGAATTCCTCTGGATAGCGGCTTGATTAAATTATCAATAACTTGTTGTGACTTTCTTAGGTACCGCATTTCTTCTGGTAAATTATTCAACGAGGTCGTAGAGTTGAATAATTTAAACAAAAGTAACAAAGTTCTTAAGGATATCCCATCAAAGTAAATAGGTTTTGTGAATCATCTTATACATGTACATTATACCTGTGTGCGAATGCATCATATACCTATGCTAGAAAATACTGTAAATACCAACCTCTACTAGAGAGGTGGTAGTTGGTACGTACCACCATACTGTGCCGGTATGGCGACGTGCCACAATACTTTGAATATGATTGGTTGCCCTTAATACGGAAATATGTAAATGAATAAGAAATAGATAAAATATGGACTAATAATTCGTGACGAAAATTTCTAAATGATATCATGATTATGAATAATGCAATGAAAATCATTTTATAGGCGTTTTAACTTTCTTAAAACGAATATGAGGTTGTGAACATAGCACAAAGCGATGTCTTCCCAGCACACTTTGAAAGGTATGTTGGGGTGGACGAGGCGTGTACCGATACGCTACCACGAAAGTTTGAAAAGTAGTTCAATGTCATTAAGATTTGATAAGTATTTAAGTAATTATCGATAAAAAATATAGGTATATGATATAAGTGAAACGTGTTTATCTTCTTGGGAGGTCATCTAATATACCTTGTTTGTTTGGATACAAAATATTCCACGAGCACGAGCTGGGAATAAGGGTTTTGAATTACAAACATTGTTGTACTAAAAGAAATTACAATGACTTTAGTATTTAACCCATGAGATTAAAACGTGAGTAATTCACTTGTCTTAATCAAAGAAATAATTGCAAATTGGAATAAAGGAATCATAATGTATTTCACTCGTCCAATCCATTTCACATGCATTGATAATGGATATGTAGTATAATAATTAGAAAGAATATGTTATTGTGCCAATCCTAATGTGTAAGGGCATTATGGGGAAATGTGTCATACTATATCTCTCTACGCAGCTAGTGAAAAATGAGAGTGATGCAGATAAGCCTACCGGTCAGCAAATCAATAACCAGGATTCAAATCATCTTTATCAGCATGATAAGTCACCGCTCACCTTTACAGGTAACACATGACGCCAAGGATTATATAAGGTGATAACAGTCTGGCAAACTTGGCACTATCGATATCACGATAGATTGATCACACCATATAGAATAGACCCTCCTGTACGCTCCTTACACCCCTGGATAATATACAGGGGAGAAACCCGCAGCAAAATACTGCCGTAAACTTGGACGGTGTGTTACTATATAATCCATTGCACAGTAACATACCTTTTCTTTTACATCATGAAAAGGGAATGCAACCGTGCGCATGTCGAATAAACGTTCATTTATCTTTGTGTATAAGCCCTCTGATTTTGATCACAACCTCTTACGATATAGTGACGTTCCTATTATTGACACAATTAATACCATATCTTTTCTTGAATAGTTGTTTAGGGTTCTAGTGCTAGGTTTACACCATCACTCCAGCAGTCCCGGCGATGGATTTTGGCACAATCCTAACTAGACTTGGTACTTTTATGGCATTTTTATGGTTTTTGCTCGCTTGGCCCCAAATATCCCGTAGACTTAACCCCCACCGCATTGAGTTGAGACCATTGTATTTTGACTCGGTCCCATCAAGGTATGGTTGGCATGCCGCCGTAAGTCAACTTACGTTCGAACCTCGACAAGTTGCCGGCCCGTTTGAGTCAGCCTAAGACCACTTATGATGTCCATGATTCAGGTCCTGTTCACTTAAGACTACTTACGCTCACTTTTAATGCACAAGTCGAGTTAAGGTGACTTAAGCCCTGTTAGGAAAGAATGTGGTGCTTTGCTCCCAGTTCCTCCTCGGCGCCTTGCTGACAGCCATGTACAAAAATGTGTTAAGCCAAGCTTCCTCAGTGTTTTCCAGTGTGTTGAAGAAGCAGCACCCCCTAACATAGAAGACAGAGCCAGCAACAGCTTTCATGATGGTGAACAAGGTTCATATTGTGCTTTTCTGCATAATTGCTACAATAATTATTGAAAAGCAGAAGGAGAAGAGTCGCAAGCGTCACCAAGTGTTGGATGATGAAGCTGCTCTTCAGCAAGCCAGGTGCCAGTTAAGGAGTTGCAAAGCTTGGGTGGAAGCTTGATTGGACCAGTCAGGGAAATACATGAAATGACTGTACGCTACAGGGGGCTGGAGAATAAACCTCCCAGGATGTTTCATTGCATCTCCTACCTGATGAAGGCGGCGCAGACATGTGATACTCCTTCCTCTATTGCTGATGATTCCCGGAACGGCCAAGGGCCCTATGATGCTACTCTGATTCCTGTGCTTCTGCTATTTCGATGAATCTTTATTATGTATTATGTGACAGTTAATCACTTATAATTATTACCTCTTTGTGTGTGTTAGATGTACATTAATCCGGCCTTTTTGGTGTATGGGCACTACTGTTCACCAGGGGAATCATGTAAAATTCACGGAAATAACGAACTCAGCCATGGATACACGATCTTTTCCGAACAGTAGAATCCCGCCTAACGGACACCCTGCGTAAGCGACCACCCTGCATAACACTTTTGCTCGGAACGGAAATTTGTCCCTCTATATGATTTTTATTTCAACCCCACATAGGCGGGCACCCCGCGTATGTAGACACCCCACGTAAGCGATCGTCCCGCGTAAGCCAACAGTTATTTCGGTACCAAAAGGCCTATATCCCCGCATAACCGGACACTTCAGACGGACACCATATAAAATATGGCTGATCATTGTGGGGACACCACTCCAGATAATCTTGATTAATCTGTTTTCTTGTGTGTGGAAGTGGGGCAGGTAGACTATGGGCCTGCGTTGGCTGGTGTAGGTGACAAGTTAGCACGTGCTGCATTCGCGGTTTTAATCTAAATATTCTTCTGTGTTCTATATCACTATGAGATTATTATATTCATGTTCTGGGAAAATGCCATGAATCATTTAATTTTCAAAGGGAATTTTGGAATATGCCATTAATTCTGTCCCAGATTCCACGCTATGAAAGAGAGGAATACAATCATTCGCAGCATGTTTATATTGTATTTATTTCCTTAAAGGCATATCGGAAAATTCACCCATTAGAACTTCAAAACCATGTCATTTTCCTGGAGAATCTACCGAGCCCTCTGGTGGATGATTGGGGAACCAGCGAAGATGTTCCTTAATGTTCCTCCATACGCTGTTTCCCGGGTCATCCGCTCGATGTAAGTAGCCAATAGACTGTAGTACGTCCCGTTGTCGCGAGGGCCAGGGCGCTCATGCTCTCAAACGTACCGCTGAGGCGAGTGCGATCTGGAGACGGACTAGGTAGCCAGCGGTGTACACAGGCGGAACCCAGCCAAGTTCCTCCATAAACTGCGCCGCTCCGAGGTCCCTCCAGTGTTTCGGGTCGCTGACTCCAGACGGCGTAAGCGTTGAGAAGAGACCGTCTGATATGTATTACAGGCCGTTTTACAAAGTATAGGCCTATAACCTTTATGATTCATATTTCTCAAAGGCTCAGTGATTTATAGACAACAATGAAGCATTCACTTTCCCCATTTCATAGAATTTGCTTACACCTTTTTTTTTTACATTAACAATCCCTTCGAAATATCTTTATTTGAAATACAACTGACATTATGCCGAGGCGTCGGCATGAATTGATCATAGAAGGGGCTGTCCATAAATGGCAGTAGCGGTGTCAGAATAGGGGGGGGGGGGGAGGCCGGGGCCGCCCCCCCCAACTTTTTTGCCAGGCCCAAAAAAGTCAGCACCTTCAAATTTAACTCTATCAAGTGTAAAAACTGTCTCAATTTTTCAACATCGAAAAATGTCTAAATCTAACTTTTTAGCATGCAATGATGGCTAATCACTGACTTTTCACTGTGGAAAGATGTCAGAGTGTGACCTTTTACCGTGCAATGATGGCTAAGCCCCGACTTCTCGCTGTGGAAAAATGTCAAAGTCTGACTTTTTAGTGTGCAATGATGGCTAATCACTGAATTTTCACTGTGGAAAAATGTCAGAGTCTGAATTTTTAGCGTGCAATGATGGCTAAGCCCTGACGTTTCACTCTGGAAAACTGTCAAAGTCTGACTATTTAGTATGCAATGATGGCTAAGCCTTGACTTTTCATTGTGGAAAAATGTCAAAATCTGACTTTTTAATGTATAATGAAGGCTAAGACCTGACTTTCCACAGACTTTTCACAGATTCACAGCAAATCCAGTGGAACAGGCCGATGTCAAAGTCTGACTTCATACCAAGAAAAAAGTAAGCAAATTTTCAGTCCCCCCCCCCCCCCCACTTTCAAAATGTTCTGACACCCCTGTGACATCATTCTGAATTTTTTTCAAACCAATTTGTCCCCCCCCCCCCCCCCCCGCCTTGTTTTGGCATATACAACCCTTGTCATGCTTGACAGACCACAATGTAGATTTCTTCTTTGAACTATTAGGCCTACTAGTAAAACGATTTGCCATAGGCCCAGGCATCAGGGCCCTCAGCTTTTGTCCCTGTTTGTAGGTCACTTCTGTACTTCCTTTTCCCTGCGGTCTGCTAGCAGTGAAAGAGGCAAATTCGAAGACCTGTCCTATTTTTATTTCCAGAAATTGAATCCGTGTTGAGGTCTGAGCAGGCTATCCTGTCTGTACCTATCACCGGGTTTGCACCTGCAGCTACGGAGACAACTGTCAGGATGGGGCTTATTCGAATAGCTGTGTGTTTGCTGCTGGTGGGCCTAGTGGGTCGCCATGCCTGGCGTTTACTGTGAGTACCAAGTGTTTGACCTGCTTTATCTCTTTGACCGACTGTAGACGCTTGAACATTAACCGTTCAGCAGCCAGTCTGGCCATAATATATGTGTGTACAATGCAACGCTTATCAGCTTTGGATGTATCGAAGCGTTACAGTGTCCAGAGTGAACCAATCTCCGAGCAGATCCTTCGTGCCCCTTTGGGCAGACGATCAGTGCTCAGGATCTCTGCTGGAAGAGTGAACTGAAGCTACATCCTACACCTGTCGGCCTACTATATATCACACTACACCACCTCACATTTCAGTTTCACCACATTACACCATGTGACACTACACCACACTACACCCTGTCACTCTACAGCACACTACCCGTCAATATATATTACACTTAAACATGTCACGCTACACCACACTATACCATGTCTTACTATACCACGTAGACTGGCTCCAGTCCTTGCATCCTATGTCTACTCTCCTCGCTGGGATAAAGGGACTCCCTACAGATACAGGGACTCCATACAGATATCATGGCTACTGGTCAGATATCTGATGGGAGATTGATACCCTCTCACTTTGATCTTAATCGGGTCACAGTCAGGAGTAGGCTAAATTCATTGCTATGACAACACAGGCGGCCAGGGAACTGTAGGAGGGGAGGGGGAGGGGTAGGAGAAAGTATAGGGTTACAGGGAATGACTTGGGGCCATAAACAGGAGATTCTGTTCATAGTGGAAAAGTTTATGATTCATGGGCCAGTCAGAGAAGGATACATACTTTAATGAACTTTATTCTGATTGTGATTAATTATTAGATGAATGTTCATAATCAAAGACTTGAACAAGTCTATATACCACACTGCACCACCTCACACTATACCATGCACCATATGATATTTCACCACCTCACATTACTAAACTGTCAACTGAAATACTGGCAGTTTGCATAATTTTCAGGCAATAACATTCATAAAACAAACAATATTTTTACTCAATAACGTTAGGAATATCATAGCACTTTACTTCTTATCTCAAAAGCTGTGAAAAACGTATTTGTTGCCAGCACTAATAGTATCTAGGTCACCCCACTCTTCAACCTGATTTCCTTACTGACCTTACCCACTGAAAGTAGGCTAAGGCTCCTAAACCAGGAGAGTGACTTAAGTTCGGCGAGACTAGCAGAGAAACGGTCACTACTTGAGTGCCTCATTAACAACGGACAATGTTGTAGGGGGCCTATATTTTGTGCCCTGCTGTGTTTGTCTTAGACTGGTTCTCTTCCCAAATGAAATAAGGGACTGGTAACTACTTCTTACGTAATAGACCTTGAACTGAGAGTCATGCCACCTCTCTTGGCTCTACATAGACTTACTCAAGTTTTTTTGTTCTCTTTTTTATTATTAGGTCATAGATCCACACATTACATTGTTTTTCAATCGAGGCTACATAAAAAAAATCAATTTAAAAGTGTTTCAATCAAATTCAGGTTGACAGAGTTATGAATTAAATAATCACACCATTACATTATCATCCCATACATAAATCCAGGCAGTAAGCCCTTAGAAATTGTATTATTTCCTAATACTAGCAATTTACTACCTCCAGTGCTTTATTTTAAACATAGAGCTGTAACTTGACACAGGTCTATGTTTTGAAGAAATACTGCTGCTTAAATGTTTAAGAGAAATCCTGTTGTACTGGCAAGGAAGATAGAACTGCAGGCCTAATACAAGTACAGATAAAATAAATGAAATACAAAGAAAAGGATACAGGGACTGAGGCTAGTTTAGGCTATACAGTCTCAGTCTGCCAATGTGGCACTCTCCCAGCAGATCTTTTGCGGAAATAGAGTACAGGATCTCTGCTATGAGAGTGCAGGAAATGGAGGCGTTACCCATAGTGCACCATACAAATGGAACCCGTTACCTGGCTTATAATGTGACTAGGCCAGGCTTCCAGGCTATGGTCTTAGTTGTCATCATTAACGTTGCTGTCTTTACTGTTGCAGACAACATATAAAACCCTCATTCATTATGGTGTGTTGGATGTATCTTGAAAAAGAAAAAGAAACAAAACTAGGGCCTAAATCTCCTTCGGAAGAGTGCGTGCTTTAATACCATGTCCGGTTCGTACCAATGACCCACTAGGCCTACTTGTATTTTCCCCTCACTGATGTATGATTTTATATTGGAGAGGTCTTTCGAAAATCTATCTCTATCTGGAGCGTATGCATAATTCTGAATACTGAGGGACAACTTGTGAACCAGTTTTCCTATTATAACACCTTTCAGGGGAATTTGTGCTTTCCTTTGGACTCAATTTTTCCTAGACTTTAAAGTAGTATGCCCTATATGCAAATCCCAGAAGTCAATCCAAACACCCAAATCTCAACTTAGTAATGTAGGATATAGATATATGGCGCATATTGTATAATATGGGATATCTGTGTTTTCATAGGTTGTTAACAAAAGCTGGCATTCTACTCAAAGACACTAATATCACAATGTACTCCTTATTATTCTAGAACTTCTTCTTAGGGAGTGTAACATAGTTCGGTGCCGTCCATAATTCCTCATCTATCTAAGTGTCCTGATTTCTAGATTATATTAACCCTGATTATTATGTCTAAGCAATAGCGATGGAATACAAGGAGTAATCAGAATATATTTCTCATTTATAGATTAAAGCTGGGTTTCCACAGAACAGTCTACAACCATAGCCCTGGTCCTTGTCATCTCGTAAATGGCATTGGTGAGATTCCTTTACCTAGCATTTTGCATCAATTCTCTATTTCTTTTAAACATGTTACACAGGATTTGTTAAAGTTTCTGTTGTAGGTCATTCATAGAATTGTATCTTGTGATAATAACTTGGAAATATATTTCATGAATGTAAACTAAACGTAGCTGTAATTTCATTAAGATAATTGGAACTACGATTGTCACTTAACGAGCCATGGTATCAAGGTTTTTTCCCCTCCAGCATAGGTTCCCATCTGTACTGATAATCATAACCATATTATGTTATGGAAACATTTTGAAATATTTCAGGGAATTACCAAAAAAAAAAGAAGATTTCTATAGTATGCTAACCTAAGATTTAAGTTTTTTCCCCTGGATAATACGATAATTTCATGCATGCCATTTATTTGCAGTACAAGGTGCCGAAGATATTGAGTTGCTCTCAAATGGTTATGCCATAATGACAGCAGTGAGTAACATTCCTTCCTATTATCAATGTATACCAGTTGCATCCTTTTGACAACTCGTTAAACCTTTAATGAAAGAACACTCCCTGTGTCAGGTCTAACTCTGCTATTCTCTCGCAGCCAAATACCTACTGGAAGGCAACGCTGAATACTCAAACCTTTCCGGGTATGAAGACTTGACTTGATTAATTTTCTTTAAACTTACTGAGAGGCAAGCGATAATACATTTGTTGGTTTTATATATTTTTACATCAGTGGTCTCTACTGATATTTTCTTAAGATTTGCTGATTGAGAGTTCATTTGACTACATTGCAGGGTATTAAGATAGAAGACACTCCAGCATTTGCAGACCGGGAGAGTGCCCTATACCTGTTTAACTTTAATGACCCTTCATCCGGAGTCACTCGGCTTCAAGTGGATGGGCATCAGGCAGAGAATCTTCACGGACTTGGCATATGGGAGGAGCCAGACAGCGGTAAACTATGTCAATTCTCCCATATCCCCTTGGGAATATACCCACTGAGAGATGACACGATACAACACTGATGCTACCACAACATATCTGCTTCGATTATAAGCTGATATATTCCCACAAGTAATATACCCTCGAATATTAGGCCATGCCCAAAAGGCATTACAAACAGTGGAGAGGGATTCATTGGAAGGACATTCCTCTTACAGAGCCAATGAAAGTTCTGATTTGTTAAAAACTGTAAATCATTAGATATGGTAACTTTGCTCATCGTCAGTTCTGAAAGCCTTTATCATGGGGTGGTTGTAACTCTAACTAGACACCCATGCTTTATATACTGTAAATACGCACTGTTTCGCTATATAATGTACAAATATTTTACGGAACAGTGCCCGTACGGCAAAATATGGAACACTTTTGTACGCGGTGACTAAAATTTAAGTTGTTAGGCCAAATTAAATAAATCATTTTTATCAATTTTAGGTACATGTATATATATAGTAAATATAGAACGACCAACCATACTTGTACAAGCCACAAAACTTGATAAAACTTTACGGTTCTTACGGAATCCGGTGGAAACGCCTCGTTCTATACGAACCGTCAAGTATCATCTTGTTTTGTAGCTTGTACAGCATGGTCAGGACGTTCTATGTAATTATTTTTTAGATACTAAAACTTACCCCAATTAAATCATATTTGCAGCGAAGGATTTATATATGTACGGTGTACCTATATCCTAAATTTCATATTTTCCTGGGTTTTTTTTCAGATGGTAATTTTTTTTAAAACCCTCATGTTTTAATTCTCAACTGTGGGCACTGCACCACTCGCCTGGCTTTTGCATATTTGGGTAATTGTCTTAGATCTTGGCAATGTCTCAACATTATCTCGGCCAAGGTGTCATCCGTTAGTCGCTGGGGTCATTATAAACCTGACTGTTAAATATGGAACAAAAACAAGTTTTTTCAGAACTCTAAAAATCTTAGAAAAACCCTAGAAACTTAATATAAGTCTTAGACCTGTGTGTCAGTATATTTTAGATTTCCTAACATGTGAATCTCTGATCGTCTCAACTTACGCCAATTTCGGCTTGGATCGTGACACCCACCTGAGACCATGGACCCGTCTTTTAGACACGATAATCGATAATAGTGATTATCAAAGATTATCAAAGATTCAAGACGCTTTTCAAGAAAAATACAACGACCATTGGCCTCAACGGTTCGATGATTGTAGCCAAATGTATGATAATTAGACTATGGTTTCAAACTAGTCACAATCAACGATTATCGCAAATAAAAAACAGGTCCCATGAGTATGCAATGCAGGGCATGAATTACCTTGGGTAATTGTCAGTGTGCATTACAGTTTCTTATATTGTTAAAATGCTAATTTTCCGGTCAGACGAAGTCATCGTCTTTGCCGTGAACCATGCTGCCGAAGGAGAACGGGTGGAGAAATATGAATTTACCAAGGGTTCCAAGGTCCTGAGACACATAGAAAGTATATCTGATGCAACGTTCATCATGTAAGTATGCCCGGTTTACCTCTTAATGTACCTTCATATTTTGGGTCAAAAGTTTTAAAAATTTAATCTCTCTAAAGATCGAAGTAATCTCATGGTTTCAGGCATTTAATCAAAGTTTAGAATCTCACTTCCTAAGCTGCTGCGGATCTGGACCTGGGTTGCTGATGTGCCATTGGCTATTCTCAGAAGCTGCTCCTCATGTCACTCTATAACAAAGTATTCGTGTTAGGGTATGTTCAGGAATTACAGGTTTTCCACATGGACAGTAGTTTCAACATTGCCGGGTGTTAGTCAATTCATTACCGGCATTGAGTATTCCAGCTATCGGCAATTCTCTACAATATTGACGGAGGTCGCCGTTGGCAGCAGTGTTGTTTGGCAACAGGTCACACAAGCTGGTCCCTGCATGCACGTTTTTCCAAGAAGATGTGTTACAAAAGAACTATAGCGTAGCCGCAGGCTAACCTTTGTTTGACTGAAGTAAAGATACTTCTCTTTGAACGACCTTGCCTACCTGTGCTGAAAAATGTTTCTAATGCCGGCAGCAACACTTGCACTTAAATCTATGGGTCGACGGAAACCTGTCTTGGTGGAATGTGTGAGATTGAGGTAAACACTATTGTATTAATGTATTATTCTACTGCCTCAAAGTACACTACGCATGATATAGCTTACAGATGTGCAATCAAGAGTATATTGCCTATTTCGGAGCTGCACCATGTTTTATTATCCATGATCATCGAATAGACCCCATTCAATATGTATGGGGACCCAGTAAACCACGACCCATTATATAAAACCTATGATCAGATACCCAAACTGTGGTACACTGATTCAAATATGTGGAATACAGCCTCAAAGCCGTGCTATACGGGAAAATAGACCCGTTGTGCTATAGAGCTAAGAAATACTAGGGCAATTGCTGGGTTTAATTTATTCGAAAAGATGGATGATAAATGCAACAAACAATGGTCATATACAGGGAATAAAGGATGTGAATGGGCACTAGTTAAAGCGAGTGTTCCACCAACTAGGTGCAAGCCCAGGCTAGGGCCTGTAAGGTAGTTGCCGGCAGACCGGGACTGTTGCAGGCAAGGATCTGGCCAGTGGAAGAACACCAAAGCTGTCCCTGGCGGTGCCGGGCCACTGGACAGCAGTGCCGGGTCCTCATTTTTTGGGGAGTAGAAAATATTGTGACTGGTTGACTGCCAGCGATCTGGCAGTGGTCCGAGGAGTGCCTTCCCTACAGCCCATTATCCCGCTCCTCCACCACCATGGTCGGATATCCTGGGCAAAACCTGCGAGTCAGTAACTGCAGAAATTTAATGCCAGAGTGTGCTAGACACATTCATTAGATCAGCAGCTAGACACATTCATTAGATCATCAATTATCTTTATCTACCTTCATTTTTCGGTTAAACGCAGTATTCAGTGGGAGATTGACGAGCTGTCATCATCCTCATAAAAAAAAAATCTCAACAGCCTCAACAGAAAAATTTGCACAATTCCAGCCAGCCAGTCACCTGGTATTAGCAGGGCCGGCCGGCCTAGCCACCTGTTGGTGGAACACTCGCTTTGCATTCAAAGAAAAATAACATATATAGTGTGTCGTGTAGTGTAAGGGAGCTAATGGGAAACGTCTTCATCTTTAAAACATGGCAAAAATTGCAGTAATCTTTTTATTGAAGTATGGAATGGTTACTTTTGCAACTCCGCAACCATTAAGTTATATTTAAAGGCTGTCCGTTTTAACTCACAACACAAGTTTATGCCTGCTTTGATTTCCATATCACTAGCTTAGGCTGATGGATATCTTTGATACAAAAGTTCCCCATACTGATGGACTTCTATGATGTGCGATCATGAATTGTGGAATACTACTGTAATTATCATTTTGCATTAGGAAATAACCCAATTACGTGTATTAATTACTTGGACACAGGGCCAACGACGTGCTGCCAACTGGACCAGACTCGTTTTACTTAACGAACAGCTTTGGATCAAATAGCGATCTTTTGAAGAAGGTGGAGATGCTGCTGTTGTTACATCGTGGCACACTGGTCTTCTACAATGGCTACAAGGGACATGTCATAGCTGACAATTTTGGTGTTACGAACGGCCTTGATATGTCGCCAGATGGCAGGTCAGTCACATAGCCTCATGACAGGTTTACTTTGTGTATGTGTCTCAGGTTTACTGTTCCCATTAGTGATCTAATAATACAGAATTGTGTCATGTATAACATAGTTAAGTAGTATGTATGTTATCTTGGCCTCAAATTTGGACTTCTCTGGGGAGGAAAACAAACAGGAAACCATGCCCTTAATCCTGTCCCTATCCCTAACCCTATCCCTAACCATATCCCTAAACCTATCCCTATCACTAACCTTGACTCTATCCCTATCCCTAACTCTAACCCTATCCCCATTCCTGACCCTATTCCTATCCCTAACCCTGACCCTTTCCCTAATACTAAACACGACTAGCCATAAGAATCTGAAACGGGTTGAGTTATCCAATTGAATTCTCCAAAACGGTAGCTGTATATTACCGGCCGGTGGCGATTGGGCCGATGGGGTCATACTCATCTATGGCTACGCGGTACTCATACTGCCGGCCTGGTGGAGCACGCTCTTAAGATGTGTGATATTATTTATATATGCTTTCTTAATCAGCACCACCATGCATGGCAATACATAGTGACATCTACATTTTGGCAAATGTATTTCAATGCTTTTAGACTTTATGCAAATACGTTTGTTTTCGAGTGTGAACTTCTAAACCATTGCACATGTATTTGATAATTTGCATATTTCAACCATGACATTTCTCGTAAATCTATTAGTAGCTCTCGGGGCAGGAGACTCTCTTCAAAACAGAAATACCTTACCCATAGCTGCCTAGTATGGTTAGAGTGTTCTAGTTGTCTACAGACCCTACCCTTTTAGTTTGGATAAAATGTTGTATCATGGATATATTAACAATATTACAAATCTATGAATTGTGAGTGTCTTTTTTCTGTATATCACTAATGGCCGCCCGATTCGGTGAATAGCTGAGGGAGTCGGCCTCACTTTCGCTTGAATGAAAAAAACACACTCTTGATATGTCCGTAATATTATCAAACATGCTCTGCAAGTTTCAGGTCACCTGCTTCGTTAATTTTCCTAAGTTATATTCCCTACCTTTTAATAAAGTACAGAATACCATGAAATCTTATTCCTTTCCCTTTAAGTGGATTTCTGTGCATTAATTGAGCTAATGAGTACTATCCAAGGGTCCTGTCCAACAGACCAACATAAGCAGTGTGCGCCCATTATTAATTGTGCTGGTTAATGGATACCCATTTGAAAGGTTATTTACATCATTAAGAAAGTTTGTTCTTCATTTCAGATTTTTGTATGTTGCTTCATCAATAGATGAAGCAATTGACATATTTCATCGCCAACCTGACAATAATTTGAAGTGGAATCAGGTAAAATTTTATATCACTGAAATCAAATTACAGCATAGTGTAAATGTCTTGTGCCAACCTATTTTAAATACAAAATACACATGTATATATAAACCACGATGTCAATACGTCATGATTGCATACCGGAATGTCAATGGCAATCTACCTACTGAAACTAATGCTAATTGATCCCAAACCAGGTATACATAATAGTCTAAGTATCATTTACAGACGTTCATGCTGCACACATTCCCTGATAATATCCACGTGTGCAAAGAAACCGGAGACGTCTGGATAGGTTGTCACCCTATAATGCATAAGGTTGCAAGTCTTATGAGTGATCCCACGATTCCAGCCCCATCTCAGGTAAGGAACATATACATTGTGCATGTACCAGTGGTATGAGACATTAGTTACTTTATGTTTTAGACATTGATTTAGGGGCGAGAGCAGTAGACTTTGCTCGGTTGTTCTGATAGTCGCTATATTAGGACTGGAAGACATGTCTGTACTGTCACCAATACACAAAAACAGGGTTTAATTTTAGAGAGTGTAAACAATCCGAATATGGAGGTGTATGGGTGAATTAACCAAGGCTGCACTTCCTGCAGCATCAGTAACACATCAAATGGGTTGCAAATGCTGAGCTCATGGACTTGGGTAGGCAAGTCCGTATTACTCTGCATAAAATGTAATGCAATGGCTATACAGTGGGTTTGCCAATTTTTAAAGGGATATAGTTCTAAAGTATGTTTACGCTCCCTTTCCAAGTGCCAAATTACTTTGCATATGAGCATATCTGGCAAACCCTGTTACCGTGTATGGTCACTTAAAAAGTTATGTTAACAAAACCAAGTGCATTGGCCGATCCGGCTGGTGACTTCCAGTTCAAAATACCCTCCAAATTATGCAAATTCCCAACGGTTCAGTCAGCCATCTTGCTAGTGACAATACGCTGTCAGAGTCATTTAAATAGAATTATTTACATTATCCAAACATGACTTGAACGTGCCAACTCGATGAAAATCGGTTGTTTCGATGATATTTTGGCATGTTGTTTATTGTCTAAACTAAGCCCATCACATGATCATTTGACCTGAAACTTTAAGGAATGTCTGATTTTGTCTAGGGAATTGCTTGAGAATCATGTAAAACATCCTCACACATCAAACAATATTATAAATGAACTTTCAAATCCACCATAGGCTTCACATAACGTAGGTGATACTCCATGATGGCCGTGCCAATGGCCAGAAGGGTGCTACTTTCTTTTACATCGACTCGACAAAAGTGATCTGAAAGTCTTACTTTGAAAAATATGATGATATCTCCTAAAACTTTTAGATTTGTGTGCCACGACGTTGAGGGAGGTTTGTTGTAAGACATCATACTTTGTTATCTACAAAAGCAAAGTAGGCAAACATGAGCGAAAATAGGGCATTAATCCAGTTCTAATAAACTTGCAGTGGGTGTGTCACTCTCATGAAAGAGCAATAAAGGCTCTGTGCATCTATGGCAAGTCCTCCTCATATCATCGACACATATATAAGATGCTGAATTGTACCTGTATAGCAAGTGTCATATGAAAGACATTTGCCCACCAGTAAAGGGTAGATGAGGCATTCTAAGTATATCATTGATTTAACATGACACATATATGAGTTAACAGCTGAGGTGAAACAAGATATATTGGATCTTTTTAATAGGTGGATGGGTGCACCATTCCTATACATTCTAAGCCTTAAGTATGTCTAGTTTTGTTGTCTTGTCAATTTTCAAGAATCACCCGTGATGAAAGTACAATTATAACCATAATAATTTTTCTCTTTTTTTTTTTGGGGGGGGGGGGGGGGGGAGAGAGCATTTGGTTACCTAATATTCACTTGATTTTTTGTATGCAGCGCTTACTTACCTGGTGAACCACACCCAGGTCCGATCATGCATTCATTTACTTAGTTCTTGGAGCTGTCAAAAGGTGGCCGTACCGACCTGCGTGCCATACTTATGGAGCTCCTTTAGCAGGGACACCAAGAGAAGAAAGCATATCTCCAGACTACGAGAGCAGATTCAATGAGGACCTAGTTGGGAATTATTTGGGTGTAGATTGGCCGCCACCTCTATCAAGACTGTGTTCCAACTTAGAGGTTGGTACGATTAAACCCTGATCGTGCCCACGAATTCTCACTTTCTGACCAAGCAGCCTTCTTTATCTGTGGATTCCGAGAGCCGAAATACTCATTAAGAAATATTCATAGCTGTCAACATTGATAATAAAGTCTACATTTATGGTTGATCTATTCAAAATACACACAAAATGAAATATAAACATGGACAAAATAGCTTCAAGAGTGAGAATTCAATACATTCTCCCACTATAGGTCAAGGTCATATGAAACATCTGCAGGGAGAGCGTCAAACACTTACAGTTGAGGGTCAAGGTGCCATGGTTTTAACCCAACCAGAGCTTACGTCGTATAGCTCTGGCGGCCAGTGTAGGTTGGTTGCTGCTACAGGAAGTTATCATTTCTAAATGTAGGTGTCGCCACAAGGGCAGATGGACGGTACTTGGATTATACACTAGATTTTCATCAGAGTAGTGTTATAGTTTAGAAACGGTCAACAAACACTATCCCTCTTCTCAATTCATCCAGAAACAGGAAACTGCAATTGTTTTTTTCAGATTATGTTTTTACTCTTATAGTCAACTTCAGGACGTGGAATTGCAACGGTTACAGTATAGTTCACATGTGGATCTATATTAAATATTAGGTGTCAGACCTAATGCGAGGGGATATTTAACGGGAGATAAAGCTGACATACCTTTTTGCAGGTGTTACGATTGCAGGTGAATGAAGGACGTGTGACACACATGGAGGAAGTGTTCGCTGATGAAGGCAAGGCTTTATATGGTTCAGCCTCTGCAGTCTATTACAAGGGTGCAATGCTGATTGGATCCGTCGTTGATAAACTCATGTACTGTAAAGTCACGCATCTTGAATAAAAACGTCCGTAATACATAATCAATGATACTTCATTGTGTTTGTATATTCATGACACACACTCATCGGTCACGCCGAAGTACACTCTCACTGCATATTTTTTATGTTATCATTTATTCTGGAGCAAACTAGTTAACAATCGCGCCAAAGTATATTCTCACTTGGTCAACTAAGTCCCTGATCTAAGTAAACTCAACACAGCATTCTCATATCGTACTGTAAGCTGCAACATTAGAGTTAAGTCTTAATACCAATACATTTAAAACAGTTAAACACCATTTATTAGCGGACGAGACATGAGAAAGTTAACACTCCTGACAGATGTGATTTCATGGATCCTTCTCGTCAGATATTAAACCGGTAAATGGCTGTCCGGAAGAAACTGCAGGAAAATAGGTTTACACATTTCATTACATTGTCATTTTTTATAACTATATTTTCTTAAAATAGTACAGCTCATATAGTATTTACATGAACATGTGAAACGGGGAGCTAAGAATGAATTCTAAGATTGAATAATACCCGAAAAGGATAAGCATTTCCACGACGTCGCTAGGAAGAGTCACTAGTAAATATCAATTATGGAATGAGGCTGGGGAAAATTAGGTTGAACCACTGTATATTGGTATGAATGAGGCCTAATTAATCATCTCCTTGTTGTACAAAGTAAAAAGAGAGTTTGATAAACTGAAAATGAAACCAATGGAAAATAGGAAAACTGCCATCTCTGTAACAGTATTGTAGGCTTCAATTGGGTGAGCTAGGAGTTCCGATTTGTTTTTGTTTTTTTCCAAGGTTTTAATTCATACTGGAGTATGGCTTAGGGTGGATATGAGCCCTATCTTCCAGCCGCTCCAACGTTTTTGGTTATCTCTCATGCCACTAGTGCCTACGAAATAGGCTTACAACATGGTGGCTTGTGTCATTCTTACTTACAATGGTACAGTACATGGTTCAATCTACCATCCTTACCAATGCCAGTCAACGTACAAGAAATATCAAAGGATGAAGATTACATGATTGTTTTGATATCCTCAGCTAGGATCAACTACAGTCATTCTCTAGAGATACATACCATCGTCTACGTGCTTCAGTACATACTAGGTTTCATTAGTTATCTGAGTTTTATCGGTTCATTTTGTGCTAAGTAGTTTTACATATAGTATTGGGTTAATGGTTTCCAGGATAGACTTGTTGTAAATATATTCATCAAACAAAGGGACATGGTAGAATGAAGGGGAAACCTCATCCATTTTGTAGGATTAAAATATATACTTTTATAGATAATGGTAAATCTATTTATATATCTCATGATGTCCCCAAAATCATGAGATATATTTCTTTCGATTAAAACTGACAACAGACAAATAAGACAAGTTTAATAAATTGATACTTTCCGTTTTTATTTTTTACATTGTGTATTTCTCTATAATATGACAATTTACATATAGCTTCCACTGGTTGTCATTCAAGTGAGTTGAATAATGAAAGAGATTTGACTTTTGTTTTGCAACTTAATAATCATTTAATTAAGTGTGACAGCCGACACCCACAGAGTAAGTGGGTTTAACAATTCCGAGAGAAGGCCAAGACAGTATACAGACACTGGAAAATAGTTGTAGTAAATTGTAATGTATCTTCTTACTTATTCAATACTTAACTGGTTTGGGATAGACTAAGTAGCCAAGTAGTGAAACAATGTTATGCAACTGCTGCCTGCAGCGCAATCATGGAAAACAACAGATAACTGAAAGCAACCATCGACATTTAAATAACCTCGTCATTTACTTCCTTGACAAAAGGACCTTACGCAGAATATATCCAAGAATAGTATGTGATTCTGTCCCTATGTACACAATACAATATACAATATATCTCCCTTCCGGCAAATGCTCACATCGATCATACGGTCCAACATGGCAAGACTTAAAAAAATATGTACAGCACGTTGTATGAGCATAAATGGACACATGCCTTCTCATAACGCATTCTAACATTAAGTTGCGGAACTTGGAGGTTGTATTTGCTCGCAAAGATAAACCAGTGTAGTGATGTCTCATAAAGCCAAACTGGCTATTTTCGCACCACGACGTGATCTCTCTGAGAGAGAAGACTGCTACGTCATGTCCTTTGTTTATCTCCTTAAGTAGTGGTAAATAAATTTTATTCGGGCAGTACGGTATTTAGATAGTTTCTCACTGAACACTGTTAAGATTACACACATATAATTTTCAAAGTCCAGCCAATCCATTTACCTCCAATCTTTATATATAAACCACAGCACCAATTATAATCGTTATCTTACAACCCGCAGGATAATGCTGACATAATTAAGTAACAACATTCATAAAGCTTTAATAACTATCTCCCTCTGCAAGATGGAATAACACGTTTCATCATGTGTTTCGTTCACTCCGAGAGTAAACTCTTATATTCAATCACCAAAAATGTTGAGGTGGAAATGTCACAGTACCTTTAGTTCGAGACAGGAAGTATAAACAGGACTTAACATATAATAAAACAAAAGGAACCACATAGCAGGCTATGACAGAACATGTGACTAACTGAGATTCTGCTTTTATATCATCAACATGGGGGTTCACCTATCTGAAGCTTATTTTGCACGGGTGGTGCATACCACGATGTAGCAGACATATCAGAGAACAACATAAAGCCCGTCTTCGTAGTTGAGCCAGTCTTGACTCTAAAAGTGACAACAGGACGTGGTAATACAATCTAAGTAATCTACACAACTTCAAAATCGTGACTAGTATTGATATTGTATCGATATCCTTTCCGTAAAATATATACCTTTATATGTATATGTAGTATTTAGTGAATAAATATCCCTGTACAAACCAGTCTAATGTAGATATTAAGAGGACAACCGAATAACATATGTATATACCCTGGCAGTATTGTATACTTTGACAAATTTGCAATCGATTTCCTTATTTTTGATGATGAAGGTCGCCGACCCCTGACCTTATTGGACTAGAATAATGTGTGTACTCTCTGAATAACATGAATAAGTCTTTCACTTTCGATTCCAATTAATAGTCTCCCTCTGTTTCGATGTGAAACAGCAAATAGCTCCAAATTATAATAAAAGAAAGCATGCTAATAATTGCCCTTCATTTTCCTCGAATCCAAATAAGAGGCCATTCATAACAGGAATTCTTTATGAAAATAAATTACCAAGAGTAAGCTGCCTGGCATAAATAGTGTGACTTATTGAAACAGGAAATCATGCTCTAAGAATGATTTTTGGTATTGTGCTTTATCCTGTATAGCAAGCTTTATCATACCATCAGTGATAGATATGAAGAGTTAGTGTCCACATAGGATGCCTTCACTGAGGTATGAGTAGTAGAAGAATGTGGCTCATATTAATATCATTCCCATAAATGTTAACAAAGGATCACATAAATAGTGGGGCTGTACTTGTTACGCTCACAATAGCAAATAGAACACTGAAGTGCAGTCCTGTTACAAGTACGTTTTGACAGTCGGGGATGGTCTTTTCGCAAATATTACTTGTCAGTTTTGCACCTGATCAGACATTCAGATCCTACTCCACCATTTTGGGGCAACTTCATTGAATACTATATACATTTCAGACTGTCAAATACACCTCAGTTTGGTCTTCACTAGACCAACCACTGTCAACCTTTAAGGTCCATGTCAAAAGGCCGTTCTCCACTGCGTATTTCCCATGTCGTTTCCTGGCTTTGCTTGTAGGTAGGGCACGATGACGGGCAGTTCTCAATAGTACGGTCTCTGCTGCCTTCCATAATCAGGCCAATCGTTTCCCAGGCAACAAAATGCCTGAGAGTTGTTCTTTAACACAGACGTTCTTTCCCAATGTATTCCGATAGAATAGCAGTCGTGGAACAAGCTAAGGCGAGGCAAAATGTACCTCCACGAAATAGTCTCTCTGCCAAAGGTGCACAAAAATAAGAAGTCCCCTTTGTAGCAATCAAAACCCGGTCATTTGCACTTCTGGCAGCAACGGCGTCATCGACAGGTGGGAATGACGTCATCACTATAAGGGTTCACAAGACACAAGGAGTCAATATCACGTCACTCACTTTTATCTTTTTTTATATTTTTGCAATCAAGGCAAGAACCACTAGTAGCAGCCAGACATCACATATGTTTGCAGCATTGTGCAGAGGGCGGGGGTGCTAGACCTTGGTTTCCGGGCCTGCCGTACTGTCCATGTCTTGTTTGAACGAGTCTCTGATCCGCACAACGTAATTCGCACACAGATGCCCATAGGCCTTGTTGTACCACTCTGGCGTGTGTCCCCTAGAAAGATAGCGAAAACCATAGGTAAGTCTCAAGTACTCAAATATCACACTACAAGATGGCGTAGATCTATTGGGGATTGCCAACTCGCACATTCCCCTCTCTCTCCATGTTCAGTCACGTCAGACACGAGATTCAGCTACTATAAGCTAGGAGGGAAATACAGGGTCCGATTTCTGAGTTTAGAATGTCTTTAAAAATGGGTTTCTGATATCTGAAATGCACCAATCTGAGCAGAGATTTGAAAAAAAGGCGCACACATGCTTTTGTCCACTTGAAGTTCCTTACCACTAGGGAGGAGGGGGGTTGGGGTTGAGAGAGGCAGGAACGGCGCAATGAAACATGTACTACGGTTGCATGGCACCAGTTTGACCGGGGATTAGAATCAAAACTGTTCCCATGTGTTACAAATTTGGTAAAATGGAGTAGACTCCCTCATTACTTCCTTCTCCTTGTATTCAAGCATACGAGAAGTGTTTTTTCCACAATATAGAGTCGGATATAACGTATATATGTCTTTTATGAGGCAGGATGCAAACCACATCATAATCAATTAAGACTGAATTCGAGCTAGGTAGATGGAGGGATATGACATCTTACCTTAGGTCTATGCGACACATGTGTGTGAGTCGCGACTTGCCGGAGCCGCAGGGCTCGATGAGGTAGCGCGAGGCGAGCACGACGGCCCGGAGCCCGCCAATAAGCCCGGCCCCCGGGTGCTCCACAGACGTCGACACGAGCACACACGCGCCCTTAGGTAGATTCGTCCGCCACGACCTGCAGCCCAAACAACGACACTCAATCTCACTCTATACAATGTCTATTTAGATTTTAAAGACAAATAGTGTAACATTGCACTACTCTAGGAGCTAGCATTATACATACTATATGTACATATTTCAAAGGGTCAATAACAAACAAGTGTTATTAGAAAGAGGAAAACTCATTCACGCTAATGTAAATGAACGATAACCTACCGTTAATAAAACACATAAAAAAGGAGACGGGCTTATTCACTATTTATTCCATGACTTATTTTCTATGCGACTCGGTCCATACCTTAGCTCAGTGAAGTCTCTGGTAGGGTGCGGTGCCATGTTGTTGAGCACGTATTGGAATACCTCCGTCTCCATATCCAGCTTCTCCACCACACGCCACTTCAACAAGTCCTCGTCCCATAAGTGCCTGTCCACGACAAGGGGCATCACTCAGTAACAGATCATACAGAGTATTTAGCGGACTCTAGTCACATTCAATATTCATATGTATAAAGCTATACCCTCATGTCGTAATACAGCAGGCAGGTGTTTACATACATGTATATTTCTTCCTTGTCTAATCCAGACAGTGTGTTTCTTCAACATTACATAGCACAATCTCAAGGTCTAGCGTTTCACACTGGTTTTACATCACAGGGTGGTGATCGATCTATGTGATGAATCTCAAGTTTACATCACAGGGTGGTGATCGATCTATGTGATGAATCTCAAGTAGGAATCCCACCCATATACATTTACCGAGTGAAAGTTCTTTGCGTCCTAGAGTACACTGATATGGTATGAGAGGGACAGGCCTTTGGTAAAGCAGTGCGTGTATCGCTGCTGGGGTCGAAGGAGAAAAGTCGCTGACATTGGAATCTAACCAACAATGGTATGGTGACTGGACTGGTGCTTTAACCACTGAACTAACACCCCACCCCAATCCAGACAGATTGTCGTCCGTGCAGACTGTATGCAGTAAATCCAAACGGAAATAACACCAGTTCGTTCACTATTTAAAGCACCAGAGCACTGTTTTGGGGTATTCCCCGAGCCTCTGAATCTTCGTGCTAGTGCCTATGTATGTACAAGTGTATTACAACCCACCGCTCGTGGAGTACCCGGTTCAGCACCTCGACGGGTGGAGCCTCCACGTCCACAGCGCACTTCCACAGGCGAAGTGGGTGACCGTCCCCCACCTTCTTGTAGGCTACGTCTGGCGCGCCCGTCGTAGACGAGACAGAGATCCAACCCTTGAACTTGTTATGCGATTCCTAGTATACAACAAATAAAACCATCATTTCTTATCATTTACTGAAGTAATATACTGCCCTTAAAATGAATACTTTCTATATGGCTTAGAATAGATAGATGAATTATACTTATGCTGTAAATGATGCTCTTTGATCATCTAGTATTTACTGTCAATCACCTCTCTTTTTTTTGTTTAAAAACAAGTGAATTCATCTGGAAATGTGCGTTGGTGAACATACGGAATACTGATTTTAACGAGTATTTGAAAAAAATATCATTGTTAATACGAGGTGCAACGAGTTGCCAGCATTGCTACGACTGATACACGTTCCATGTAGACGTACCCTGAGCAGTCCCTGTATACAGGACTCCATGTAAGCCGTGTGGTCGGCCAGGTCCGTGTCCGCACGCCGCTTCACTAACTCCTCTATAGACACTGGATCGCCTTGCTCTATGTACGACAGTCGGCACTTGCCCAGCATCTCCTCAGGGACCTGCATCAGTATGCAATAACACAACATGTTTAACCCAAGAGCAGAGAACTTTTAAACATCACCTAATATAAAGTCACCTTCCTTGCGGTTTCTATGATTATGAGGACATGCATCTTAAGCAATAATGGGGTGATTACTTCCTTTACTTTTTTCTAGAAGAGAAAAAGTCGATCTACATTTAAAGACACATAAATATGTTCACCAAAATCATCACTTCCACAGTGAGTATATATTTGGTCTTCCAGGCAGTGGTGCCTCTATCACATACGTGTATCCATATCATTGTCGCTAAATAACAAATGCCTGGAAATTAGGCGACGCTTCGGCTGGTATCACCATAGTCTATAGTAGAAATACGCATCTTCGACTAAACAACTTACAGAGAAGATGCTTTTGCAGTCTGTGATCATGCTCGTGAGACACTCGTGAGCTGCTTTCTGCTCCAGCAGGTCCTTCTGATCCGGGATACCCATGTTTTTGCGGTTACGTTTGGGGCTGGCAGCTGGGTTGTTCCGCGGCCCACACATGTGAAATAGGGACGGGGCGAAGCACACTGCAAGGTTGCTTGCCGTCATCTGTAAAAACAAACGGATGCTTCGTGAGTGCAATGTGCTTATGTGGTCAATCTCCAATAGAATGCGAGTTAAGCGACTTCAAGTATAAATAAAAGTATCTAAAAACAACTGTACCCGATCTGAAAGCCAATTGAAATGCCATCTCAATGGATATAGAAGCCCGTTTACCTCAGTTGCATACTTTATGTCAACTGATGACATTTCGTAGAAAGCCTATATTTTGTTTGTAACTGACAATGAAGCTATGAGTGACTGAGTATCATTCCCTCCTTCCTAAACACTCACTACATACATCTACACGCATAGAACGAGTACTTCTTTCTGCAAATAGAGAACCATATTTATCCTACCCCTAATATAAAATCCCATAGGCTTAACATTGGGTTTCCGTATGCCACGCTGACTGGCATACGGAGTTTTATATGCCACTAGTGGCATACAGCAATGTTATCACGTAATATTCCAAAATCGAGGAGATAGGGTAGGATAAAATCAAAACCTGATTCGTTTTAATCTTGGCCACCGCATTCCACTCCTGAAGTTTTGGCTCCGGACTTCAATTGGCTTCGCCACATGAAGTCACTTTGCCAAACTCCAGTCGTGGAATACGGTGGCCAAGATTAAACCTCATCCAGTTTTACGATAATACCCACCTGGTTTTCAGAGGCGTGCTCGGCCATATCTGAGAGAAAGAGAAGAAGGGACTGCAGCACCTCCCGATTCTCGTCCGGTAACAGCATCACGGCCGCCTGCAGGGCGTCGAGTCGCAGCTCAGGCGGAACGTCTGTCGGTGAGAAAAGGGCCGTCAGAAAGGGCTAATTGCTGCTTAGGGTATCACCACTCGCGGCCTACCTTATATACAAACTGGGATATCGATGATTTTCTTTTGAAATCATAGAAATGCCACATTACCTAAGTTTCTATATTGTTAACTAGTGAATAAACAGTAACATCAAGAGATGTTCATTTCACAGAATACTGTAGACAGCTAGGTTTATCGCCGATTTAGGACACTGTGATGCAGAGGAATTTGCTGGTGTCGAGAAGGGACATAAATCTGACTAATGTACTCACGTGTGAAGCTGGCGATGAATGTCTCTGACAATTTGTTGGTGAGTAGACACTCTGGCAACTCGCGGAAATACTGCTTTAACAGGTCCGCCACGTCGTAGGCCTGCAGTTGGTCAAAGTCCATGCACTCTGTGGACAAGACATTAGACGTTAGAGTAACACATATAGTATTAAGCATGGTAGGATGCATTTACAATAGCTTTTGTTTTGTATGCCATGTGTTAACACCGGCGATTCATTTAAACGTTTTGTTCGGGTGACAAAGAAGGTAGGATTTTCATCAGATTTGACAGATTTGTTTTCTTCAGCCTGAACAATAATTGAAAAAACTAATTATCCTTTCAGAGTCTATTCACAAAGAATTTTGACATAAATAAAAGTAAAATATTTTACCTCAAAATATATCAAATATTTATTCATTGATACATGACATATGTAACTCAATAACCTCTTTCAAAATCAACCAACCAAAAATGAAAACATGAATTAGAAGTGTCCTGCTTCCTGTATAGATACATATGTGGACCATAAAGAAAACAGCGTAGAAAAGACCACTGGTTTACCTGGATTGGACTCGATCTGGTTGTGAAGCTTCTGTATTCGGGAGCGAACGCCCGATTTGCGGAAGATGCCGACGGCGTCGCGGGCGGTGCGGCGCAGACTGCGCATGGCGTAGAGGATGCACTGCGGTAAAGGCTGACCGGACCGCTGCAGCACCACCAGCAGGGGGACACCGAACACCTGTTTGTCCTTGTAGTCGGGCACCTTAAACCTCTTGATGAACTTGGGCATAATCCTGTAGCGAAAAATGAAGTATTACATAAGTGTCCATCTCAATATGTATGTCAGGCCTATAAATTTCACCTCTGGTATAATCCTGCAGGTATAACAAAATTGAAGATCTTTCTATTGTACGCATTTATACCAAAGTGTAGTTTATGATTTCCAATGAGGATTAGATGAACAAACAACAATAATTGAAAACATACAGATATGGGTTATGTAGAAACGTGGATATAGTAACATATCGGGCTGTCACAAAACAAAAGTATATCGAGCATATCTATAATACAATTATCAAGGGGATAGAACCTATTTGATCATTCACAAGTAACACCATGGTCTTCTTCCATACAGCTCAGATAGAGATAAGATATAACAGCACTCGGTGTGTAATTGTAATGTGTAATTATAATGCATTAAAGTATGATATCAGAATACCTATCATACTGATAGAATATTACGTACCAGTTCCAGCCGGACCTGTTGGTCGGGGAGTACTTCTCCATGAGGGCGGTCACCTTGAGCAGACTGAGTTTTCTGAGCACCATGAGCTGGCCGGCCGACATATTGGAGATCTGCAAACTACGACTTGTCAAGCTCGGTCGATGCGACTTGACGAAGCTGTGCCATCGAATCCGGTGTCGCCGACGATCACTGGAATAGATGAGGCCATGCCTATAACTTCAATTGTTTTCAGAACCCCTTGTAAATTCCCATTATAGACGATAATTATCAGATTGATCACCCTCCTGTCCGCGCCACACAGATGAGGGTATAACCCACCTCTTCCAGTGTAAAAATACCTCAAGTAGTTACGCAAAATACTGAAAAGTCCCATGGTAAAAACTAGCAGTTTAAATCATGTCATACAAATCTACCGATCATTCAGTAATAGATAGTGACCGCAGGTTTAAATGATGGTTTTCTAGGGATAGCTGGCAGGGTAGGGCCTCTGGGTTGTCTCATCGGGGAATTTAAGGTTTGCATTAGGGGCCTATAGTGTGTATGGGTTTATATAACCAAGAAGGCATGTTCTAGTGACTGATCAGGTGGGTGTGATGGTCTCCTCTCTGTGAGACATCAATGTTCATTACCTCGGAGCCCTTGTTAAGGAGGACCCGACGCCCGAGTCGCGCCGCTCCCGGGACTCAGGCTGGTCCGACCCGTCCTCTTCCCGGCTGCCCGCCGTGTCGCCGTCAGACATCTCGTGTGTCGACGACGACGCGCTCGCCACGTCAGGGTCCTCTGCTGGCGGCGGCAGCGGCGCAGGTGCTGCCCTCTGTTGGAGGTGGGGGTGGTGGTGATGGAGGTCGGCTGCCGCCAGAGGGGGCATGGGCACGCTGGCCTTGTCGACCGTAGCGGCGCCGGCGACGGAGGGAGGCATGGCGACGTCGCCCTGGTCGCTGTCACTGCCCGTCGTCGCGGTGCTCGGTGCTGGCTGCACGCTGCGGTCTTTCACTTGGGAGTCCACTGTTATATTTTCATCTGCAGAGTGTATCAGAAGCAACGTTGTATCAGTACAGGAGGGATTTTGAAGAATTGGACATCACACAAAAATCTTAATTATAATATGTACACATCAGCATTGACAAAGGAAAAGAAAGAAGATTCATTGGTTTCAACTGACATCAAATTATGACAACTTTGCCACTATGTATCAACAAGCAAGTCCAACATCAACACTGTACGCCCTAAGTTGTTAATTTAGTGACAGTCTATGAGTCAAATCCATTACCACAGGAATGGAGGGGGAGGGGCATAAACATGCATGATTATCACATAACATGTGACACATATATACTTCTTTGAAATATCCTTTTAGTAAATAGATTTTAGACACCGAACTTAAATGCCTCCTTATCATTTTACATCAGAAGGCCAGTCTAGACCGATTTAGAGGAAAGATCTTGTGAAGTTAATGTTAGTAAATGACTGAAGTATCCCATTAAGCCTACATAAAACTGAACTGTACGAACGAGAATTTAAATTTCCTCCTATTCTAATATTAAGATGACCCATCCCTATCCCAGTACGTTCATATTCCATACGGTAGTGAACTTAAAACAACGCTTTCCATTGCAGACATCCGGTGTCGGTAACAGATGATAAGACGTGACTCGTAGAACTGTGACCTCAGGTAAGATAACTGGCTACACCACCTCCTCCTCTACCGTTGGTGTTGTCGTGTGGTCCGACATGATGGACGATAACAAGTGCCATCAGTTAAAACACAACCACACAAATTACCATTTCACGCTGATAGCGGACCCTCCGACCGCACCACAACGAGGGCAGTTACCGCACAGTCTACCTGACAAACCATTACCTGGCGACAAACACCAACTTAAAAACATAGACAAAAAAGAATAGCAAAGACAAAAACACGCAAACCACAGGCTCCGCCCAGCATTAAAAGTCTGCTCGGAGCAGCAGCTTTTGAAACAAACATAGACTGCAGCCTGGATGAATGTTTTCCGCTGGAGCCAACACCGCTGGTTAGATTGAACTAATTACTGGTGGCCAACTGGGCCATGGTCATCTGAAGTATCCTCAGGCCTGGGCGCCTTGTGTGATAGGTTAGACCACGGCCGGCCATAATGATGGGGCGCGCCGAGAAAGTGAGTGTGCTGGGGAGTGGTGGCCTTAAATACAGGCCTAGAGAATGTCCTTTTATGCCCAAATCAATGTCAACAAGCTCCTCTTTGTCCCACCTTTAGTGTGAGGCCATCGTCTAATACAGTCCAACACCGGTGTATTTAGGTGAGAAACTTGAACAAACGATTTTCACTTTGAATAACGTTTGCGGCTCTAGACCTAAAGATTACTTTAATGACACATAATCTATCCCAAACCAAAGTAAAGTTGGATAATCTCCACATCTGCCAAGTAAATAGATGGGTTCATAGGAGAAAGAGTACATGGTTTGTTTGTTTGTGCTTTAACATCCAAGGGGGCCCTGAGGGTATATAGGTACCATCGATGATTTAAGCCTCTCACTTTCATAGACTCATTTCAATCAATTCTTTTCATTATTATATACCCATGCAGTATATTTGATAATTACGTGCTGCTGCTCCCTGTGCAGTATAACTTGTATACCGGTCCTTGTGCAGTACGCTATTATACTGAACACGTTGAAACCTCAGCAGTGTGTGGGCTTTCACGTAGACATGTCCTATATGCCAATATATATATATATATATATATATATATATATATATATATATATATATATATATATATATATGTATTTTTTTTTTATTTCAGGTAGGTTCGCATACATGTGTCGCGGTCTGCCACCTCCCTATCACACAGTTCATTTTTAAATCTTTCTAAACCAATTAGTATACTGTTCTTTTATAGGTATCCTGTGTGTGAATATATGGTAAGATTTGATTAATTTTGGGTATATGATAAATATAGGACGACCTACCATGCTTGTACAAGCTACAAAACTCGATGAGAATTGATGTTTTTACAGAACTCGGCCTAGGGCCTCGTTCAGTAAAAAGCAACAATTCCCCATCTCGTTTTGTAGCCTGTACAGCATGGTCAGGTCGTTCTATATAAATATTTTCAAATATCTTATAAACAATCAAAGAGATCTGTCTCTTTCAAAAACCTGATGATATCTTTCTTTGGAATAGTTTCAAACAACATTTTCAGGTTGTTACATTTTTTCAAGTACTTTCTTCTATTTTCTTGCACCCTTTGACAGTTCAGTTGCTTAACAGTTGTGGGTAATTATATATAACGTCCTGACCATGCTGTACAAGTCACAGAACGGGATGCTAATTTACCGTTTGTACGGACCGAGGCATTTACGCCGAGTTCCGTACAAACGGTAAATTAGCATCGAGTTCTGTGACTTGTACAAGCATGGTTGGACGTTATATATTTACTATATACCCGAAATTTAAAAAAAAAATCAATTTCATTTTTCTAAACAACCAAAATTTTAATAAATGTGTATGGCTAGGTGGTCCGTATTTTAGTGTACGGACCAGTGGTCCGTACAGTATTTTTACGTCATATGCCAAAACGGTGCGTATTTACAGTATACACGGCATGGGTATGTAGTAAATTGCATGTTTGGCATAAAGGGGTACTTTTCATTTCAGGAGGTATTCATGTGTAAGTCTGGAACGACTTTCTTTGCTCCTCTGTATGCCTCTTCATCTCCGTCAATCCTTAATGGCTTGGCATCCAGCAATGAACTATTTCCTTCTTTCTTTTCTTCTAAATGGTAGAGTACATGGACCTGCAAGATGTGTCCGAATGTAGCTGTGATGATATGCTGAGTAATATTCTAAGCTGGACCAGATATTGTCTATTAGGGAACACACAGCAACGGTCGATCTAAGATAATCTAATTTATCATATATACGTCAGCTTGACCTATTGCATTTCCTTTGGCTTCATGAACAATTCACATGGCCAGGAAATGGCTATGAAATAAGTACATGTATATAAAAGTGCTTCGTTGACAAAATGATATAAAAGCACAAAGCAAAAAACACAAAAACACCAGCCATCCCCGGGTATCAACAATGTGTGTACAATGTAGGTATACCTCGGCTATGTCTGTTTTCCTATTCTCTCTTATCTATTGTGGATCTAGAGCTATCCTCATCAGAATTATCTTGATTCACTTTACTGATGTGGATTTGTTTGGAGAAGAATACTTAGGTACTGGAAATTTCCCCATCGTCAACATCGGCAGTTATTATGTCGTTGACATGTAGTATATGTCACGGGTCTGTTGTACCAGGGTTCAGATAACCGGGTCATGGATCCCGTTGTAAGGTTACATATGGCCGACTAATGAAGTATTAACGCCTGAGTTATGGCTCATGCGTAGTGTATATTGATTTACACTATACCCCAGTAGCCATCTCCATAATCTCACCCCATGAGAGTCGGCCTTCTGGAGGAGAAACACCGGGGATTATATCCTAATGATAAGATGTTATTAGTTCTATAATGTCATCAGTGAACACTCATAATTATTTTCTCACAGCATATACATGTACGTGTCATGGACACAAATCACATGAATGCGGCCGTTACCACAATTCTATAATATCCATGGAATGTCAAATACTTATCTCAAACAACTAAGGATTCGTGATGCTCTATATTGCAGTTTGAGACATAGCTATAGGGAAGCCAGAAAACGTATTCAGAAACATATAGTCGAAGTGGTTCTGAAGCCAAAGTCATATTATTATAGAGCTAGGCAAGAAAACATCACGACCACCAGTCTGGATCTTGGTAGGAACAGGCTTACAGACGGCGGGTATTCACTCCCGTTCAACTAATGTACAGCTATTGATCCCAATATCCTGGAAACCAAAAGTAGCGACAGACAGATGTTTTTGTAACTGTAGATAGAGGTGTCAATCTCCAACACAATAATTTCCACAATAATAAAGTAGCTAAGTTGAAGGGAAGAAAACCAACCCTTTTTATCAATTTTCTTTTTTCGAAGAAGAACGCATTTTCTTCGCACCTTAGCGTTAATAAAAAAAGACTTTCATTAGATTCTAAACATTCCCGAAAGATTCTTGAAATGTCAAATTATATATATTGTCATCAAGAAAAGATATACTTGGCAGATTCCTGGCCGGTGTTTTCGACAAAGTAATATTGTCTAACGAACATTATGTCCTCCAATGACCCTCTTTCAAAATTTGTTGCCCTTTCATTTTTCTCCATAGAAATACTATCAAAGATATTTTGGGGATTTCGCTGACAGCGGTCCACTCCCTATCCCCAGGTGGGTGTTGGTGCCCCCAGACGTCCTGTGGCACAATCAGCAATTGTCTATAGTTTATTAATAGAGACGATGACTCGTCATAAACTCTCCCGTGTGACTGTGGTTTTCTACCTTCCATGGAGGGAGGGCGTCTATGACTGGTGAAAATCCCCAATACTGTCATCTATGAGTGGATTTTATATCGATGTCAAACTGAGCACGCTGCACGCCTGTCGCTTTGGCGCCGGTAAAAGATCATTGCATCAATCAAGACTGACACTCCCTCATCCCTCCCCCAAACAAAACCAAAATACCCCAGTGTTACACAGGTAGACGGTAACAGAAATATTACCTCAACGTTAACTATCATTTAGAAGTAACGTTCTTACGTATACGTAAGAACGCTACGAAAATCATGTGGATTTTCATTTAAACATACATATTTAAATGAAAATCCACATGACTCATGTCTTGGGAACGTGAGAATTGCCATACCACAATATTTGAGCTATGTTGTACCTTCCTGAGGACAGCTATTGATCTTGAACTTCATCATACATTTGTAGAAAGTAGAACACCTCGCTGACAACCCCGACGAACAGATTTGTCTTTGCCTGAGGCACATTTTGCCAGGAACTTAGTCTCTTTTCTATATACTACTTCCCACAAACAGGTCCAGAATATCCAACAAAAATACAACAAATATTTTTTCTCTTTTTCGGAAAAAAGCATCATCATATGAATGTATCATTAATGCTACATGAAATGGAAATGATGTTTTCAAAGTCTGATAAAAGACAAGTCTGCTCTCAAACTGCTCCCATGTGCCGAATTCAACTGGGTAATTCCCTACACCTTTGAAATGTTTTGCACGAAGGTATATTTTGATCGAATGTATATAAAAACCGAAAAAGTCTATCGACAATGCTACATGTCGGTTTGAACTAGCACCTTTTCCATAAAAGTTCGACTTGAAAAATCATGCCTGCACAATATACAGCTGGTAACATCTTCAATATTGATATCATGATTATCCCTTCAATAAAACCTTTGTCGGTGCCGATCAACGTAGCAATCATAATGTTAAAAGGCAACATAAATGATTTATCAACAATATAGTGCATGCGATTAAAAAAACGATTCGCACAGGGTCGTATTCGGACGTGATCAAAATGAAGGGGAGGTTGTTGTAATGCTCCAAGAGTCATGTCTAGATGATAAGTGGTTAATTTTCACCAGGATGTCGTAGGCGAGGTGCTGTTCCGTCAGCAAGCGGAAAACCCACACATCTCCTAATCGTGTGTGAAAAGTATTCACCTATAGTCATCATCGCACTCAGCAGAATATCCCAACAACAATACAGGTTTCAATATGGTAACCCAGCGCCGATACCACCTCCGATAACGCCACCATCTGCGATGTAAGCAGTCGTCACGTAGTCCTAGCACATAAGGGGACAGTTACCTGCCTGCTTGACCGTCAAGTGAAGACGAGTATCCTTCTACGTCGTCGTTGAGGGAGTGCAATAATGGCGGCGACTTATTGGCGCGGGGAGATAGAGGCTTCAGGGCGCCGACAACATGCGCACAGCAAGACGTAGCAGTCGTCTTCCTAAGACCGGAGCCGTGGCCATATTGGCGCCAGCGCTGCCGTTGGCACAGTGCCAGGAGCCCGTTAAGGGCAGGAGTACGGGATTGGCGTTAATCTACGCCGGCCGCTGGTGGTCAGTCCAATCCCTCCTGAGCTCGACCCCAGCATCGACGATATGGGCGCATAATATACAAGGCTTATCTATGTGTATATGAATAGCTGACAGGGCGATAGGCAGAGGCTAATCCCGTCAGCTGTAACACGCCACTGTCCGCAGCTACTGCTGGTGGCAAGGGTTAAACTCGGGAGACAAACAACTAGTGGTCAGCAGATATGTCGACAGGTGCGCTACTGATGGGACCAGCTGCTGTTGCTGCTGCGTGGGAAGGCGGCGGTCTACTCGCCGCTATTGCTGCTGCTCAGGCTTAACCACCTACCTGCTCCGAGCTGCTCGTAGGACAGGGTTGGAGGTAAGGGCGTCGTAAGTCCCATATGGCGGTGTGGGCATTTAGTCGCTAGCACTAAGCGTTGTGTTGGTACTTACCACTGGCGCCAATCATGGCTCGATGCTATACACGTATGGTCCGCATAGTAGGACAGACTACGATTGACTGGTGGCCAGCCCCATCGTTCGCCTCCGATGTCCGCTGTTGAACGGCGTATGCGGGAGGGTGGGCCGCTGCGCACACTCTGCCAGCGACTACAACCCGCTCTGAGCAGGTGGGTGGGCGGGCGGCGTATGAGCGGCGGGCGGCGCACCGTCAATGGTCAATGTACGGCGGCGTACGCCACATGGCGCATGGCGCAGGCTGAAGATGCCAGCTGCTGCTGGGTCCTTCTCCTATGCCTACTATTGCTTCCCATCCTGCTGCCAGCCGCCGCTACAGCCCACGCTGGCGCTGTGTCGACATGCTGGTGCTGATGCTGGGGCGGGCCGCAGGGGGAGGCTCAAGACGCAAGCAGCCTGCCGTTCTTTGCTGATGCTGCTGCCGCCTCCTCCTCATGTAGTGTCGGGAAGGTGGGGGGGGGGGGGGGGGGGGTAAGGGCAGTCGGCGACGGCTGCTTGTTGACACCTGCAGGTGGCAGGTCGTCCTGGGCCTTATCTAGACTCATACAGCTTTAGTATAATATGAGGTTGGGCAATCATTTAGTTTATATCACTGAGTACGTACTGTAGTTGATAACTTATCTTTTTTACCCCTGAAACCCCATTATTGTGGGCTGGTAGCAGTTTAGTATTCAAAATGAGAAATTATCAGAAGGAACTGCTACTAAGCCAGAAATATAATCTTTGTGATATGAAATGTCAACTACATTTATGTTGTTATTTTTGTTTAGTTTAATGTCTAATATTTTCTTTTATACCTACTTTGGTAGGGTGGTGATTGAATCTATTAGATGAATGTAGGTAAAAATACCACCCCTACATAATTAGAGAGGTGAGAGTTCTTTTAGTTCCCCACCTAGACTTGGTATGAGAACGACTGGACAGTAAGTTAACCTCTGCTGGGGATGAAGGAGAAGAGTAGATGCCATGGTGACTCGAACCTACAAAGTTCCACAACCTTAGCGTTAGGAATCCCATGCCTTAACCACTGAGCTACTCTCTCCTTTCCCATTGAGTACCAGCCAATTCTTTATCGATTACTATCACAACGTAGTATTTCCATAATATCTAGTTCATTTCCTGAGATAATACTTGATTCAAGGCTATTTTCTTACGCGAGACTATACATTTCTAATATCATAATAAAGACATCATATGTAGATCGTGACGGTACACAGCCTTGTGCAGTAAACATATTTTGTGGATATTGGGATTCACATTATCACGCCTACGTCCACTTAGACTTCAGGATTAGCCGAGGTTGTAAGCCCATCAGTGTTAAATAATCATATAGAGTTAGTTCTATTGGGGTTCCATCAAGCATTGATTTGGATTTATATAGATACTCACTTCATTCGAAATGTCATATACTGATTGGGATGTTATACATCTTATTTGAACAACAGTAGGTTGAAGGAATCGATACACCATTGTACTGATATAATCTTCACTGATGTCATACATGCATACCTTTAGATAAATTATCAAGAATTGATAGTAAGTTGTAGGCATATAGGACTTGAAAATTTACCAATATCTACCAGCATAAAAACATGGAAATACCATAGCTTTGATCGATCCTGAACCACAGGATATATATAATTTCATTATCTTACTACTAAAATACTATAGCCTATGGTCTGGTGGAAGTTCGCCGAACTACCGGCATTCAGTTTAGCTAAGCTGATTGCCCATAACTGGCCAGAAAACTAAAGCAATAAATTTTGTTTTCAAATATATCATAAGAGAAAAATTAGACTGGCCTTAGTGTCTGTGCCCTAGCCACCTCTCCCTGCCTGCCCACCGCACCTGCGTGCCATGCTTACCCATCCCCCTCCACTCCCCTCGCCCTGGTTTGATCCCTGTACCTGCTAGGGGAATGCTTTTCATCCTGATTTATTCTAATCATACAATGACCGTTCATAATCAAAGACTTGAGCAAGTATAGAGAAAAATGTACATCTGGGTATAGACCTACAAAAATGAATATCAGATTTAATTTTTTATGCACACAAGAATATCACTCTCGTGCCATTTCAGTTACTACGCACAGGTCTGGTTCTATGTCTTTATGTGGCGGGACAACTCCAAGCAGATCCTGTCAAAACTGTATCCCTTTTATGTATGGTAGGTAAACATGGCAGTTCGTAAGTTTCCCAAGGATTGTGCCACTATTGCGACCTTTAAATATGTGACGATGTTGTTTACTATTACCATTTGTCATTCGTAAAAAGACAACTTTTACAAAAATGTAATACATGTACATGTTTATCAAACCTGTGGGGGATTCTGAATAGCAATAAGATTTAGAAGGGCATCCTGCAATATAGCTGGATAAGCACCATTTCATGATTGACGATAAAGTAAGGAGATGCAGACATTTCAAAACCATCGTAGACTTCGTAACATACCCTAAGGAATTATTTCCTGATTTTAGTCTGACAACATTCAGAATAGCAAAAATGTTTTCTATAGGGTATAGAATCTGAGTTACTAGAGTCATAACAGTATGCTCCCCATTACACAACAAGCGCTGGATGAAGGCTTACAGCCCTGCACATATACCTAAATCATTATAAGGTCCTCATTCCTGAAATAACAGAATTAGCAATAGCAGACATGGGAACTCACCGTACATACTTTGGCCAAGGCTCTGACTGAGTCCGTTGATGTTTTCGAACAGGTCATGCAGGATCATGTCGAGCTCGTGCTGGGCGCTGGCGTTCTCTGCCGATACCGGGACGTTGTCGTAAACGCTCAACCGATTTTCCCTCTGCCGTGCATGCCCCGTGGCGTCGGCTGCCCCCTGGTGGCGGGGCTGTGTGGCGGCGCTGTCTTTGGCGGCGCTCTTGGCGCTGGACGTGCGTTTAATGAAACTGTCTTTGTAGTCTTCGCTCTCATTGCCCATATTGAAGCTGCCCGTACGGTAGTTGATCTGGCTGCCGTTACCCATGTCGATGTAGCCGTTGGAGACGAGCATTGGGTAGGAGCCTTGTTTCAGGTCGCCCGTGCTCCCCGCCGCCCCGCCGCCGCCACCCGCGCTATACATGTCCATAATGTCCGAGCTACTGTGGTTTCGGCGGTGGCCGCCCGGGTAAACTGTGGGCGGTGGGGTGAGATGCAGCGGGTCCTCCGAGTGCGAGTCGCTCAGCGTCGAGCTACCGCTCGGGAAGGAGCCGCTCGAGTCGAGGAAGACACGACCGTTGCGCTTATTGCTGAGCGGGGAGAGGCCAGCCGCCGCTGAGGGCGAAGGCGAGGCTTGTTTCTGGAAGTGTACTTGTTGTTGTTCTGGAGGTGGAGGTGTGGGCTCGCCGCTGGCCGGGGCCGTCACGGTGGAATGGGTGTGGGTGAGGATTGTGACGGGCGACTCAGGGCCTCTCGTGGGGCGTGCCTGTTGAGGGCGCCCGCCGCTACCCGCCAAATCAAAGGGTGACGTGGGCGGCGGCTTCTCGTTGGTGGGGCTGATATCCACACAGCCCAGTCGGTCCATGCGCTCCTGGAAACCGGTCGAGTCCATCACTACAGGTCCGCTTATCTCCACTCTGCCCCCCGACCCCGCCGTCCCCGCCCCGCCTCCTGACGGCTTCTTTTTGCTCTTCTTCGTCTTGAAGCTCTCGATGCGCTTCAAGAAGATCTTGGCACCGCGGAAGCGCTCACTAGCGGCGCGCCGTAGTCTGGGGCTGATCGGGGACATGCTCCGGCGCTCGGGCTTCTCCTGCTGGCCACCGCTGGAGGAGAGCGGCGGGACGAGCAGGGTGGTGCCGGCGGCCGGGTGGTCGTAGGACGGGGAGTCGGGGACTGAGCCGTGGCGATGGGTCGACCTGTGGTGTAGTAATGGACTGTCGTCCAGGTGGGTGAGACTGGGCTCCGTGTCAGTGAGCACCGAGTCGTGCGAGCTACATGAGCGCAGAACGCTCTTGTCCATGCTGTCGTCACCGTGTTGGTGATGGGCGTGCTGGTCACCCACAGGGGGGAGCAGGTCGTCCAGATCACGCCGCGACCAGCGTCGACTGCTCCGCTGGAAACGCCACCTATCGCTGAGGGCACATTGCTCTTCCTCATCAGACTCATCGCCCTGAAATAGGCATAGGCACATAAAGTAACACTAATGTAAAAAGACGGAGCATAACATCCACTAACAAAAAATTTCCAACCGATACTGCGTACTACGCAAGAAAGGAACGAACACGTTTTTAAAAAAAAAACATAAAGTAACACTATCCGATATCCCCTACCCAATACACGAAGCGAACATAATTTCAACAAAGGAATAAAAGAGACGAGTATCTTGTTAAGACTTAACACTGGAAATATACCAACTATGCCAATATTGCCTATTTATCTCCCTCACCCTTGTTGACTTGAATCTGAATTATCTCTGACTTGAATTTGAATTATCTCAATATATCTGCTTTACTATTGGTTTTTCGTTCTTGGAAACTATTTTAAAATCTACTAAAATTGTAAAGTTGATGAATACAGGTATTTTCTATGATATATATATACACACATGGACACCCAAAGGTTATACGTTAACTATATGAAAACATCATGTATTCTGGGTACATGTATACAGTTTCAGTTCTGCTTTTCTCGTATATACATGTATATGCAAAAAGTGGCTTCTTGTTTAATATCTACGCCACATGTCGAACCACTGAATTTTGTACTACACGTATTTACCATACTCACCGATTTCCTAGGTGGCGCCTCAATCTTCATGTTTGCACACTTGTTTAAGGTGTTGAGGCGTCTGTAAATAATATAAAGAACCATTTAGATAAGTAAAAATATATAATTTTTTCGAACATTTGAACAGGGTGTGAGAGACCCTCCAACAATGCACATATATATGTTGGAGAGTACAGGGCAGAGCTGTGCGGTACCCTGCTGGAGCAGGGGAAGGGGAGGGGGACGCTTGTACAATCTCCAGTTTCGTAGTAAGGAGTGAGGAAAATGGAAAATCGTCGGAGTAGTAATGCTGAGAATTTACATATTGAATATCAAAGTACGGACTAACAACAGTAAGTGGTCAAGGAAGCAATAGTCAAGGGTACAGTGGATAACCAATGTAGTTGTCTCCAAACAACGACTCTTAGCACTTTACAATCACAGCGTACAACGCCTACAGCATTGTTAATGTAGTGGTGCTCTTGGAAGATTCAGATGTGTGGTACGGGAGAAGACACTGTCTCACAGTAACTACGATATCGAAACACTCCTCTGCTACAATTACATAAATAGATACTGACCATGACGAACGACCCCTGTGACCTCTCAGTGACCTCTTTGTGTTTGAGCAATCACACACTCTTTTGCAGAGAATTACCGTACTCTCTGAACGCAGTGTCAGGCCTGACGTGCAGAAATCTGCTCTGTCTTCATAATAGAGCCCTCAAACACAGAGACTCAATTCCACCGTTCCTTCTCAGTGTTGTTCTATGTCCTCAGATCGACGATAACATCGATAATCAAAGCGCGGTGCCGCCTAGCAACCCCAGCAAGATCACTGCACACTCAGCGAATTTCGAAGACCTATGAGGAGATAAGAGATATGGTGGTGTTCGGCATGCAGCTTCCGTGCGTTCTGAGGTCTCAGCATTTGACGACGACAACGCCCCAGTTGTAAGTTGGCCCTTAGAATGCAGGCCGTGTAGATGACTCATCATCTCGTATTGATCCCCAACATGCACGCTTCACCTGCAAAGCGCGCCCGACTCGCAGCCCGCCCTCCCCATATTCACATAGAAAACGGGAAGCTCTGAGTCTTTCTCGAATAGCATATGGCAGAATTACCACACCCTTCACGCTCCCATAAGGTGTATCAATTATTCAGGCACGGCCATTATATAACTCCTACAGGTACTTACCATGGTTAAAGTACTGAAATGGCGATTATTCTAACGAGCTTCCTTGGTGAATGACAAAAATAAGTGGATGTCCAATTACAAGCATTGCAAATAGATAAACATGCTCTTTTAGTTTATCATTTGCTTTAAAAAAACCAAACCTACTTCTGATCGAAAGGTCTGAATAAATACAACCACGAATGTTTATCGCATTATTAGGTAAAATCTGTGAGTCTACCATACTCTTCTCTGTGCCAATTAATCCCAGATATTTTTTTCTATATTGATTTTTACTTCACTTCTTCCATCTTCAGCTTTCCTCCCTGAGATATCTTTCATTCTGAACTCACCCTCTGGAGCACCCACGTCTGCTCTCACTATGGTGAGACATGAGCTACAAACTCGCATGTCTGTGACCTAGGTGAGGAGTAAGTAGGTCACTGCGACCTAATTCATCATCTGGCCCCACAGCTGGCTTTCTACGTCACTAGGCAACTCGGGTTCAGTCGTTATCAGTCTATAGTATCTTTGGTTTATTCTTACAGATCTGACCTTCCCCTATCAACTTATATTCACTGGAAATTAGGTCAAATTTAACATTAAAAAAATATCTGGAAATATAAGGCAGGTCTAACAGCTTCCAAACAGGCCAAAGAGATGTACATAAAAACTCAATGATTAATATACCATTTTCTTTCAGCAAGGTGGTGCATTTTCTAATCCACATTACTATTTCAATCAAAAGCGAGTGTGAGTGAGCTTACCTGAAAAGAGACTGTATTGAGTCCGTGTCTAGGAAGTCATGGTCCTTTTCCACCGATGCAATATCGATTGGGAATAGCTGGTCTGAAAAGTAAAATATCAATATACTTAAGCACATGAATATATATATTTATTACCCACCTGATACGGAGTCTCCATACTAGGTCTATGGCGATTACAGATCACTACTGAGTAGGATACGGAGCTCCGTACCCTCCTAGGAGGATACAGATTTTTTAGATGAAAGTAGTCCCAAACATAACTTCTTAATTACGTTGAAAAGTTTTCTAACAATCATATTTATTGCTTCGATCTAAAAATAAGTGAGTAATAAATACAACATTACCATAATTTCGATCTGTGTGGCCGTATTCTCCTTGTAGTTGACGCTACGCAATACTTCTCGCTATCGCTCGGAGTATTACTACGCGTCAACTACGCGGAGAATACGGCCACTCAGATCGAAATCATGGTAATATTGTGTATACTGTATATATATTTATAGAAGTTATCAATTGACTCGGTACCGTGATAATTGGAGATATGTTCAGTTACATAGTAGAATACGTTTTACTACAGACTGGAGGTCTAAAGAAGACATTGCCTTCAACCTGAAGTAGGCCTATTGACAACCCATTCTAAATTTACACAAAGGGGTGATCATACAGCATGTTGTACCATATGATAACACCTAACTGTGATAATGTCTTTTCAGTGGTCACAGTAATGTATGCATTACAATCGATATGTTCTTTGAGATAATCCGGATTACAAGTTCTAGTCCGTACCACGGGAAATGGCAAGATCATTATATCGGCTTGCTCATATGGTTATGATGCTGCCGAATGATGTGGAGATATATGAAAGGTACATTGTTTTATTTTTATTGGAATGATTAAGGTGTACAGATTATAGATACTTTCCCAGAAATACAATGACAAGTGAGATATTACCGTCGACATGACTTTTGCTCAACTGTATTGAAGAGGACCTAATTACTAGCAACTGCTAATCAAAATTTGCCATCTTGGTCAGTTGCCTATTCTGCGGAACTATTTATTTTCTGGTCCTGAAGAGAACCAGACTTAAATGAATCCGTGCTTTAACTTGGAAGAAAACGAGCGATAACAATACAATAGAGCCAAGCACGTGGTCGTCAGATATCAGTCAAGACCTCCGTTAACCCATTTTAGATTTGATTTCATAAGTATGGCCCATTGTTTCCGCTTACAGGATATTTCAGGATATTTTAGGAAGCAGTTATCACGTGGCATGTGCGCTACCTGCGCGTTATTCTAGGCGCATAGGCTATTATTGTCTGTTTCAATTTGAAATCGCTAATGTGCTCTGTTTAGCGCCAATAAACAGGAATTTGATCACCGGATGGCGACACCTTTTACCTTTCAGGTTTCGAAAAGTCACTATGAATGGGAGACAAAGCGAAGATTGAAGGGATGTATGACGTTCATAGCACTTAAAACATAGACCAATACAATTCCTTTAGATACCTAAACAACAACAAAATAATCCATGGCAACAAGAATTGACGAAGGACTATCACATTTATCCGCTCTGGTATCTTGTGTGTGCAGAAGTAACATAACCTGATCTTAACCACAGGGGAGTGGGAGGGTCTGTTTCTGCAATACCTCCTACCACTGTCTGATCCCTTCACCCACGCACCCGCTGAGCAGCATGTTTAGTTAGGCTGAGTGCCAGGCATTCTCTGCGGCGCGTGTTGCTCTTGGCACCAGCTGCGCTGCGACAAAAAGCCAATCCTCGTAGGAAGTTGTAACTTTGGAACCCAGGCCTTTTCACCCTCGCCTTTTTTCCGTTGGAATATATTTCGCTTCTACCCTTGGTGACCTCGACATGTGCCGAATGACAACTTGCCGGGACCTTCCTCACCCCGGAACCGCCGGGATCTCGTGGGGCCTCGCGAAGTTTCACTAAGTCTTGCGGTGTCTGACACGACAAAACACGCACTGGTCGGCGCCTTGATGCACATCAACGTGCCCACTCTCCGTATTTTTCCACATGATCTATACAGCGACCGATTATAGATTAGCACTTCATAAAGGGAACTAACTAGAAGGAACTCAATAAGTGAAAATACTTTGTGCACATAGCGGTCGGGAGAGCCAAAGCGATGCGAGATCTTCCCAAAATAGATTAATATCCTTGTGACCACGGAATTGAATGACAGATTACAAATTTCTTGCAAATATCATTAGTATTCAAAACATCAGGACAGATGTAATTTTAACCTGCACCCCTAGCCTCTTGCTTCACACATTGTCTATACTCGATAGCCTATAGAAGGCTATATACAAGCACGGGCATTTCACACGGAAAGGAAGGAGCCCATTCATTACTGGTAATCCAAACTCAGATAAACACCATGACCATCAGAGGACGCAATCCATGCCTAGACACCTGCCCTGTTGTGAGACACCTGGCGTAGCAGATTCGCCTTACAGGCGGAAGGCGATCCAAGCCAGCGCTAGTCATCTCAAAAGTTCCCACCTACCTGCCTGCCATTTCCACCCCACCCTGCTGCGCGGACGCGACAACTGGATGCCGTTCACTACCGGGCCGACTTAACCCTGATCCACACCTTTTAGTGGTGTTTACTGTACCCGAGACAGTGTGTATGGAAAACAAGTGGTCCCTCTGGGGAAAACACCAGCTGGGGAAAACATCAGCGGCTTCACCTGCATTTACTGGAGAAAGCCCCAATCAATGAGAAAAGGTAATGAGACGTTCTTGTTCAATACATTAAAGTTCAATACATTAAACATCGAGAACACCTTTTTTATTTTCCATAGTCTATCAAATAGTTGTTAAAATAACCTTCCATTGAAGTCACCACCAGGGACTATACGAATACTTTCTTTTTATTACAAAGATGGTGTAATTTATAGGTATACATAGTAAGACCACATACAGACAACAATTGACATCATTTGCCCTTTTCTACCGCATCGGAGGGTAGAAAAGATACCCGTTAGGCTAACCTCTTCCCCCAAACCCCAATGGAAACCGATGTGGGAAAGAAAGCCCTCTGTCCCTTGAGCGCAAAGTATAGGTTAACGGGATACAATTTACATACATGCAGGCTGGGTGGGGAGAACAGGATACTCACCCTCGTACATCTGCGCATATTGTGGGAATCCGGCTGCTCGTAGCCATTTGCACGCCTCCACCGCCTCGATTTCTGAAAAATACAGATCATAACAGTTACAATCATGGTTTCAATTTGTGTAAAATACAAAAAGAAATTCGTCAAAAAGGAATGTATCATTTCACTGTTGTACCTGTGAATCTGCTTAAATGAAGGTACAGTCAGGGTTAAATGTCAAAACCATCTTGTCCTGAGTACAGACAGAGTGGGGAAGTGAAAGGGAGGGGGTCGCAAATGGAGTCAGCTTTGCCAACTGTCGTGCTGGTAATAATCCTAGTCCTAGGCGCTCAAAGTGCATGTCTATAGAACTGTCACGGCACTTGTTACGATTTAACTGTGTTGCTTCCACCTTTTGACAGCTCCTAAAGATGGGCGTATGAGCGAGGAAGATATGTTGTGTCGCGGTATGGGCATGGAGGTTAGGGTGTGGTAGTGGGATAGGGGACAGTACAGAAGTGGTAGGAAGAGAGGATTGTGGTAGGTTAGCATCGGAGGGTTTTGCAGAGCGGTATTAGGGTCGGGTAGGCTAGAATGGGTTGGTTTGGACAGGACCTGCGGTGCAGTGGGAGGGGTTGTAAGGTTCAGATGTGCAGGGAGGTTGGGGCGGCCAGGTTGAGTAATGGCCTCAAGGTAAGGGCAGGTATGTTTTTGCTGTGCGGCGGTCGGACCAGGGAGGTAGGGTTGGGGGTAATAATGGTTTGCAGATAGGGGCGGTAAGGAGGGCGGGGTAAAAGTCGACCTGTCGGCGGTGCAGCATGTCGCACACCTGGAGCTAAACGGACGACCATGGGGCTCCCTCTCATTACGTGGACGTTAACGACTCGCCGCCGCGGGACGGACCGCCCTCTGTCCTCAGCAGATCACCAACCCGACCCCACACACACACACACGAGTGGTTCTGCACAAAGCGAGATCTGAAAAACATCCTATCCACTACACACTATGCCTCTTGAAAACTCCCAAAATCCACACGTGAGCGATCTTTCCACTCAGCAGAGTCCAGGAGAAGCGCTCTTCCATAGAAAAGGGGTAATAATCCAACAGGAAGGTGCATTTACCCGTTAATATTGACGTGAACGTCCACATAGCCGACCAGCTGCGACGGATGACACCGCCGAAAGTGAGCAGCGGTAGATACAGATTTGGTGAATCGCTCCGTCATTCAGTCAGCCAGCCTGCTGGGTTACGACACTATACCCCGTTCCTCAGATGTTGGCAGAGACCGGAAAGTCAAAGCGCGCGCCATCTAGTGGGTCGTCACGGTGACTGCTCACAGGTGAGTTGTCTCGCTTCGTATCTCTGATGCCTGCGCACAGATAAGTGGGGGTTCACCAGTAACAGTGACCCTGTGATCAGCACTGACCCAACCTGACAGGGAATGGTGGAGGTAACATATGGAACATCCATATCCAGGTTAACAAATCACCGCTTGTAGAGAGCTCCTCCTGAGCACAGAACACCATCGCTTGTTCATGCTAAACTGTGGTAGTGGTAGGTCCTCACCACACCCTCACTCCCGCCATCCGGTTCTGCGGACACATCAGCCTCACCCTGCACAATCACCTCCCACCTCCACAGATCGTGTGTCACATGACGCACTCCTAAAGTATGCTACAAAGTCTGGTCGACAAAGAACTACAAAGAGTTGAGCAGCTCGATATTGGTCTTCTCTTTTACCCCCACTGTGGAGAAAGAAATGTTCTGATTGAAGCAACATTGTTCCATGCTCCACCGGTGCAGCCTCTGTATGAAGTTGTATGTATCTACATGGTGGAAACACTGATGTAAGATCAATGTTAGATAAATCACGTAATTTATCACAAATATTCAGAAGGTGAACCCTTAATTCTATGGCTCTGATTCATGATTTGGGATATCAGACTAAACATTCAGCAAGGTTGTGTTTATCTGGAGCTTTTCACACAATTTCATGAACGTCGTTGCGGGTATAACATTTTGATTCAATGAACCCTCTCAAGTGAGGTGGGTGTTCATTCCGACTGGGCCACATACTAACGAGATACAGATTGCAATAATCCTGATACATTTCCACTGTGCACTGACACAGAGTATATCAGTTTGCTGGGCCAGGCATGCCTAGGCCATTGCTCATTGCTGTGTTTCAAACCACTTTTCTCAATTCCCGATGCGTGCCGTGCTCACTGCGACAAACGTAGCCCATGCAATGCGCAGGTCGGTGTGTCCCATGGTGGTTTGCGAGTAAATAAATGCTCGCCGTATAAAATGAGGGCCTTGCTGATAACGCTGAAGTCCCAGAGGCGGGAGTGGTCACGGCCTGTACGCCCGGCTGCTCCGTCCGGAGATGCACCGCGGGCTGAGCGCACGGAGATCAAAGAGCCCCGTGTCACGGGCGTCATTTACCGTTCTATCTCGGCCAATCCACATGGCTTTCTTCTATTTCGATACAAACCGCAGCACCTACCTATTACCCCCACTCCCGAAACACACACCACACACCCTCGTCCCACACACACCCCCTATTTCCCAACATTACATGACAACCAGTCACACTACACATTAGATCTATCACCAATAAGTCTCTACTTCCATTGAATGACAAACCACGCCCTTTTGCCCATACAAGATGACCTACATTTTGAAACCCGATACCCTTGACAATCCTACCATTGACAATGATTTACATTCCTTTATTTCCGAAGATAGTCAACAATGTCCCCAAAATATTCAGGATCACTAAGGCTGTAAAGAGAATACAGCATATAATATCATATATCGCCATGGGAACTGAACGGATATCCTTTTTCCAATGTAGGACGTGTTGTCTTTAAATATAGGAGAGACAGAGTTAACGATATATATATGTTGGTGTATCTTTTGATGCCACAATGGCCGGGTAGCTACCAGAGACTACCTATCATCAATCATACATACAACATGGTAAATGGGCAGTTTGCAATGTCAATGTAATAGGTCAACCTCTTGCGCGATGTACATAAATCCTCTCCTCCATACAATAACCGGCAGGAGGCTCTTCGGTCTGTCTTTTTTTGTGTGTAAATTGAAGTATTTCACAGGCCAGTGAGCAGACTTCATCATATACTCATCTTCACAAATAACCCCTACCAGAATATACGCAACAATTTCAATGCCAACACAAATAAAACGGCACAGTTTCCGATTTACTCTAGCGGCACATTCAAATTGAATCTTTACTTGGTTGTGTTAGTTCTCTATTGAGAGTCTATGGGCGGAGGGTGAATCACTGCGCTGTGGCTATAATTCGTGCCCACTGACGTTCACAGCTGGTTTCAGGCCGTGGATCTGTGGTGAGGGGCGCTGGAGGAGGACACTCTTCACAGACAGGTGTCTGTGCACTCTGGTATTGTGTGGAGGGCGCCATCAGTGTGTAGCAGGACGTCTTGTCACACCCGGGATAGTACCCGCACACCGCTGCTGTCAACCACCTGAGACCTTGATTACGAGTTGACAAAAGCATGGAGACGAGTGGATTGACCTTCAATACACACAGGTGCTGTGATTTCTCTCGCCCACAACTGTCAATCCTCCTTCCACCCACCTGTCCTGTAAAATGATTTCTGGACCGCATGCATAAGGCTCAACATGTTATATCAATGTGATCCTCTATGCTACATCATAACATTACCCTCTTCTCAAAGAAAAAAATAAGTATAGTGGGCCAAGTTTATTTGTTTATCAATACGATAAATAAATATATCACGAGACTGAAATATGGACAATAACTATTAAAATAACATAAGGTAACAAGAACCTGTGGTGGCAGAAGGTATGGGAATTATTGTACATACTTCATCCACATGAGATTTACCCAGTTCTGAACTGTGTGCACAACATGCACTCAGTGAATGGACTTTCCACAGCTAATTTTGACATAGCACACCATAAGTGGCGCCCAGGGCGATGGGTTCTGTTTGGTCCGTTTCATGAATGCATGGTTCAGTGTGCTCAGCGGGGAGGGTCTTTTTGGTCGTTGACACCTTTAACGGCCTTGATTTGACACACTCGTTTAAGACGTCAAAAGTAATCGTCGCTCTCCCTTGTGACGCTCATGGCCTCGGGATATCCTTCAGGTTCCAACACCAAATATATTTTACAATGGAACTGGGTCATCCAGTCTGTACTTACTTTGCCACTTTTGCTACCCAAATATCTGGCACTGAGCAAGCAGCATGATCATTTCTAAAATGAATAACAAAAAATCCATTATCTCATTTGAAACTCAGAGGAGGGAGGGCTAGATGCAACTCAGTTTGAAGGAGCGCCGGGAAGCTGGGAGAAAAAGGTCTGCAGTTCTCAGGGGATACAGGGCTGCTCGCAGTAGGCCCTAGTGACAGATCGAACTACATGTACCAGGAGAAGCTTGAAGTATGGTTTCTTTTACGAAAATTGTTCTAAATCAGTCGATTCCTCGTATCCTTTACTCCCTTCAACTCTATTTCTAAAAATATAGACTGTATGGATGACAAAAATGCCCTGATACTCATCTAGTGTGATGATACCGACACCCGCTATAGGGTTGGAATGTGGAAAGGTAAACTTATCCGAGGCAGTGATTCGCACTCTCACCGACAGATGGCAGATCGGCATGCTATCTCAACCCCTCTGCTGGTTCCAGCCTGCAGGGCTCTGACCAGGCCCGCTGACCTGTTACACACAGGGTACCAGGTGTTTATCAACAAGCAGCTCGGCACTTCCTGTTGACGAGATGCGCGCGCAGCCCGAGGCCTGCCTCCTGGCGGTACCCAGGAACGAGGTCATGGCTACCTGAATCTGTTGTGTCACGTGACTTTCACGGCTGAATATGTGTATATAATATAATATGACATAAGTTTTGAACCATGTGAGTGGCAGAAATCTCTGATGTGAACAAAAACGTACTGCAAAGTACAGCTGGTAGGTAGGTTACACGAGAGCTACACAGACCACCAGAGCAAACGCTTGTTTAACGCACGTAAGTCGGGACATAACGGAGACAGAGGTGGCTGGCCAATCTAAACTAGAGCCACACACCAAACAATTAACTACAACCATTCATACAAGTCATCAATGAAAATAGCCGTGTATCATTAGATTTTGTTATACCCGTTTAGAAAATGGCCAACTCGGCCACATAAATTATACATGCAGGAAACATCGAAATTTAAGGACCAGCACATTGGAAAAGGTTTATTGCTAGACCCTTATTTTCTTAAGAAAATCAGCAATCAGGGTCACAAGCTTAGAAATATTTTTGAATTGTTCCCCATTATTCATGTGGATTTCACTTTACATTTAGGAGCAAGATTACATGGTCGATCAGAGCTTTCCATTTGCTCTGAGTCAATCGATGGAGACTGGAGGAATTGGAGGAATAACAGTTGTTCTGGCCGACAACGTGTTTCTCACAGTCAACCCAAGCGGCAACGTCACAAAAATTAAAGGTTATCTTATGTGACTGACGTCATGAACCTTAACCGATTTAGCAGTAAACAGCTTACACATTTCTTTGTAATAATCTCTACGATCTAATCGTTAGTACAGCAGCGAGAACCGGTCGGTCACGAGATCGCACACACTCAACATCATGACTGTTTCCAGGCGCCCTCTCCAGGTTCACGACTCCCGAAGTGACTGCTTACAGCGGTTACAAGGTCACAGGGTCAATCATTCCAAGGTCATTGGATATACCTTATTGCACCGACAAAAGTGACGCTGATCACGGTCACACCCAATCTCTAAACACAGGCGTAGCTATGTTAAAGTAAAGGTGCTTGACAGCAGGTCGAGAGATTAATGTTAGTGTGACAGTCTCATCTTGTGTCAGGCTTTGACCTTTGACCTCTGGTCTTTGATGGCACTACGATGACCTCTGCTGGTAGCAGCGTGAACGCCGCGATTCGGCTGGAGACGCTCTCCCACGTTTCTGAAAACATGTACTCTCTCCCACCCTATACTCGTTGCTCCCACGGGAGAGCAGCTTCTTGGGTGAGAAGTCAACTCGGCTGATGGTGACACTGGAGCCGAGGGACACTTGACTTCTGCCTGCAGACACTACACCCTTTCAAACAGTTTATCTGCTCGGAATATACCTGTGCCTCAAACTCGATACTTTATTAATAACCTGCACTACTCTTTATCGCCGAATTTACAAAGCAACTGTAAACATTCCTGCCCTCAGACGATAAGACAGCTATGGGTGACGGATCTGACGAAGCCCACATGCAGTAAACACTGTTGGATTTTGATGTCTCAGTTTCTATCAACGAACATGTACATATCTTAAAACTGACATCTTGGGTATTATCAGAGTAAGACACCCTAGGCCTTCCATGTGAGTACAGAGGTCTGAACTAGCCGGCGATATACCATTCAGATCGTCAATATTCATCGGTGATTTCTCTCTCACACCAAAACGCATCTGTGTGTTGTTGATATATGCAGTTTGGCTTCAAGTGCTATCTTCTCTTTATGGTTTACCCCATGTATTGTAATTTTGATATAATGCTAAAAGAATTCTGTCAATTTCAATACATGGACACTATATATAGAAATTATGTCACGACCATCTAGCTGTAGTTGTTACTGTAAACACTGAATGAATGCATGCATATTCAGTGCCATTTCAGATCTGACTTCATTTTTCTTTTTAAATACTATAAAGTATAGAGTATACATACCCAAAGTACCAGAGACTTAGTGTATAGACTCCAGCCTATATCATCATTCACCTCCAGACAACGGCTAAACAGTGTATAGGTGTTGCTATATAATAAACTGCTACTGGACTGAGCTGAGGTCAGGGTGAATGTTCCCACAGCATCTGACCACAATGAAAAAAGAAAACGTAGATGCGGCCACTGCTTCCGACATCCAGCTTCCCTCTCCCCCTGGCACGGCGCGGTGGTACCACCGAGACGTGTCACTACGTCAAGGAAACTAGGTCCGTGCCAAGTTACACCATCACGTTACATGGAGATCACTGTCAACTGTCAGTAAGGGGCTGACACGTCATGGCAAGTCCTGACTCCAGTTTCCTCCTGTATATCCTCAAACCCGATCACACCATCAATCACGCCTCCAGCTAGCAAACCCTAAGCATGTTTACATTGTTCTGTAGGACTGGCATTTTGCATTATTTTGTGAACATATCACCTTACCCTTCGCTTTGAAAAAGAAATCAGAGCTTCGGTAATGCACAGCTTGTATACTTTATTACTAGTTTAAGACAAATGCACGACAGTGATACTGTTTATAACATTCAAGTGCACGAATACCATTGACACTAAAATTCTTCACTCGTCTTGCACACCTCTGGGAACGTTGATATACCCTATATAGAGTTACATGTACTTATACAGGACGACCTGACCATGATGTACAAGCTACAAAACAAGATGATAATTTACGGTTTGTACGGAATGAGGCGTTTACGCAGAGTTCCGTACGAAACGTAAATTATTATCGGGTTGTGGCTTGTACAAGCATGGTAGGTGTTTCTATATTTACTATATACCCGAAATTAATAAAAGGTAATTAACTTAATTTGCCTAACAACTAATATTTTAGTCAACACGTACGGAACAGTGTTCCATATTTTGCCGTACGGAACACCTTTTCATATGACATTTTATGTTATATGGTGAAACGGTTCGTATTTACAGTATATACCTCATGGATATATATAGTAAAGACTTACATCTATCATAAGAGGTTGCCTTCCATTAAGTGCATCATCATCAACATTTATTTGATGACGTTTTATCCTGCATTCAGTGTCACTTTATGACATGCATGTATATATATATATATATATATATATATATATATATATATATATATATATATATATATATATATATATATATATATATGTATATATGTGTGTGTGTACACCTTGTGTATACGTCTCTATATGCGTGAAAGACGTCGTAATGGACGGCCCCCGAGAAGAGTGTTCTTGCCACCATTTCGGTCAAGTGGTTGTGGTTGGGGAGGATTGCCGACCACGCTGGTAAAAACTGCCACAGGGGGACATTCCCTGATGCCTGTGGCAGGGGGTCGTGCCCCATCGTCACGACCCGTGCCCCCTAGCCTGCTTCATCTCACACATCTCACCACACGTGAGGCCTGCCCCAACATCACGCCTACGCCTACTATTGCCTGACGTGTGGCTTCCAGGGACAACCGCATTATCCCCTCGCTCCACCAACACACACAAAGATCAACAGACGCGTGAGTAAAGATGGTACAACCTACTATCCGGCTAACGTCAAATTATAGCAGAATATGGTATTTTAATGGTAAAATAACACAAAAGATTACGATATAATATATCAAATCTGTACCTGTTCATGGAAGAACTGTACCTATAACTATAGAATGAATGAAAGTCTCTTTAAAAAAAATCTCTACGTATCGGGGGAGTTTCTTCGACCTATTATTTTCTTTCGTTGCGTGTGTGTTTGTGCGTGCGTGCGTGCGTACGTACGTGTGTGTGTGTGTGTGGGGGGGGGGGGGGTGGGGGGGTGGATTTAGGTGACTTGCAGTAGTTAAGTCGATGGTCAACTGGAATGTCCGTGGAGATAAATTCCCACGCCTCTTTAAACAGGACCACCGAACACCACACCACACCACTACCTCAACACGAGTCGCACTTCCGACCCGGGACTTTCTGGGAATCTACTCCTCAGACCGTCAATAATCATCAAACTATCCCTCACCACCATCAGGAAGTTAAAACCCTCATATCAGAACTGAAGCCGATCAAGCAGACTTATACTATCCAAACCCTCTTACTCAAGAGGTGCACCAAGTCCCCCCTCTTCGCTGAGTCAAAAGCCCTCGAAGCGGTGTAAATGTACATGATGAATATCGAGGTATTATCTTTGGTGGACCTTTTCTCTAGTGCCCCGAGCACACTGTGAATCATCAAGGAATATAGAGTAACTCTATAATCTTTGGAAGTATAGTGGACAATGAATAGTCAGACTGTCTTCCTGACCCGGGTTCAACCACAAATCAGGTCTAATGGCGTTACAGAGGATTAAGTTCAATGTACATGGAAACTCAATTTACCACCCCCTCTGAAGTATACGGTTCTAAATTGACATTAAGATGCCAATGTATCATGGGTGTAGAGGAGGTCTATAAACTAACTAAATAAATACTCTGAACATGTAGGTATCATACACCTTTAAAACATAGGATTTGTGGTACTTTACGACGTTATAATATAAGATTACATATTCGAAAGTATGTCACACTGGAGAAGAAACCCAATGTTCTCGCACTCCGAATTTTGTTGCAGTCATGCAAATATGTATACACGTATATTGTAGGTTCCCTCGGGGAAAGAGGCATGTGGTCAGACGGGTCCAGGTGGTGGCGCTGCCCTGCCCATTCCGCCTTGAGATAGAATGAGTGTTTATGTTGGGTGCCATGGGGTGGAGGCAATGCCCGCAGGATGAACTTTTAATGAAAACGTCCCTGGTGATTGCCATGCCCTGCGGGAGTACGCCTAACTTTGGGGCCTATGTCTATGTGTCCAAGAGTAATCTGGCTTGTCTTAGACTTCCTTTAAATGTGAACAATTAGAACAGTGTAACTAATAATAGGTACGTTGTGACAAGACATTTCAAGGAACCTAACAAAATTCTTCCCAGTACCATTTACTGATTGTCACGGAACTGATTTTCATGCTCCAAATGAAATCTATCACTAATAATTCATCTCTATAATTATGTTAGGACACAGACCGCCAGATTTTAATACAGATACGGGTTTTTTTTTCAAAAGAGAATTAGTTGAATGTTTTGGCCAGCTCTACTTGTGATGGTGTTAAAACATTCAGCACCTCTAACACCCCAAGGGGCCAGACCCTGGCTGGAGGCGAGACACAGAACAGAAGCCCGTAAAGATAAACAATCAGCGAACGACGGCTCAGCTCGGTCACGATATATTCCGCCACCAAAACACCTCACACACATCTTAATTCAGTGGAGGGTAACTCGAGAAACCTATAATGGACATTTCTTCTTCCTATTTGTTTTACTCAGAACTGCAAGACTACCCAAGTGGAAACTTCCAGGAAGAGGGTTCGTCAGAGACTACGTGCCCATATGGCGATCAAATTAACCCCCACCATGTTCCCGCCTGCAGTCTTAACCCCTTTAACCTCTCACCCGGCCCTGGAGCCTTACCACCCGCCTGCACCCCTTGCTATTAACCCCCACCCCAATATCTAGAGTTTCCAGTAAAGCTGAACGATAGGCCTAGCTTCGACGTATTGACTGCAGAAAGGAAAGTTTGTTTCACGTCGACTGACTGACCCTCATCACCCTGCAAAGGCAGACAAGTCACCTTGTTCTGTATATTGTATTAAGTATTTGAGACGTGGCAATGGACACCTCTGTATCAAGCTGATGCTTTATTCAGAAAAAAAATGTATATATTATATAATTCAATCTATATATCGTAGTGACAAGAATCCTTTTATGATGTACCAATATTTAGTCATTGCATATTACCCCCAGACTGTTGGGTAAGTTGAGACTGCTGGCGGACACCCTACTGCAATGATGGAGAACAACTTGCTTCTACTTCATCCAAATCATTGCCTATACGATGCACACAGTCCTTTCCGTTTAATGTAATTACAGAAGGATTTATAGGTTTCACTATCATGTGAAAGCCATATGCGTTTTACGTTATCCAGGGTCCATGAAAAGTTCTGGTACATGTGTACGGATTCGGAGGTCCGGTGTATGCAGCGAGTTCTATCGTCGAGAGATCCGTCTGGTATGGTAATGAGTAACAATATACATAAAACGAAAACATGTCGAAACAAGCAGACTTTCTCTATACTCGTTGGTATAAGACATGTTATAGTGAGACCCCTCTCCCCCTCACACTGGAATACCTCAGTCATACCGTGTGCCCCATGTCAACTTGGCGGGCCCTCCTCCGCGACACAACCTTGCACCGAGGTACTTATCTCTGATCCCCGTCACTGACAAAGCTCAGTCCCTGGATCTGGCTAAGTCGCCGTGCCGGGAGGGGAATTGGCGTATCGAAACAGGGCTGGGTTGTGGAAAGCAAACTGTAGAATGGGGCGAGGAGAGGGAGGGTAGTGTGTATCAGGCGAGGAATGAGGATTCATGCAGGTTACTTATTATCTATGCACTCTCATATGGAACTTCCTACTGTATACCCATCCATGAACTAAGACAAGTGAAACATACTTCGTCATATATCTCATACAGCTTGAGACTTATATCTTTATCAGAATATCTTTATCGGTATCTAAACCCCCATCCCCGCACGCTTCCTGCTTTCAACTGGCTACACTATTTATCTGTGAGATTCTGTTAAGCGCAGAGTAGCTGATATATAACTCACCTTGCAATGCGGTTAAACTCTTCCAGATAGTAACAAATATTTTTCACAATGGCAGCAAGGTCCCCTCTAAGTGATGTCCAAAGAGATGGGTTAAATGTCCCCCTAAGCACGAAAATGACGGTCTGTAGGAACGCATGTACAATGTATATCTTTTCAATGTGCTCTGTTGAGAGAACAGGTTTACTGACTGCTTACACAGAGAAGTTGTCTCCTACAGATATGACTGTGTGGCAATATCATGAGCATGTTCCGTCAACTGTCCATTGTTCCTCTTTACTCCAATTATCCAGATGGATTAACCTTTGAGTTCTATTAGTTAGGGCGTAGGAAGTAGTGTGCAGGCAACAGTTTGGAGCACACGGATAAGTAAGTAGCCCGACAGCAGTACACCCTCCTGAGTATATCCTCCTGCTCCTAGCACACCCTGTACTGACCCGTCACTCCTGGGCCTGCACGAATCCATAAGTAGTACTTGCTGGTCGTAAGTGATCGGCTGTAAGGAGCCCACAACTCACTCTATCTCTTGAGCTGCTCCGCGAGTTCAGTGTGACCTGCTCACGGGACCTCCTAGTGGTGCTCACCGACGGTACACACCGTCTGGATGGGTCTGAGGCCCCGGCCGCTAACTGCCCCTGGCTGAGCGGCGTACATGGGTCTCAGAAGTCAGACCTTTACACGCACCCTAAACTTGCACAAGTCCTACGTTGGACTATTAATTTTATGGACGTAACTCTAAGTACCGATAGCCTTTTTTCCCAAGAGTTATTTGTGTTATATTCCCTATTAGAAATAGAGTTTAGACACCTTGTAGAGGCATAGTGAGGCATACAGAAACGCTGAAGGAGTTTAAGAGTCTAACAAAAAGAAAACATGCTAAATTCCGTTCCACAGCTTTTAATATCGATGACTGCCCTCTACTCAGCTGACTTGGTGGGTGTGTACATTTTGTGTTCTAACTTGTAATTCGCTGACAAAACATTGTATACGTGTCGCAACAAAATTATATTGTTTATCCTAACAATGGTTATCCACCCTGATTCAATGAATATTAAGTAGATGGTGCTACCCAAAAAGTACCCAACGTGGTATTTGCTAGAAACTACTTCAGAGGGATCCAATGGAAACCAGCCTCATGTAGTGGCTGATCGATGCCCGCTTTGTTGTTAACCGTATTAGCACTTGATAACATCTCCATCATGTATGGTAATATGATTGTAAAAAGAAAAGGATTCAATAAAGAAATGTTTAAAAAAAGAGAGGTTTTAAAAGTGGTTTTATTTTTCCCGGATCTCCCCCAACCAATGCGTAGAACACATAACTGTCATTACTGCCCCCCGCATGAGTATACGACAGGTAAATAGTGTGCACAGCACCAGACCGCACCTATACGTGCAATGAAAATTGTGTTGAGTTCTGATGTTATACATGTATATGACATTATATGTACTTGCAAGAAGTGTAGGTCCCAATATGTGGGACACACAAAGAACAAGATAATGTACCATTTTCACGTCCATTTTACCAAAATAAAGTGTTGCAATTCATGTTCAGAATGGCAATTAAATATATGAGGGATCTGCTAGAATCTACATTCCAATGTACCTTATGACGTAAGGACAAAGACAATTGGGTTGCATGTCTATCCTATCACTAGGGTACCATTGTCGGCAGTCTGCCATCAAAAGGCTCAACAGCGTTTCGTCTGGTCGTAGCTTCACCAGTAATTCATTTTCCTCATCAAGAAGCCTTTAGATGACACAATTTGAAACCGTAAAGAGATCAAGAGAAAAGGTTACTCTTCGATCCCAAAAAAGCCCATAGCAACTCACAGGCAACAATGAGATCAACAATCAACAATGCGATAACGAACGTCTACACAACTCTAAGATTTGTAGTAGGATTCAAGTGGAAAGGTGAAAAAGTGGTGTGTTGTGGTAGAGGTCAAACAAATAGCGTGTAGTTGTCTCCCAATGGATGTAAGATAGAAAAGGAGAGGTAGTCTCATACCTTTGAAAGCTTTCCTGTCCCTACTATCGCATAGGCGCAAAGAAAAACCGCCCACCCACTGCGCTCTCTATACACACCGATAAGCCTTACGATTGACTTCCCGATGCAGAAATTCACTCGTTGACCACAGAGTTAGGCATTTCCAATCGTAGTGTATCGGGACGTCTATCGTGGTGAGTAGATGGCATTGGATACATGGTTGTCGACAATACATGTCTCTTGCGAATGGTTGGCATTAAGTTAATAGCAAGAACACAGAAAGGACGGGGGATGGACATGGTTTGTATAATTTGGTTTTAAGCCTTAGTGACAGTTAAAAAGAATTAAACTCAGGAGTTAAAGAGTTAACATTTCAACGATCTAGATTGTACCATAGATCGTCTCACTGAAAGAGGTCGGGGAGGCCGAAAGGGACGAGTATCTGAAGAGAAAACTGAATAATTTTTCCTTTAAGAATATCATTGCATGATGATAAAGGGGAGAGAAGCAAATGCTTCAAAATTTGATATCTACGGAATTGGCTTGCGTTCAAAGTTCCTGAATTTCGATGATTAAAATGACTAGGTTGGAATTACCTACCAGCGATTACGCTTCTGTGGATAATCAGAATTCGTTGGCCGAAAGTGCAATCTGCAAAGCGTCTTCGAAGGGAAGGGAACTAGCGGAGCTGGGGCTTGGGTGGGAGAAGAGCTGTCACGGATGGTTGGCATTCCGGTCCCGTCAGGGGGTGGTTGCCATAGTGACCGTCCGTCACACTCTTTCAGACCTCTCATCTCCTCCAGTGCGAGTGGCCTGTGTCACGTGACCTAAGCCCCTTCGTCACGTTCAGGTCGTTTTTATTAAGCTCCCTCCCCGGTATGTTTCCACACTGTTATAAAAGGCTTAAAGACATTCACCGAGAAGAAAAACTGTGTTGCCTTCGAACAATGTAGACTTTTGATAAGTCACTAAAAGTACCCCTTGTAGAATGCTTTTGCTAAACTAAGACGTCCGCCGTTTTGAGGACTGTCTCCGATAACTCCTTCCTAATTCATTGATAGGCCTTTTACCCATTATTTAAAAGTCTGCCCGTGTGGTCTAGGTTAGTTTTACCGAATGGCGGTCGAGGTAATAAACCTAAATGACTCACCTGATGACACGTTTCCTGAGTTTTAATGTCTAGATCCTGGGAACTCACCGGGGAAGTCCCGTGGCAAATAAGGGCAATAATTTGGAGTGCCCTCAGAATTTAATTCACCATGGATTTTCCTAATATAGAATCTGGTAGATTAAACAAGTTGTCCTACGGTAAAAAGGATCGGTAAATGTCGTATCCAAACCTAAAGGTACTTTTATTTTTTGGTTCAACCCAAAACCTATATGTCTTTCTTTTGTTTATTTTTCACTTGTAACCTGCAGTTACCTCCTACTGGGACAGTCACTAATGGTGGGTGTCGGCGGTAGAATGGTGCCAGTCGGGACAGGGACACAATACACATGGTGTATGGGTGTTACATTGTGTGTGTGTGTAGGGGAAGAAGGCCGACCAGTCGGCGGGCCATTGAACTGTCAACACTCTTCACATTCCTAATAAAACAAACTAGACTCACAATTCCCTGTCTCTTCGGGTGATTGTTTTTGTTTTGCGTACGGCAGGACATATATGTGGATAGTACAGCAACATTCATAAATATGAAAACGGGATACGTCATCTGCAGGGGTGCTGTCCATTAAGGGGGCTAGAACTATAGAGGTTGACTCTCCGAAATTACAATATCAAATCTGAAGTCGTCAGGATAGTGAAAATCTCATGAGATATACTATCATACATTTTCCCAGTTATCATCGAGACAGACTGGTCCGACCCTATACTCTAATAACACCGTGAAACCAGCGATTTCAGTAGCTATCATCGTGCGACGCAGTATAACTGTAAGTATAAACCTAACTACACGTAGGGCCTACTTGCTTGTGTAAAACATATGGCAGATACCTGATACTGTGTGGTGGTAGAACTTCATTTATTTCTATATGAATAAGGATTATACATTCCACTGTTCAGAGAATAGAACAATGTGATACCGATACTCCTCCATGCAAAGAATGAACAAAAAATACAATGGGAAAGCAAATAATCTCGAAGGAGCGACAGGGAAAACGTAGAGCTTGGCGTAGTACACGCTTAAGCCACTAGGAGACCGATGTCTGACCGTGGGGATGCTGTGAGGATGCTGACTTCATGCGACAGGTGGCGACACTTTATTAGCAAGCGTCAAGTCCAGTGCTCAAGAACTGAGCGTCATGTATGGAACAGTGCTCAAAGATAACGTGCCATTCAATGTGATATGTATAATCAGTATTCACTCACTACCACCGACCATACGCTTTTCTAATGCAGAAGATGCAAAAAGTTGTAAACCACTTCCCTCGTGATACTTATTTCAACCAACCACAGAGCTCATCTGTTCATTAAGGCCTACATTTAGTACACAATATATAGCAAGTTTAATCAAATATAGCAAACACAGTCGCTGGTTCAAGATAACAGCCACAGTTGATCAAACGATGACGAGTCCTGTTGATCAGAGGCTATCACACTAAGCTGCCTATCTCGATTACTGGACGATTGTTTAATGGGCCTAGGCCTACACAATGATAGCAGCAACAAAAAAGAATCTAGCAGGGGGTCATTATAATCAACAACGGCCCTTTTTCAATAGAAATAAATCAAACGATATTGTACAGTTTGTGTCAAAGAGGCATAAAGCTGCGTCGACTAGTGAAAGTGACACCTTTTAATATATATGTGTATGCGTATGTCCAGAATCTATCGTTTTATAATGAGCGTTTCGCTATATCGTAATGCCTTGAACCTCGAGACTTACCCTCTTCGGGGACGGAGTTGATGAGAACCTGCACTGGTGACTGGGTGGTTTGATAATCCATGAACTCTGCCGTGGCGTCCCTCTCTTTGTCACACAGCCCTGCACTCTTTTTCGTGCACCGTGTCTTTCTCACAGGTTAAAACTGTACGAGGACGACAAAGACACGCCGGCGAACCTTTGGTCGCTCAAGAGTTATCTGCTCAACACCAGAATCATATCTTCTCTAATAGATGCGATAGTCACAATTGATACTAGCCCGATGCACAGCAATCCTCCTTGGTTAACATTCACGGATCTCCTCATTGATTTCGCTTAAATATTGTCTGACTATCATTTTCTCCGAACTGTTTTACCTTACAAGATACACCCTTTCTGTGAAGTGCAGGTACTGAGTGTACGTTGGTAGGATTGACACTTTATCAGCAAGTTGTGGTCAGGTAGCACTGCATCTGATAGCCCTTTATCTCTAGGGTCAGAGGTGACAGCGTTCTTTTGATGTGCTGTATATGTATAGAACTTCAATGAATAGTGTCCTACCTAGAGATTCAAGTGGCAATTTGAAACACGGAGGTTGTGTAGTGATATTGAAATTATTCCTGCAATAAATATACCCCAAATGAACAATGTATCTTCGACCTTGTTCACCCGGTCTATATGTGTATTGATACGGCGGGACACTGTTTTGACTGGCCTCTATGGTCTAACACTACCCCCATACGGTACGCGTGAGTTTATTTGTGAAATACTATCCATCATATGAGGAGAATGCATTGTAAGTCCCGATCCTAGTACTAGGCGACATGAAAGACCATGGTTGATGTGAATATCGGACACAGCTAATATACATGTATACGCATCTGTTGATAAACCACAGAAAGTGAATTAGATAATGTTATACAATGTAGTATCACCATCATATTACACCTGTGTATCGGAATTAAGCAATATTTTCAAGGTAATTAGGTGTTCTTTTGTTTTCAAATAATTCTCAAGGTTCCCTTGTTCTTGATATGTGAAAATGTGATTAGAGTTTCAAATGGAAATGCTTCAACTAGTTTACTACAGCAAATTATGTGTTCTGTATGGATATAAACATCAAACTATGGGGATGAACCAGTTGAGTAGGACTCCATAGCCAGGCCTCATATCTCATTTTAAAAAGGAAGACACATTTCCACAGCTGATACAGTCCGTAGCTGGTCGGCAATTAGCGTCCATCCAGGTTATATAGACATTATGTACGATCCATGCCCGTGCAGGTCTTACATAGCAGGCAATAGTGATGGAAGGGCATCCTGGGGAGGCCAAACTGGGCGTGAAATGAATACAGACGTGGGAGGCGCGTCTGGCATCTCTCTGATACGGAAGGCGGGTCCGGCTGCACTCACTGGTGGCCAGCAAGATACTGGGCGATAATACATGTCCCCATGTTAGATCTACAACAGGGGCGGGGGCTCGATGGCCGCGGCAGGCCAGAGACAGTAGTGCTGTCTGTGATGGACTGGGGAACTTGACTGTCAGTAGAATGAGGCTGCGGGTTCACACGGGAAGGAGGGTGTACTTAAGGAGGCCAGGCGGTCACTGCTCTGCTCTGCTTATTGTGTACCAATATGTATGACGAAATCTATCTACAATATAGGACACACTGACTCAGGTTCCCCGTAAACCCGGCATGGTCAATCCTGAAAGATAATCGCAGTCTAGTAACTCAAATATGTGTGATTTACTACGAGGGGTGCATCTTCTGGCTTTCTTCTCACTAAGGCGCTGAGGTAGATGGGCGGTGGCGCCGGTCAGGAGCACGTCCCCATATGGATGGAGACTCTTAGGCACGAATTGCCCTGACGCCCCCAGGTGTGCCTGTCGTTGTTCGGCGCGGGGAGTGGGTCCGGGAGACGTAGGGCTGTGCTGCGCGAGCTGCACGTAGTAAGCCTGTTCAACACACAAAACTCTGCGTGGATGCGGTCGAGGAGGATGGCGCGGCACCTGAGATCCAAAAGGCGCTGACCTTTGACCCTCCAGCCGCCCGCCTCTGGTACCTGAGAGCTTCAATGATACGGTGGTGGCTGTGTAGGTAGTGATTCTGTAATGTAAGGTGGGCGGCTGCGGGAGGTCATGTTGGGTATAGGCTATCCATACTGCCAATTCCTGCTACCAATACAAACAACCCCCCCCCCCCCCCCCGCGAGTCATTCTATCTCGGAGAATCACCGTTATATACGAGCGTTCAGTACATAGACAATAATCGATGGTTTTGTGGACAGGTTGCCGCCCACTGCGAAAGGTTTGGCCGTTGTAATATACGAGCGTTAGCGAGTGTATTACGAGGTCCAACAAAACCATCTTTTGTTGTATTTATCATCCATCTTCTCGAGTAAATTAAACCCAGGAGAGGTATATCAATAGCCTGTGGTGTCTTGTCTCCAATTGTCCTGACCTGTGCCATGGGGTTTCAAACATGTCTGTTATCTAGATCAGCAAAGTAACGTGAAGTATTTAGAAGTAAACTGACGAGATGAAAATAACTTAGTCTGTACTCCACCAAGTTTAACCATGGAGTAATTCACGAAGCGAAACAAGTAAATCACTCCGCGGTCAAACGAGGTGGAGTGCAGACCCATTTATTTTCAAAGAATGGCTTTCTGATCTAATAGCACCCGGTACACATGATCAGAAACATTATTAACTAAAGAGAGAAATCGCCCATTGAGTATTGGGTACACTATTTTCACGGCTGTGGAGTTTGAGTTCCTAATATTAAGCCTATGGAAAAAAATTCTGAGGTGAGATAATAAGGAACTGCATTGTTTTGGTTGCGGAATAATATTACGAGGCAAACCGAATGATATTATATAGCAAACCGAGACATATTTCTGAAGCCATCACCCATTGAGTATTTATTTTAGAATACTCCATGGGCTTTAGGTATCAGTTCCTAGTGTTAAGTATATGGGAAAAAATACCAGGGGTGAGATAAATCGTTTTCTGTGTATACCTGTGCAAAGATGTATGTAGGTTTGTCAAACTTTGTTCTATATCATTTTCACTGGATTATAGTCTCATGGATTGAGCCTTGGGTAGAGCAAGGTCACTGGAAGTTGCTTGCCTGTAAAGGTTTGTCTCCTACCGTTACTAACTGGGGTGTCGAAAAATACTTCTCAAGTCCAGAGTATTTGATGTATATGAAGCTTTAAGGAGGGGAACATCTATTTATGTTACATGCAGATTAATACGAGTGTTCTCATGAATCGACAACAGTCCGGTCATAATTGATAAAATAATGATTAATTCCCAAGACGATCAGTCCTGATGATAAAAGGACATGGTAATCAGTTGGTCCAATTGCTGGATTGCACAAGCCAGAAGCCAAATTAGTATCTCCGTGAAGATGTTAACCCTTTAAGGACGCATGATGCCTGGAGGCATCACCGCGCTAAAAACGCATAATGCCTGGAGGCATCACCGCACTAAAGACGCATGATGCCTTGAGGCATCATTGTCCCAATATTAACAAAAATGTTTTAACAAAGAAATAATAGAACAATATTCATGAAATTTTCAGAATATGTAGATATAACATCATATTTAGTATTTCTATTAAAAGGAAATAAAATATTTATGATTATGTATCATAATGCATGATACAATCTTGGATATCAGTTTTAACTTTTATGTGGCCGTCCTCTAGCTAGACAAACTGCCACCAGCACTTGTCCTTATGGGAGTAGCTAGGCCCCAGACAGCCGTCCTTAAAGGGTTAACTCTGCAATAACAGTCCCACCTTTAGAAGTCGTAGTTCCTTCACAGTGCAGACCGACTGCCGAAGCATCCTTATGATAGAAGAAAAGTGCTTAACATCTCGAACCAGTGCTGCCTCAGCAGAATGTCAATTCCTGTTCTCAAGCGAGCTCTTATTCCTTGCGCAGCAGGTTATGACAATATAATAATGTTATTAAAACTCTCGTCTTGTAGAGATGACTTTACTTTTCACGCTCAAACGATTCTAACTTCATTACATAGTTTTTGCATACCCTGGTGAGAGCAGTCTATACTAAAACACAACATACTTCTATCACTATTTAACACTTTGAAACTCACGGTACTGTTGACACGGTACAACAGGTTATCTTGCCTCATATCAAGGCATGAGGAAAAGCGTACCATACTTGTTCCGGAGGTGTCTATTTAGTCTTCAGTGACTTCAATCAACAAGTCTGTAACATTGTTGCCTCATTTTAATTCCACCAGGATTTTTATGTATAGACATCTATCGTGCAATATACCCTTAGGAGGAGAGGAAACACTCCAGAACTTGTCTAAACATGTCTCATTTCATGCAAAGTGACAGTATATTATGGGTTTAATATACTACATACAATCCTCTGTAGCTCACCCCGATTCAAACACCAGGGGAAGGTAGAATCAACAGTGTGGATGTAGCATTGAGAATGTCCACCATTATTGATTGAAGCATATAACGTAAAATCCTCTGAGGAGGGAACGTGTGAGAGGAGAATGACAGATCTCTCTGCTACAGGAGAAAACATTAAACTCCATCGACCAATAGACAAATGCGCCAGGCTTTCCGGGAGCTGATACTCTGTTGTCTGACACTATTGACTTTGGGTAGGACACTGTTGCGTTTTAATTTGGCGCGCAGTGTCGGGAGTTCCCGAGAACAGATGACTGACTCATGTATCAGACCCCAAGGAACACAGTTTGGCGAAATGTACCTCGTGTAAATAGGTACGACGTGTTGCATATCAGGTACAAAAAAAGTACATATGAAGCACTTCTAATAATATGGCATGTCGTGAGGCTAGTATTGATAACAATTCATCGATTGCATACGTGATGATAAAATGTCTGGTGGTATATTCTCAACTTTGGTGTTTAGGGGCGTCTTCTAAAAACGTCACTTCAAGGAAGCATCACGATTTGAATGGAAGTCGCCTTCAGTGCACCTAAAGTTTGTTTGTTTGTATGTTTGGGTAGTTTAACGTCCAATTTGTTCCATTAGATTTCAATTAAAATTGCTTATCCTGTTGGAATGTCAGGGTATGCTGCCTGGTTGATCCAGGCATCTTACTCTTCTCGATTATATCTTATAGAACATCCTACATTCCTTGAGGAAGTCAAGAATTTCTCTCTTGCCAGTGTCATGAAAGGCATAACAGGAAAGACACGTGCAGGCCTACTTTGATGGCGTTGTCATGAGTTTTCATCCTTTTTACAATCAGAGTAGAGGACATACAAGGAATGATTAAGTAGTTTTTTTCTTCGAAACAGCCGATAAAGGTTCATTCGGCACCACCTTCATGATCCCGGTGGTCAGCACTCAACGTGTACATACCACGGGGGTTCTCCCACAGCAACGAGTACTCGTTGCCCACAATCACAATGGCTAGCAGAGCACATACCATCATGCTCATGTCCCACACCCACGTCTGTCACCAGGTCACCCGCTTGTGACGTTACCATGGCGACGGCTACTCCGTCAATCCTGTCGGAGCTGCTCCCGCCTCTGACCACTCGACTCGGAGCGGTGCTTGACACACATCACAGCTCCAGTGGGATAAAGAGGGTTTCCCAACTGCCGAGTGACGGAGAAGCTGCTAGGAGAGTCCATCGATCGGTACTACCCAGCAGTCACCGTTAAATGGCGGGTGTTATTTTCAAACTGCGCTGTCTCGATCAGTTGACCACTCCTTTATGCTAAAAGGAAGCCATCAGCCCGGCACTACTACATAAATCCATCGTGTCACATGTCCCCTCCTCTCCATCACCTTCAGAGGGAGTGCATTGGTGAGAGAGGATACCAGTCACAGAAGGCAGATACCCGCGGCCAACAAAATGCCTAGTCAGCGATTTCAGTCACCAGGAGAGGACATCAAAGGGATCTAGGCTGGATCTCTCATGGTTTCAGCATACCTCCCCGCTCTCAACGCTGACCTTCTGTGCCCATTTTTTTGGCACGTTACAACCATTACTAGTGTCTTATTTTTTCTATTTGATACTGGTTTTAGGGGGTAGTTTTTACCTCTCACCCTGTGGGGTGCAGTGTGGTGATTACTCTTTTCAAATGAGAAAAAACAACCATTACTATATACCCATGCCGTATATACTGTAAATATGCACCGTTTTGGCATATGACGTAAAAATACTGTACGGACCACTGGTCCGTACACTAAAATACGAACCACCTAGCCATACACATTTATTAAAATTTTGGTTGTTAAGAAAAATGAAATTGATTTTTTTTTTAAATTTCGGGTATATAGTAAATATATAACGTCCAACCATGTTTGTACAAGTCACAGAACTCGATGCTAATTTACCGTTTCTACGGAACTTGGCGTAAACGCCTCGGTCCGTACAAACGGTAAATTAGCATCTCGTTCTGTGACTTGTACAGCATGGTCAGGACGTTTTATATAATTACTTGTCCCTTCAAATTTACAATATATCATGTACAAGAAGGAACATAACCTTCACAAATACAATGTATATCATATCATGTTGATCTGAAGGGTTATGTGGTATTGGAAGCCACATATATTCTATAATCAGCTCAACAGAAATATTAGCCTTTATTATATACCCATGGCATATATTCTATAAATGTGCACCGTTATCCCATATAACGTATAAATACCATACGGAACCCTTGTCCGTACAGCAAAATACGGAACCCTGTTCCATACACGTTGAGTAAAATACTAGTTGTTAGGCCAAATTACTAGACAAAATAATTAGTGCACAAAAGGCAGAAAAGGGTATTGCTACATGTTCACGGGCTACGTTTTCTTATAATCATATATCTCACATTGATATGAAGATCCCACTTTATTATCTGATTATCATTCACTACGGCACAGTGTGCCCAGTCATTATTTATACTGCACTCCTAGCAGCAGGCACTATTTCACAGGAATTCGTGCACAGGTATAAAATTACATTCAAACAAACTACATGTATACATCACTACAGTTTTTCAGATTCTCGTTCTACGTATGGGGCTCTATTTGACGTTCTATAGCCGGAAACAATATATCAAACTCTACTCACGTCCTGAGCGCGCTCAAACATGTCTTACCTGCAAACAAAACAAGAGAAATGATGAGTGGGTGTGATAAGCGAGTATGACTGGACACTCCATGATGTCAGGCTATACTTGTAGAAAATACATAATGAAGACTTCGGTTTGCAAACACTACGGAGTGTAGGTGTGACGTGTTTGTCAACATGCACATACATTGGTAGACAGCCAGAATACCGATAGTCCAGATAGACATATAATGACTGGTGCAGACTTTGAAACAATCATTAAGCTTTATTCAAGGGGTCAGGGGTCTAGTCAATATTTGTAGATCATGTCGTCTGAAATTGGCGTCTTAGATACTATAACATTCATCAACGTCAATTGAAGCTGGCACGACTGTACTGGTAAAGTATAAGGTAATGATTCCTTAACAGAGATTGTATAAATAGAAAACACTACCGTTGTATACGAAAATACTGTTTTTTTTAGATAGTTCTTTGCTTTTTATGTAAATATAGACATACAGGCTGCTTCAACCGTGATGTATTTTATGTGAACACCAGGGATACGCTCATTAACTTCTATAAAACAAAAATAAATTGCCCAAAACTTTCCTCTTGAAAAAAAACTTGACAGAAAAGCTTGCATGAACTTTGAGCGATCCAACGTGCACGTGTTCTCAATTTCCGGGTCACTTGAATCACCTCTGTGGGCGTACATCAAACCACCAAAGGACAATTATTTTCAAACCCTGGTAAAAACTTTAAGTTCCTATTTAAATACAATGTTTACATCACGTAATCACCTATCGTGTCTAAGAAAGTAACTACTATGGCCAACTAGTATTCTCCATACTCGTTGATGTGACGGCAACTTGGACATGTGTGAAGTCTCTTCATGGTGCCATATGTGTAAGATTTCACCAGAGACACGCTGCGTCCTATCAATCCTGTTGTTGGATCCCGTCTCAGCGTCGCCGCCCTATGTGACGTCACATAGTCGTCATTGTCTGCACAGATGTCAGCACAGACCCCGACCAGGACGCGTTACCAGAGGGTACAAGAGGGAAGCCATTGCTCACCATGGCAACCTGGCTGGAGAAGACAGGGTGCAATCTCTACTTGAAGGTCACCGATTCTTTTGTACGTTCACGCCTGACCTTGACATGACCTCTGTGGGGACCATATGTGGAGTGCACCCTTCTCGTTGGGAGATGATCGTCTGAGAGTTCCATGTAGTGAGGACCGGCGCATAGGAGACAATGGGAAGTGTGTGTATGGTTTGTGGGATTGAACAAGGCTCACACTGCCCTCGATGTCCACGGGACAGCACGCCACCAGGTGGACAAACCACGGAACAGGTCACTTGATCCACACACTTGACATTGACCTTAACCTTGGTTTATTTAGCGAACTGGTATTTCCGGCAAGCTAGATTGACCCTCACTTCACCCGACTTGATTCAATAGTTGAACTGTAACAGGTTCCAATTCGAGAACTTGACTAGCTGTGTTATATTCCCAATAGGAACATACACTCGTGTACTTTCCCCCGGCTTCTAGTGGAAACCTTATTCAGTCGACAGACTAATTCAATTATCTCAAACCAGTGGTAACGAAAGTCAAAGTAAGTTAATGCGATACGCTACATATACAAACTGAGCACAGCCTTGGTAGCGAATTGGGAAGCGGGTTAACTGTGTTGGGCCTGTTGTAAATAAGTAAGAATGCGTGCTTTTTTCCTGAAGACAAATCAAATCTTTTGTCGAAGTTATTAGGATATTAGCCTAACAGCTGGAGGGTTCACAAAAATACATTGCTAAGATGATGTGAACACCCAAATAACCTACAATAGCAGACATCAATAGGACTCAGAAAATCAACACTAGATATCATTATATTACACTACAACTAAATAAAAATCATTGAAAACGAAATAAATGCGATTATAGATCATTTTTTTCAAATTTTAGCGGCTTAAGGGTTGCGTATGTGCTTGTGCGTGCATCATTAATCGACCCCAAAGCAACCGCGTATACCAGTATATGAGCTTCGTATTACCCCGGACGGACTGTCATGTAGAAAGTAGGTCTAAGCAGAGGGTTGTAACTACAGGTCCATGCACAACGACGAAGAACGTGTTTCTGATATGAATAACGGTCAGCACTTCCTGAACCAGTACCGGCCCGGGCGTGTAACAGAAGGGCTGCTCGGCCGAGTAACTCGACGCTCAACGTAATCACCATCCCGCCTCCTTCCCGGCGCTGATTGGCTGATCTGCTGGCCGATGACGTCATTAGTGGTTACTGATACAGTGCTCGTTCTACTTAGTCAAAAGGCGCTAAAACCGCCTCGGCAATTAGCTCTACTGGATATAATATTGAGGTATAAATAAATGAAACTAGATCGATTACATCGGTAGTACATTCAAGCAAAACCATAGGCAACTTAAAGTACAAGAATATGTACATGAACATTTTATAGTTTAATATTGATACATCTAACTCATTTTCGCAGATTCCGTACTCGTATTTGAACCGAAATATCTGCTTGCAGACAAGTTATGATAAGACAGAATTTTAGAAATTGCTGATGCAGCATATTGTCGTCTAATACATTTAAAATGGTAGCCAGGGTTGTTCATACACGGAAGCAAGATAATTGTCTCTGCACATTGTACTCACTGGTTTAGTGACATAATTTTCTATGCAAGTGGAAACACAAATACAAACATAGCTACACAAGTTATAAGTTTTGATGAGGGTACACCAGATTATAAAAGACATCTACACTACTTGTTTTTGGTTAAAAAATATTTAGTGGAAACGACTATAGGTAAGAGTCAATTTGGATGTAAACAAAGGGGTCTTCTTGTCTACCTATTGCTCCGTTTGTATACGGATAGGCTAGAATCTACATGTGCTCACGTCTCTGGTTATGAACATTGAGTACGCAATCAAACTAAATCGGGACAAAATTCATCACAATGTGTACCTTTCCTCTGACAGGCACAGACGGGGAGGGATGGGGAGGGATGGGTAGGCATGGGATACAGAAACTGAAGCCAGTCTAGCCAGAATGTTCAGGCCAGAGTAGTTGGCCTCGAAACAGGGCACTTGTCGCGGCCCATTTTCATAATATATGTGCATGTACACTCTCAATCAATCAATGTCTCCCATCTCAATAACGTCAAACGTTCTATATTCTTCTTCCGAGGTCATGAACAATAAGAATATGACTTCATATTAGTGGCCCTAGATGTTGTCTTCCTTACATTATGAACAATTCAAGAGAACATTCAACATGGGAGTGACGCAGCCATCGAATAAAAGATATCACCGGGAAACATGCTGAATATTGCACAATCTGCCCATAAAATAAGCATATGTGCACATGTAAACCATAAAGAAAGAGGCGGGAAGGCGGACATCTGGTTTCTTATTCAATTGACGGGCCTTTCACCAACACCTTTCACTCAATAGTAGTCCCCACTCACCTGACCAGCAGAGCCCCCACATGGAGAGCACGGCGAAGACGTTGTCACACGGACAGTCTTCAACCTGCTTTTTCGCCGCTCTCTCACCCTCAACAGCCACTGCAACAGGTAACAGCCGCCCCGTGTCTCGCGCCCTGCCCCCTGGTGGCAACAATGGCGACACCTGGTGAGAGCGGGCTACGTTAAAAGTGACGTCAGGCCGGGGCCGGGCCATGACGGCCGAACACGTACTCGCGTCCTCTCTGCTCTAGTGATTCCAGGCCTCGATGGAGTTGGTGCCAAGGAGACTGTGAGTGCAAACAGCAGAGTCTGTTCTCTCCCAACGTCAGGAGAACCGTCCTGACGACCCAGTGCCGCCTCCAGCAACTGAAGGCGCGCGCTGCCTGCCTGCCTCCCCCCGCGTCCTCCCCTTCAACCCTTTCACAGGAGCAGCTCCACAGCACCGCCCTCGCTGCTCGTCGCCCCACCTGGCGAGCCGCGGGCAGTGAGCGTCCGTCCCTATTCCGTGCAGACGAATGTTATTTTGCTTTTTCTTTCTGTTTTTCCCATTCAGACCATGGCCGCGGTCTGTGCCGTGATTAGGTCAAACAGACGCCGGGTGTCCGTCCGGCGCGCCGACACTGACATCAGCGGGGGAGAGCGTCTCTCTGTGCGTCTCACGTTTTTGTGTTTTGATGTCCCGCCGATTTCAGGGGAGACACGAGGAACCCTGCCCACCAAACAATAGTCTGCTCAATATAATCCACTGCTTATCCATCTACCCCTTCTTTCCCCTCTTCTCCTTCCACCCGTTTCCCTCCCGCTCAGTTTACTTCTATCCGCCTTATTTCTTCCTCCACTATGGGCCACATTTCCCTGTTTTCAGTCCTTCATCCGCCTAAGTTCCCATCGCGTCCAGGCCGCCCGTCCTTCCCAAGACGTAATACACAGCCCGCGTGACGCGGATCTGCATCTGGACGGAGCAGATCCCACAACGATCCCGGATAAGCGGAAGAGCCCAGCGAGTAAATTGTCCAGTCGTGTAGGGACGGATTATTCTGCAGGCAGGCAGCGGTGTGTCCTCGGGGAAGTAAGTAGTGGGAGGGACGAGTTTCAGCAACTCCTCCCCGGGCCTGAGATGTGTGGGAAGACCCGACTTATTTTTTGCTGAAGGAATACTCACTATCAGAACAGCCCGCGCAAAGGATTTGAGGCAGGCAATAATTGCCCCCACTTCGATGTCCTCAATATCCCTGCCTGTATTCATAGAAACATATTGTCTGCAGTTTCCCAATGTCCTGGATATTGTACTTATGTTAGAAACAAACCATCCGATAATGTATGCATGGTTATAAAGATGAGATGTACAAGGTTATTCCTGCCTTATGCGAGTAGATTTACGATGTACATGTACTTCCCACAGCCTTGTCCCAATCATTATGAAACGCACTCCCACAATCTCCACGATCCGGCATAATAGTGTTAGGTATAAATAAATTGGCTTTTTATAATGAATAAAGTTTGTCTTGCCAATGTAAATTTGCTGGCGTCGACGTGAAGTCAATGGAGTGAAAGTATTTGTAATAGTGGAAAAGAAAACCATAGGAAACTTTCGCAATGAATAAAAACGTATCTATGTAGGTTTGGTCACTTATTGAGATAGCCAGCATTGATAATTTATATTCTTTCTATAACAAATGGATGTTGAATGACCCACATTCACGTCTATAAATACTAAACAGCCCAAACTGCTCTTTGGAAAGGGGCTGATAACGTCAACATCATTTACTGGTCGTGTGGCCACGTGTAGATAAGGGGAACTCTAAAGTACCACTGAGTATACGTCCATGTGAAAGGGAAGGTATCTCTTTTCAGCCTGTATATTAGTTCCTTGTATATCTTGTCCTAGTGGTAGGTAGTAGGAGGAGGGAGTGGGATGGATTCAATATGTGTTGGGGGGCTCTAGCCTGGCTTCAGTCCCTGTATCCTCCACCAACCCCACAGCTCCTCGCCGTGATTTCTTGACCAGTCAGAGTATACTTTATCCTAATTTTGTTTAATCATTTAACGAATATCTATAATCAAGGACTTGAGCAATTCTAGAGGGACACGAGTCTCTCCAACATATTCACATGAGTGTGCCCATGCCTGTCTGGTTCACGCATCTTCAGGAAGGTCCAGTCTCTCTGCGTATGTGATGACCGGGTCATATCCAACAAATAGCTGGACCTTCCCCAATCATGCTCTCTGTGTTTTACCTGCGGGTGGAGGATGAGACGCACTAGATCCTCGTGGGGCGCAGAACAGACGTTGTGTATTAGGGAGGAGCCTGGAATGTCTGCTTATACCAATGAGGTATGAGAGGAGGGCAGTGTGTCGGTTATATGTAGGGCACACAAGAAACATCTTCAATGAAAACAGGAGAATGATAGGTTACGGATCGTATCTGAACTAAACAGTCTAGAAGTATAGACGGCAGTGACACATCGCAAAGCCCAGCTATCTCAGAGAAACCTATGCTACTTTCGGGATGCTCGTGATATCCATATTTCACCAATATCGAACAACAACATCAATTGACATTTCTCTATCCTGTACCCAGGAATCCTAAACCTAACCATAGGGGCGACGAGACAATGATATTTGTTCCACAGCAGTTCCAAGTTCACAATAGATAGCAGAGTAGAATTCCAAAAGCTAAATTATCTCCAGGTGCATATAATACATCTCATCGTTTTTATATATTGGATTACTGTATTCTAGTTCAGATATTACTGTATTCTAGTTCAGATTAGGACCTTACGCGGGAGGATTGGTTACAGTTACATTTTCGTTTTAATAGATTAGGGACTTAACCAAATATCGAATGCTATGTTTCACTTAAATGACACTCCGAAATACGGTGGAAACTGTTCATGACGCCATGTCCTTCAATGAGCAGCTCGTAGAGGAAGCCATGTAAATACCGGCTCTACTGGCGTGTTAAACTCGTCTCCAAATCCTTTGTTTATGATATTAATATGAACCAAAGCACAGGGCCCTGAGAACACAATTAGCTAATAAGACAGCAGATACCTGCCCTTTTTGTGCATTTCTGTCTTGATGAAAGCTGGACTTAGCACCATAGATATAATTCCATTCTTTCCAACGATTGTGAAATTCACAACATTAGATTGTACTGCCTGCTCAACACCCTTTAAAATTACAAACACAATATTTCTAAACGATCAATGTCGATTATAATCAAACCTGAATATAAAGACACTCGAGTAATACTGTTCTGTTAGATTTCTATGAAATTCGGAAGCTGAGTAACATAATTGGATCCTAATTGGTGATATTTCCGCTATCTCTAACATGTTTTTGAAGAGTTCTTTACATCTCTGTCAGTGATTTCTAATTTCTCAACCTGGTCTGTTTCGAAGTGCTTTCTCACAGCACTGTAATGTTTTATATCTCCCGGTCTTAGGACCAAGAATTTAGAAAACGATACTTTCCCTTCTACCTTTAGCGCTGTCACTTATCTGTCGAAAATGATTACAATTTATTTCCATAACATGATAATTTCCCTAACATACCATTCCTTGACATGTTCTGGTGATATTATTTTCATTAGGAAACAATGACGATTATTAATGATGCGTACATCTGAAGCAGTGGTCCAGGGACAAGGCGGAAAAAAGAAACGAGCCAGTCCTTTGTCGACCTTTACTTTGACCTTTACGGGAAGACCTGTGGACAGATAAACACCTCAACAGAAATGTCTCCGGGCCTCCAGAATGGCAAGAGTCCGCTGAGGTGGTCGGAGGCGGGATGCCTGTGCATGGAATGCCAGGAGAATTAAACACGAAATTACCGGCCACTAAAACGTCTAAACAATGCGACGTAGCCAGTGTGAACACTGCCAACAGCTGGCATTTTAATGCGGGAGAAGGAGGTATGCACATTCCCATGATAGCGGCATTGCATAATGGCTAGTCAATTTATCTCAGTGCCAATGTTATAAGCCATTTACGGGTACATGACATTTCCAGGCTGCAGTGCATTATGATATGAAATAGCGGTGATGTACGTGAAAATTGATATATCACAGATGCATGATGCACTGTCCAGAATGCCCTAATCAGTTGTCAGGTTATAATGATAAATGTTAAAGACAATATATAAGGGTTTAGCTAAAGTAGGCCACTACATTGTGATCCAGGTACTCTTAGATTTACTATTGTAGCGAGGTGATAAATAGGACTAAGGCCTTGCGTCTCCAAGAGTGCCAATCTCTATGGAGTTTTATGAAGACATCTTCATAAGAAAAATAAGCAAATGCTTGGTCCTCAGCTATAGGCTCCTGTAATTCATTTGCATTATTTACATAAAAAATACAGGGATGCCAGTGGGGGTCAAGAAAAATTCCTACATGGGGACTGAGGCCAGTCTATGTATCACCTATAACTCACATGATGTATGGGGAATCCCAATAACTCTCCTAGCAGATCCTTGGGTATGGACTGGCAGTATAGGATAGCTAGATATTTGCTATGAGAGTGGGTATATGTGTAGTTTTGCACTAAATGGGGCACTCTTCAAAGAAAATCATTTAAGAAAGATTACCACACACTATCAGTTCTATATTCTGCACAGTTTACAAGTTCATTAGGCATTCCTCTGATATTTTCTTTTAATAACTTTATTCTCACATGACACATTTTAAGCCAATCAGATATCAGTATTCAAGTTTGCCCTTATCCATAGGAGCATTTCCGACAGGAATCCTACCATCCTACAGCCGTGGGTTGGAGTACTGGGATCCATAGGCCCCTAACTGAGTGTGCTATGGGTAGCTGAATTCAGAATTTTGAAAGATTACAGAACAAGTTTATCTAAGATCTAGATTTTAGGGAACCTGGAGTCTAAATTGTCTACATGTAGGCATAATTAAGTATTACAATTAAGTTTTACCTAAGAGGTTGGCTAGAATCCAAAAGGTACTGTTGGTAACGATAGCATCAGGTTTGGCAATGCATCTCGCACAGGCAACACGAATGATGTCCTAACGCGCTACAAGTTCCGCGGCAATCCGGGAATATTTGCTGCTTGTTTTTGGTTACTGGCTGTGAGAGGGGATGTTATCTTATCTGTACTCGTGGGAACCTGGTTCAGGCCAAATAAATACCATAGGGGCCAGTGTATTGGAAGCGACTCGAGCATTTATGATTGGTCCTATTTCATGACATTGCCTTTTGAGAATCAATTCAAATCGCATATATATATATATATATATATATATATATATATATATATATATATATATATATATATATATATATATATATATATATATATATATATATATCGCTGGTAACATTACAATGGTTATCGAGGAAATACCACGGTATCGCTGAAGTCCTTAATTGTGTAATAGTACTGATGTGTTCAGATTATGTTGGTTCATTGCACAGAAAATATAATTTCTATGATAAATGCTATAATATACGACCTGGATTTAGCCCTGTGCGTATTTTGAGAAATAGTGAATGCGAAAAGGTCTACAACGGCACGTGATAAAGGGAGCGGGTAAAAAGAATTGTCCTTGGCCTGGGTCGGGGTGTACCCATAGGAGCATATCGGGTAGCTCATCTAGCATCGTCACCACGATATATCCCATCTTAAAACTGCCGACACGAGCCTGTTCTGTGAACTTAACATTCAATAAGTACATTCTGTTTTATCATAACTGATCATAAATAGGGAGAGAGCGTATACATTCCCTACGACACTTTATTCATCAAGATTTGAGAAGGCTATTGTCGATTCTCACTTATTCATTTGTTTTGTGTACGAGTGCATCTTATTGCCTTGCATCTATTCATATATTACCGATTGCATTATATTACTTATTAAAGACTATCCGGCTTGCTCCGTAAGATATTGTTGGGCAACAACATTTAGTGGTGACTGAAGCGGACGCGATCATACACTTTCTTGTAGGGACCGGCTGCAGGGAGATGAGTAGGAAACGAACAGGATGGTGAGTGCTAACTGGAGAGCATCTAGCACACCTCATCCAAGACATGTGTGCCGGCATAACCGTGTGGGTTTTGGGGGAGGCAGTACTGCTAGGGAGGGGGTGAGGTCAGTAGTTTACTTAAACGCCCCGCCTTTCTAAACTCCTTCTCTCCAGATGAGCCCCATTCATAAGACTTTCCACCAGCGGCCATTGAATTTGTATATCTCATCACGGACCGAGGCTACACATTATTCTCCCGCCTGCAGGAATAAGCTCTGGTGGTTTGATGGCTTACCATAGCTCATGAATTTAGTTTAAAGACTATACAGTCAAACATAGCCCATGAATGCACTTCGTTGTCAAGGCAAACGTCAGTAACATATACTATGCTTGGTAAACAAACACTATGCATGCAATATTTATTTGTATCTAGTGCCTTTATAGAACTAAAGAAAGTTTCAACAAAAAAGATACTTTTATTTCAATCCTTTGTTTCATCTATGTACCCTATAACCCCATAACCAAACATTCTACTGTAAGGCTGGCAAAAATAGAACCCAAGGTGCACGGAGAAAGCTGCTATTACTTACAGACAAACCCCTACAAATGATGCTGCTAAGTCGCAAGATGCACTTTCCGTACCTTCCGACAGCTCCTTTGAAGTCGAACCTGGCACGGTTTACTCTACCCTTAGTAGTTCGGGTCGAAGTGTGTTTACAAATGCATTGGATTAGATGCAACTACAAAAGTGTTCCATTGCTCTGGAGAACCGGTTCAGAGCTTCGAGTTTGTGGGTCTCATGTAGTGCACTGTGTACAAAATTGTAGTCAGTCTAATAATCATTGGGAAAGAAAAACCTATTTGGTGGGCATTACGTTTCTTTTCAATTGAAGGCGGAACAATATATTTTCTCGCTTGTAGTACGTCTTATCTACCTACGTGATAAGATAAACCCTCATTCTGCTGATGATACCTTAGTATTGTAAGGTATTGTTACTCTATCACAACTGCTTCCGATATAGGCTTCCTCATACCCTAGAAGCACCCACTGGTCACGGATCCCACTTAAAGCCACGTGACCTGGATTCACATATATTGTGGTTAGTTGACAGCACTTTCAGCTGGAACAACAGAAACCCAAGCAGTAATATATGTAAGGGTTAGCAAAGAAGGGCTTAATGTGACACCTGACGATATCTTAGATTTAAACCTAAACCGCTGGCTTGAGCCTCATTAACATGGTGCTATACCTGTATGACAGTCTGTCTGGCCTACCTGGTCATGTAGCAGGTGTATACTATAGGCTGGTCAACCTATTTCTTTTAAACTACATGTGTACCACAACTAACAGAGACCCTACGGGCAAAATACTTATCATATCCCATGGTCTAGAAACAGTGCAGATACATTTTCCCAGTCAATATCGTTCAACAATCTGCAACTTGTTTGGACACCAAAAAGGGATATCAAATCATTCAAATCGCGTGCGATGTATCCCGACAAAGGAGGTATAATATCGCGACACTGTAATATATAACAAGATATACCCGGCAAATCCATCGTGTGGGTGGAACCAGCCCTTTACTTGGAATTTTGCTTGGTGATCTGGGCATACGAACTATTACAGTCGTATGAGGTTAACCATATACTAAATTAATGATGGTTGCTCCAAGACTAACGCTCATAGCAAAAGTGATTTGTCATTATACGCCTCATATCAAAATGTCAGCTTTATCCCCACAATATATTTCTGTCTTTCTAGTTCACACCCACCCTTCTCTCAGCCCTCCATGGTGTCTTGCCCTGGAGGAGCGGCGACAGTCACTCCAGTTGCAGACGTAACCCGGGCGGAGACTTCTAGGGTTCCGTAAACATTGTAGGCTGTCACTGACCCCAAATACAAAACGGCCTCTGTGACGGTACCCATCGGCTCTCCGTTAGTCTGCGCTCCGTCAGCGCTGACAGTACAAGGGGCGGAGCTGTGAGCCTATTGTGTGGAGAAAAAACCCTTTCTTTCACTCAGTGGGTATTACAAAATGGCTCCTTGTTCTATGTACGTAACCCATATCATACTTTGGGCAAGCGTATTGCGTGTTTTCTAAATGCCAGGTTCTGTTTGTCGTTTGTTTAGAAAGAGCCGGCTTGCTATCACTGTTTATGTATTGAACGGAATGCAGCACAAAGATAATGCTTCTTGTGGACCTGAATAAGCCATAACTATTACAATGCCATTTACACCTGTTAGTAGTTACTCAAATAGCCTCATATTATGCTATTGAAATACATAATTCCTCTGTTTTCCAATCCTGAAAGTTGCTTGATTAATTGAATGCCGAATTTGTATTCAATGAGGCATTGATCTATGTCATGTGTATCTGTCACAAATATGAGAGTATACCCGCGTTAAGACACATCTAGCTACATACCATCCCATGACTTTATCTGCAATACACATGGATGGGTTGCCTTGTATTGGCAAGTGCTCGGCGAGGCTTCGCGAGGGAAAGAATTATGAGAATCGGGACTTTGAGTTCTATCATATTGCAGATTCAGATGCGTTGCCTTGGTCCATCGACATTGAAAGTACAATTCTGCACCATACCCTGTATGACAAACATTATCTAAGTTTTTCACAGCATGGTTACCTCCCATGAACCAATAGTTAGACCCAAGAGTTTCTATTGAAACTCGTTGGTTACACCGCCTGGTAAGACTTAACCCTGGGATAGAAGAGCAGATAGACATTATATCACAATATTCGCCTAGTGCCTCACATGACCAGCCGCACGCAGCGACGCATCAGGATACCGCTATATTCCTATTATTTATTCGCAGCAATATGTAACCAGGTACAGTAGACAAGGTGCAAAGAGCTACTCGATAGGACTGTCAACTTATATTAGTTTCTAGTTATTGAGATAGCCCTCATAAAATGGTTCAATGGACGCTGTCTTTCTTCGTCAGCGATTAATTGCGGGACGTTAGGGCCCACGCCCGAAAGTCGGGACGTACAGCAGAGACCGCTGGTGAGTCGCACCTCAACCGCACCACAATGCCACGATCACCCCCTGTAGTGCCAGCAGGGAGAAATAGCATAAATTGACGTTAGGGCCAAACCAATTTTGCTGAATTGGTTGATGTTTGTTAGTTTATTAGCCCTAAAAAGAGGAATGACCGGTTTTTCGCAAATTTCATGAAATGTAAGTACTTATTTGATATGTATACATATTTCAATGCTATATGCCGATGTTATGAAAGGTGGGCCCTAACATTCCGATGAGTGGGCCCTAACGTCCCGACTTTTGGGTGGTGGGCCCTAACGTCTACATACCCAGCCATTGGGATAACGAAGAAAAAAATCAGCCCCAAACAATTTGATGAAAAGGAAATATCACGTTTATTATTTTGCTACCTAGGTCAGCTATTTCTTTCTACATCGGCAATCATTTCAGTCGCACAGAAAAGGATAATTTTGCCTTTATACTTACATTTCAGGTTGAGAAAGTAACATGTCTTACCTGAAAAGAAACAAAAAATATCATTACTGGTGTTGATAGCATACGAGAATACATGTATCAGTCAAAACATTTAAAAAAACAACCAGGGTACAGGAGCTTCTGCCGTACCTCTACCGCTCTTTGTGAGTTAAAACACATTATAGTTGACACTCTTACTTGATATAGGCCACCTTAAGCTGAACACGCTGGTGAACACCACTTAGTGCTCTCAGCGATATGAAGTACTTACCGCTACTTCGAAACTTGCAGGTGTTCTTTATAATATGCTAGAGGATGTATATTCCAGTCACGTTTCCCCAAAGCTTCATTACCAAGGCCAGACTGAATGTCGGCCATTTTTAGGTACTATTCTTAGTTCCCATCGCATTTCTTCTTTATATTATTATTTCTAGAGAGCGATAAATAGTCGCCAACAAGAACGATATTCAGGGACACTCAAGGTATCCTTAAGAAAAAGCAGTCCACGGCTTTTAGACTGTACTAAGTTTTAGTGGGAAACCTCCATAACAAGCCCCTTGATGCAATCTTAAAATACGTGCTGTCAAATTAAAAACATCATCGCCTCCCATTCTATTCTCCTTTGGCCTGCAGGTTGTTCTATTTGAAAGTACATCTAACTCAATGTGTAATTAATTCGATATAAATTCATTAGATTCAGCGCACCGAACCAGCATTCGTGCTTGAATTATCTGGTTAACTTTTCAACGGAAGATCTACAAAGATTTGACAATTAGACAAAGACTGAGCTCGAAAATGTTAATTGGTGGAGACAGGTCTCAGAATGTTTCTAAGCAAAAGGCAACATTAATACTTGGTTAGTACAACAAATCCACCTGTTTACCTAACTCTAACTAGATCCTCAATCTGTTGACTGCACAGCTCAGTTCGGGTACAACGAGTGCCTCGATATGTGGCGCCATCTCTAGTCAGGCATCTTAACAACACAACCAACATCGTCAATAGACTTTTAATCGAAGAAATCCGACCTTTTAACAGGGATGTCAGTTAGGTGCAGGGGAAAAAGTGGAAATATTATTCATGTGACATTAACTGCCTCAGGGAGACCGAAAGATCAGGGAAAACACATCTGTGTTGGCCATGGTATGGAACTGGGGATGTATGGGGAGGTTGAAATCAATGTTTTATTGGCATGAATGAGGCTAAAATTTATACTAATCTTTGTTTTACACAAGAAAACAAATTATATACTGGAAGTGAGAGCAGGGATTTCCATGGAAAAGTGGAAAACTGCCATCTCTGTGTTAAAGAGATCACAGATATGAGAAGGGAGTAGGCTACGTTTCTCTAAAGGTTGGCCATGTCTGCCCTTATTCTGGTGTATACAAACTGAAAAGGGAAATAAGCAACTTGTACAAAGTGTTCACAATCTATCGCCATATTCGTATGCCACAAAAAGTTTCATATTAGGAAGCTGCACTTCATACCATTACTCTGCAATACACCAGGGTTAACTCTTTGTCTCATTTGGTTATTTTCTTTATGCTTCTTTTTGTAAATCTTGCTCATATTCCCAAAGTACAGTAAAACCCCGCTTAAGGGAACACCCTCCGTTCCGGGCCAAGTGTCCCCTTAAGCGGGGTGTCCCCTTAAGCGGGGTTTTCAGTCTGGTTATACAATAGAGAATACCTACATAAATGAAGGAAACGATGGTTATTAGGTTAAAAGGTTTATCAATAGCACATAAATAAGCAAATAAATATAAATGAATATAATATAAATGAATATAAATGTACAAAAAAAAGAAGAAAAAAAAAGATAATAGAGGTTGAAGGTGGAGATGCCTTCCTTGTGGAATTCGCTGCTTTTTATACTCCTGGCCAATGCCCTCTTCCCCCCACCCCCCCCCCCCCCCCGTGAGCCGCCCACAGCCGCACAGCTAGCCTGTAAGCGGACCTCTAACCCCCTACCTTCAACGGGTGCAAAAGTCACTCACACTAATACCCACTCACTGTGGCCCGCCCAGAGCCGCTAGAGATGTGGTTATTACAGTGAAAAATCACACCCTGGCTGCCCGGGCCCGCACGGGAATGCTCGGTCTATTGTTCTGGTTGAGACAACTGTCTGTCCTGTACGAACGGGCACCACAATCTTGGATTTTCAGTGTTTTTGATATGATGTCCTTCCAAACTGTCCCCTAAAGCGGGGTGGTACCCTTAAGCGGGGTGTCCCTTTAAGCGGGGTTAAAATAAACTCTTAATAGTGGGAAAAATATCCGTTCCAAGCGGGGTGTCCCCTTAAGCGGGGTGTCCCCTTAAGCGGGGTGTCCCCTTAAGCGGGGTGTCCCCTTAAGCGGGGTGTCCCCTTAAGCGGGGTGTCCCCTTAAGCGGGGTGTCCCCTTAAGCGGGGTGTCCCGGAAGAGGGGTTTTACTGTATACCCATATTGTACAAATAGCTGGATATCAGAGGGGGTCTGTGGAACAGAGAGGTAGGCTTCCAACCGCCCATCCCCTCCTCGTGCCAATACGGTCTTCCGTTAGGTGTTCATACATTATTAATGAGTTCCATATCATTGAATGAATTACTTCCTATTTAGAATGGATCACCTGGCCAGGTGACGGCCCTTTTTTACTGCACACGCTCTGGTTACGGTCTCTCTTGGTCAGCAGGAAATTGGGTAAAAGTCGATATTCTGATGCCTTGCGTTTATTGTCTCAGTTTTAAGTGAAGATAAATTGTGCCCTGTCTTTGTCGGGGGGGAATCGAAAGATCACCTTGATGCCACTTGATGTAGGGTTTATATCTAGATTCTAGCACAGTTGATCCAATTTTCTTTATGTTGACGCTGAGGACGCCAGACAAAAGACCCGACTTGGCGATGCGTGACCACGTTGCCATGGTGAACCGGAAATCCATTTATCCACATCCGTTGTGGGTGGCTGGACGTACCTCACATAACACTACCAATGTTTGTGCCTGAGGAAATAAAGGGTGGGAGGTCACCCCTTTTCTACAACAGCATCAGAATGCTATAATACACAGGTATGCGGGCGTTCCAAAAATGAGAAAACTAAAATCACTGACTTGTAGTAATGCCAGTCTATTTCCATAGTCTAGTGTCAAGTTACAACTATCGGTCATTGAATACTGTATACGTATTCAACCACTTGATATTAAGCTCATTGATAAACTCCTTGGTCAACACTAAGGGCTTAATATCAAGAAACAAGTTTTTCTGAACTGTAGGTCTGCCCAGAAAATCTGTAAAATTGTATTAGCTAGCACTTCACGAATCTATACTCCCGTGTGGTTAGTCCCGAGGGGCGACAAACCTCCACTAGATTTTCTCAGTAAATCAGAAAATTGAGCATGTATAATATTCTTAAATGTTGCATTGAATCAGCCCTACCTATCAATTAGAACCAATGGTTGATTCTAATCAAGAGGCAGGACCGGATGCATGTATTTGGAGAACCGATACTTTGGCAGGGTTGAAGTTGGGCGGCCCGTTTACATTCAAAGAGGGATGAACCTGATCTTGATTGAAGAAGTTGGGAAGGGCAGGGAGATTTCAGAGTGGATAGGGTGATCCATCACTACATTGTCAACTCGGGTGGTCAGGGTGACGGGCTGTGCACTGGCCGATACTCCAACGTGAAGTGTGACTTCTCTCTGTCAAGGTATCTAGGGGTCCGGGTGGAAAACCTGCCTGGGGAGTATTGTGAAGGGGTGCGGGTCTGTGGAGGGGTCGTCCTAATGGTGTCACCACCTTTGGGTGGCTTGGTGCACCCTCTCCCCATCATACACACACACACACACACACACTTGGCACACAAACGTGATCACACACCTTGAGATCAACCTTCTCCTGACTTGGGGAACATAAATATCAGATTCCCCTTTAGGGCTGGACGCGATACATAAAAGGGGGACCTGAGAATAGGGTAAATTAACCAGAACGAGAATGTGGTGTGAACTTTCTGAGAACAGCCTGTTGTGACTACACGTTAACTGTACAGGTGGCAGTTACTGATCGGTAACGTTGGATGTGTGTACGCAAGGCTGCCTCTAAGATATATTGATGACAGTGGTAGTCTTACAGGTACATAGTATACCAAATCTTGTGAATTGTGCGTGATTACACATGTACCACAATCAAAACCCAGCACACCCAGTCAATGTATCATTGTATGATCACCTACTCTTTGAGATGGGTAGGCAGCACCGATATTACCTCTAAGCTTAACAGCTACAGTCTATAGTTTTTGGACTCGAAACCACGACCTGTGTTTGGGGCGTAGAGGTCAGTCATGAACATCTGCGAGTCCGATCGCTATACCACAAGAACTTTCAAAGATAGGTGCCATGACAATATCCTGATAGTCGGTACCAGGTCACAAACCGAGGCCACTGCTACCTATTTGCAAAAGAAGCACATGTGCACATTGCAAGAGAAGAGTTGGGCTGTTTCTAGTCTATCTAAGAACTGTATATATGATAAGTTTGAATTTGCCATATCTCTTTCCCTGTTATCATTTGCATAATATAATGGAATTGTTATCGACTGTTGGCCTGACAAGTAACTATTGTTCACTCTCTGTTAAGTTTAACCTTGCATATAAACATTTTTTCCCCCTTCTCCATTTTTGTAGGAACACACCCTTCGTCAACCTACTACTTATTCAGATGTATCAACACCAGATATGGAATGACTGACGCTTGGGTGTGATACATATCTGCATCTCTTATTTTTAGGTTCAGTAGTATATCTGACACATATCATGCACAGGTAAATTAAAGATGGCAATGCTGGATGAAAAGCCACGACAACGCCTCCTGCTGGCGGACATTGCAGCGACCTGTGCCATATGGTGTTTCATTAATGGTTAATGACGGCAAGAGGGCAGCACCGCCTACCACCTAGTGGTGAAATGTGGAGCCATCGCACATGATTACACTCCCCTCCCTCGGTGAGCCGCGTTCCGCTCCCATGGCGAGCCGCGTTCTGTCATTAGCGCTAATCAATAGTAATTAACCCAGAGAGCAGAAGACCCTGGTCAAAGGACGCCTTCACACGGACGCCGGCGTCCAGTTGGGGTCAGCGATCGTTGGCTTTGCGGCTATGATGTCCGCGATACGATCCAAATATTCTGACAAAATATCCACCGGAATATCTTTCCATAAATAAGATGAATTGCATTGAAGAATTAACTAGAAAGTCAAGCTGTAAGTAATACTGGTTGTGATACGTATAAGTAAATTACATTTATATCAAGAGGAAGCAGATGGGATAATGAGTGGATGAAATATAATTTTTGCTAGTTTAATTGAAGTTTTACACTGTGACAGAGCTGTCATTTACAGAGGATCAGGAATACCTTACATAACATTGTCCAACTCACCAAGAGGGAAGAACGGCTAAACCCTGTTTAGGCTTATACCTTTACACTTGAATCACCAAGCTAACCTTAAAGACTGCTATTCTAGGCGGTCAAAGCCACAAAACTCCATTATTAACTTGGGCGTACAATGGGAAGTAATCCCATCAGTGTTTGCTTACAACCATTAAATCGTAGGAACACGTGAGTGTACAAAGAAAAGGGAGCCATGGGAGGAAGTCCTACAAAGAAGGGGCGGGGCTTGGAAGCAGGAGGGGGTATCGCTCAGACCATGTGGGTGTGGTCTAAGGTCAGTGGGGGCGTGGCTAGCCGTTACGGTTCGGTGATCATGAGAGTTGTGACCCCCTTCCTTCGAGGAGGTAACGTGGACCGTAAATCGGATATCGGAGGTTAATCGAGTAATGGGATGACAAGCTGGTCTGCATTAAGGTCAAATAACACGCCTTCAAGGTCAAAGCATTTACCGCAAAACTCACGTCGTTTCGAATCAACTGATTTTACTCTCTTCATGTGGTTTCAGATCAGTGAAATATGTGTGATTTAAATATATGGACACAATGCATACTCTGAGTTACCAGTGGTGGTGGATGGGCACATACACAAGATGCATGTGTATTTTCCCTCGATTATCTTGTTTCGATAACACCGCGGGTATTTTCGAAAACTTTTCAAGAAATGTATTTCTATTTCCTCAAGGAGAAAAACCTTTTTTGCTGGATAGTCGCGGTAGCAGCCACGTCTGAACGTATACATACACACAATGTGCCTTCTATTTAATAGCTTATTACAGAGAACAGGGTCGCACTCTCCAAAGCATAAACCACATAATCGGAGGTAGCCAAATAGTGGTTGCCCTTAGGGCTTTACATGTACATGTAATGGATTAGTTCTACCGTAAGGTGAGGTAGTTACCGATGTTAACAGGTCGCTGAAATAAGCCCATTAACAGAGAGTAAACCTTGCCTGTCAAAGTAAATTTTGTTGATATGTACGCTACTCCCTGCCATCAGGTATACCAGGAGTATTGGTATGTGTGTCAAGCTGTCCAAAGCAATATGCATGTCTAAAGATCCTTAATACACTATATACATGTACATGTATGTATATATTCCCTACCTTTGTGAACGGCCATGGTGACGTCCAGACTGGACACGGAGTCGGTGTGGAGGCGTATACACATACACATGGGGAGGTAGGTCTGTGCCATAGCTAGCCCTTCATCCTCTCATCATTACGGGCACACAACCCCACAATATCTAGGCGCGAACACGGCCGGAGGTGTGAACAGCGCCCTCTACCTCATCTCGCCTAAGACAGTGGCGATTGTCCGATGTGACGGTGCTTGAGGTAAAATCCGGGTCACGCTTAGACGGGAAGGTAGAGTCTTCGGTAAATAAGCCACGAGTCGCGTGCGATATGATTTATGTACGCTGAACTCAACAGGTCCACGATCCCCTGTCACGGGTATGTGCGCCCTGCTCAGGCCCCCACCGTGGGCCGTTGCGTCCCCAACGACAGGTTCCTAAAGCCCTTCGGAACGTAAAAACCTATATGGGGATCACTATTTCTCTCCTGGGCTTCAGCCTCCGTTGACCTCAGTCTCTCCCACTATCGCGAGGATAAACAAGTACTGCCTCCCGTTGAGGTGGACTACGTATTCTGCCTAGAGTGTGATCCAATGGCCTCCTCGGCTGGTCAGGTATGATAGAGGCGAGGTGTTGGTGAACGTGTATCTAGGGGTTCCGGTAGGATGAGGCAGTCAGGTTGTCTCACGTTGGAGGGAAGGGAATATGCAGCGTTGGGTGGCTCTGAGGAAGGTGGTCAGGGCCATTCATGTATGTAGCCTGAGGTAAATAGCCTAGAAGGGCCAGGTGTTAGGCGAGATCAGTGCCCTATGGCGCCTAGAGAGGTCACCCTTTGACCAGACCCTCGCAAGCAGGTGTGTAAATAGAACCGTGTTTGGATAGATCTCAGCACCAGCCTGCGAAACAGGAATGTAGGTAGATACAGGAAAATGAACACGGTAAAAACGCAAGCGTTAAGAGAACCAGGTTTGGTCACGACCGCCACTAGTCCACAGGATGATGGTGACGACCACAGCGGCGACAACGGCGCGGCATCAGCGCTTTCCGCCGTCGTCCGCTGCTCGCGTTGCTCTCGTGTCCCGCGGCCCGCCCGCTCGCTGTGTGGGCGGCAGGCAGCAGCCCTCACCGCTACTACATAGCATGCACACCTTGTTCCCTGACCACCACCTCCTACTACTCCCGTTCCTCCTGTGCTCCCAGCCTCCCTCCCCACACCTCAATGACCACCTGTCAGGTGGCTGGTCCCGGTCTTGACGTGTATTAACTCCAAACTATACGGCCACAGTACTGTTATCTGTGAGACTGCTTCTGTGCGCTAAGAGGCCCTGTAAGAATTATGAAGCACAATGGTATCGGGCTCGCGCTGTTACATTGTTTCCATATCCAGCTGTTGCTGCTCCTATTCCTTCTCCTCGAGCTGCCATCAGTCGGCCTCCTGTCTGCACGTCAGAGACCAGACCAGGTACACACATCACCGCGTGGAGGGGAAACAGCCAGCGCCCCAACTGGGTTATTTCATCGACACATCGCCCACCACGTGTGTGGGTGTGTGTACAGATGATATTGATGTGGCACGTCGTCTGTGCACTCAACACGTCGACTGGCCGACCAGCTGCTCCAGTTACGGCGATTTTCACCAGACGGTCAGGGCGACGCTTCTCAGGCGCTGTGACAAGCAGCTAGCGCCAGCGGTCAATTTCTCAGAACTGGTCTCACGGACAAGCCATAAGAACTGGTTCAAGGGGGACCGGGGAATCGGTCTTCTGACTTAGCCCATTTTAGATGGTCCAGTAATCTTGCTCTTATTAGTTGGTCCAACGAGTATAGAGAAAGTATACTCGTTGGTTGGTCCCATAATTCAGTCCTGTGAGCTGATACAGTGAGTTGGTCGTTAGAGCTGGTCCTATGAAGTGAGCAGAACTAGGATCACTTCAATGCCCCATGTCAGTTCCATCTCCATTACCCGGCAAGGATACGTTTTCTTCATCCACGCCTTCAAGGTGACTTCAACCAATTGACCGTTAGATCTAAGCCACTTGTTGCTGTTGCATGAAGCTGAGCCTGCAACATGCTCTCCACTGATTCATTTCTCAAGCAGCCACGTCTGCTAGATACCCTCTGTTCTACCCCTCTGTTAGTCTCAAAAGTAAATAAACCTTCTTAGTCTTACAAGCAGACCAAGCTTCAAATAGCTCTAACTTCCACCAACTAGTTTTTCCAATTACCTATCCGCCCAAAGATCTCCTTAATTCTACGAACATGTTACCTTCACACGCTCTTCCGTATCTTCTGATAATCATCTTGGACTCATTGTGGCCTCTCTTTCGATCTCTCTAAATAAAATGCGAAAACATGGAAACATGCGCGTGATTCTGTCTGCAGCCATTCCATGTCGTGTTGTGTCTGGTAGGCAAGGTCTTTGACTAAAGTAAGATGTATTATGCACACTGCTTATCATCAACACATGTTTTATGATACAGCACCAAGTTCTGTATGTGAAAGGATAGTATGCGACCATGCACGGGTTTTGTTCACAGATTATGAGCACCATACCTCGTCTCTCTATTCCCTCCGGATATAAACAAACCATAACTGCTTAACATATTGCAGAATTGAACCAAACGAGGCAGATTGGTTGGTGCCAGGAGCTCGCACAGACAACACCTAAGGAGGTCTGTTGCCATGGTACCATACACCGTCACCATAGTCACCGTTAAAAGAGGGCTGGTGGAAAAGCAGCCGAGAACGAGTGCTGCAGCAGTCACCGTAAGATTAGTTCAAGGTCAACGAAAGGGTCAATCCCACTATACAGGTCAATGTAAAGGTCACGCAGTCGCTGTCCCTCTGTGACTTGGATTCATGGCCAGCTGGGTGTCACTGGGTTTCCTACGATCGAGTTCCGATAACAGCCAATGAGCCATACCCTCGCCGACACTTCCTTCTACCATGCTTATCGGCAGGCTAGAGTTCACAAAACTAATGTATTTCCAGACAGTTTATTCAATGTCCTGACAAAGCATTGTGTGGGAGACATGAGGATTGTTTGTTGTTACATGTGAGGATTTCAAGATCGGAATTCTATTGGTTCTTGCGTGTGGCGGTCTCTGGTAATATGTATACAAACATCGATAAGACTTGTGGTTGGTTGGAGAGACAGGAAATGACCTTATCCAACCTGTGTTGACCCCTGGCATGTGTCATGGTGGTCAAGATTGTCAACATAGTGTTGTTCTTTGGCCAAATTTATTTTATAGAGAGAGAAAAAGAAGTATAAGATAAAAGATTTGATACCTATAAGATTTGATATGCATTGGCATTTTTCATTTGCATTTCCATTATAGAAAATGTAGCCATCTTTTCTTCAATCATAACCATCTACACTAGAGGGAAGGAACAGTACCGATACTTCCAATGTCCATCAGTGCCATGAGTATGAATATATTCGCTGACCCATTTTTGTGAGCTATCCGCGTAATTACGTACGTTGTATGGGATGTTTCATTAGTGGCTTCATTAATCACTTGGTTGCTTGCCACAGGAGATAAGGTGCCATTCAGACCGTAATGCAAGATAGGTGTTCATTGACCAAGGGTGTATTCTGATGCAAATAGACATTAATAGAATTCCCAAAATATGACAACAATGGGAGTGCGTCTGTATCGTATTCTCAATCTGTACGATACAGACAGGACCACAAATATACGATATTTATGGCCTCGCCGTCCTACATATTGAATAAGCATTGTGTATTTTGATCATGATAAGAATGGACATATAAAATGCATTTAATTAGTGGATCAGAACACATTTTCTTTATAAGACCACTTGATTTATATAGGAATATTTCAAACTAGGCTTTGCGTTGTAAAACTAGTTTTAGTTTGAGAACATACCTACTGTAGCTTTAAATACACACTTCCCCTACACATCAGGCATTCAAAACAAAACTGCCGCATCATATTCTTCACTAGAGGCTAGGGGATGGCAGCTCATGAATATTCAAGTAGGCGGCAACTCCAAGCGTATCCTGTCGAAATTGTGCCTTTTTATATATTGGTAGGTAATGTGTATTATCTATGCACCTAGTTACCATGTAATGTGGAAGAGCGATGTTACAGCGTACATAGTTTGATCGATAAAAAAGGGGAAAAAATCCTCTAATAGTACCCCCCTCCCTTCCTCATTTCCAATGGCACAACACGGGAAATCTAGCAGCAATGGATGTAATAATCTAGTGGAAAGAATTGTCCGGGTCAAATTGTCTTGCATTTACAGTTCCGCCATCTCCTGTGCCAGTCACGATCGGTCGCAACCTACACTACCCGAATTACTGTTTGGTCGTTTTCCATTTATTGTGTCGTGTTTCCTGAATTAAAAAAAACCCTCCCATGTTTTATGGGTGTTACGGAATTGTAATTTCTGGAGGATAGGGGGAGGAGTAGGTGGTAAATTGAAGGATATCCGCTACCTCACCCATGAGACTTTCACAACCCAACTAAATGGCCGGATTTGGGAGTGTACATCGTGCCCCTACCCTATCTATATAAAAATACATGTTTTTAAAATTACATATTCTGCGACATGTTAGACTAATTCATAATATAACCAGATTTCATACAGTTACTACCCGCATATTCCGTCTTTGGTGTGTTATCAACAAGATTTCAAATGCGCCGTTCTCATCGGGTTTTTTTTCTTTATTACTTACCCCTACTCTGACCATACGCATGTAAAATCGCGTGTAGAGAAACTTGACAAAGACGGGAACAGAAAGTCCCTGTGTAGAATTCTTTTCCACTTGAAAAAAAATGTTTTGACATTTTAATGTCCGAGCTATGACATTTTGATGAACTGGAGAATTTCTGAATTGGACCGTGCTGCTACAATTAGGAGAACTAGCCTGACCCTTCGAGTTGTGGTAGGTGCTTGAAAACATGTCACAAAATGCCATCCAATACACACGAAGAAAATGCAAACATGAAAGGTACTGCCCACGAATATTTTGAATTCCAGTTTGCCATATCATAAAACTCACTGAGAAGGGTTCAAATTAACGTTCTTGTGGTTACGTTATTGTGGTTTCCTCTACCAAATAGGGTCAGGATGTGTTACTATATCACAATAACATGGATAGTTGATAATTAATTTTTTAATTAGTTTTTATTGATTATTTAGTTTTTATATGATTCAAATCAAAGGCCCAACGCTCGTAAGTGAACTCAAATTGTAGTTAAACTTACAGATAACGTTTTGTACCATTGAACATTCGTCATTGATGTGAAAAAATGGGTTTCCAAGATGGGCGCAATGAGATACCGTCATTCCAGTATATGGTACATTGTAGACTGACTTCCGTCTCCTATGCATACCTCTCTACATACTCCAGCTCTCCTGGAGCCTGTCGGGAAGTTCAAATGTTGCAAAGTAGTTTTACTTCTTAATTATGTCCCTAATCAAAGACTTACGCAAGTCTAGGTTCAGTGGTATATTCCTGTCGGGGGTGGGCTGCATACTAATTCTATGGTGCAGAAGCGCTGGGCTCTCTGGTACACTGACCAGTCGCAATTATCCCATCACGATAACACACACTGCTGGGCGCCTGATTAGCCTGGTCATGAGCTAGTCTGCAGACAAGACAACTGTGCAACTCGCAAGCAGTACAGAGCAGTACGGACTTATCGTGTCCACTAAGCTCTAGACAAATATTCGGTCGAGTCTTGTCAACTGGGTAGTATTTTGTATTATGTAAAACCTGTGATGCGCAACACATTTAAGAAGACAATACAAGCCATCAGGGTCTAGCCTCTTTGGCTCTATAGATATCTGCAATTGTGAGAATAAATCCAAACATCTTGGAAATATGGTGGTCTAGTCATGGGAAGGCCAGTCTTCAGATTATGATCGAAACTTGATAGCATGATACATGGTGTGGACAGTCTCACAGGAAAATGGTACTGATATTTACATCACATATCAAAACACTCTGTTATGATAACCTATCATAATAGTTTGCAATTATCACAAAGACTATATCATGGACATCGTACATATCGGTTCGATTTAATTCAGGAGCGAATCTGTTAGAAAAAGTAATTCTCTTGAAGGGAATCAGCCATCTACATAAGAACTTAGAACCCATGTAGTTTGGCACGAGCCTGAAGAATAGGAAGCTATAGGCAGTAGAGCACAGCAGAAATAAGACTTGTGTCGATCGATTGTTGCGAAATATTTTGGGTAAATTGTATATAGACTTGAGAGGCACTCAGCATCTCAGAAAAGAAACATTAGTAAAGGAACTTGCGGGAACTATGGTCTTAGCAGCACCCGACAAGATGGAATTGTGGAACGTACTAGAATTGTTTTGTGATATTATGTGTATATGATTTAGGGTGAAACTATGTATCAAAGATGAACTAGATCCTACACTCAGTATGAGGGTGTGACTAGGCTGCTGGCTTACCCCTACCGCTTCCACGACCACTCATACCAGCTAACAACTGACGCCTGTATTCTAGTATAAATAAAGAAAATCCAACATTTTGTTGTATTGTGGCGTGTCCATCCAATGTGCCCGTGCGATGGAAGGAGCCAAATAGGCCATGTGTGCATTCTGCATCTCCCGTGAAGGTCAACTAGAGGTCAGAGATCGATCAGAGCATGGTAGTACTAGAGACCTCTTTATTTTGCCCCCAGTGCCCCCCCTCCCCAATATCTTTGTACTGATCTTCAAGGGAGCAACATTGATTATTTCGAAACATTCTATCAACGATATGTCGAAAGGGAATAAACACGATATGTTTAATATCAAAATCAGCGTTCCTATAAGGTGTATTATGTTGGTAATACTACATTCCTTCAATGCTCTAATAGCCCTGGATTGAGACCTTTAAATGGATACCAAACGTCGGTAGATGAAAGATGCAGAAAGCAAGGATTAACCAGTGGTCGTGCGGAGTTATTTTCAAACCTATTGTAACTATACGTCTCCATTATCAAATGAATGTATCTGAGGAATACCTGGTGTGGGCGTTAGCCAACGTGGCAGGATATTAATAGCGTAATTCCCATTTATACACCCTACATCCAAGTCGCACAAGAAGTATAGGGTGTAATTCATTACCTATCCAATCGGAGCTTTTTATTGTGCACTTGCTGTACCGCGAACACGCTAAATTGCAATTTTTATCAACTCAGTCGCGACTTAAAACCAATTGCATTATGAGCAGGCCTGGTTCTAATAATAGCAGGTTGAGATTGGCCGCAACAAACAGATTAAGGTAACATAAAGAAGCCTCGTTTCCCGGTTTAATTGCGCGCTAACCACATTCAGGGGAGCCTGATGGGACGTTCGTCTCATCCAAACACCCACAACTGTAAGCGCGTTCCTCCAAAAGGTTCCACAGTCACATTTGCTTATTAATATTACTAGGCATCAGGGTTCTTCAGCAAAGAAACATAATATTTAAAACATGCATTAAAATCTCTTAATACATATAGGCATCATTAAAGTGTGTTATCATAAATTGATAGTATCAAACATTTTGTAAAATATTCTTATTTGTTGAATTCCACTTATTGTATGAGAGTAGCATTTCTATCAAAGTCCAACATGTCTATTGTGACGTTATCAAACGGATCATCATATATAACTATATATAAGCAGACCATCTGGATGTTTAGACGCATAATAAATGATAACTGTTGAATTCCACATGAGAATCATAAGTATTTCAACTTTTACAAAGCTTTCTCTGATGTTTCCTCCCATCAATTAAAGCAGCAGACCAAAGGCCAAATTAATAGACTTTCAGATACATGTAACATGGGAACAATTGACAGCTTATGACAGACAACCATTAAAGGGTTAGCTGGTACACGTTGTGATTACACTGATATGGTATTGAGATTTATACGACATTCAAAGTGATTAGACCAAGGAAACATGTAGTTATAGATTACTAATTTGATCATGTTGATGTTATTATATATATTGCTATGGGTACAAGGCACTTTCTGTATGATTTTTATCTATTCTTTGTTAAATAGTATGCTGTTTGTTATTTAATACAAATAGATACAAATGATACAGGGAGGTACACGAGCACTTGATGCGTACAGATGGCTTATAAAGATGTCTCCAGAGAGAAGTGATTGCTCAATCTTGGTGTGTTTATCGATATCCTCTTCTCATTTCGGGAAAGTACACTATTTAAAACACATTGTAAATGTGCATTCTGCCATTTTATGAATAGAGAAAGTTGATCTAGTCCTACACGCATACATATGTATTTAGTTTTAGAAGGTGGGAGAGGGGCAGACACGTGACGGCTCACCTGAACTGGGCAGCACACAACACATCTCCTGTAACCGCAGCGACATCTGGTGTGGGCCCCAGGTGCCTGTGCTGTAGGCGTTGGCTGTGGCCATGCCTGACTAGTGAGTATCTCACGAGCAGCTCGTTATTATCAAGTACCTCTCCACGCTCACACTCAGCGCGGTGACGGCACCGAGTAACCTGTCCTCATTCCTGGTACAGTCCACAGGTTTCACATGACATTGTTCAATATATTCCACACTGTAGTCCAGAGTACCTATTAGGGACACTTAGTGTTTAACTATGCGCTGCGCCTCCTAAGGTATGTGGTCATTGCTAACAAGTCTACAACCTCAATACTGGTTCGGTGCGATCAGCGGGAACGGTCTGTGATCTATCCGCTGTTCTTTAGTATACAAAAATCCACAGTGACCGTCCTGCATTATTCTCGATGTTAATGACACACTTTGTAGCATATATAAAAGTGGTCTAGCACAGTTTTATTTGGAAAGGTATGAAACATACTAAATCCAATATAGCTATATCTTTGTTGGACGAAACTACATGTACGTGTATATCGACTGACACACCATATATTATCCAGAAACAATCTTAGCTGGACGTGGCGGCCAACGCAACTACTGAGCAAGTGACTGAATCCTAGCCCGAGAATTTCCCCCCCAAAAAATATAACCCGAAACGGTTATCCCACAACGAATCGACCAACATAGTGGTTAATTCAGACGGGGGAGAAAAATACAAATTATTATCCAGAAACAGCTTTATGCTAGCTATTCACTGATCTCTCACGCACACAATCTCTAACTGTAACATCGTCTCTTTTGCTCACGCACAAAATACTATACCCAGTAGTAACGTTATACTATTAGCTTACTGACGGGTAAAAAACACAAGATGTTCATTGGGAGTCCGCTGACTAGCTGATGGGGAATGTGATGGTTGTATTTAACTCACTGCTACTTGCCCTTTTTCCCGAGATTCCACAGTAATAAACAAAGTAGTATCTCTTCACTGGTTGGTACAAATTATGACATACTTGTATGAAACAGTGTCATTTGCACACTAACATAGTTTATGATAAACAATATGATTGCCTTGTACGATCTACTCACTAAATGACGATTGTACAAAGAAACGCATAATAAGGTTACATTCTAGCATAATTGGTCCGCTGGTTGGCATATGCTCTAAACCTGTTGTATTTATCTGCTCACCGGGTGACATGTTATGCAGAAAGAAACTTAGGTAGGCATTGAGCCAAAACACTCTGCTTCTAACTCACGACTCAGGAGGTGGGTGATGATTTAGCTATGACCATTCTGTGGGTACACGAAAAACTTCACTGCGGTGCGCCTGAAATAACCTACAGACAGCAGCAGTGGGGCAAGGCTGAAGGCTTACAACAGAGGAAACTAGAAGCATATGAAGAGGTCTATGGTACATTGCATCCCATGTTCGCCTATATTTCTGTGAGCAGAACGTGAAACCCGTACGTATAGTGGGTTGTACTCTCTGTAGTGCTTTGTCCACGATTTGTTTGTTTGGTAGTTTATCGTCCAATTTGTCCCGGATATCCAATCATTTCCTACAAATAGTTTTGACATTGATTAAGCCATAGCAGACTAATGATTTACTGATCCTATAATGTATAAGAGCAAGTGACCCACTCTACCTCACAGGATTATTGACGGATAAATGATCCACGCTATTGGATTAACTGCTCATAGGGTGGCTCGGCACGTATAAGAGTCGCTCATCTATTTAGCAGGAATCCAGGCTACTACTGCACGCTGGTCATTAGCCATGGGCGGTAGATGACGATACACTAGTCCTGGTACCATTATGAACAGACCAGGTACTGAGTCCATGTCTGCGAGCTGCTCGTCGAATCATCTGCACGCAGTACTATGAGCAGTTCCGAGTTTGCTCTCAGATGATTCGCGTACTGCTAACGACACGTATGGCTTCAGTGTCTTGCCTGCCCACGACTCTCACATCGCTCTGGTCTATGCTGAGCTGTGCTAGCCGTGATGTAAGGAAGTGCAGCTCCTTCCGACACACTCTGACAGCTGCGACAGGTGGCGCCACCCTCTCACTAACAACCACCCTGCTGACACTTCACGTCAGCCGGCCCTGTACACATCCACAGGCACCCACGAGGCACAGCTCACCCGGTTATGATCCAGGAATGCCACTGCTCCCTGTAGCTCCGGGAAATGTGATCGAGGATGAAGTACTGGCTGGTTATCCTGGCCTTATTATAGGCGCCTGAGCAGTTCATGCGTTCCCCACCTCCTCCTGCTCTTCCAGGTGGTGTGACGGCTGGTGTGCCCTCCCCCCCTGAGGCACTAAGCTGAGTTGCTCATTATCGTGCCTCCTTCCCTTCAATTCCCACCATTCTCTACCACATATCCTTCTCCACAAAGTTCCCAGTCCTGTAATAGATCTAGATAGACCTTTTTTTTCTTTAGTTTTGTTATTCTAATTCTCATGTCGCGACCTTATTCACTCGCATAGTTTTGCACGTCAACTTTGCTCGCTCACATCATCCATCAGGATGTATGTTGTGGCGTCTGCGTAACCTAGCGACAGACAGTAATTGCGGGTAGCTGAGCTGCAATATCAAGTCGACACCGGTCTGAAACCCCACATGTGCACATTAGTGCCTGGGTATCTAGGGTTCTAAATGAGCAATGCGCCACCACATATTGAAACCCCGGCTAACTCCCGGACCTCTCTATGTCACCGATTTACCAAACCTGCCGCCACCTGGTGTAAGGACAAAGAACTAGTGACACCTGCCGATCGTGCCATCTTCACAGCAATGTCTAGTAGACAATGTCCTCGCCTGAATAAGGAGGAGCGTGTTCCTTGGCCCACCTATCAGTTCTTTGACACAGAAGGGGCAGTAAACAGAAAACGTAGCAAAATCTCTAATAATAAATTCACATTAATATAGATACATCTATGTGGCCAGTACATTGCTGCTTATGGGTTGGTATAAATGTACTTCAATTCCCATCGAGTTTTGTAGCATGTACAAGAATGGTTCTATATTTATCATATACCCAAAATTAATCAAATCTTACCATATATTGGCCTAGAAGACATGCAAGCATGAAAGCCTCCACACTGCTGATGTTCCAACCTGAGCAGTATAACACTGCACAGGGTTCAGTATACAATATATACTGCATAGGGAGTAGCAGTGCGTAATTATCAAATATACTTCATGGGTATATAATGAATTGTAGTATCTTATCAGTTCATGCAGACCAATTTAAGACCGTGCACCCACTGCCATCGATTCACCACGATATACCTCCCGATACACTACGATTAGAAATGGCAAAATTGTGGTGTATCGGGAAGTCACCGGAAATTCTAATCGTAGTCTATCGTCGTGCGTCACAACGGCTTTGAATGTAAATAAACAGGTGAATAATGACTCAGTGAGTGCACGGTTTAATAGTATGGTTAGGTGGGAGACATTTGTCATGTCTTAAACAGTGCACTATCTGCGCTCCCGATACACAGCGATGGGCATAACTATTGACTTTCCCATTCAAATAACCGATTTAGGTATTTCTAATCGTAACGTATATGGAGGTATATCGTGGTGAATCGGCGGCAGTGAGTGCAGTTTCACTCAGCAGCAAGATATGCCCTAGCTCGCATGTATGTACAATGTATGTATGTACATGTATGTATGCCTGCCTGCCCGACTGGCTGCACCACTCTCTGGCCAGGTGTGAAGAGAGGGCTGACACAGACGGCTAACTAACTATCCCATCCCTCCCGGCACTCCAACGCTGACAGGCCTCTCTGTGCTGACCTCCCAAACTCCTCCCACATGACTATACCCAACGGCACACTTGGCCTACCTCGCCATTTTACCACCACCATCGACAAGAGTAATTCACCTGAGTTATAAGTATCACTTCCTCATGGATAAGACAGACTCGGATGATAAAAGTTGTTGTTTACATAAGTTGACTAGAGAATTCTTGCGACTGTCTCCACCTATTAAAAGGGGTATCCCACTATCACGATTTGAGCCTCCGACACACTACGATAGCCTTACGACAAGCGTTCCGATGAAAAAATGAAATTTTTATCGGAAGGAACGGGTTCATCGTGAAAGCTAGACTCGTTCCTTCCGATAAAAATTTCATTTTTTTTCATCGGAACGCTTGTCGTAAGGCTATCGTAGTGTGTCGGAGGCTCAAATCGTGATAGTGGGATACGCCTTTAACTGTATGTCTGAAACTATGCAACTATGTCTTCTATGTTTGCTGGAATCAGAAATGCCATTACAAATAATTTGAGTAGTAAAATGTCTACAGTGAAGTAAACAACCTCGCATTTTATTGAAACGGTCAGTTTAAGCAGGAAATTCCAAGTTAAGTGAGATACGATACGCCTTCCTACACTTGTATTGCAGAGCCAAGAGGCACGTCCAAGCAAGACAAATTGCTAAACAAACACAAAAACATGTGTTTCCACTCTGTCTCAGGCGAGGCTTCCAGGTGAGCTTCGGCATGCGCCGACGGCCGATGAGAATACGTTAAAAATAAAATCAGGTCAGTTTTTGCTCTTACCATGGAACAAACCCACCTCTTAACAAGCCGCGCGCGCGACTGTTAACCCACATGAGACTCTCCCGTGAATACCACATAAACGCGTACGCCAGGCCTCACACGTACAGCATAGTTTGCGTTGTGGGACCTCGAGTCATCCAAGGTTTGCACGTGGGTTTACCACGTGAGAGAAAACATCAGAGACGGGGGTCACGTGTGTGACGTCACGTACCAGGTAAGGTATCACTTTACGCGTGTCACTCCCAACGTCATAGCTCACCTTACTAGCCTGTTCAAAGTATCTCAGGTATGGAGGGCCATACTTTGCCGATACTACACGGGGAAGGTAGAGGGGGAAGGAAGGTAAAGCATCCCATTCAATATACCTGAAAACCACGGTACTAATTAGATACTATGAAGAGACGTCACGAGTTTGAGTCTGAGTTTATTTATGCCACGCATTTTGTTGGCTCCATAATTTCACGAGTCGAAGACGAGTGATATTACGGAGCCAACAAGATGAGTGGCATAAATAAGCTCAAACTCAAACAAGTGGCGTCTAGATTTTATCCTACCCCATTTCCATATTTTCTCAGTATCAGAAAGTAGTGGCTTAAACAACACTTTATGTCACACCCGTAACATAAACAAATCCCATGTTAAGCCTATGGCGTTTTTTATTACGGGTAGGATAAATATTCAGAAACGTATGCATACATATAGGAGTATAACAGGTCATTCCCAGATCTGCAAAAAAACACGCCCCACGGACCGGTAACACTATCACATGGTTAATGTAGCAGTATACATTGATGATAGTAGCAGAAATAAGATCTAAGTGCTCCATTCTTCTGACCCTACGATCCCTCGACGTACTCAGTTAGAGACCCTCTGAGGTTACTATGACAACTAGTGTGCACCCTCTGACCCCACCCACGGGGTTGAGATATGGAAGGTCGAAAGTGGGAGATGGAGGATGTTGGGAGGGGGGTGGGAAAATGAAATTATTACTATTTCTGTTTTGGGCGGTAAGAATCGCGGGATACTCCAATACCCAAGTTTGGCGTCCATACTTAATGGGTCAATGGGGTATTGTATTAAGGATCTGAGACCTGTTCCTTAAAAACATAAATGTACCTCGAATTTACAGTATGTTTTGAAAGATTAAAGCCTGGAATGGGTCTACAAAAGGCGTACTACAGAATGATCTGATGTTGTGTTTCACGTGTTTCTTTTCCTTCCCAACGCAATAAAGGGATTTACTTACGATATCCTTAAATGCTAGGGTACACTTCCACCACAAACATGTAATTCCAATACCGTTTAAACATTACGAGTGTCACCTCATGTTCCCTGTTTACCTACAGGGTCGGTATAATAAAGATATAGACGCTTAATCTTATTTGATTGTGCAATTCAGGAATTTTTATGGTGGGGATTTGGCCCTTAGGACCTACAATGCGAGACGCTCCAGGTAGGCGTGAGTTTGCCTACAGGTCTTGGCCTCACATTAGACTCATAGTGTGGGGGTATCATGGTTGGGGTAGGTTGAGGATAAAGTTTATCGCAAACTATGAGCTGCGTCTTATCTTGCCTTCGTTTTATCATCCAAGCCTCACCCCTCGCCACCTCAACCCTTCCTACTTCACCCCGACTATACCCACTTCCCAGTAGGTCAAGTCCAGGACACCCCACTCTTCTCCTAAACCACGACCCCTTCATATCTACCCCGCACGTGCAAACCTCTCCATATCCTCCATCTTTGTACCCCCGTCCTCACAACTCACATCCCCTTTCCTAACCTTCACCATGCAAGAAATGTGCGAACGCGTCCCCTCCGTTTAACCCAAATTCCCTATGTGCCTCTACAGCTCACCATTTCAAGTCTGTGCCTTTATTATGTCTATTATACACATCAAAGAAAGAATTGTATCGAATGCGAGTTAAGACCTGTATTTTTTTCTACTTATTCCAAACTTCCAACTACTCAAATGTTTGGAAGGTTAGACGATTGAAAAATTCATATCCTCAAAGGTTTATATATTTTTCTGTAGCAAACTCGAATGAAGTGAGATATAAGTGATTTGGAAACAGCAGAGGGGTCCATTCACAGCCCAGTGCACCTAATACTTCCCCGAAATGACCTCTCTGTCCCTTTACAATTCAATCAAACCACTCAGACCCTCACAACTTCCTGCTACGTCTCCTTCGTTGTGTATATAAAAAGACGGTGTCTTTCCAGTACTTACCACCCGTGGATAAATTGGACAATAGTCAACACCATAATCTTAATGGATTCGTCCAGACCGACGGTGACCACTTTACACTTAACTATGGAGTCTATTTGCACTCCCAGACCCTGCTCCCACAATTACACATACACACCTGCATTCGTCCCGACCACTAGAGTCCCAGTCAATGGGGTCCCTGCTGTACCTCGATCAACAATAAACTCCCTGAAATTACCAATTCCATTACCCCCTCAGTGCTCTGACTGGCGGTCAAGTTGAGTAAACCCGTCCTAGTTGTCACAATACAACCACGATTGCCGTACATGGGACCACCGCGGAGTGGCACGTCAATGGCATTTGCTTGATTTTCCACCTGTTTAAACTGCCACCCGCGCAGATGAGCCGAGTCCATTAAGGGGTATGATAGAATGGTGGGCACATAGCTGCCCTCACGCCCCGTTAGCTGTTGATACACACTGCCCGGCAGTCACGTCTTGTTTAAAAAAGAGGCCCTCTTTGTGTCGCCCCTAAGATGTCAATTACGAGAACCCACACACTCTGTGTAACATACATTTATCGCGTGGATCTCAATCAATGAAGCTTCTATAAATAACATCCAGTCACCACTCACACAACATATACATCTGTAGGCGTTTCTAAAATAAGGTAGGCTAAGTCGCAAGTTCGGGTTTGAATAGATTCTAAACTGACATTGGCAAAAGTGTCACAGCGTTGGAATTTGGTTCGTCAATCTTTCTTTTCACGTCTGGCTGAAAAATGACCGAGGCGCAAGTCCAGATACAATATGGTGGTTCAATTATCTACTTAACTTTATGACTGTGAGATGACCAAAAGCTTCTCACCGATTTTAAGTTAGGGATCGAAGTACGTGTACTTAGTATTGCTTACCTTCCGTAAGAAATTTGCCATTTAAATGTACATACCTGAAAAGAGACAATAACAACTGTATAAGCATAAACATATAATTTTCTATATGAATGTCATTATGGCAAGCTATATTGTGTTCATCGTCCAGCTGAGCATGGAATATACCATGTATATCTCTAAATCGCAATCATCATTGAGATATTTGTAATAATATCGAGTCAATAAAATACACATATATTCGGTATCTGCACATATTGACAACAGCCATTCGACTGAAATATATATCAATGTTGCTTCGTAGTAGAGGCAAATACAATGTCTCGACTATAATATGCACAGCACAAGCCGCTATAACAATGTCTGTCACCGGCCACAGTGTATTCTGTCAGGAAGGTCAATCTTCCCATGTCTGTCAAGGCCTGGAGCTCCAGCCCTGACAAATTAATGGTTTTTGGTGTCTACAATAAACATCAATTATTCTCATGAAATATTGCGCAATTATCTCTACCGGGAAACACCATATTTATCGATATAATAATGTACATAACGAAAGAAAATGCAGTCAAATTCTTTATTGATGATGCAAAACAAGTAACAATTGATTTACAATATGTGCATCGTCATGACTCTTAGATTCATGTTTTAAAGAAACAACTGCGCTAGTTTTGTCGCCTCCAAACATCATAGAGAACGATTACGTGACTAGAATGTTAGCATATCACAAACACGCCATTCAAATCCCGGGGTGGGGGGAAATGTCCATAAGCCATGTTACATAATAGTGTCAGAGGTGCCCCTCGACGGAGTGTCTTGTGTGTATTGTTGTGTGGATGTGCGAGGTCTGATCGGGTTTTTCCTTTCAGAGGAATGGCTACAACATAAAATGAATATCGCTGAGAATAAACCTGTGACTTTTACCCAGATGATCATTTGAAATCACTTACTTCGCATTCTAAAAAACATCATGTCACATAGAAGTGTTACGGTAATCAAAAACCATTGAAGTCTAGTCATAGACACCCCCCCTCCCCTTCCAGTCATAGTAAACAGGAACTGTAAAAAGATGGCAATGACCAATGCTGTATTACGACTGTGGTAAGTGGGAGTGGCGAGTATAAACACCGCCCGTGTGAAGACTATCACTAAGCATGGTTCGCACGGCTCTCACCTTTATGTGTTATCATATTGTCGCCGTGTAACACGACGCTCGATCCTGCCGCGTGAGGGTTGGGTCGTGCTGCAGAATGTGTCTCCTCTGACGGTGACGGGAGTTTATCCGGCCATCCTCTGACCCCCGCGCAGACCCCGCCTCTGTAATCCCGGGAAACACGCCCGGCTTTCACAGGCGTGCACGGTCCGGCCTCCTCTCCCGCCAACCCACGCAATACCGCAGTATCTTAGCCGAACCTGACATCCATGAGGCTGTAGACTAGCACGAGAAAATCTCGACAATTCCGTTGTTTGGATTGGTTGATTTACAATATAAATGTGACTTGTACAGAGTGTTTATGAAGTCGTGAAAATCTCCTACTGGTGGTACCATCGAGTATTCTCTATACTCGTTGGTAGTATTGACGTAGCAACTGCCAGGGTTACATCCTTACCATCTATGACGGCACTTATCTGAGGGACCTTTGCTTAGAGTTTGAAGGAAGTCGTAGTATCACTTTAAGGCCTCGGCTATAGAGCTGTGACACTAACGGCTGCATTGGAAAAAAAGAGAATTATTCTGCCTTGTAATGATTAACCATTGTTTCCTTCAGACAGGAGTCCATACAATTGAAACGAAAGTCATTTTAAACACTATGGTGTCGTTGCGTCGGGTGCGAGACAGTCATGAATAAGTATCCTTCCTGTGTGCTTTGACTTTGAATGGGCTAAAGCGATGGCCCATTGCTCTCCTAGGGTAACAAGCCGCTTATCACTCCATTGTTTGCTGGAGAACTGGAACGCCTTCCACAGTTGGGTTTGTCTAGAGGGTAATAACCAGCTACAGCGGGCGGCACGCCTCCACACACCGGACACACACAGATACCTGTGCAGGCCGCCTCCTCTTCCTCCTGATCTCCACGCGGCTATCTGTCACTTCTCACATCCTCCCCGGAATTTCCCCAGCAGACTCCTCCAATCACGCCGCTCGTACAGAGAGGCAGAAAAACGTGCTGGGGGATTTCCTTGCTCGAGGATTTCGTGTCGTCCTCAGGGTTGACCAACGACCTCATTCACTGACTGTCTGACCAGCGGCTACTGACGAACAGTCAGGCTGCCAGGGAGAGGGGGAGGGTGGGCGGTCAGTAGGAGGACGGTTGGCAGGCAGCAGGGTGGTTGTGGGTCTGTTCCGTGTGTGCGGGTCACTTAGCACCCTCTCCCTTTAACGCTCCCCCTCTTCGCCCACTCTCTCTCACACACACACATGGGGAGTGCCCAGAACGGGTCATGGCGCCTGGACATGGCAAGTAGACTTGCCAGAACCATGGAGGACCATACAATTTGCAGAGGTAAATGTTTTATGTATTACACTGACACTCTAAAGAAAGGGATCATCTTCAGATAGTTTATGTCCGCTACACTGCTGGTCTAAATGGCTGGTATAGTCGCTATGACCTCTGGATGCATTAGTCAACAGGATGTTCCTAATATGCACTGTAATGCTATCCTAGTTGAAGAACTTGATATAATGACTCTACTTGGCTTGACATCTCGCTGTGTACCACAAGATGATAATACAGAGCGGACGAATGTCAATTTACCTTCTATTGCTCTTCCATCGTGTACAGTTCGACAAATACTTGTTTTTGCTTGTTATCGCTCCACCCAAACTATTTTCTAATCAAAGAGTGTGATACATATTCAGTAATGCCTCCTGAACGTAAACTTGTGCGATAGATACAGTTACAGTACGCCGGTATGTGCCTATCCACCGTACATATTTTTATTTACATGTATATCTATTTGTGAGATTGTCCATGAAAAGGGACCCCGGAGACTGAGGACATGTCTTTGTGGTCCGCCTCCCACCCCCAGGGCAATAATTGACAGCTGGCGCGTCCGCAACCCGACACTTCCGGATAGCGCTCCGTCCATACGTCCGCCCGCCCACTTCCGCCCTAGCACTCACTTGGAAATCGAAACATGGCCGACGTTGTCACGTGACCATATGACGTGTCACACGAGACGAGTGACGTACCTGAGTGACTCGGTCATCATCACATACAACTCGATCAGGTGGTTTGGGTATACTTGTAATTGTCTTTCAAAAGATGTACCTTCTTAACCCTTAGGGCAGTTGCTGCCCCGAAGTATCGCCCAGCGTATGCCAGAAACTGCCACTAAGCACCATATCATTTCTCTTGCAGAATGACCTGTACATATATATCCTTCCATGGTAATACTTATATTTCTTGTAATTCATTTCAAGTTGAGGACATTATTCCAAAAAGATATTTTCCGAAATACACGTACCTGCATTATCCAATAGTTTTACGAAAATTGATGTTGATGACATCTATTACACTTTTCAAAGGAAAACTTCTCTAGGTATCTTACACAGAGTTTCTTAAAGCATCGCCTGGCTGTTTTAATGAATGTTGTACTCGTGACCGGATAATATATTTCCTTGTTTACTGTGCTCTGGATACAGAAAACAGCAAATAAAGGTTCTTTGTATCAAAAGTACACTTCATTGAAATAACTGGTCCCCTCTTGTCCTCTCATCGTGTCTTTCTGTCGGCCTTTAGTGAGTTTAAAAGTTTTGATAGGAAGTTCATCTGTATGACTCAGTCTAAAAGTCACATTGTCGTTAATGAATTAAAACAGATTCTACCCGGGTTGATAGGAATTGAATCACAAATATCGGTTCAGCAACCCATTAAACTACTTGTATAGTTGATCCTTTGAATACACGAATTCTTCTGCGTTCAGCTGAATATAAAGAATATGTTTTGATAGGAAATAATTTTAAAAAAATTATGAACATAATTGAGACTTCAAATGACCACCGAACCCTTAATGCTGGGGTCGATTGTGACACCTTGCCGAGCCACCGCACCAATCGCGTCGGCGTGTACCTGGTGGTACGAGAACCATCCATCACGTGGCTGTGAAAGTGAGGTGGGTTGGGGTGGAGGTGACTTTGGCCAGAGAGTGGCAAATCCACCTGATTTCTCAGATCTAGTTACACTCTCCTAGCAGCCTTTTGAAGCGCTTGCGCTTACTAATCTCTGCCTTAACCCAGTGATGTGACAGCAGAACAGGAAGAATCAGAACAACATTCCGTGTCTGTTTGTAAACAACCTTTTCATCATGAGTCCTGGAAGTAAATGGTAAATAATACTATTTCCATAAAATTGAGAATCATTCCCCACAACATCCTCGCCATAAAAAATAAGTCTCTGACAGTCAAGCTGTTTCCTCTTAGGTTGTACACTAAGGTAGTACACATCAAAACATGAAGCCGAATGAGCACATGGCTTTGTCTACAAATGCTGGAAAGACCTTGCCACCAATGGTGTTCACCACACAAAAAAATATTCCTAAATATAAGGCAAGATTATAAGTCACAAACCAAAGAAATGGTTGTTAAATCCATGTTTGTACTTCAGTCATGGTAAAGTCAGAAAAAATTACCCTAAGATTTTGCCTCAAATAGACAGGTCGATGCAGAGATACAAGTGGGTGCAGGAAGCGAAGCACAGGATCTATGCTAGGAGAGTGATCTAGTTACCACTGCACACAACTGGAACTATTTTCTATCTGAGTTGAGATGGTCGCGTACCGACAAACTTCGGTCGAATTCCCTGTTATCCTAGGTCACCATCATAGTGTCCTAGGCTCGTAGGAGCATAAATTCCCCTTCAGTACTAGGTAAGTACCTCGGGTAATTATCTATACATCCGGACATGAAACGGTTACGCAATCACAGAACACACTGGGTCCGGTGTTGTCATGCCACACCCCTTCACCCTTAATACCCTCAATCCTCCCGGAAGTCTTTGAGTTCTTTTGTTCTCGTCCATTCCAGGGGGACCGAACGGAGCGGTGGTGAGCCAACCCTCTCCGTGTCCCTACAGAGGAACCATTCCAAACGTTTTTAAAGTAAGATAGCAATAACAACACGTTGTGGGAAACGAACGAGGAAAACCACCGAAATGTGACCACATGCTGCAACTTGCAATAAAACATACCTCTAGGAAATTATTATCTTTGCAAAAGTGTAACATAAATCTCGAAAATAAGAACACTTTAAAAAAATGTGGTTTCTTTATAGAACTACTGGGTATTTGCCGCACGGCAACAGGTGCTCACTACCCTCCAAGTGCCTGGAGTAATTGGTAAAACAATGTCAGCAAATGATACACCTGGGTGAAGCTCGGACGGGGCGAGCACGTGACGCGCATGCAGATTGTGGAACACACGGACAACAACAACCTTTTCCCAACAGTACCCTATTCTTCTGTCCCACGACAGCTGTTATACCATCTTTGTATTTGCACAGTCATCTTCCTTTGGCGAGGGAAATAAACATACCATATCGTTTCCTCTTTGCGTTCCTACGATTCAGACACAGTGTTAGAGAAATATATCTCCAATGTATACTGACCGATTCCGGCAGCGTTTAATACTGGCCAGCGTATACAATAGAAGAGAACACAAAGACAAGAATAAGTTTGAAAAACGTTTCCAGATAACTTCTATAATATTGTATGGCGATGGACCCGGATGCCGCTCTTAGTAGTTGCAGGATTCAGATTATTAGTGTCTATACACGTATATTCCTAGAATTAGAATCCTTATTTATATCATTATGTTTTGGTAAATAAAGTAATGACCACAATATAACGTTTACAACCATATTCTGTAATCCCTGACGGTAGATTATCGACGTTTAGATGAAATGTAGGTCTACGGAAGCCAGAATGCCCACATATAGGTCTATCAAGGGACATTCCGCTATGTGTAACAGATATTTCCGACGTCCATGAAGCTTTAAGAACACTGTAGAGATGTCAAGCACAAATGCATGAAACATGTCTGGATATCAGTGACGACCGGCGCCCGAGGGTTTAACGCAGAGGCAAGTAGGGTTATTTTGGAGGACACTGGCGTTTGTATGTTTAACCTTAAAAAGACCACACGCAAATTTGCTCTGGGAAATTCAAGAATGCCCATAGGCCCTTTGGTCGCTGAAGGTAATAGAGGAGCTTTTGTCTGAGTTAATTACAGCCGCGGGGAGACGGGCGGAATCCGAGGTAATTAGGTCAACAGTTAGTACAAACCCCATGGACATAGAGTGGACACAGGGCGACTTTGTGAATAAAACGGGAGATCTTCTCTGAAGTGGACCAGCTCCTGCATTATCATAACGGTGGCCAGTGGGACAAGTTTTCATATGTCAACAAATCTTGTAACCTACATTACAGCACACAATTGACCAAACACTGAGCCGTCTCAAGAGGGTAGATCTAATTGGCACTGAGGTGATTGGCCAAAGACATTTTAAACTGCATTTCAACTAGACGTATATAAAAATCACTGTCCGACAATTACTCTACATGGTTGATCTCTCATTTTATAGTACCTCTTCAGATCAGCCAACTTTTATCACTCACATTGTATATGCTTCGACTCTCATTATTAGAATACGTTCTTATAATGTGAGTGTGCATAGAGTTTCTCCTCCAGGTAATTTTTAATCATATCAATAAGTATAGAGTATATTCATTCCCTACTCGCTGGTTCTGGTCGCTGCGTGGAACACTCTCTCACCTGGACCCACTAGACCAGATACCCAGCGCGCGGTGGTGTGGCCTACCGCGGCGCCACCTGGTGGAAGTGGCCGGAAGCTTGCAGAGCTGCTCTGAGCAGTGACCCGCACGGCCGCGCGTGCTGCACTTTGGGTCCGGCGTCTGTCTTTCACGTCACTTACTCCAAGTCCAAAGTGTCTTTAACTTCCTTGTCCAAGTGAAACTCTTTACTTGATGTATATTTATACGGTGGACCGTGGTTCAATTGGAGGACCCGAGAGATTGAGAATAATTGATCTCATGGTTCTATTGAAACATGCATATTTCGCAAGAAAAAAATACACCAACAAAACAAACTATCTGGACTCTTTCATGATTCATCATCTGCAATGTAAATGATTATAAGATATAATTGTTTGACTTCAGGATGTTATTTTTGTTATATCGCTTACTCATATTCCAATACCGTGAAAAATCACATTTTAAATTTTAACGCTATTTTCCTTTTTTTTGTTTATTTTAGTTTTGTGTTTATATGGTATATCCATGTCTGAAAATTTGATTTAAAAATGTTTCAACCAATCAAAACTCATCATGTTTCGACTCGAGCTAGCCTAGCTACGATGTAAGGGATTTGGAGATTTCTTCAATATCTCTCGATAGCTTCTATCAAACAGGCTATCACAAAAAGTGTAAGGATCTTTAATATTATGACCGATAGCGGTTTTTTTTGGCTGGTGGACCGCCTCATCTACGTCTTCCACCGCGACACATACTATAGCCAACGAGTATGGAATCAACGTAATGACAATCAAGCCTATTCCGCCCCTCGCCACCATGGTCAGCAGAGAGTGACTCATGGTGCACCAGGTGAACCCCAAAACTGGCGGCCTTTGTTTACAAACACGCCGAGGGCCACTGAGCAGCTCGCTGTTCTCACAACGGTATCCTCACAACCATTCCCTCTCCACATTGAAAACTCCATTATGCCCAGTAGTGTACATATATATGTTTAAAATGTTGACTTTTAACACTGAAGTCCATGAATGAGCGATTATCAAGACCGGTTAGAGACACTGGCTCATTTTCACATGTGGCGCTACCCCATAAAATCTATGTGGGTTAATAAATGAGTCGTCGACTTTCTTTTGACTCACAGAACAGACCACCCTAACCAGACGATAGAGAGAGTACAGCTGGCTGCCAGGCCGTGGTCTGGCCAAGCACTGCAGTGTGAGTTTACACGCCGGCCGAAACCCGGCGCCTGCGCCACTCGTCGCTAAGCACTGACCTTTTGACCCTGAGATGCCCCTCTCCGTTGGTGTTGTGATGTAGGTTACATTCGAATTTCCTATCTATTAGACATAATAAGACTCATATACAGGCGATCTTACAACTCTAGCGATGCTCCCCAAATAATAACCAAACGTCTGTTCTAATTTCCTTACTTTTAATATGTGAGTCTCCCTGTTCCCAACTGTAATGCTACACTAAATTAAGGAATAATTGATTCCGGACCATCGCCGTAACCATAGCGTGCCCTGGCTGTGGCATCATAGTGTCAATGTTATAGTGGTTTCCCTGGATATGCTTGTAAAAACAAATTATGTACCAAACTAGTGACTTCGTCGGTAGAGCTTATGAATGCGCTACCTGGTGGGTATTGGCCGCATTACAACCTTAAGCGGGGTTAAAATAAACTAAATTGATAAGAATGTATGTTCCTAGCAAACTATCCCCTTCAGCGGGGTGCTCCCTTCAGCGGGGTGGCCCCTTAAGCGAGGTGTCCCAGAGCGGGGTTTTACTGAATATATCTAGTTCATCTTACGTATATGTTATTCATCTTAGGTTCTAATGAACCATTTCTACAAGTAAAATGTAAACAAGATATCCTATACATATGTGGATTTGTGTCTGAAGGTCATTCCCATAGCCTTTCTCCTTCTATACGGGTGTTTCACAGATGCTATACTTGTGCGGTGGTTTATAATAAAGCTACAAAAAGAGTGCCTATGCATGTAGCCTCTTGCTCATACGCATAAACATATCGGCGTGACTGGTCGACCCAGGCAAATATACTGGACATGAAGGGGTCAGGGACGGGTAGAGATGTATTATCTGTGGCCAAGTTCAGAGCTATTATGATTATGCGCAATATTGCGTCAGGTACTTGTTGCACGCTTCTTCAACTGCCTGTTGCCTTGATAGTGCTATTCACAACAACCATGCTTACATAAAGTATCCCCCTATAATCTGGCGCCTGATTATTCAATACCACTTGTTCCAAATTCCTCTGATTTTAATTTCATCTTTCACAAATTTGCCTCGAATATACAATAAACATATTCCAGCATATGTCCAGGAGTATGTATACAGTAGATCCCAGCCTTCATGGCTGACTTGCATTAAATTTCCCGAATCTCTAACAGGTAAACACCTGGTTATATTCAAGTGCATGACCTGATAAAATACAATCCAAGTTGAGCAACTGAACCTACCACTTCCACCTATCTATAGCTGTGCCGTTCCCTTCCATGGGTCATGTGATCGGGTCATGTGATCAGAACCAGATGCTCATAAAATTCATTAAGTTATGGTTTCTGAACTTTATTAGGCGCGACTTTTGCAGATTTATTCCTGAGTCAATACTCCATAATTCACACGCGCATACATGATTTGCATAGATATTCCTTTAACAGACATTCATAGCATCACCCAACTGAAACTGTTTATACATATGCGGTACAGGACAGAGAACTTGAGTATGTCACGATCTCGTGTGTTGCCCCAGTTCTCTGTGATGCAACTGATCCACCCTCGGAAGTATGTTTATCTGCCTGTGCAGGAACCGATAAGGCAATGGACAGTCGCCTTGGTCAATTTTGACCACTTTGTACTAACCACAGAAGGATACTAAACAACATACCTGATACGGGTACAAACTTGGGTCTTGCAGCGCCGAAGCGCCAGGGCCCGCGGCAGCCGCAGAGGGAGTTACCCATGGTAACGGGCGACGAATCCTCCCAACTAACGACGTTGTGGTAACAGATGACGTCAACACTATACGGCCTGGTACCGTTATGAGTAATATTATGATTGAGGTTATGTCACTGCGCGATACCTTCAAATATGCACATAGCTATCTTCCAGTGATGATGCTGGTAGGTGGTGGTGGCTGGATGAAATAGTGCGGCTGGCCAGGGATGGGTTCAGTTTGGATATATGAATTAATACCTGTTCTGCAGTAGTGGACGCGGCTAGAAAGCAGGACGTCACCCATACCACCTTACAACTTGAGGGGACGCTCGTCATTGCGTCACATCACCGATCCCTTTGCGCCATCTGGTGGTGTGGCCTGGTACGTACAGGTGGTGGAGGTGCGCGGGGGCAGAATGAACATTTCTTCAAGGTATCTACTGTGTTACTGTTATTTTCCTAGTCAGAGCAAAACCGGCGTGTTCTTTTTATAGATCACCCTGTCCCTCTGTGAATTTTAAGTAACAACTACCCTGGTAGGGATTGTGTAGATCGTTGACAGAGACGACGCAAACTGTTCACAGAGAGAAAGGAGTCCGACCCTTATTTGCAGAGGCTTTCACGAGAAGGAGCGCAATAAAAAGTATAGACGACATGGGGGTGTCGCCTTCTTCATATTTGCAAGAGACCTCTAAGCAAATCAGTTGTCGGACCAGACTTGGTTGGGAAGGGCATCCATATATAGCATCTCCCTCGACAAAATCTGTAATCTCATCTTATCTGGAACAGCTATGTCTGCGTCGTGATATGTCAATTAGTTCCGCTAGCATTCTATTTCATTCCATAAGTTTGCGCTATATGTATGTGTATGCGATCCAAAGCTGCTAGTCAAAATATATGCATATACATTGTATATATATACGTGTAGTCATAAGATTTAAGTAGCACTCGAATCTAGGTATATATCTTAACACGAATACATCTTCGTCAAGAGGGCGCTGTGCCTTTTCAGCAGTGCCTACCACCACATGCCCACTGCGAACTTGAATCTGGTCTGGCTACACACGCCTCATTGGATCTTTGCCTTTGTAAAGTTGTGTCGGCGGGATCAACCCCTCACTGGCCGTGTTCCGCCGCGGGCCTCCCTGTGGGTGGTGAGTGAGGCGGGTTGCCGTGCCTCGGTCATGTGTGGTTGAAGGATTGGGTGTTTTAGGGGAGGTGGGTATCGTCTTAAAAGACGTGTGGTCTCCTATGCATAGATCCACACAGTAATCCACGGTGTGTTGACATTATGTCCTTCAGTCTCGTCCTTGTGAGGTCGAACACCGCAACGTCCCACCAGAGGTGGTGCAGGTTGACACATAACAGGTAAATACCTGTAGTATAGTCAGGCATTGGTTTTCTTCGGTCCCGCTTAGGTTAAAACTTTTAAAGCCAAATCAGGAATCATGATCTTCTTCCATCGTCTCAGATGAAACACAATCTCCAAAGTATGATATGAAAGTTATATGTGACGAAACTGCGTATTTTAAAAACAGATCTTTTCACTGCATGATGCGCCTCGGATTTCACCTAAATCTGCGAACCTGTTTGGATCCGTACTTCCCCTGTGGATCGCGCGACTGGATCTCGCTCAGGACGCTGCAGACTAGCTGATCCCGGGCGTCCTCGATTCATTGGTTTCTCCCTCGTCCGGGACCCTCAGCGTCTGACGTAGACATGCCAAGGACCCACCATACCGAGGCCCCCGTGTGGCCTTATCACGCTATTAGTGACCATACTAATGTTGACAGTGTAAGTGGTGACAGCCTCATGTGGGCCATGCCGGTAGATGCGAAAGTCACACACACCAGCTTTCATACATATTATTTTCGAATAAAAACCATCGGTGGAATTATTGTATGTATAATGAGACCTATCCTGCCTCTCGCCTCCTCGTCTCCATGACATACACAAATCGTCCGACCCTTCCAGCACTAAACATTGCGTTACGTATGTGCAAAAAGAGACCGTATTCTGTTATTTCAGGTTACATTCTTATGTGCGACATACAGGCTGGGTAAATGAGTGTTTTTTATGGGATCAATCTGCTAGCTACCCTTGTTTATCACAAAAGGTGACACTAACAGGAAACTGTTTGTATGGGAGACTAACTGCAGCCGATGCTGAAGAGTTGAGAAAAGTGCAGCACGTAGGCTCACAACATGATCAGACCCTCCACCACCTTTCTGTACTTATACCCCCATCCCTCCCGTCGCCACAATACCACACACCAGGGAGGTACATCCGCTCCGCTGGAGATCCAGACGGACCCATGTGGTCCCCACTGCATGCTGGTCACTGATGGTACGAGGCCTGGCATGCAGACTCAGACTAAATCCACAACAGGTAGGTTTACATTAAATAACTCTAAAGATTCCAATCAGCTATATCGCTGGTTTTTTCAATTCGCATATTGGAATGTGAATAGTGATCTTATTATTGAATTTGCATATTTCTCTGTTGTCAGAGAAGAACGAGGTTTCCTGGTAGAGGTACCTTTAAACAAAGTACATGTACGTGTAGCTTGGGTATATATAGAGATATTAAATAATTTTCAAGATCTGATGCAGATATATTGTACATAAGTATGAAATAAAACGCTTATCAATCTTCTTTAGGTCTTGGTCATAATACAAATAAGTCTTGGTCATAATTCTACTTCTGCAATCCTATACGTGTTCATGTTTTCGAGTTATGAAACTTGTAACAAACTTCTGAACATTTTACTGACACATATACTGGAGGAGTACCCGCAAATGCGCACGATTCATAGAGTACCGGTAAACGCTTGTGATTGGGAGGCAATCTAGAGATTATACGTATTAGGACACCTCCCTCATTCTTATTAATATCGACTTAAGATTGATTTAAATACCTATCAACCTTCCAAACTATACCAGATAACTCTTTAACATGTTTTTACTTAGATTCCAACATACGCACACAGTGCACCTGTCAAAGCATACGATGGCTCACTGGTGACCCGTTAATCTGAGACAGAGCACCAAATATAATGGTGGCCATTATCTGGCCTATTATATGTTCACGCTGTGTTTCAAGTTTCCAGGCTATCCATGGGTTATATTGGTTGAGGTTGTACCTCTGGTGAGCGGCTCTCCGCTAAGTTGCAATATGACGCATAGAATCCCTTTTTGGAGAAAGAAATGACCCGTGTTATTTGGAGGTTTCGATCCCCAGGAAGTATTGGAAATCAAGTGTACCATCCCCTTGAGTCTGGACGGTCCTCTACATCTTCATGTTATCAATCTGCACTAGCAGAGGATCAGACACCTTTAATTGTCACAAAGCTGGATCTAAAAATACCCAATTTCTACTACCAAACACCGAGACAAAATTGTCCTTCGAATGATAACCTGAATTCTTGGAAACTTCGTTTCTTGTTCTTAAATTGAGCACAGATCTATAAACCGTGACTTTATGTTTTAGTAACTATTCTTAGAACAAGCTCTTTCTAGATAACAAAAGAATCATACGTAAGTCAAGTAACATAAAGTAAAATGGCGTTATCAGCAGGTACTGATATTACGTTAGACTAACAATATTTCAGGTTATAAAATACTACAGTAAAAAAGATCATCGTGAAGGAATGGGGCATTATTATGCTGGCTCTATCAGCGATTATCTGAAACTTTTATCACGATTATATCCCCCACCCCGTACATCATTTCTCCTTGGGCATTAATCTGAGACTTCCTGCTCCATAACAAAAAGCACAGCATCCACTGAATAAAGACATAGGAAACGATATGGACACTGCTATGAAAATACCGCCATCGTGTCATATATTACCCACTTCCTCCCATCGCTGGTTTTATATATGGAAGACCTGTCCTTCTGACTTGTGCATCTCCACTTGTTGCTTTAATATAAACTTATAAGGATATCTTCTGATTTTTGTGAAATAGCCCGCAAATTATATAAATCTCACTGAATTTTGGTTTAGCTACAGCTTATTTGTGATCCGATCATGTCTCCATAAACCTGAAAAAATACAGAATGACTCAAACCAGTGAAGGCTTATAATCGGATACATAAAGTACCTGGACTTCCGGGATCAGACATATGCATAAACGTGCTGAGTTCAAGGAGCGCATTCATCTTAATCCCAAACTTCTTTCTTCCACCCTGCAAATGCCTTCTTCTTCTGTTTATGTGTGTTTGTTTTAGTTTCAACATAATATTTTGTTGTAGGGTATCTGATATTAGCCTGATGCAAATACAGGTGGTAAAGAAGCAGAGCACCGGAAACACCATATTTTGTTCTTTTTCAAAACGCAAAAGATTACTACAAAAGATTCGAATGAAGCACCACAGCCTCCGATATGGGCATCTCTATATCCTTACTGAAATATAAATGTCTCAAAATATGATAAGGAAAACGTGTGTCCGTTTATCTAAGCATGTGACTGATATAGACCTACATGAGAAAGGACCATGATGGTAGTGTGCTTGTAACATTTCCATATGGATCATTGGTACAAACTGCCTTCTGGGCTTACTGCCGCTGGTCATCGAGGCTGCCAAAAACCACTGTTCTTTGACTTCTCTCACATCTCCCCCATTTTATCTTTCTGTATGAAGCCATTTTTTGTTCTGTTTTTGTATGACCTTAAATGTATAATATTTCTATCTGCAGCGATTGATGCTGATTTCTTCGCATCCCTAAACATACCCCTATATACCCACATAGATATAGGTAATAAGGGATAAGAAAGTGGTTCCCGACGGTCACGTTTGGTTTGGCTAAATAACATAACTTTTGAGATGCGACAAATCTACAGTACCTAAAGGCACGCGCATTCAATTCTCCAAGCCGAGGGTAAGGTGTAGAAAGACTAGGCCCTACCCCACAATGGGACCTCTTTGACTCGCAGGTCGGCCGCTTACCTGATCGTTTTGCTGAGTACCTTCCAGGTGACGTCACGGACCTGCTGGCGTCCGCCTCACTTTTGACCCTGACCCCATCTTTCTGTTTAACAACGACGTCGGCGTGAGCGTCGTTACCATGACGACGTGCTCCCATAGCCAGTTCACCCGTCTGGGATGGGCCGGGACTGGTGCAACCAGTTCTAGTACAATCCTCCAGACGCCGCCACTGAGTCAACTGTTGTCTAGTAGCCGGACGGCAGTCATGGTAACCGTTGTCATAGGGACCGATCTCGGGGTGGTCTGGAGACGGATAGACCTCCGGGATAAGCGGAAGGCTACCTACTCTCTCCAAACTCAGGATTTGTTCCTCCAGGATTAAATCCATGTTAACGGATACAAAGTGTAAACTTTCCTCGAGTTGAACGTCTACGGCGGCAAGTTATGTTTGTAGATGTGGCACCCTCCTCCGCTGTGATTGTTAGCTCGATAAACACTCCGCTGGCCTGATCTTGGTAACCATGTCAATTCTTGGTTAATTATATTGACTCTAGTTAGCATATGTGTTTGTGCAGCTCTAAACATCCTTGCACATGTGCAGCTTTGATTGTGTTCATCTACATTTGGCACAAGAAGAACTTGCCATACAGACCTGAACTTTTGAATAATTTTGGAAACTGTTCACTCCTCGATGGTCGATATCCAGATCCAGGGTCATACATATGACGACACGTTCATCCTGGTTTTAATCTCATGTCATGGTTTACTACCCTGCTTCAAATTGGAATACACGCTATAATATCACGAACATGGAGACTGCGAAGTGTGACTGCTGGTTAACAATGGATTCTGAGCCTGGTCAGTCAAAACTAATATGCCTTGTCTGGATCCCAATCATACGGTCTATAATTTATGAAACCTCTCTTGTATACAGCTCTCAGTTCAAATATCTCGACCCGTTGGCTTATCCAGTAATCCGTGCTTATACGACCACTATTAGCTGCTGCTACTCACAATGCAATCATATCACCGAAGCCAAATTTCACGCCCTTGGTCACTTTCAAAGAAAGTTGAGTTCTACTCTCCTTGCTCCATCCAACGTATGACATTCTGCTCTCATTGCTTTAGTGTATGTTAATCCATGTTTCTCCGTGTTCACTGTGCCCGCCTGCGTACCTGGTGACGACCCCGTTATGCAGGCTTACGGCACATGTCCTCATCACCTCGCCATCCCTGGTGCCTGTCAACTCCCTCTGGTGCCAATCAGGATGGCGGCCAGAGCGCCGCGGGCATGGGTTATACATACAGCCTAATGGAGATGGGAGTGTGTCACAGATGTGTATATTCGCTCGACCAGGTCACCCATTACATGAAGCACAATGTGATCCTGGGACCTGGCGATGATGGCCGGGCGTGGTCGCCACTCTGTAAAGAACTCGTTATTCTGTATCTCTGATATCTTGGCTCTCTACCATGCACCTCTAGGGTAATAATCTACGCGACTGGGAGTTGGAACATAGTGTCTGTCTGATGTGCTGTAAATCGCGTCTCGATTTCTTCTTCGTTATCATACGCCGGGCAAATACATCATATTACCATGTAGAATTACCAAGCTGTCTGGTTGCTTTCACTATGAATATGATATCCAAGTTCGGCTCTAAATGGTGGTGTATTCTAACTTGTAACATTTGTAATGTTCACGAAACATGCAGGCAATAAAAGGTGAAAGAAAGTCTATGAACGTTGGGATCCAGATGAGGTGAACGTTGGGCATTCATGAGATCAGATGTTTCCTCTTCCAAAGTGCAGGGTCCGTTCACTATGAGATGTGAATGCAGGACTGCGTTATTGATCCCAATATAATGGCTACAAAATGCTTATATATCCGTAAACATGGGAAAAGTTACATGAAGGCTGAGAGCAAGTCTGTGGACATATAACTGTACTCTTAGTCAGAGTGCAGTTCTCATCACCCGATATTTAGATGCCTGGTCAAGTCTCGTGCCGCGCCAAAAACATCCATCGCTTTGCGTCTGTCCTTGCGTAAGTCCATGACATACTCACAGTATACATAGAACTCCAAAGAAATATCCGGCTATTCAGTGCGCAATGGCCATGTGGATTATCATTGGGTCCTTCCTGGAAACTAACTCACTCCTACCACCTGTAATTCCCCCAACCTGTGTGCGGCTATGGTAGGGATTTAAATTACTCCTCCCGGTTTCCCAACCACTCCATTTCTTCTGACCACTGCTTCAGACACGTTAGTAGACCTACTGAGGCCCGTGCCACTCCTTGTCCAGTGGCTTCAAGTGGCACAGAGTCAGTGTTCTAGAGTCAGTGGAGACGCCTGCCGATATTCGCGTTGTCCGTCCTCAAGCAGTGTATGGTAACTGTCCGCTGGTCATCTGGCGTGCTGTGTTGATACAGGCTCCACTGTCCACAAACCCTGGTTGGCTGGCCAGCTGGTTGGATGTATACTCTGTATCGTGCTTACTAGACCAGAGATGTCAGTGAGGTCTAGAAAAACCCCGGAAATTGTCCTATTTCTAATTATACCCACTATTTATCTCTAATATGATCAGGGCTTGATACACTAGCAAAACCCAGAAATCCGGAAATAACCGGAAAACTGACATCTCTGCTTGACAGACAAACTGGTCAGGATTATAGTATACCATCACTTTTCAGAGTGTGGCCATGTCAGTGGTATGTAGCCCACTATTAGGGATAAGGTTGATGTCCGTATTTTGATGTGGACAAAATCCATACAGACATCGACCCAGGAACTTTTTTCTTTCCCAGCTTTCTCGGAAAATCAATTTGATTTCTAAACTTCCTTCCTGTCTAGCCGAAACGAAAATATTTTTATTTTAGTTTTTGTTAACCAACTGGCTGTATATTCCGTATGAGAAAAATTATGCCAATAAGAAGTATTAGATATCATTATACAAAGGCAAGGATTAAGAACTCCTCCTCTTACATAAAATCAAAAGACATTAGGAGTATATCACATTCATTCTACAAGGTACGGCGGGAGAATCGGAGCCTCAACTACGTAAGCTTTTATATAATAATTACCTGCATGAAAAAACTCGTTTTGCACATAACATGTACCTAAGACATTATCATAGCTCTTGCTATGGAACATCAAACATAGAAACACCTTCCCTAATTACACTTCAAGTCCTGAACCTACGTCAAGGAAGGCCTGATTCAAGTGTATATGAAACAATGTGTAGGTCTGCCCAATCTCTCTCTAGCCTGTCCCCAAACTTGACCTTAACCCAGATCGCCCACCCAGACTCCAAAATTTACCTTATCTATGCAAATGTTGTCCTGATTTCTGATACATCCTGAACTCTGTTGAAACTACAGATATTTATCAGATGCCCAAACGCCCGACCATTCAGGCAAATTAATGCACATTTTTCAATTTGGAGGCCAACTTGTTCTATGATCATATTGATATACCTAACTCTATATATATAGCGTCCTTTTTTGCTGTAAATAAAAAAATATCGTGGTTTTAACTATATCATTTTGGACTAATTTCCACTTTTTCTAATAAACTGAGTTGTTTAATGGTTTGTGAGTTCCGGATTGTCAGTAACACCTGAGAAGAAGGTGCTGAGATAAGACGACAGGAGGGCATCCTAAAAAGAGGGGATTATACCTTTGTTATCTGTTTTTTTCTTATCTCTGATTCGTTACAGATCACAAATTAAGGGTTATCTGTGCAGGATTTCCTGATAGCATGCTCAATAAAGTCACCTACTTTACCTGTGGCCTAGCATGGGTGATGTTTGAGCAAGGACTGCGGACGAATATTATCTGTATCATCGATGCAGGCCCCACAGATTCAATATGTATGAGGAATGATTGTGTTTACATTAAGCCTGGACATCGACATCTATCACCGATTCCCACCGATCCGCTCGCCGATTATAATCGGTCATTACCCTCATATAAAGCGGTACGATCCCGCAGTTCTCTGCAGATTTCGGCATAGATCCGTCACTCGGTAGAATCCTCGCTTTATAGGTTTTATACATATATATGTGAAACTGTAAAACCTCATTTAAATAACGCTAGTACCTAAATATTGTTGTTCATAGTTCATAGCTTGTAAACGATTCCCGATAGCGACCATGCAGCCCCAAAATTCTATACGTGGCGTCCGCCCGTAAAACAATGAAAACATTTTCCCAGCCGAGCAACCTGGAACAAATACTGGTTCAGGTCACTCACCACAGGACCAGGGGTAGGGGTTGAAGTGGATGCCTGATGGCCTTCATCTGGCCAGTCCCACGCTGCTGCACCTTCTATCAAACACCTGCATCTCCGCTAAATTCCTCCAGAGTGTACCTTTCAGATTAACTCGTAATTTGACTCAATTATTAAGTGGTAAATAGATCTTTGGACAAATAAATAGGCAACTTAAAGTGTCCAGCTCCTCCTTAATGGGTATAGGGACCTACTCCTCGACCATGGCCCACCTCGTCACCTGCCCTCTTGTCCCTGACCAGGCCAGGAACTGCTGGGTCGTGCGAGTCAAGCGCTTAGGTCAGTCCTCCCTGATATAAACCAGAGACAGAGCGAGTCTTTCCTCTAACGGCAGGGACTCTGTGACGATCGCAGTTCGCATTTAAGGTATATTATGTTTCTCTAGCCGTGGTCGACATATGGAAGGGTAGTATAGAGAAGTTGTCCTACTCACCTCCATCCCTGGAACATAGCTGTCATTGACTTATCACAGGTGTGTCTTTCCACACATAGCCGGAAGGAACAAAACAATCTCTAAAGAGTTCCTTTACTCCGGACCTAAACCTGTCATTGTTTATGTATATAACAAACGATGGCAGGTGTATAAGGGAATTGATGCGTTAGTTTTGACAGAGAAGGTGCCTGTCACCAAAAGCTTGTACAATTGAGACCTAACATCAAGATTAAATCTCAACTATGTATGCATCTGGAAAGACTGGAGAGTATGTACATGTATATATGAAACATTGGTTTGTGTTGCTTTGTGTTGACATTATGGCTAAGCCGCGATTCCTCATATCACATTGGGACGCACCAGGTACTGGTTTTACTACTGCTACCTCCTGTTAAAACGTAGGGCGAAAATTTGGGTTTATTAATCTTTATACAGCATCGCATAGACGATCAAATAGGCTGTATTTACAAATGTTTTTATATACATACGTCTATATTGAGCACCCACGTATACAGAACAGAGGACATATCGGACGTGTATCTACGTCGGCGTAATGGCTGTATTGGACGTCTGGCGTAGATAACACACCAGCATGATACCTACGTCGGTGTAGACATACATATACTTATAGATAAAAAAGGTTAACCCACAATCCCCTATATCAAACTTTTCAGCTGCAGTGTAGGGGGGGGGGGGGGGTGGGGTGGGGTGTCCACCGGGCTCCCGACGGGAACCGACGCGCCCCAATATTGCCCTCCCGACACAAAATCCATATCGTAGCAAAATCATAGAGCTTATCGGGGCAGTTGGTCAGGTTTCTACGATAATGCTACCGACGCAAACCGACGCAAACCGATACGCTACGATATGCCTCCCGACGCACTACGATATGGTCATTTTGGATCGGCTCGCGTCGGTGGGTGCCTGGTCTAACAGACACCTTACACCAACAATGACCTGGGCAGACGGGTGTGCGGATGGGGGCGACGCACGGGCAGCCAGGTCGTTATAATCCAATGATGTCAGCTTGTGCTGTATACACAAGGCTAGGCTGAAGCCTAAAGAAAAAGGTTGTTTTGAGAGTAAAGACTATAAAAAAATTGTTAGAAAACAAAAGAATGATATATAATTAATTAAATGATACCCAATTAGGTGTTATAATCGAAGTTGATAATGTAAGATTAGATTGTTCATATATCACGCACTCATATGGCCAATGGCAAATGAACAAAGATTGCAACAACAGAGGTCTCCCCTATGTGCAGAGATCGGAATAATCGGACGCATGCATGGACATAACATCCAATGTGCTGGGTATATCTACATCGGCTGTACCTTATCTACGTGGAAATTATACACACGTAAAGCCAATGGTTCGTCCTGTGAGAGTTTGACAAGATAAACACGCCACATAATGCTCGGATGTTTTTATGATACATGTAGTTAGTTTTCCCGAGCCCTTTTGTTCCTTTTATGTGTTAACTCAAAGAAGTGGAGACAATTCCTTGGTTAACTTGTCCTTTCCTGTAGCCTGAAAATCGATCATTTGATCACACGGCCTCTATATCATCATCATCATTGCACGCTATTGTTCTCAGATCAAGGGCATGAAGTATATGTGCTTCAAGACAAATATAAATTTTTGATGATATCTACAGATGATAGGTACAGCGTCGCCATTGCCTTCGTCAGTAACATTTGGTATATGCGTCTGAGTATTTCCTAACAATCTATCTTCGTAATAAAATCACTTTTTGTTCTTAGATACATCAATTTAAACATTTATTATACAGATACGAATATGTCATCTTTAAGCAATTGTTTTGATTCCGTTTGTTGTGTGATTTTGGATTGGGACTCCCCATCTTGTTAATCCGATATATGTGGGTGATTTCCGACAATTTCTTTCTTAGGGTCTAGGTAGGTTTACATTCATTACTGTAGTCTTTCTCGTTATTATTTTCAATGGACAACGGCCGTGTTCAAGGTGACCGGTAGTATTCAGACCTCTAATAATGCCTAACAATAAAGCTAATCTCCTTTTACAAAGGTATTTCCGCTGCAATGATTTCTGGTGTATGCAAATAAAAAAAAGAACTGAATTACTACAATCATAGTCTCATTATGACAGAAAGGAATGCCTGGACAAGTTGTGCATGAAAACGGCACCCATGTCGTCGCGAGGCACAAGATTTGTGTCAAAAACACTAGATGTCGCCACATACTCAACAGGCCAGTACATTCAGGATCTCCTGCAGAATCTTAGCAAAACGAAAAGGTTTTACAGCTGGCATCTTTTATATGTAATAGCTCAGATGTATTCATTGATGTTTTTCGGATACTCAATTCGCGTGCGTTAGACGAAGGGGGAAGGTTCCTCCTTGCAAACGATGGACTCCCACTACTGATAGTATTTCCCATGATAAATCCAGCTTAAATATACAAATGTTTCTTTTTCGTCTGAACAAGATACTGAATATTTATACTCACCGATCATTCTGATTATGGTACAATGAAGGATTGAATACATACCTGTAAAAAAAGAAAATAGGTCTTATTAGGCAGAACTAGTCTGTAAATCATAGGATATTTGAAACAAATAAGATTATAACAGGAGACTGTTGGAACTACTTTTATATTGATTCATGTTTCTATAAATATCAGTAAGACTGCAACAATAATTGAATTGTAATTCTTATATAGGACCCCATCATATTCAATTACATCTAGTTCATCTACTCTAGGGTTTCATCTTTAATTATTAACAGAAAGAGTTGGAAATACGAGTCTAAAATGCAGTTATGCTCCTGGCCATGACAAGGGTTTTTTCTTTAAAGATATTTGATGCATTTGTTTGGCGATGTTATGTTATATTGGGCGAAGGGTTGGTTGACGCTTAATCATCTTTTTAAACTAGTTTTTCGACCGCATTCAGCAATTCATCCAGGAGCTGGTTCCATAACTTAATTCCTCTATTAGTGGAACCGTTTAGTAAATTCTTTATTGTGTCTAGGTGTCTGAAAACATCTTTTCCCCGAGAGTCTGGTTCTAGGTCAGCTATATATGGGGTTATGGTATTCTTTTTCGAGTTCATGCTTCACTTTGAAATTGATCTTTGGATATGCATCATCAACGAAATATAAATACACAGTAAACACCAGAATACATCTCGCTATATCTATATGTCCATGTCCGGCGTTACATAGCTTCCGTATTGAAATATAAAGAGTATCGTTTTTCATAAGAAATAGCTCAAGGACAAGCTAAGGGACTACGGATTTTAATGAATACATTAGCAATGATACCTAGGTTCCATAACAGTGGATGGCGCAAAGGAATGGCGTGTTCTTAAGTAGTTCATTAGGGAACTGTCAGGCAGCATTAACATGCAACAAAAGCATATTGAGATCATCATTTTCTGTAGAATTGATACACCCGAGGTTATTTCCTCTAGAGATGGAAGGCGTGGTCTCTTCTCTCCCGCCCCCTTTTCTCCCACTTACTCTTTAGTGTATACGCAGGAGCTTACCACATATTCCCTGTTCGGTTTTACAAGACACGCACAAAGACCCCACTTTCATCTTGCCTCCGCACTAATATTGGAGCTAGAGTTGACGTTTGGAATTGTTTTGTTTGTTTGTGTAGTTTTAATGGCCAATATGTTCTATTAGACTTACTTTGGGTTTGACTGAATCTATGGAATGAATTTAGGTAGAAATCCCACCCCTGCACATTTACTAAAGTGAGAGTTCTACTTCCCACACCACATAGACATGGTATGAGAAAGATTGGCCTTTGATATAGCAGTAAGTGGCTGCAGTGGGACTCAAACCCACAAAGACTAACAACCTTGGGATTCCAAGTCCAGTGCTCCTATACACTGAGCTAACTCCACACCGTGGTCACTTTAGTTATATTTCCATGCAAGAACAACTGGCCTGCACCACACGAAGGCAAGGCGACCAAGAGGGTGAAGATTGATCATTGCTGTCCAGCCCAGCAGGCCTGACACTTTAACAAGCAATAACTTGGTCAAGAAAAGGCAACAGAATACTGAGCCAGCATCGGACACCCAAAGAACAATTTAGAAAGTTCCAGAGAGTGCAGAAATAAGAAGGATCTGTTAGCTGCATTGATACATTATCACAGTAGATATATATCGTGTCAAGAATACAGAAAAAACCTTGTACACTACTGTCCATTAAGGTTGGTGTTATCAGTAGGTCTTCATGTCAGACATCGAGTACATAGAACTTAATAAACAAACATACTTTTTGAGGTGCATACAAGCTTCGTCTATCGTAGAAAAGTAATGCTTTGTTTTAGGGGACCCCTGAAATCAGAGCAATTGGCGCGACACTCCATTGATTTGCAAGGTGATTTGCTAGTTGCAGGCATCTATCATTACTAGAGGTCTAACTTGATATCATCTTGATTCCGAAAAATAAATACCTTGTCATAGTCAGAAAATGATATCCAGTAAAATCACAATATGGTATTCAGACGGCATCTGAGATTAATTAAACAGAAAGTATGCTGCTATCATTCTATGATTTTTAGCTAATGAAGCTTGAGGCGGGACCGGAGCGAGCTGTAGTATCACAAATGCTTAAAGTTTGCTGTTTTAACAAGCATGTTTCCATGATTACTAATATCATTATCATGCTACCTGTAGCTGTGTTGCTGAGGTTCATTATAGAATGGCTCACTGTTCAGGGGGCGTCAACTTCATTAACGGGAGTGGATTTAATTACATCTTAGAGCGATATTCCTGTAATACCTGTCAATCCACATCAGTATCTATTGAATTTGTCGGTCCCTTAAGAACTGGCAGCACAGATCACAAAGGCTCATTGTTCCAGCCATCAACTTCCCGAACATCATTTATGAAAAGATAGTTACTTATACTGTTATCATTTCGGCCTTTTCAGGTCTGTTTTGGGCTGATATAGTATACGATCCATTCTTGGAGAAATGCGTCAACTAATATAATATACATATAAAGTTTTTGCTGGTCACTTCGATGCAGTAGGTCGATCTGTCAACTTTGCCACATTTTCACATCTAATATAAATAATGTTGTTCACTTATTCTTAATCACTACAGCTATACTTATCACCTTGCCTTATTTCAACAGTTGTCCAATGTACTACACGTACTTAATTTAGTGCACGGCTAATGCGTTATCATTGTTCCCAGTTCAGATTGGATTAAGGGTTGGCAACTATGAAACGCATGCAGTTTCTTGACTAAGCAATTAAAAAACGATTCCTTTGTGATCCAGTTGAGAATCTTTAAATGGTTTCCAAACTGGAGTTGATAAGGACAAAGTATTTATGACGTACTTCGAACTTTTCCTGCCGTGTATAGATTGCGGTATTTTTCGAAATAACCTTGAGCAAACCAAATACATTGAGCCCTAGGCTCACCAAGGCACTAGCATCCTGTCGGGTTGGTTGGTTGGTTTGATTTAACGTCCAGTTAACAATTGCAGGTTTTCACCAGACTTTCTCAAGGTTCTTTTGCACCATAAGGGTGGTGATCGAATCTATGAAATGAGTTTAGGTGGAAACCTCACCCCTACACATTTACGGAAGTGAGAGTTCTTTTACTTCCCACACCACATAGACATGGTATGAGAAGGATTGGCCTTTGATATAGCAGTAAATCTACCACTGCTGGGGGTGGAGGAGAAAAGTGGCTGCAGTGGGACCTGAATCAACAAAGTCTCACAACCTTGATATTACAAGTCCAGTGCTCTTTACCACTGAGCTAACTCCCCATCCAAGTCCCTTTTGTTATGCTTGCGTGCAAGCATTTCTGGTCTACACCATGAGGAGGCGAGGTGACTAAGACAGCGAACGGATTGTTAATTGCTGTCCACCCCAGCAGACGGGTCTAATGGGGTGGATTACATCAGCTGAGAACTCACTCGATAGTTTGAGCAGGCTCAAAGGTAAGCAGATCTAATTAAAGCAATATCCATCAGGTCAAAGTTAATCCTTATCAGTTGTGCTTTTTAAAATATGTAATTAATCTTTTATTTGGGATAATACGACTCCTATCAGTGTTAAGCTTATATCGTCTAATAACAATAACAACAATAATAGTAATAATAATACTTAGGGCAGTGTGAGGCGGGTCACAGCTAATGCTGTCAAATTAGGGCAGAGTGAGTCAGTTCACAGCTTATCATATCTAATCGGGGCAGTATGAGTCAGATCATAGCTTACTATATCTAATTAGGGCAGTTTGAGTCGGTGCACAGCTTATCAAATCTAATTAGGGCAGTGTGAGTCAGTTTTCAGCTAATACTATCTGATTAGGACAGTGCGAGTCATTTCACAGCAAAATCGTATTTAATTAGTCAGTTTACAGCTAATCGTATCTCAATAGGGCAGTGTAAGTCAGTACACAGCTAATCGTATCTAATAAGTGCAGTATGAATTTTTCATAAACGAATTGTATCGAATAATGACAATATGAGTGGGATCTAATTAGGGAAGGAACTCTTTCTATCTAAAAACAGTATTGAATATTATAAGAATACATGTATTGTCAGAGGCTACATATTTAGTACTCCGCAGCATACGTCCCGAGCCCGTAGAGCGATGGACGTATATTCACAAAATATTAACCATACATTCTTGTATGTCATCTACTCAGACATGGATGCAAACTAGCTACTTTTAAGTTAGTGTCTAGTATCATAGCCTAAACGAATCATTCACGAACGTTCAATCATAAAAGTTACTAAGGGATAAAGCTATTGAATTAGGAGAAGTAGCCTTATATTCGACAGCACTTGTCGTTAGAATCGCCCCCACACATATCTTTCCTTATTCTCTTTTTTTATATTAATACTGGCTCTCCCGGCTAATTTGCCAGGTTAAGAAAGGGTCAACAACCTATATTCAATGATCATTATACTCTATCTTATGTGCAACCGCTGCATTAAATCAGTTGGCGTATTCGATAACATTCAGGTTTCAAGATGAACACCTATTCCTCTATATCAACAATAAAAGGTACAGATACACCGTATAGCTTTTTGTTTGGCCCGCCTATATATCCATGTACACGGGGAATCAACTTTCCGATGTGGGTTTATAATATACACATGCATCATATACATGTACATGGCTGCAAGTAAAGCAGACCATAGTTTTTCTGGGGAGGGAACCCAGAAAAGGCGGTGACATCTGTACCCCGCCAACGGTACATCTTATTCCCTACCTTACATGTTGTGATCGCTGTAGCAAAAAAGTAACCATACACCATGCACTGTTTTAAGCGTGTTAAGCGATAGTCCTGAAGCAGTCGTCCTAATGCATTGGGATAAAAATGAATACAAATTTCTAAAATTTCGACGGAGTAGAGGTGGCGGGTGGGTCTGAAGCGTTTGGGAGGTATGTAGGTTGCAATCATCGGGGGTGGGGGCACAGGTGTATTTCGAGTAATTGCAATTATCTGTCCTTAACGATCTACAGACCTGTAATAGGAATATGAACAAATTCAACAGCTGGTGATCTTGTTAATTTAGTTGTGTGTTTACAATGTCAAGCTGTCTGATATTTTCTTAATGAATGACCCATACATGTATGTTTCAAAATTCAGTTGTGTGTGCATAATTTTAGTAAGATGTGCTCCTACATATCTTTTTAGCCTATTTAAGGAACATTATTTTCAATGGTTATTCAACACATACCTATAATAATAGAATTATTCGGGATGCTCTGACAGTCTCTCTGTACAATATTAACTCACTTACCCTAGAACCAACAACAAATATGTAACGTGTGTTGATAGAAAAGCTTTGGGCCCTAGGATCATAACTCAAGTCACGAAAAGAGACACGAAATGTCACCGAAGCATACATCATTTGTTAAGCTAGTGTTGCCATAGTTACCTGCTAGTCGCCGAGAGCGGTGCTCCCGCCATATCCGGTTGAGTGTGCCCTTCTGCACCCCGCGCAGGCGCTCACTGAGACTGCGCGTCCACCGGTACATCCGGGACTCCTTTTCTCCCAAAGCTTGTGCCATTTCCGGTACCTGCTTCCGCTTAAACTCCGCTGGACGTCGATAGATGGCACTCCGGTAGCTGAGGGGTAACTGAAGGGTGAGGGCCCGTGATGCGTCCAGGTTCAGGTTGGGAATCGGGACGGTGAGAGGTGACACGGGTGAAATTGGAGGTCAAATGAAGGCTACAGCCAGGGTATGGTGGTAGTATCGATGGACTTACATGGCCTTTGTCCCCTGTAAAACTGCACGATGGGGCACCTTTTGAGCAGTTCCACCTGTCTGGGTCAGCTCAGAATGCACAGGAGCTGCTCGTGCAGCTGCCCTGTACTAATTTACGCGGCCCATGCTGCTCACATGTTCAATCATTGCCCGGCGAGCGCCAGGCGCTGGTCCGTTAAGGACGACAGAGGGCTTCAAGTGAAGGGGTGGTTAGAGTCGCTCAAGTTGACGAGAGGAGAAAAGCTGATGGCAGTGTAGGGCCGATGATGGAAAGTGGGATAGGAGAAAGGAGGACAGAGTACTGAAACCAGAAATGGAAGGCGAGGGAAGAAAACCAAAAGGTACTAGTGAAATAAAAGAGTAGAGCTGAATTACTTAGTACAGAGAACAATGAAAATACAATCAGGACGAGTGGAGGTAAAGTTGAAGGGATGAGGTTGGAGGAGAAGAAAGCAAAGGACTTAAAGTAGGAGCTGGGGACAGTCGGGAACGACGGATGGCAGGAAGCTGATGTCAGTTAAAGCCGCCCCAGGACAACCGCACAAACATGGGCCCATGTGTCTGGCTGTGAATATTCAGCAGGTTTGCGCCAACTCGCGGTGATCATGGGACTTGGACAGTTTGCCTATAGAAACGTATTATCATACAATCATAAATCACACAATCGCCATCATCCGTCCCACAACACAAAGCCCTGTTGGGGCGGCCCTGCTACCAGCTTTTAGCCCTGCCAAGAAGACCCTGGATATTACGGTTGTATATGGTAATAAGGAATAGCTCGGAATGTGACTGCCATATAGTAGCGTCACTCCCATTGCCAGCATCACGATCTGCACAGATTACGATATACTTTCCTCCATGTTTTCCTGTTTAGTGTTTCTGTTTCATCACATCTGATACGTGGGCCTCCCTGTGCAGGATGTTAAATCAGGTCTCAAATCCTGCTCTTGTTAAATCCTATTAGCATGAGATAGTCCCGGATACGCAGACGGCACGGCACGTCCTCACACAGCACCGTTGGTTCAATGATGAAAGGAGGTTGTCTTGAGACGAGGAGCCACCATGTTAAGATCCATGACCGAGCGAGAGGCAGCTCAGTGAGGTCAGACTGAGGGACACAAAATGTGTCTTCTGATCTGATGCCATGGTAAATTCCATGAGAGACAACGCGAAAAGAATAATCGTTCTCTTTTTAATTGCCTAATGACAACGATTTCCTTTCATCGCCGTCGACCATGAACACCGGCTACACTAGCACAGTGACGTCACTCTGCAAGCGTAATGACGTCAGAGCACGTCAAGAGCAGCTCCCCGTCAGCGTCCTGCTCCTGGTACCCTATTGACACGTACACCTGCTCCTTGACATGACTGGCCGCCGGAACACCCCAGAGCAGCTCCCCAAGTTCTTCCGCCGCTCACTCTCCGTCTGAATCCGTGGTCTATGGTCGATAACAGAAAAATAACTAATGAGCCAGTGGGCTATTCCGCGCCTAGCTGCGCTTGGAGATGGGCGAGGACGTGGTCTGTCCACTAGGTGCTGGTGGCGGCGCCCGGGAGCGGCCCCTCATTGCACGTTGAGTGCCTCGGAGCAACTGAAGGTAGGATAGCTTCGGCGCGTCAGTAAACCATGTGTAAGCCACAGACCTGACGGGGCTTATCGGGGAGTGGTTACCCGGCTCGACAGACTCTCACCGCGCGGTAATTAGAGCGCCAGGCACCACAACTCACGGTCGCTCTATTGGTCAACGTGGCTTGATAAAAGAGGAGAAATTGCAGCATTTAAATACCAAATCATATCCTACCCGATCATCAGGATTAGTAGATACCTACATGTTGTAGATAAATATACATATATATATACAAATGAAAACAGCAAATAACAATCAGGTAGCTGTGATGACCTTGACATGTCTATGAACCCTGGATTTCTCTCCTGGGGGCATTACATACACCAAGCCCTCACCACATTAACTTTCTTCTAAATATCATAGGCCCTAACCCGCCGGCCCAGAGCCGGGGTCATTCTGCCAAATCTAAACACCCTTCACACATCGGGCAGCCAGTCGCCATGGCTACGACAGGAACTTTCAACTGGGTTGCTCTTGGGGAGGTAAATTGGGGCGAGCTGTTTGGGAGCGACTCGTCTCCGTCAATAAGACGCCGGGGGCAGGCTAAGTGGTCTCATTGACAGCTTTAGGCTAAATCCACAGGGTCATGCTGCCCTACCAGATCATCAAAGTTGACTGCTGCTTCATATCATGAAGGCTCCCCAGTGTGTATAATATGAAGGTGTTAATATGTTGGTATAAACTTTTAATGTCTGATGTACTACACTGTAACTTCAGCATATCAGATGAATTATTTAATTAACTTTTTCTGATTTCTTCAGCAGATGGGAGATATTTATTATTATATTCTCAGTAATACAATTGAATCAGCCATCATTGATACTTGGTATTATTGTAAGCACGAAGTCTGCCGTGGGATCTCATGCCTACGCCTAATAATCAAATGACAACGTTTGGCTTCAAAATCGTTGAGTGTATTTACTGAAGTAAGTTGACGATGTTAGAATAAGTATTAGACGTAGTATGGTTTCGAAAAAGAATGGTGGAAATTGTAAAAAGGTTTTGTTTCGCCTCCTGAATTTACTTCACGATTAATATCATTGTATATTAATCCAACCCACTTTCATTAGATTCTTCTGTAATACTAGTTGTACATATGTTCATAGGGAACCAGCATAATATATCTATACTAATTGTTATCTATTCATCTTACATATAATACGTTTATCATCTACTCACAAACCTTTTAAACCTCCTGGTCACATGATTTTTGTGTGGTCTTGGTTCTCTTTCTATGCCTTCCCATTAGCCAACTACAGCAACATCTGTCATCATACTTTTTACAAGTCCCACTCCCCTTTATGTTTTTGTGTCCGGAGTTTGGGAAAAACAGTCATCATCGCCGTTCACCAATATCATAGACTGCTCACTAAAGTAGCAACTGCTCATTCCTGAAACTTACCACAATACGTTCATACCTTGACTACCTTTGCCTGCAGTGTACTACTGTGGCCATCACCTACCATCCATCAAATTTCCACATACCTTCTTCATTACCCGAATCAGGAGCACGAACAAGAGCCACTCTGCTCCAGCACACAACCAGTTATCCACACTCTATAACCTGCTGGCCGTCATGAGCAGTTGTGTGCCGTCCGTAAAGTATCTCCGCAAAATTTCCGAAAACATTTACCCCCACCACCTTCTCAATCTTGTACGCAATAGAACAAAGAATAAGTATAATCACAATTTCCAAGGAATTTTACTCCCACCCCCACCCCCTCAGTGCGTAAGTGATTTATGGTTGGCCGCTTGCTAATTGGCTCATAACTTGCTCATTCTCTATTTTATAGGACACATGTAGCATTACTCATCATTTTCTGGTTACTATATCCTACCTCTACTATCCCCAAAAATGCCACCAAGATTAGCGCAGCCTGGGCATTACGGCGCCGGTCATTAAAGCGTATCGCGCCGGTCATTAAAGCGTATCGAACTGGAGAGTGTATGCTGACAACAATGTAAACCTCCCCTTGACCCCTGGCAGTTGCAAAGGTGTAAGATCCTTCCGCATTAAGGTTCTGACAAATTGGCCAATGAGATCATTCCGGTGGTGTAAGTTACACTTGTCATGACCGGAAGAGTGTCGGTCCTGAACAGCGGGCAGACAACCCCGAAAAGCTTGTTCATAATTGTTTTGCATTCATGCTATACATAGCGTTGAGTTATTCTTGCCTCACAATCATACTACTGGAAAAACCTACAATGTGCCACTCTATTGTTAAATCGATTACTCGTTTTTTGTGGAAGTAATCATAAAATGTTCAGCTTGCTTAGTTTTCTAAAGTACTTTAGGATTATATTTCCTGTTTGTCTTCCATAATTCACAGAAAGTCAAGGTCAAACACAGCATCCTTTGTCAACAGTCTAAAAACATTAACAAATCGGAAAGATAATTTTCTACGGTAAACGCATTAAGTCTCTGTGAGTTATTCTAAACTTATAAATATGAATTTAACTCGTCACGGTTACGTTTCCCCTTGAATAATCTATTATCACTAAACTTGAAATTGGCATGGAATTTGGTTGCAGTGTCGTCTATCTGATGTTCTATAAACATAATATAACCTGAAAGGCAGCTGGAGCTTACCTATTGCTTTAAGTGCGTGAAATCCATTCGGGGCCCGCTGAGAAATGCCCTTTACCTCAATATACAGGTGATGACTTTCCCAGCTCTATTCGCGTACACGATTCTTCTCGTCATATGGAGCATCACAAGAGACCCTGTTCTAATCTCCTAATCCACTTATCCGGTTATGGATTCACCCCATCCTGGCTGCACAATGACGGATTGTGACACCGTCACGGTAAGCCTGTGATCTGCGGTGCCCGCCTGTTATCTGCCAGGCGCATCGCTCGGAGCCTGCTTAGTCCTGGCTATGGCGAAGCGTCACGACCGGCCTCTCGCCCTGAGAGCATGTCCGGGGCAGCGCCGTCTTGCTTACTTAGCTCCTACGGCTGCCAGCTAGAAACGATGGGCAGTGGGCTTATGACCTGACGGATACATCACCCCTTACAGATACACTGTCTGTTACTTATGCTCGCTGCAACAGCTGGTCATTTGGTAATGACCACCTTTCCCATTGCGGCGTTACCGATTGTGGACGCTTTCTTGATATGATTGATGCAATGCTTGTTCACAACAGCAACTGGACCCATGGCTTGAGTGTCAACTGCTAGTTAGTATGAGTAGCTTTGGACAAAAGTGGTAATTTTCGCTGCGGGTTTTCCTATAGTTTAAGGACAAGCTATTCTTTATTTTAATGGAGCTATCTCCTTGCAACGTGAGTGATAGGCAACCTGGTAGTAACAGTCAGTTGGCCTAATGACGTAGATGGCACGGGACCTGCAACTGTTTGCAATAGCAACTGTTTCCTGAGTAGCTCGCTCTATATCCTACGCATTAGTAACTCGTGCTGTCCCATGGTATCCAGGTTGTAGTAATATTTCATGGCAACAAAAGTCATTGTATACTAGCGTACCCTGATGGTCGCTTGCTATGTAGTCGTTGTGTGACGTATGTCCCGAAATCACTTACTGTGGTGCTCCGAGCTCTACCGCCAGAATGGTTTATTACCCTTCCAGTCCCTGGCAACTATATCAACCAGTTACCAGATGAAAAGTGACTTTTGGTGAGGGTGTTTGTGAATAGTTGTCTATCTGAAACTAACACTTCCTTATTCAAAGAGTGGTTATCAGTTTCTCTAGACCACCTACTGATGTGCAATGTACTTACATCGTTTTGTCATGTGACAAGGGGTTTTGGCCCTGATTTTGATGATAACAGTGATCACTACCAGGTAAGACAATATCCATGAAGGCAGTAACGGAAACTCATGTCTTCGTTATCTCTGTTACAGAAACCCAATTATCAGTGTCTTAATTGGTAAGTCTATCCTTTTCTTGTATCCCCTTCAGGTGTGATATCGCCGGCTGTGTATAACCCTATATCACCTGATGCAGGGTACGTCCTCGGTAACCAATCCGCACAGTGTCGGATTAAGTTGGGAAGTTACCTCACGGCTTATGGCAGATCTTTCCTTACACGACCCTATTAACATATACTGTGTCTGCTGCCATGCAGGTTACATATCCACTCTCCTTATGGTGGTGCCGTAATCCGTCACCGAAGCGCTATCGATGGTGTGAGATGCTTGCATACAAGGTGGACCGTATACAACCCGCTAAGACTCTGCACATATGCCGGTTGCGTTCTGAAGACAGGTGGCAGTCTGCATGTATAAGATGGTTGAAAGGTTAGTCGTACAGTAAGCATCCCCTAACCTGATGAGCAGCTCTTGTGGCTTTTTCGCACCAAGCTCTTACCTCTATGCATAATAAATCATAGCCACTATATCGACTCCTGTATTACCCCGAGCTTGATATAGCTTCATGCTGTGAGTTGAGCTGAACTTGTTCGGAAAATCACTGTGTAATTAAATACCACTTAGATACACAGAACTGCCCAATGAGAGAGCCTCTGTAGATTCCCCTGAGCGGCACCGGACCTCCATGGTAAGTCCTGCTGTAATCGGCGCACCATCAGACTATAGTCAGAGAGAACAACCAGAGATAATGGTGCGGGCTGAAAGGTTATCTGGCGGGTCAATGCACATAATCTCCCGTCAGCACTGTAGACAGTGGTGGGGAAAGTAAAACGCCAGACCGGAGATCACACCCGCTTCTCTCTACACTGAGCGGAGATTGCGTTTCCGGGCAACGTCAGGGAGGGGTCTCTTCCGCTCTCTACCCCAACCTCCACCTAATCCGCGTTAAACTTTGGGTAAAAGCAGGCCTCCCAGTTGCTGGTCCATCCTGGGGAAATACTGGAGGAGTGTCTCCTTGGTACAGCGACACCTGTGATTGTGAATAGTAACGCTGTGCGTACCGCGCCAGGGAGACGGGCGGGGAGCTGAGGAGGCGGGCGCGCCGCAAGAACCGCGCAAGGATCGCACTGACGGAGCCGCCAACTGTTGCAGGACGGCGGGCACTGACTCCAGCGCCATCAGCGGGGGCCGGCAACACTACGGGCGGCAGCGGCGGGAGGATGACGCGAGGATCGCCTCCTGTACCTGTGGGCCACCACCACCACTACTACGCCTGCTGTCATCACCTACCTCTTCACCTGCAGCACTGCTGCACGGTGTCTCCTGCTAACACCGACCGGTAACATTTTCCAGCAGGCCTTTCCAGTCGCCATGGCACTGGGCTATCAATCTTACTCACAAAGAGTCCTAGTTATAGTGGCACGTATTCCTGATAGTTTCCAATTACATTTAATTCACTGACTGGAGACTGTGGTCCCTCGGTACCTCGGTCCGTATGCATACGCGAAGATCCTCTGGCTTTAGAACATACTTTAGATGATCTCCCGGTTTGATTCTTTCTGAACTTTATAATGACGAGCTCATTCTTCATACTGACCAATTGTCCTATTCGAGGCTGCTACTCTGGTTATCAATTGTCTTGTAGTACGAGATTTCTACAACATAAAGTTTCCGAAGACTAGGTACCTATCCACTTTACAATATGAACCCTCTCTCACGCGGGCAGTTTCCTATTTGCAACTCCAAACTCACCTCAACCTGCCCTTCCAAACTCCATGTCCAGTATACCAGCTGCCTGCCGAAATTGCCATCCGCAAGAGCTTTTCACCTCTCGCTAGCCTGATTCGGTAGCACGTCTCGTTTTGCTCCTCATCTGAGATGGTACAACTTGGCCCTGTGTCCGATCCATCATCTGGGCGCATTACGCCAACATGTTGCCGACCAGTGCTGCCAGGTCGTGGTGCTCCAAGCCATAAAGCAATGACGCCCAGTGAGCAGCTCGCAAACACAACCAACAGACAACCCACACAGTGTGGCTGAGTATTGGTTCAGGTAACAGGTCAGCTGATCCGCCCCTCAGACCAAATGGCCTCAAGGATTATTTCACAACAGCGATGGTTATCTGCGGTTGGTGCTGGTGTAGTCCAGGTACACTCTGTCTCTTAATGGCTAGGTTTAAAAAAAAAGAGACACTTTTGTGAAGGAAGTCGGGGGAGGGGGGAGATGTGCCATTTATGAATTGGAGAAGAATATCCACCACGGATTACTCCTATTAACTTTTTACTTTGGGAAAAGACACCCCCCCCCCCCCCTCAAGTTGAATTGTGCTTTCACGTACATGTTTCATAATAGAAAGTGACCTTTTCCGCAAATAATTCTGACCTTACTCTCTAGGTTCCTACCACATGCAAATATCATTCATCAACCCAACAGTGTAAACTGATATTAATTAGATATTGCAATCGTATAACGACAAAATGGTTTTAACTGAACAGATAAGAGTTCTTGACATACGAAATAAGACTTTACGAGTGAGTCATAAAATATAATAGACAAGATATGATATTCAGTACCTTTTTCTGCAGGAGAATATCGCTACGCATTGTCACTTATTGGTTTGTAAGATGTTAATCCCCTCGTATTAATGCTTCGACGGGAATGCACTATATTCTACAACGTTTAGGATCAAAAGTCTATGTCCTGGTTTGTGGAAGTCGTACGTGCACGACCACTTGACTGTGTTCCATTTAAGTTGTATTCCTGTTTTCAACTCAGTGTTACTTCTACATTCCCCTGTCCATTTTACCACGAAGAAAATGTTTTCTTTCCTTTCATCTTCAGGCTAAAGAGGGACGAGATAATACAGTGACCCAGGTAGTTCTGCAGTAAGGGGAGAAACAAGCAGGTTCCACCTAGGTAGGCAGCTGGTTACCCTCCAGTGTAAACCATCCGCTCTCGTCCCTGTCTGGACGCAGACATCTGGAGATAATCGGGCCGTACAACACCACGAGTTTATTCCTCCGTGCAGTCCGGCTCCGCGCTGATTTGTGTTGGAAAGGTTTCCTCTTGTACTCCCACAAGGAATCCCCCGAGCCACACCCAGTCTGTAGCGCCAAAGAGACTGCTCCCTGTCATAGACAAGGCAATCATGTGCTTTGGTGTCATGTCCACAGATGTGCAACATATTTCCGTGTTTATTTTCATGGTGGTGTTTACATGTTTAAAGTTGTATTGAATTCTGTTTCGTAATAACCTGTCTACACAACGAGATGCAGAGCCTTAAAATATCCCGTCTTGTATTTCTAACAGGCTACAATTGAGTAAATTAGGGGGTAACATCAATTGACTATAATACTCACGCTGCGCAGTTGTTAAATTGATAGATTGCTGCATAAATGTATGATGGATGCATTTTAATTTACATAAGACGGAATTCGTGTAATAAGTTGATATAGGAATTACTTTGATTCATCACTGTCTACTTTCACTCCACTTCAAATATATGTTGATGAGTTGAACAGTTGTAGCTCTTCGTAGGGCCGGAGTCTCAACTAAACCTGTACTTGTTCATCGACGAGGGTCTGGCCCTGTGCTTCATACGACCTCGGCGCCGGGTAGTGATTGGCTGACGATAGTCTCTGGCCATATATCTGGGCTTGTTAGTGGTTCTCAGGCGCACGGGTCGACACTGGTCTACGTCTCTCGTCACAGCGACGAGATCTCGCGACGCGTGACAGATGGAGCGAGTCCCTGGACCGGAAGTGGGCATACGTCATCGCAGGGAACAGGGCGAGACGTGGCCTTTACCTTCTGACAAACCCATGATACAGCTTATTACTGCAACCGTTCTCTATGATATTAACCAACAATAGACTCCTATAGAATAGTGCACGGAGGTTACAGTAAGAAACAAAACTATTCATTTAAGTCATTAGTATATTCCACATTTTCTTAACGTATTTGTTTCCCTCACTTGCCATTATATGAACCACATAAAATCACCAGAGCATCAGTCTTGGCCGTTTGCATTAATTAGTTATATTTATCAAAATGCCTCACATTTCACATGATAGTCCATCAACTCCTTTATGACATTTAATCATGTTCAGAGACATTGGTGCGTACAATCACTCACCCTAGAAGGTGAACTGTTTTTGTAAGCCGAAACTCAAAGAGAAGGAATTTTCAAGTTTTAATACATATCACCCATACGATACAGATAACGTAGGAGTTTTCCCACGCGATAAGAGACCCTACGAATATAGAAGTTAGGCAGAAGACTCGTATCTAGAGGACCCACAGGAGCATATTTGAACAAGCTGGATACCTATCCTCTTCAGCTCCTTACTAATTATAACGGTAGCATCAGAGTCTGTTTGCCATCCACTGCTGGGCCCCACTTTAGGACGGTCTGATAGTAAATCACATCATTCATTATTACAAATACCCTTACCTTGTTGGTCATCGGCTGTGCCTTGGGATAGTACCTTTTCCTATACTGCCATTTCCTCTCTCAATTTCAACTAGATTTACATTCCCAATGTCCATATAAAAAATAGTTACCTACTACATCGCATACATTCCTCACATTTCGGCATTACCCCCACCAACCATAATAATTTGTCTACAACTATAACCAGAGACCTGTGTCGAGAGCGGTGGTAAGATATTCATTGAATTCATTTCCCCCATCAGATAACAGGAATATACAATTATAGAAACAACTAATTCCCGAATACACATTGTCACTACTTGCTATGCAGACGTTTACATATAGCCTTACAGATTAATGGTTCTAAGAAGAACGCGTGCGGCAGAGAAGAAATAACTGTCAGTTCCGATTGATTTACATACTTGTGTACAGTTATAGTGCCTGAGAAAAATGCCTTGGAGCAGGTGCGTTCTGATGAATTTAATCTGTGCAACCTGTCAGTTGCCATGCCTTTTACCCGTGGATACGGCAGACCAGGGTTGATGCTGAAAACGTATCTCAGTGTTTAACGCTTTGAGAAAAGGAGAGCAGCTTCCAGGTCTTGAGATATATACAATGTCAGTAGAGGATGGGCTGAGTATTTTTTGTCATTCTAAGCACACTTTCATCATTTTGAGAGGAAACAAGAACTCTGTGCCAAACTTCCAAAAACTACACCAGATCAAAAATATGTTTAAGCAAGGGTGATAAATATGTCTTGAAATTTGTCTAAAGTTGTATAGTCACTAGATCCTCCTTTTTCAATTTTGCGCTACCTGCCAGTATATTACATGTATATGAGATTCTACGAGCTGGTTAGTGCAATCTAACCTCCTTTCCAATGAGCGCCGAAAAATGGCTCGGCATAAGTTGTGTTTTGGCGGAACCTCGAGATTCCTCGATTTTGAGTATATTCCAACACATTGTGCTCTACTCTTTTCATGTTATCATACTCTCAATATTGTCATTTCTTTTCCTTTAGTTTTTTTAAAGATTTTAACTGTAGGTAACTTTCGGCCCCTATCTTCCACAGGCTCCAGTATAATTCGAACCCTTGTAGATACTTGCTCATATAATGGACTTACAAGCAATGGTGAGCTGTAATATTATGGACATCGTCGACATATGTACACTGTTTCGATTAGTATCGAGTGGCATGCCTTTATCAAAAGTAGAACATAGTTTCTTTATTGATATTCTTTTTACATATTTTGTCGACATTTCCATCTTATCGCATTTGAGAAACCCATTTTTTTCATTCACAACTTTTCATGGCCCTAATGCATTTTATACCTTAGATTCCCAGCTTTCCTCGCTATGATTAATACGCAGTTAATAACTTTCGTGACACCCATAACTTTGAAAAAAACCTTATCAACAATGATTACGAAATGAAAACTAAAAATTCAAATCAAACTACTAAGACTATGTACATACACTTGATTTAACTAATCATTTAACGCTAAAGTCCACAACACAGCCTCATCCAACTGAACCCAAACAGCAGCCCAGCTCAGGAATCGACCCTTCTATTCTGCGCTGACAGAATCCCGTCTAAATGCGCCATCAGTCTCTAGCCACGAGCCCAATGCCTCTCCCATTCCGAGACATTTTTTATCCCGCCGCTTCAGTCGGTGTTGGAGGTTCGCGCATCAAAAGAAAGGGAACCCAATCGGAATAATGAAGTGGCCGTTCCCAAGAAAGACCTTTAAGTAAAACCAACATAGAGAATGTGTTTGTTCATTTCTGCTGCCTAATTAGAATCATTAAGGCAGGCCCGCCTCGTGGTGGCTAATCATGTTTAATTGATTATTTTTAGACACTGGATATGGCGACCAAGGCGGTGCTGGCGTCTCACAAGAGACGCTGATCAATCAGGGCGTCGGTCACCAGTCGCACGTCACCAGACCAACGTCACCAGTTGCAGTCTCCCACCACTCTCCTCCCAGAGATTTGGTTTCAGCCCGTGCCTAATAATGTCGATCGTCCACGGAGAGTGCCACGATCATTCTCACCACCTGTACAGTGAGAAGGATGACTGGTACACCAGATTGGCAATTCCAGGACATTGCTACCATTCCTCGAGTACGACAACCAAACATGTCACACATGTATAATACATTATTAGCTGGTGTATAGTGCATTTATCCATTGTCAGTTCTGAATCAGCCAGAGAGACAGATATACAGATACATACACACACACACGGTGGTGAGCAATAATGTGATCAACGTCGGGCCGTTCGTGGGTGTTTCGGAAAAAATTTAAGAGTCCACATCCTGGACTTTATATTCAGACACCCCAACAGCAAAAGAGCGGGTTCCCTGAGGAACAAAATCGAATTCAATTGGATGCACCGCCTCAAAAGCCAGTCCCCCTGGGGGCTGAACACAATGGACAACCGGTATGGTTAGAGATATTGAAATGCCACGTCAAATTTTTTTTCCCCGAAACACCCACGAATGGCCCGACGGGCGGAAGTGGCGGAGAAACTTTTTTCTAGAACATGTTCAAACCGCACAATAATCCTCTAACCCTACCAACAACTGTCGGCTATATGCCCCAACCCACCACCTCGCAAGTAACGAGACAACTCACAAACGTTCCGCCACGAAAACGGTAAAAAAAATATCCCCACAAGATATTAACGACCGCTCCCGTAATACCCTACGACACCTGATGAGAATTCAGTATAGATTCGAAACCACAAGCTATGTGCCATTGCGATGGGACAGCAAAGAAACGCCTTAAAAAACTGATAAATATCAGCCCCCCCCCCCGTAATGACCAGTTTGGTTGTGTATACAAGGGATGGTATGTATAAATCACTCACATTAACGAAAGGCTGCGGATAAAACCTATAACACAGAATCAGAATGCCAATGCCTTACATTACACTCGACTTCGAAGATAAAGACTGATAAAAAGTGTTGAATACCTGCTGCTCCGTCGTATAAATGTTACAGCATAAGTAGACACACAAAATAGAGCAATAGCATTCCAATAACAATGACCACAATTCTTGCTGAAAGATAGGCCCCATTCGCCAGTGCGATGCTTTTATTTAATGAACTGACATTTACATAACACTGATTGTAATACACACAGGATTTATATATCCATATGCATCTAATAAAGTGTTCGTTAATATCAGCTATTAATCTACTAAACAAAGTCATTGGCAGAGAAATATTCACAAAAAACAATGAATCATAAGCAGATGTATCAACGAAATAAATCCCAGGTAGTATAGGACAGTCATCTAGCCTTTTTCCTTAGTCTATCAGGTCTGGCAAGGTGTGGGCGGAAATGTGATGATACTCGACCGAAACACAGACATAGAAGGATTCGATATCCGGAGAGCATCCTCAGGACGGTAGAGCAAAGGCTTATGCCGTGTATATTGCACGTAGCCGTATATGAATGCAATTAACTACTTTTACTTCCTTACAGTGTCTCCCGAAAGATATTTTCCGGAATCAGCATAATAACGTTTAGGCAGAACATCCTCTGATAAGACTTTCTAGGCAGCACGACTGTGAAGATAAAGACCGATATTCATATGTTGCTGATTAATAAAAACATAGAGATAAAAGAAGAAATAAATGCTTGTTATAGATTCAAACAGAAACACCTCAATATTTACCGTCACTTTGTATTTCGGGCAGCATGTATAATCTCCTTATATTCTCCTCCGATAATACATATTGTTTACGAAACCCACATCTATGTTAGACTAAACTGCAAGTGCTCTACAGTGATCATATTCATAACAAAGTATGTGTTACATTAAAATAAGCTCACCTGATAAATATGTATTTTCAATCGTATAAATACGTAGAAGCCAAACGCTGAATACAGCTTACGCAAAGCTCGTAGTTGTATTTGTGTGACGCACCCCCCCCCCCCCCCCCATTTCTTCAATGAAGTCTGCACAAAGATATCCCAGCACACTGCTTCTTTCCATATTAGAAGTAGAATATACACCTCGAAGCTATAAAATTCCAGAATATGTCATCGAGCGCAAGCCGTGACATATGATTTCAAACATAATATACAATGACGAATGTTCCCACTCTCCATACACGTGTGCATTAACACTAGAATGATACGTTTTGTGCTGTAACATCATTCTAGAAAGCACGTGGGGCCGGGCTGGTAAAATGACTTCTTCATTTCATACTGATCATATTGGACGCGACATACATATTTCCACAAAAGCAAATATGGTATCGAGATATGAATTCTTTATATCACCAAAAGTAATGATATGGAGAGGATTCCTCTTCTTTCTGCCATGTATACGTGAATGAGGTATGCTGTCAGTGTGACGTATCGAGTGACACGCCTTCAGGCAAATGAACATGTTAAAATCAGGTCGGTGTAGCCATAAAAATGAACCAACCTCATTCAATGTAAAGACCGGCTTCTGTTACAAGCCGCTCAAAAACAGGCAGAAGACCTCCGCCTCACGGTTAAGGTCGATAATCTCGTCAGTGTATGGTGAATGGAATGTGCAGCACCGAGAGCGCTGGTTCTACACAGGATACAGAGCACGGCAACTGAGAACGTAGATAACATGGAGAAGTATTATAATCTGAGCACACTCCTACCCATTCACGACTGTGTATCGCAACGAAAGATCTCTCTATGCATCCTAACTGAGTCATTGGAGACTTATTGGCTACTTTTGTGGGCTCAGTAGTATTTTAGGCCGGACGATCAATATTCCTCTCTTTATTCCTCTCTGTACATTTAATGGAATGATTTTCAAAAAAGAGAAAATTCCATCTTATATTTCCTACGTTCTTCTTCCGATTCTTCTTGAACAAGAAGGATGTGGATAACCTTTTGATGCAACATAAAATCTCGAAGGTCTTTGCAATTTAAGTTTGTGATGACATTGAGAAAGCCACACGCTATGACGTGTAAAGGACCAACGGTGGTAACGACATGGATTAGGTTAGTAAAACAATATTAAAGTTAAATTTTGTGGATGAGCGGCCATATTGTCTAAGGACAACTCGTTACGATACCGACTATTTGTAGCTTATGTAAAAAATAAAACCAGGAAAGCGAGCCCGACCTTTGGCGACAGCCGGTTGGTCATTAGGACCGCTGGTACTTCTTATAGGTGTTCTTTTATATTTAAAAAAGAAAATGAATTCGGAATGTTTGGTCGCAATTCGCTCTGAGTGGATTGAACACCGCTGGTTTTATTTCCAGCCCTAAAAACAGACCCCATTAGACGGAAGATGACACCGCAGTGGATGCAGTGCTAACTGATGATAGCCAAGCAGTGTACCTTTATAAAGATCCAATACTGCGGTCAGACCTCGACGTTTAGCTGATTACACAAGACGGACTGGTGTCAGTTGATTAAGTCCTGCCTCTAGTCAAATATTTATGTCATCATTAACAGGTTTGACCCACAATACCCTTTCTGGCGACACAGTCGTGCCTTTTTTAATTTCAAAATAAAGATATACAAGGCAGTCTGTGGTTGGCAGGTTTTGTGTGTCTTCTTGCAATTTGTTACACAATTTTTATAGGCAACCAGACAGGTCTAACAGTGGTGATAACTGGATGAGTTTAATGAGATCGGATGGGTGCGAAATATAACCATTGTCTAGGCTGTAAGCCTTTCATAAATAATTCTGCTTATTGCTTTTGCGTATACATGTATTTTGAACTAGTACATCGAGACTTAGTCTTGTATTTCAAATAGGAGGTCATTATGGTCCGTATGTAAACAATTTTTAGATAGATGCGTCTCACTCCCAACGGTGTCGATGATTGCCACCGTCCTTGATGGTCATGGTAGCTCGAGATATCTCATCGTATATTCACGTGAATGGTTCATATAGTGGTGTTGAGCCGGTGGTTGAGCTCCCTGTGTGTAGCGGTGTGTGAGCATGGGAAAAGGTTGAGGGGGGGGGGGGGGGCGGACAAGGGAACGCACATCTCACACAGGTAATCTGTCACGTCAAGGTAATTGGTAGTTAATCTTAGCACGTCGATACCTGTTCAGGTGAGACTGTGTTTCTTCAGGGCGACACAGCGGTAGATGACATAGTGGTGCTTTATTCTCATACTTTCAATACCTGTTTGGATTCACCTGAAGTCAAATCAAAGCAAATAATAACCTCACAATGCACACAAAGTCTATCGTAAACCTTCGCTGATTTCCATTTTATCTACAAAGGTAGGTGGTGTATGTCCATAAGATATTGTATATCTTAAAATGTATTAGATGATAGGTAATATTTTCCTACCGATTTTTAGTTCGGTACGAACGAATTTCCTCATCAATCATAAGATCGACCAAGCGTCGTGAAATCTTCGGTCGGACACAATTGGTTGGGGATGCCAAATTGCATAGCCATTGGTACACAAATCGGGGGCGTGTCTGTCATTTCCCTGTTTCCATTTACCGATATCTAATCTGAGTTCCCAAAGAGTCGGCTGGTGGCTCCCGATCCATTTATCGGTGGCAAATTAGTGGTAAATTAAAACGTTGATAGACGATGCCAGAAAACTGATTTTCTATGGCAATGTCATGTGTATCGATTCGACCAGTGGTACGCAGAGGATTATAGATTATTAGTGAACATAACAAGGTATCTTAGGCCTTCCAGCAAGTCATGGATACTAAATATAGACCTGGTATTGGCACTAAAGAATACCAACCTCTGCGAATGCCGTTAGCTACAATCGATCTGACTGCTATATGTTACCGCCATTATAGCCTAATTACATAGCGACAATAGTTGCATATTCTATTACAATAAGCATCATACATAGACATCTGATAACGGTATGACTGCATACTAGATATATAATATCTTGCGACAAAGGTATTTAAGTCTAGTATGTGGGTGGATGGGCATATCAGGTTTGATTGTTTCGTTGTTCACTACCTCTTTTCTATTTCCATTCATGGTTGAATTAATGGTATGCTGTTTGTTTATTTACATCTTCCTGTCAGACTGCCATTCGTTCATTGTGAATTCTCTTATTGAACCTATCATATCGGTGTGTGCCATTTTCATTGTTTCAAGGTGTGACTTCAGGGCTTACTTTGCTGCCCTGTCTGTCTCTTCATTTTCAACAATTCCTATGTCGCTTTCCAGTCATCACAAAACTACTTCATAGCTTTTTTCAAATTGTCCATCCTCTCATTGTCTCCAGTATTGCACTGGCGTCTGCAGAAAGATATATCCCTTGGTAGGAAATCCTGCAGTAACATTACTATATGGGATATGGACAGCAAAGTACACATATAGTCTTTTTTTTGATACATTAACGAACATTCAAAAATATTCTCTGTGATAATTTTCCATCTTTTACAGGTCAGTTTGTACTGGGAAGAGCTAGTTCGCCTTTATCTTTTTTTCTTTGGTAAATAATAATCTTTGCTTTCCTCTATTGCTATAGAGGGGCACTTGTTGGATCAAGCCCACTCAAACCATGGAGAGGGAGACTGGTTTCTTCAAAGATACTGACGAGGCAAGTAGTATATGGTGAGGCTACTGATGTTTTGTTCTGGTTAATCTATGGTTATTCTTTTAGAAGATTGTCTCATGTGTAGGATTTCTTGAGTTAAATTTCGCCTTGATAGCATAGCAAATAGAAATAATTTCTGTTTTGAAGAGAGGTTTGGAATTCATCAAGACAAAGTGTAATAAGACACTGGGGCCCATCTAATAATCTAGGCTCGTACATGTAGACCCTTTTCTGTATGCCATCGAGACCCAGGGACGATGTTAGTCAACTTTAGTCAACAGCTATGGACGACCTTATGGAAGGCTAATACTGTCTTAGCAAACAGACTTAAAAATTATTGAACAATAACCCTTGTACGAGGTACAGAAAAGGGTCTTCATGTACGATCCTAGATTACTAAATGGGTCCCTGGTTCTGGATTGGTTAGCCTATCGAGCTAATCATATGATATGAAGGTTTGAAGAAATTGACATGGGCTTTACTTTGTGAAATCCAACTGTTTAGAATATCCATGTCACAGTATTACTACATAAAATATACAAAAAGATGCAACCATGGCTTAAAATCAGAAGCTTTCACAGACATATTCAATTCCGAGGAAAATGACATGAGTTTTAATCTTCAATGTGGGTTGTACGATGTCCACTTATCTAAGGTGGAAACATCATCTGTCAATTTGTCTGTTCAACCGTCTACGGCATCACTGTTGAATGTTCTAACACATCTATGATGATACCATCACCCCTTCTCTGTCATGCCAATGTTACCCATCTTGGGAACTTGGCTTGTGAGTAGAAGCAAAGGTATTTCCTCGCAGGTTGACTTCACGTTCAGTTTCCAGGTAATTTTCTTAAAATTTCTATTTTGTGATAAAACCTCGTTAAAAAGTAGCTATTCTGGGCGCGCTATAATGAGTGGCGCGTATTTACAAAGGTGGGCAGTGAGCAAAGCGCCGCCTGTACTTGGGATAAACTCAAAGAGCAACTCAGGTGCATCCCAGGACATCAGGTCTGCTAAGACGGGAGCCTGTGCCGTTTGAGCATCAAATCAAAGACATCACTATCACCAAGCTTGGCACTAATCATCACGGAATTTGGGGATCAACTGTAACAAGGTTCAGGAGACAACCCAGCAGAAATGTACATGAGTACCCATTTTGAATTCCGACGACACTTTCGACACCAGTCTATTAGGCGTCTCCATAAGGAGGTCAGGTGGCAGGAAGGGCATTATTATTTGGACACTATCCATCGTTTCCGAAACCAGCTCATATTTGGGATATCAACTCTAAATTCAGTATCATCTCGTCCACCACATTTCATTTTGAATATGAAGAAGGAAATGCATCGAGATCCATAACCACTGAAAATATACCATGTGTTTTGGTTGTGGAGTAATTTCATGAGGCAAAGCCACATGGGATTACATAGCAAACGAAAATGAATAGCATATTTTCAGTGGTTATGGATCGAGTGCTGTTCAGATTTTATCTCACCCCTATCACTGATTAATTGCTAACATTTGTGAGATCATCCCCCATTGAGTCTTTCATTACAATATTCAATGTGCGTTGAATAGGAGTTCCCATTTTTATGTCCAAGGAAAACAAATACCAGGAGTGAGATAAATATGTGTATGTGCTTTTTTCAAATGGCAACGGAAGGACCCGGTCGATCTTGCGCCAAACGAAAAAGTTATACAGTAAACATGTGTATGTGCTTTCCGATAGCATTTAGGAGTAGGGAAAAGGAGGAATCAGTATGCATTCAGATCCATTTACTTTTGATGGAGCAGGTTAGAGGGTGCAATCTACAGGCGTTTTATTACCCATCGTATACAACGTCCTCATTGAAAATGTATGGGGACTCAGTAAACCACTACCTATTGTATAAAACCTGTCGGATACCATAACTGTGGTATACGGCCTCAAAACCATGGTATACGGGAAAAATAGTCCCTTTTGCTATAGAGCAAAGAAATAGTTCCTAATGTTATACCTGTTAATATGGCAATTACTGGGTTTGATTTATTCGGAAAGATGGATAATAAATGCAACAAACGATGATTTTGTGGACAGGCAGCTCTGTAAACCACTCGCGGTTGACCTCGTAATACACTCGCTTGCGCTCGTGTATTACTACGCGTCAACCTCTCGTGGTTTACGGCCGCCTGTCCACAAAACCATCGATTATTGTCTATATAAACAATAATGAAGGAGTTGAATAGTCGACAATATTTGTGAAACCCTTCACCAATATTCTGATTAGTCTCTGGAAAATTAGACATATGAGGAGCTCCCCGTTGCCCAGGTTTTCCGATAGTTTGAAGGGATTGCCAAGACTGGTTTCCAGTCCCTGAGTCCTAGACTTACCCCTCCACCTACCCCATCCGTTCTCGTCGGGTTAATTCCTGGACCTGTCAGGCTGTGCAAGGTGTAAGGGGAAGTTAACATACTAAAAAGCAGTTTTATTTCTGGAGCAAGTCTAGGGATGCCCTCTCTTGTAACAGTGTACAAACCTCATGTTGGGACCCGGCAAAATATACTAGCAACTTTGCCGCTACAGCCTATAGACACGCCTACTAGCATACGTAGCAAGCGTTTGCTCTACTGGCCAGTGTCGAGGCATGACGGAAGTCTGTAATGGGCCAACTTAAACAGATGACGTGTTTATAGGCTGTACTATTTGGTGTGACAGCAGACAAAAAGCTATTATTTGGCAAAACACTAAAGAAGAAGCCAACAAGTTTTGGTTCAAGTTGTCGTTCTCTTTGACCAAAGTGAGCTGTTTTCTGCATTCGTCTCACCCCTGTACACACTAAAAGAATGGACAAAACACAGGATATAGACCATGGAGAACGGACTGCAATACTCGTAGGGCCATGGAGAACGAGTCCCCAATGTTAAGCCTATGGAACAAAAATACCAAGGGTGACATAAAGGAACTGCGGCTAATAAGTGGCATCCACACTGATATGCAATGTCACCGACGAAAGGTTGTGGTCTCTCAAGAGTAAAGAGATCAGAAAACTATAGTTCTGAATTATGTTTTCAGCATGGCTAGAAATGGAACATAATAAATGAATTATATCTGAATACGGAGATACACTACATACGAATTTCTCTCATGGAACTCCAAGCCTAGATCCGGTCACTCTGTCCCTATGTGCGGGAGATACTCCAAGCAGATTCGTCAAAATCTTACCGTTTTATATATGTTTGGTAATGAGGCTATTCCTTATATCTGAATAATCCATGGCTGGTTCAGTCGGGTTCAGACTTTTTTATACAGAGTCAAGCAGTGAAGACACAGGATGCTTTTCAGTATGGAATGCTTTTCATTACTTATTTTCAAAACAGAAAATGAAGCAATTAACTCACTATTCCTGCCTCTGAAGACACGACTCCCGGATTCTGTGGGCCTCTTCTCTCTTTTCCCCTTGATGCTTGCTCAAACTTATGGTATTTGAGCTCGTCTTTCAAATCCATTATTCACTAAAGGGCTCTTTGTTGAAAGCATTGTATTGATCAAAGGTTCCTCTTGACATTCGAAATTAAAATACTCATTAATTGAATACTTGCCCATAAAAGAACAAGCTTCCTTTCGACTGAAACGTTCAAAACTATTTTTATACATGTATCTACTTATTTAAAAAGATCACTATTTGCCTTGTGCAATTAAATTGCACTGACAATGAAGAGGCTGTGTCAGATTATTTGGGGTCTTGTGTCTACTCATACACAAAGCGAGAACTGGTAAACTAAGATGAGCCATTTCAAAAAGCCGCCAGCCCATGGTATAGTTTTACTTCTATGACAATGTAGAATGTGAGCCTCCGTACTCCCATACAGAAGAAATATCCTTTACTCTCGTGACTTCAACAACACCAATAAACAAAGATTTGAAGGCAGAGTAGGAAATAGCATCAAATGTAGTCTTTACCTTCTATATCTTTGCAAAATGGACAACTAAATAACCTCAGATTGTTCTAGCTACGGAAGAACGAACCAAGATGTAGTTAGCCAAAGCGCATGGGCATTGACTAGACATTTCCCGAGGCAGCATGATTCATTCTTTACAATGCACGTCCTAAACAGGCGCCCTGCTTAAGGGGCACGTTTGCGTGCTCCAAAAACAGAATGCCTGTACCTCTATACCGATACTATTTTTAGATCCCTGGTCACGGGGTGGTCCAGACAGCATGCATTATGGGTACTCGACCCATCGACCTATGAACCCACCTGCCGACCGACAAACTGACACTGAGCTATCGTCAGAGACAGATCATGACGTCAAGGCCACGGTTACCATAGAAACGCAAGGACGCTGGCATCATCAATAATAAATATGCATTCGCACAATCTTGGCGAAAACAAGTCCAGGCAACGCTTAACTTTAACCGCATCTTACATTTATAGCTGATGTTGACACCCACTAAATATCATGGGGGGGCTGGAATTACTCTAAAGGACGTCTAACGAGAGGTGCACCAGGCAGGCGTCAAATCAACCTGCATCTCGGTCATGTGACAGGATCTGACGTTGCCCCGCTGCCCTAGGTCAGGTTTCCCGCGTCAAAGCCCCATTTCCAGGAACTACTTATAGTTTATTCGGCTTTGTGTCCGCGCCTTAAGCGAGGACGGGCCCTTCAAATGTCATCAGGAGACCGCCACATTATGGACTATTTTCAAAGGCTGTAATTCATAGTGTTTAATTGGTTGATTAAGATCAAAGGCAGTTGGAGACGTATTTTGTTCTTAACCTGGTTAGTAAGATGGATGTTTCGTGGATTATCCATCAGCTGGTACATTAAAAGTGTTTGTGATGGTATTTATCAACAGTTACTTTTTGTATCAAATGCAAAACTCCCAGTACGTGGTCTTGAAATAAGCTAAATGGTATCATTCAATGTTTTGGAGGGACCTTCTACCAAGTAGGAGGTGGGCAAGGGAATGTCACCCTCGCCGTTCATTTGAAGGTTTACCCAAAGCGGATTTACTTGGGCCCACCGACGATCTCCAACTTTTGGAAGAATAAACCAGTAGAAACCAACCTTGCCTGTAGGTGATATAGAGTTATAAATGTGACGCAATTCGTACGGTTACATCTGTACAATATTTTCTGAGGACCTGTCCCTCCCTATATATAGGCCTAGAAATAGTAATATTCCAAGACATGTACTCACCAGTCGTCATGATACTCAAGGAATTTGAAAAATCACATACCTGCAAAGGAAAAATAGAGATAAATTAGATGTGCAGATCTGTATTGGAGAATTCAATTATGATACCTATAGGAAAGACCTATATAGTCAGGACAGGGGAGGAACGAGAAGCATAGAAAATAATTGGGAAGTGAGAAAACTCACAGTAAAGATGGAAGATTTACGTGAATTTAATCCCAAAGGTCAATAAGCTCAGTATGCGCATCTTCATTGAATAATTGTCTGAATTATAGTTTGTCGTGAGATGGTTGAATTCAATGATAAAACAATAGACTGCTATTCCATCACAGTATGTACCATTATCTTGAAGGATCACAGAAGGACACATAAAGTAAGGGCATATCAGGATCGTGGCGAGAACCCTCTGGAGGTGTCTGTGATACATTCATCTTTAATCGGGGAACCAACAACAGACGCGGTCTCAGGAGGCGGATTGGAGAGGCCCGGGCGGCGACACTGCCGGAAGTAGTGACACGCTATGGGATCAGACGCTGTGTCTCCCGCCATGCCACCTCACGGCAGCCGAGGTAATTAACAGCGACCAGGGCGGATGACACCAGAGAGCTCTCATTAGAATCCGAGTCTTGCTGTCGACAAAAAAAGGATATCCAGTACATCTCTACAAGTCAGAGCCGCACCTTCATTGGTGGAGGCACCAGCTCCGACGATGGTGCCTGATGAATGACGGCACACGGCTTTCTGCACCACACCTCCTCATAGGGTAGATCAGTAGAGATTAGAACTGATATGGAGGGACGTATGGGTTATGAGAGTTGCGCAAGTTGGGGATTTGAAGTCAAAATGTAAACACCTGAAGATCAATCCAATTAGTTTATTTTTATGTCAGATTGTAATATTTACAAGGCAAAACAATATAGCTGGGATCAGATATATATCGCAAATGATTTATAGGTTTGGGCTGAGACAGTAGCGAACTGTGATACCAAGCACTCCCAAGGTTTTAGTTAATACATTTATTGAAATAAAACAACTGTCAATTAATGCCACACGTGGAGTGACACCAAACGAACCTCGTCAGTCGAATGTTGACTGGCTCAAATCTTTGAGTGCACTTGAAGTGAGCTTGTATAGTGTGAGGTATTCATTCTCAGATTACAGATCATACCTCTTTCCATATACTATAGCTCGAGTCTAACGGTGTTATCAGTCTACTATGAGGACAGTAGGCCGAAGCGACATACATCATGTAGAGACATTAACAACTCATACAAACAGATGCAGCCGACA